>CM077811.1:50475000-51175045 GCA_039764185.1 Tamarix austromongolica | reverse complement strand
GTCCCCATGCAAAATTTAAGATTTCCATGCATGGTTCCCATCTCTCATTCATTTTGGTCATTCCTTCCTCTTTAATTTCCGCTCATGGATCATGAGGTATTTTGGTCAACCTCATATCCCTCCTTAGTAAACTCACTTCCCATTTTCGTTCTTCTTTTCTTTTCATTTCCATATCATATTATCAATGGTCCTATCATGCATGTCCTAAAGGGCCATAATATATCACATTATAATCACCATATATACATATAACACACATGTCATAAAAAAACATATACAAACATACCTCAACTCCAAGCTGCGCTACATATAAGACAAGTTAATAACAATCATGTAACACACGACGTAGCATGATATAAATCATCCAAGGCATACAAGTCACACAACACACATGGGCCTTAGCTACATCCTTACCTAAAATGACGCCGGGCTTGGAGCACTCTCCTATGACTCCTTAGGGTATTGGCTCGATTCACCTATAAGAGGGAAAATACTAAGGATTAGTTTACCTCCTACCAAAACTACTATTATTCCTTATTTTAGTAAGATTAGGGTTATTGATATTAAAGGTAGCTTTATAAGTGAAAACTAGGATTTTTATCTTTAAGATAGCCTACTAGATATTACTAGTCAAAATATGTTTATCTTAATATTTATTTCCATACTTATATTATTAAACCTAATAGATTTATTCTTCTAAAAATAGTACTAATACTAATTGTAGCAAAACAGTGATAATAATAATAATAATAATAATAATAATAATAATAATAATAATAATAATACTTATAGTGATAGAAACCCTAGCATTTTTAAGGCTAAGGCTAACTATAGTATTAGGGTTAAAATAATAATATAATAATTGCAATACCAACAAAGTACTAATATGCCTAAAAATAATAATGATAATAGTTATATTTTGAATAATAATAATATAAGGGTTCAAATGCTTTTGTCACAATAATAGTAACAAAATAATAACAATAATAATAGTAATAACTAATAATGATACCATAGTAATAATGTTAGTGATAAAGGTATTAGGAATAATAGTAATGATATTCTAATATTAATTAGTAAAATACTAAGCCTTAAGTATTCTTCTTCTTTAACGACAAAATGATAATACGCCAACTTCGGTTTAAAAAACATTAATAATAATAAAAGTACGACAAAATGATAATACGCCAACTTCGGTTTAAAAAACATTAATAATAATAAAAGTAGTAGTAGTAGTAGTAGTAGTAGTAGTAGTAGTAGTAGTAGTAGTAGTAGTAGTAGTAGTAGTAGTAGTAGTAGTAGTAGTAGTAATAATAATAATAATAATAATAATAATAATAATAATAATAATAACAATAATAATAACAATAATAATGATGATGATGATAAAAATGTTAAGTATAATAATAATAACAGTAACAATGATAATAGTAACTGAAATGATAATAATAATATAAGGGTCCAAATATTTATATTAATAAATAAAAGTGATAATGGACAAAGTTAGTATTAACAACATTAGCAAGGAAATAATGATAATGATAGTGGTAATAATAATAGTAATAATAACAATAATAATAGACATAAAGTTGGGTTAAGTAGTAATAATAATAATAATAATAATGGCATTAATAATAATTAAGAATAATACTAATAGTAATGATAATAAAAATGGTAATAGTAATATAAGGCTTCAAATGTTTACCATAATAGTAAAGATAATGATAATAGGCCATAGCTAGCATTAGTAATAATAGTGAGGTTAGTAATAATAATAATAGTAAATGAGGAAAAGTTCTAATCACAATAACACTAAAGTTGTAGGCCATTTTAAATGATAATATTATTATTGGTTAGGAAAATCATAAAGTTAGGTTAAGTAGTAGTAGTAGTAGTAGTACTAGTAGTAGTAGTAGTAATAATAATAATAGAGATAACTATATTAATACTAAAGTTGTTAACAATAATAATAATGATAATAGCATTAGTAGTAGTAATAGAAATAATAATAATAATAATAATAATAATAATAATAATAATAATAATAAGGATAACCATTTTAATGCTAAAGTTGTAGCCTTTTAAATAGTATACCCTAGTTATAAGTATTTCTGAAATTAGGTTAGGTAATAAGAGTGATGCATAATAATAATATTAATAATGGTAATAATAATAATAATAACAATCATAATACAACACTAATAATAATAAGAATAATAATAATAATAGTAATATTAAGGATAATACTATTAATATTAAATAAAATTATTAACACTTATAGAAAATAGTTTAGGGGTTGGGGAAGTTGGAGCACCACCTAAGGTCGGTGGCGAAACCGGCGGCGACGGCGGCGGCGGTGGAGGAGAGAGAGAGGTGGAAAAATGGATATGTAGGCTAAAGGAGAGGAAGTGGAGGGGTGTTTGAGGTGGTGGAAAGTGCAGCAGGTGAAGAGGGGTGGAATAAAGGCTGTGTTGCAGCCAGGAGTGGCGGCATATGGCGATTGGTGCAGTGGCTGAGGGTGGTGGAAGGTGGTGGAAGATGGAAGAAGTAGGAAGAGAGGGAGGCAGGGGGAGATGAAGGTATGGGAAGGTAGGGGAAGGTTCCCTGGGTGTTTTAGAGGGTAGAGGAGGTGCTTGTTGCGGCAGAAGGCGATGAGAGGTTGGAGTGGGCTGATCGAGATGGCAACTTTACACGGTTGGGGCGGCACGTGCAGGGCAAGATAGGGGAGGAGGGTGGTTCAGTTTTGTAGAGGGAGGTGCGGGGAAGGTTTTGGTGGGTGGAGTTTGCAGCGACAGTCGTTGACGGCAGCGGAATAAGGAGCTGATAGGGTGGCGACAAGCAGCTGGAGTTTCTAAGCTACAAAAGGGGAGCTTGACCTAGGTTGCTAATGGGGGTATTTATAGGCTAATTGAGGGGGAAAACAACAAAGGGGAAGAGGACAAGTGGGGAAGGTGTGGCAGGACCACCAGCCGGTGGTGGCAGGCGGTGCAGTCCTGCCATGGCAGGTTAGGTCAAGTCAAGAGAAAAAGGGAAACAAGACGGGCACGTGAGGAGGGGAGAGATGGGTTGGTTGGGGTCGAAAAAGGGAAGAAAACGACGGGGAGGGGAAGAGAGGGGAGGTCGGATAGCGTGCGGTGGTGGTCGGCGGAAGGAAGGCTGTAGGTCGGGGAAGAAGAAGGAAAGGGAAAGAGGGAGGATCGGGCGGTCCAAGGGAGAAAAGAAGAAAAAAAAAAGAGAATCGGTCGGGCGATTGGGCGCAAGAGGAAGGGCAACAGTACGCAGCTTGGGCCGCACAAGATGGGGGAGGGGAAGGTTATCTGGGTTGGTGGGCTGGCCTAGTCGGGGAAAATGGGAAAGAAAGAAGAAATGAGAAGGAGGGAGAGAAAAAAAAAAGAAAATGGAAAATGGAAATAAGGGGAAATAAGGGGAAAATAGATAAAAATAACTTATGGGAAATAGCTTGTAGTATTTTTGGTAGATAAACAAATTTTAATAATTTAACTTAATATATTTTAATATATTAGTTTAAATGGTAAATTTTAGAAAATATTGGTTTGAAACATTATTTAAATAGAATGAGTATGATAAAATAACAATTTATTTATTTTAATATATTAAATATTCATATCTAATTTTATATACTCAAAAATCCACAAAATAATTAAATTAAATAAATTTAAAAGGTAAAATCCTCAAAATAATTAAATTAAATAAGTTTAAAAGCTAATTTATCCCAAATAAAAGTGATTTATTAAATTATAGACTTTTAAAATTTTGAGGGATTACAATTTCTCCCCTAATAAGGACTAATGAGGCAACCCCTCACTCCACCTTTAATTTTTGCACTATGGATGACCAACAATGCTGGATAAAATCCTTTCACAAAAAGAAATTTCTCCTAGGGAAGTATGTTGATATAATATGATGCACTGACCAGTTAAAACTTTCCTTTTATGTAGTCCCTTTCTGACCTCAACTTTCTCTCTCCTTTCACTCTTAGTGATCTAGTCTACTATGACTTTGTTCACCTTTTCTACAAAAATCTCATAGTTCATGTTATGGAAACCATCATCTCCAATTAGGTGTTCCAATTATATTGGATGAGTCCAGGCTAGCTCAAATTCTAGGCATTGATCATATCATCAACACTAGCATGACTTATATATAGTGGATGAGAACTAGGCTCCCTAATGAGATTCTTTTGGATATACATCGTTGCCACTTTGTGTACTACTTTTTCAATAGGTGTATCACTATATGGCATCCTCAATTCTCCTTCTGAGAGTAAGCTTAGGGGTAAACATGACCCTAAAGAACTAGTATGGGATATACCACATTTTCTCCTCTGCCCTCATACATTTTGGGGCTAACATCTTCCGACACATGTCTTATATGGCTGGACACAGTCAGGCATCCCTTAGGTATGGATCCCTTACTACAAAAATTCTTTGAGACTTCATAGTTAACTTTGGAGAGTTTCCTACCACTACACTTTGATTACAAACCGATCTTGACATATTGGATGCAGTTAGCTTTTGAAGGATGGGATACCATATGAGTATAGATGGCTAAACTCTTGAGATTGCATCTAAGGCTCTTACCCTAATTCATCACAGTGGTCAACTCCTTACATCATCTATACCATAGCCTTCACAACCTATGGAGATGACCCCCAACTGCTATCGGATAACCCCTTAGCTCTAGCGGACATTCCTTTGTCATTCACTAGAGGAGTCTCCATATACACCGTCACCCCTTCCACCTCTCGTGCACCTTCTATGCCTCCTCCATTTATTTGTGTGACACTAGTCAGTTTCCATAAGCTCCTTATTTGTGTCATTGGAATTTTAAAATCCATGGAGCAATGGAAAATCATCCTATAGATAGATTTGTGTGCTCTACAATCACAAATACAGCCTGACTTTATGCTGCATCATCAGGATCATATGGGCACTCATCTAGACATTGTGTTTGTCCATGAGGCCCATGACCCTGGTCCTACCCCTATTGCTCTGGATACTTCTCCCCCTCATTCTTTTGATCCCATCATTGATGAATCACTTGATTAGGCCATTAGGATTGTTCGTGTTGCGGTTAAGATAACTAGCTATGAGGACATTGAGAGTGAGGACTTAGAAATCTAGTACATGCTTGTCATCACTACTCTAAATGTACCCTTCTGCCCGCACACCTCCTACATGCCTTGAGTAAGACTTGTACATTTGTCCATTGTTTAGCATAGTCATAGTTTACTTCTTTGACCTTTATTGCTTATATGCAATCTATCTTATGTATTACTAAATGCTTATCATTAATGAGATATTATCCTTTTGCTATCCCTCATATATATCACTTATGGTTGCACATTATCACTTCCCCTCGGGGGAGTATTCTCTGTCTTTTCCTAATGTATAATTATGCCTAATCATTTATACGCACATTTTAAGGATCATTTATACACATATTTTAAGGGGATTTTCCCCTTCCCATCTAGCAATTGTTTGTCTTCTTTACTTCTAAGTTTCTGTCTCTTATTACCTTTTACTGATGTTAAAAAAATGAGAGAATCAAGAAGTTTGGATTGAAAGATTGAGAATTAGTAAATGTAAAAGAATTTGGTAAAAAAAAACTTGCTTATACATATTCATTACCCTTCCACATTTACGATAATACACTTTTTTGTTTGTCATCATCAAAAAGGGGGAGATTTTTGACCTTATAGGTCAAACAATGTCATTGTCCTTATTTTGATGATAACAAAAGTATCTTGATAATTAATGTGTTTGCTTAAGTGTGCATGTACTATAATTGAATTATAAAGAAATATAAATGCACCTACTTTGTTTACTGATTTAGATGTTTGATTATGTGTAGAAGTTGGATTTTAATTAGGTTTTACATGAATTATTGCCGTTGCCTAATTTCTACAAATTGCTAAAAATTTGGGTATAGGATGGTATGTAAGTTGAATTTATATTAGGGATGACATGAATTACTGTAAATTTTTGATTTAGTGATTCTTGTACATGTTTATTGGTTGTCTTTTATTAACTCGTATGTCTAGTACATGTTGATTACTACAAATTGTTTTCAAGTTTTTGATTTAATGTAAATTAAGTGGTACATGCTACAAGTTTGTTACATATCTATTACTCCTACGTGTGTGTTGGAAAATTAAGTGGCGGTAAACAACAAAACCTTAGCTAGCTAACTCCATATGTTCATCGTCATTAAAAGGGGACATTTGTTGCTTACTTAACATAGTTACTAAGATAATTTATTGATTTCTTATTGTTAATTATTTACCATGGATGGTTTTTAATATAATAGCAGCTAAAGGTTGGATTCAATCGCAAGAGTGACCAAATTTTTAATCCCAAAGTTTTATCATAGATCCTTGCACTTTCAATGTTAGCAGAAACCAACAAGGGTTACAAGCTCACCTATGGATTTGTATTTTTTTTAGTTCTAATCATTGGTTGAAATATATTGTTTGATATAGTTATATATTATTGAATGCCTAGAAAACTATTTTGTAATGTGTTTGAATCACGTCGGATATAATCTAATGGTATAAATGTTGTATTCACTCAAACTTTCATTTTAATATCGGATTTGATATTATCTACCAAATAAGATAAATTAGATATTTAATGGTATTTCTTTTTTTTTTTGAAATTACTATCGCATATTTTTTGGATTATTTGTGATCTAATATAAAGTTTTGGATATTCAAAATTTTGGATTGGATCACAAATACCAATTTTTAGATATCCAAACTTTCATATATTTGAAGCGTTGGATAACTAGTCCGTGAACAACACTAATTACACATACAATTTTTAAAGATGATTATAACAACTTAAAATTTACTACTAAAAATTTATCTTTGTAGAAGCATTAATAATAAAATATTGGGATTTATACCATATCCAACATAGGAAATAATATTCCTATACCTAATGTATAGTGGGTGTAAATCTAAAAAGTAACTCGTACCTAGAGATCAGGTATAGGAAGCACTTGATCCTATAATTATACAACCTTACAAAACATAGAGGAGAGAACGTATATAAAAAAAACTTAAAGTCAAGAAAGAGAGAGATTTGGATAACTATATATTTGAACTAACCTAAATAACGTTCCCCACATGTAAGCATCACTAGCATTGAATCAGCATATACCTTCAACCAAGGTGGTATATGCTCGTGAGAATGGGAAATACTCATAAACATGATGGTCAATATGCTACGTACTAAGGTACTAATACATATCCATAGTAAGGGTGGGCATATCACATAAGAATATACAATAGGGTATAAAATATGCATGCGTACCATTCATGATATGAGATTATCCAAGAGAAAAGCATTTTTAAAATTTATTATTACATGATCGCACAAATCTATTTACTTAGTCATATTGAGATCAGGGGACCACTTGTAATACAACTACTCATCTTTTCTATCTCCCATAGATGAGAGAAAGATAGTCACATCACTAATACACACACATATAGGGTAGAACATGCTTGTGCCACTAGTAAACCTCTAACCCTTAAGTACATATACCCCTTATAATTTGATGAATTGTTAAATAGAGTAACCTAGAGTCATCTGGTTCCATTAAGGCCATGCAATATATAATCACATTATTTGTAACACCCCAAAATTCACTAAATCTTTTTTTTAAAAGCAAAAGAATTTAAAATTTAAAACCTATGAATTCTGGGGATGTTAACGCCACACTTAGTACCAGACTGGTTCTTTCGACCGTTCTAGTACCAAGTGCTAAGGCTAAAAAGATTAACATTAAACTCAAACCAAGAGTTTATAAAAGAACTAGAAATATCATAATATCAAAAATCAAAGTACGCATGAAGGTTTACAAATCAATAGAGTAAAATCAATCATAAAATAGAAATCAAAGTGCGAAGTCAAAATTCCTCAAAGGGAATAATCTTACAATCGATAAAAGGTTAATTTAAAATACTTAATACAAGTAATGAATCAAAAAGAGTAAATCCGATACAAAAGAAATAACACACAGGCATAATCGCATAAAGAATGAATATGGCCATGACACTCTCAAACTTGAGCCAACCACAAGCTCAACACTCAACCCCGACTGATGTCTCACCCACCTACACAAAGTCAAAAGGGCCAACTACTCATGGGAATGAGTAGCACCTATAAAAAGGGTGATCAATACGCTACGTACTGAGCAAGGTAACCGTGCACTAAGGACAACACATAATATTACATAAATAATGCGAAATAAATAAAAGAGCATAATCCATCATGATAAAATAATAACGTACAATCATTCGAGTAGATACATAAAGGCCCATTTATAGTTCGGATTAATTATTTAATTAATCTCTTATTAGAACTCATTTCACACCATGTTCTTTATCAAATCCATGCGAGTACAGGAACCCCACTATTATAGTCGGTGGATTGGAAACACATAGGGCATAAAGCTCCTGACCACTATTATAGCCGGTGGACCGGAAATACATAGGGCATAAAGATCCTAACCACTATTATTCGCCGATAGACAGGTCTGGCCCCTTCTCTCACGGTATTCCACTGTAAGTATTTAGTTTCTTTTCCATGTCTTAGCATAAATATATTCGGTTTTGTTGAGCATAGAATCCCCCACTATTATAGCCAGTGGACCAGAAACGCACAGGTACAAAGCCTGACCACTATTATTACCGATAGACCAGTTACATATAGGACATCATGCCCTAACCACTATTATTCGCCGGTGGACCAGTCTGGGCCCGGCTCAACAATCTTCCACTTTAAGTGATTAATGTATTACGGTGTCTTATTTAGAAATATTACCCTACACATGCATGAATCACTCCCTTTACACTTATCCTCCAACCGACCCGTACCATATCATGATAACCCTGCACCTTCCAACTTGCCCAACAACCTTTCCTCTATTCTCAAATTCACACTATAATTCTAACACCCAAAGTATGTAGGTCAAGGCTCACTACTACTCACCTCCAAGTCCACTTATTTCCTCACTCTAGGGTTTTTCCCCAAAAACCCTAATTTAGACCTAAATGGCCCATCTTACTCCACTTCACACAACCTAAATTATTTTAACACTCCACACACTACAACTCATAAATACCCTCCTCATAATTACACATTAATCACCAAATACATATGATACCACAAAAACACTAAGCAGCCACACCAAACCCTAATTATCCACACCAAACCCTAGCTCAGTCTCCTACGTACCCTTATATTACTCCACGTACTAATTTTCATCCAAAGTGTTCAAACACCCAAACAACACTTATATTACCTTCCTCAAATCTTCCATATGTAAACTTTACTCCCATACAGACAATAACCTCCCCAAAAACCTTCGAACTTCTTCATGCAAACCCTAAAACTCCTATTTGAAACCCTAGATTCAACCATGCAAACCCTATATCTATTCATGCAAAACCCTAGATTCCTCCATGTAAAACCTTAGATTCCTCCATGAATAACCCAAGATTCATCCACACTAAACCCTAGTTTAGATTCTCCCATACAACACCATAAAATCTGTGATGCAAAATCTCTAAATTCAATCCATACAAACCGTAGATTAGATTCTCCTATATTACACTATAGATTAGATTATCCCATGTTACACCATAGATTAAATTTTCCCATATAAAACTACAAATTATATACTCCCATATAAAACCATAAATTAGATTCTCCTATACAAAACCATAAATTAGATTCTCCCATACAAAACCATAGATTAGATTCTCCCATACAAAACATAGATTAGATTCTCCCATATAAAATCATAAATTAGATTCTCCCATATAAAACTATAAATTAGATTCTCCTACTCTTTTATTTTATTTAAATCTCCTTTTTATCCATCCACTCATGAACCATTAAAATATTCAAGTCAACTCACTTCCCTTAGTCAACTTACTCTTCCTTGGTCAACTTTTTTCTCTTTTGGTCAACTTCTTTCTCACTTTCCATTTTCAACCTTTTTCCCACACAAAACCACTTTTATACATCCTCACATACATGTCTAAAGGGTCACAAACCAATCCTCGCATACCACAATATTTTATCACGTACACATAGTACACATGTCATGTAAACACACAAAAACATACTTCACTCCATGTTATACCACATACAAAATAATTACAATAATAAACATAGGATACATAACATACAAAGCATATAATGCACATTAGCACACAATAGGCCTTAGTAACACCCTTACCTAAAACGACACCAGTCTTGGAGCACGCTCTTACACCTCCTTAGGGCTTTGACTCGTCTCACCTATATGATGGAAAAACTAGAATTAGATTCCCTCCAACCAAAAATACTATTATTTACTAACTTATTCTAAGACTAGGCTTTTGATAAAAAACTAAAATAATAATAGCAAAAATACTAAAAATAATATCAATTTTAATATTAACAAGAATAATAAAAATAGTAACAATAATAATAAAAAGGGCATTACTCAAAAACATAGTGAAATAAGGGCTTCGCCCCCTTTACCAAAATAATACTAATAATAACATTAGTAAAATAAATAACAAAATTTAGTAATAATAATAATAATAATAATAATAATGATAAAAAACCATAATAATATTACAAAAATAATAATAATCATAATGGTAATAGTAGTAATGATAATAATCGAAGTTAAAATGAAGTAGGGTTTCAACCCTACATTGAATAATAATAATAATAATAAACTTATTAAATAATAATAATAATAATGATAATAACACTAATAATAATAATAACTGCTAATGATAAAAATAATGATAATATTAATAATAATAAGACTTGATATTTATAATACCACTACTACAATTCAAAATAGGCACAATAAGGTTTCAGTCCTATATAGAATAATAATACCAATCAATGGAAACAATAATAATAATAATAGTATTCACATAATAATAATAATAATAATAATAATAATAATAATAGCAACACTATTAGTAAAATATTTGTAATAATAATAATAATGAAATAATAATAATAATAACATATTAATATTAATAATAAATATAATAGCAATAATAAGAATAATAATAATAAAATCAAAATAAAAATATATAATAGGGCTTCGGCCCTCAATAGAAATAATAATAATAATAATAATAATAATAATAATAATAATAATAATAATAATAATAATAATAATAATAATAATAATAATAATAATAATAATAATAATAATAATAGTAATAGTAATAGTAATAGTAATAATAATATATTTTGAATAAATGAAACAAAATAGATTGAGGCTTGTAAAAATAGGGTAAAAGGGTTTAAGAGGGTCTAGGTTTCAACCTTGGGCTGGTGGTGACATGCGGCACCAGCGGTGGTGCACGGCGGTGGCGGCGATGGTCGAAAAAAGTGAAAAAAAGGGAAAAAGTTAAATGTTGGGAAAAGGAGAGGCAGAATGGATGGGAGTTGGGGTGATTATAGTTTCCTAGAAGGAGAGGAACATAATGAAGGTGGCGGCGCACAGCAGCAGCGGTGGTGGCCGAATGGGGAAGAAGAAGAGAAAGAGAGGAGGAGAGGGAGGAAGAGGAAAAGAAAGGTAGGGAAAGATAGGGGAGGGTCTGTAGATGTTTTGGGTGGTGTAGGAGGCAACGGCAGTGGTGGAAGTGGTGGCGGACGGCGACGCGAAGGGTGGCAGAGGCAGAGAATAAGTTGATTGGGAAGGGGACTTTACACGGCCGGGATGGCTCGTGTAGGAAGAATCGAGGGATGAGGGAGGTTCGGGTAGTTAGAGGGCGGTGCAGGGAGTACTCGGGTGGCCAAAACAGGTGGCGTTGTTGGCCAGAGGTGGCGAAAATGGCGTCTAAAGTAGTGGTAATGCATGAGGGGGAAAGGTCTGGGTATTTATATCATAATTATCATATTTTAGCCAATATAGTAATTATGCAAAACCAAAATTTTAGATTTAATCTAAAAGGACCCAAATGCCCTCAGTTGACCTAAACATTTCTAATTTTATTATTTTCATAACTTAGGTCATACTCATCCAAACCTTAACATATCATATATCAAAATTGATGAAAATACCTCAAGGAATACAATGGCATACCTTTTTTCCACAAAAATGCACAAGGAGACCCATTATACCCTTAAGGTCAAGACCACCACAACCTAAAATGCCAAAGCTTGTGGCCTCAACATGCTACACCAATTATAATGTTTAAACATAATTAATTTTACCAAGCATCCATCCTCAATGGATTAATTGATAAACCAATTGAAGAATGGACGAAGTTTGATAAGTAAAGAGCCGCATTGAATGACAAAGCTCTAGTGATGCTCCATTGTGGCCTAGGAGAAGATGTGTATGAATCAATTCTAGAATGTGTCACAGTTAAGGAGATTTGGAAAAAGTTGAACATAACTTACGGCAGTGAAGAAAAAGAAGAATCTATGCAACCTTACTTCATCACCTCATATGATGCAACTTCAAGTAAAGAACATAAGGTAAAAAATTCTCTTCAAAACTCTTAAAGTCTCTTTGTTGCTATAAATATGTGTCTTGATAATTTTGAAGAATTAGCTAGTCACAACTTAGAATATTCTTATTTATCTTTGAGCCATGAAAATTTAAAGGTTGAAATGGAGATGTTTGCACCTATGGTTGGAAATTTGAAATTTAGGTTACATGAGAATTTTGAAAAGACTCAAGATCACTCTTCATCTAATAATGTTGAAAATGAAAATGCTTTTAAACTCCTTAAAAACTTGTCGTAAAACTTATTAAGAGGAGTGTACAATAACTTGAACTCGATCTTAAAATGTTATAGAATATTCTCAAAGAAAATTTGGATTCTAAAGAAATGCATTTTTATTGATGATACATTTAGAGCTAGCCCCTATGGACCCAAAAGGATATAGGTATCAAAAGCATGTATTTGAAAGTTTTTTTTTGTAGGGGAAAGGAAGAAGAAGAAGAAGAAGAGAAGCATGGATGATCAACACCAAAATCTCTTCTTCTTCTTCATAAAAGAGAAGGGAAATGATATTGAAGTTACTATATACAAGTTACTATTCTCCCTTTTAAATACATTTTGTTTTATATTTTGATAACAATATTCACATTATGAGTGTTATTTAACTATGCAATCTTACTTGAAACCTTGATCTCATAATCCCTATGGTTAACATTTGTATATGGCCTTGGTTTTATATTAATAAAAAAAATCAAATATATTTTCTGAGTAAACCATCTTTGAATACATTAGTCAAGTGGTTCAATTGAACCAACCATATAGAATGAGAAAAATAGGTTACAATAGAAACACCATTCAAATGATTAAAAAATATTAAAAAAAAATGATGCGATAGTCAACCACTATTCAGCATCCTGTCAACTAGAGGGTCTGATCATTAAATAACCTGGGTATTTGAATGATTTTTTCTCTCTCTCCTCATTCAAGTTGGCAGACCTAGCTCAAATGTCCTCAAGTTACTCCGCCTTATCTCCTCTATATCTTTCTCAACTCTCATCCAAATTACCTAATATTTAGCTTGTTAGAATCATTAGATTTATACGAATCTCCTGGTAGCAATTTTTTTGGTGTTTTCTTCTAGAAATGTCATGACTCTCTATAAGGTAAGCTTCTAACTTCTCTTCAAAATTGGATGATATGGATGAAGTGTTGGGTTTGATTGAGTCAAAATTGGATGATGAATTGTGTTTGTACTTAGCTTACTCTCATATCTGATGGTGAATTCTAATTCCAAATTCGTGACATATGTGTGACATTTTTCTTAGTTGGTTTAGTTAGGCTTTTAGTCAAATTGAGTTTACAAAATTTTTTGCAATTGGTTTAATTGCTATGCTATGGCCTTAATTTGTTTATTTCTACTAGGTTCAATCTACTCAATATTTTGGGCAAAACCCTAATAACTGAATTGCTCTATGTTTATATGGAATAATCTCTTGCGTAATTATGCTAAAATTAACCACATTTCTTAGCTCATAAACCATATTTTCGTGTTTATCCATATTTGGGAGAAAAATTCTAGCATTTGAATGTTGAAGTTCTTTGCTTATATACCCTTAATGAGATATTTTATAAAAATGAAATTGGCTATATGTAAGGATGTTTTTACTCTATTGATAAGGCTTAATTGTTCAAACTTGCCTTAGACTGCACCTTGTAGTGATTGACTCCACTTAATCGGGATTTAATAATCAATTTTATATTGAATGGAGATTCTATTTAGGATAATTTGGCCTTAGCATTCTCTTCCTACACTCTAAAATTCAATTCATCCTCCTAAGTTAAAATCCTCTCATATGGTTTATCGCACCTTGATGATAACATTAGGAAAATACTTTATGAAAATGTGGTTGATTAGGTCAACATCGGATAAAACTTCTCTTCAAGTTTAAAATGAGTGAACGTGGTCTATGATAAATGATTTCTAAAACTTCACACTATTGATGAAGCATTTTCTTAACTTCCTAAATTTATTGGTTTGATTTAAAATATTCCCTGAGCTTCTCATTGACTATTCTTTTGCATTAAAATGTTCTGTGAATATTTAATTTTGACATTGATTACCCTAATAATCAAACACTGGGAAACACCTTGACTTGGAATCAAGACTATGAATCTTATTGTATATCTATGGTGAAATATCCTTGCAAATTCACTTGACTCTCAATATTTTCTTTCCAATCCTTTATCCTCTCCCTTTTTTACTCATGGGACCTAAGAAATCTAGTAGAGGTATTCCTTCCTAGAAACACCATAGAGCATCCAATCGATCAATCTCAGCAATCATACTCTATGGCTCCTCCTCCTATACCTTCTAGACCCCCTACTAAAGTCACATTAGAACTTCTAGATTATTCTAGTCCTCTACATGAGTACTATTTTTTCTCTCTCTCCTAGAAATCTTGCTACATTGACATTTATCACTGTAAATGGGTCCTTAAAGGGTGATGTTTGTCCTTTAATTTTTCTAAACAACAATTTAAATTTGATTAGAGGCTTCATGATTTAGGATTGATTCTCCTATTTAACATCTATGTCCCTTCATACCCCAATCTAGTGAAACTATTCTATAGAAATTATTGATTTGATGAAGGATCTATTCATAGCTATGTGTGTGGCATTCCTATTACTCTGAACCACTCCACTTTAGCACTAACCATCAGTTTATTTGGTTATCTTGACAATGAGGAGACCTTTATTTCATTATTAGAGAGTCATCCTTCCCTAGATCCACTTTATTAGACTTATCTTATTAGGAATTAGAGAGGTTATAGTATGAGCTCATCCTTCCTTTCTATTGACGATCGTGTGCTTCATCATATGATAGCCACAATAGTCTTTCCTAAAAAGGGGTTTTGAATTGGGTTGAGGGCAATTGATAGGTATTTCCTTTACTGTTTTTGCCAAAACAGTTGTATGTGTATCCCTTACAATATCATCCTCTATATGTGCCATATGAGCGAGTATGGTCCTGCTCATCTTCCCTATGCATATCTCTTGACCCATGTGTTTAGACACTTTTATGTATCTGTTGACAGTTTTATTCCTACATATCTCGAGACAATTGGGTAAGAGTCCAACATCTACAAGCCCTTTGGTATCAAAAGGATGGGACTTGCTCTAATTAATGGTCATTAGACAATTCAGAGATAGTGGTAGGTGCCCCCTCAGGCACCGGCACCTCCTACACCTTATTCTGATCCTGTAACTCCCTCTTCATCAACTCATCCTTCTCATCCAGATCCTCATGCTCCATCTTTTTTCACTCATCCTCTTCATCTTGACATCCATGCACCTTCTCTACCTACTTGTGTCTTTTCACAAATGTCACCCTTTGAATAGACAGTAGTTCAAAGTATTGATCACATAGAGAGGCAAATGATCACTCGTGTTGAGATTATGGATGGACATTTATCACATATATGCTTATGACTTGACATTCAATAGAGGCGGGTGAATCTTATTCTTTGATTATATGGCATTGATCCTTATGACGACCATGACTATCCTAGGTCTTCTCATCATATAGATAATCCTCAGGACGATTACTTAGTATAAAGGACTAAGTCGATTAACTCAGATGCATTTATGTAGGACATTAATCATGGTCGGTCTTACCTTGGAGAAGAGTATGCTGAGGTCTCCACTCTATGGTAAATGATGTCCGTGATGGATCTACTAAGTTCCTTGGTTGCGATGGTGATGATGACTTAAGATGTGGTCACATCTCAACACTATGTCGCATAAGATCATCATCCTTTTGATCTATGAGTATGACACTTCATTTTAAACTGACCTAAAACTTTATCACTATTCTAATATATTTTTTATGCATGTATATAACCTAATTTGTGCATCTTGAGTACATTTTTCTTCCTTCTCTAATCAGCATATTGCACTTATGCTAACTACTCTCATTATTTGGTGCACCACGTTTATCGATTTGTCTATAAATCAATATGGATAACGGTTAAGCCTACTCTTTTTCCTATCATATATTGATAGATGTGATAGATAAGAATAATTAGGATATGACCCTTCATTGTGTTTTTTAAACAAATAACTTGAGTGCTTGAGGCAAATAGTTCATGAACTTTCATTTCACCTATCTCACCTTATTTCCAATACATTTGACAACATGTGTGTATATCTGTGCTACCTTGAAAATATGAGATATGGGTGTTGTTGCTAATAATTTTAAGTTTTTCATGCAACTTCTACTTTTATTTGCTACCTCTATTAAACAATTATACTTCACACAAAATGAGTTTGAAGGTTAAATGTTTTTTTTAACATATTTTCTCACAATTTACATGTTAATTCCTACTTGACTAGACATGTTTTTTTATGATTACAAGATTTATATATTCTCTATGAGAATTCATGACACTCTTACTAAAATTTGATATCATTTATCAACTTTTAGGTTTTTCCTTGAAAAATTAAAATCTGGCAACAAACATTTGTTGGGAAATTACTTTCTTGATGTACACATATTCTCACTCCTTCTCCTTCTTGATTATACATTTAAAAGCAATTCATGGATGAATTTGTAATTAAAACTTATAACTTAATTATCATTGACATGTGAATGCTAATGCTTAATTGTAATACTTTGATCTTGCATTCCACTCATATATATTCCATGAGATGGGAAGTGATTAGGACATGTTTCCTTTGCTAGCTTTGCATCCATACATCTAAAAAGTGTCTTTTTTTATGACTAAATGCTTATACTTGACACAAATGGATGTCCTTTTATGTTTTGAAATCGATACACTAATTCACCTTATTTTAACATTTTGGTTCTTGAGTTTATGCTTCAAAATATTTCTCTTCCCTTATACTTCTCATCCATTAATTACTATAAAATGAAAAAAATTGATAAAATATGGGCATAATAGGGAGTTGAGACACTTCCTTGCTTAAGTAAAGTAGTGTATAAATAATATTTGGCCTAAATATGCTTCCTTCAAACTTACTTTCATATAACCAATTACAACACTAAATTATTCATTTGTTTCTTGGGCATATACTTGCAACTATGATATTCTTTTTCACATCATTTATGGTTCATAATTTTATATTATTCCTTAATTCACTTATGATATCTTATGTACATGATCATCGCCATCTCTCAACATCAGGTTAAAAAATATCCTCATTATGCTTAAATGTTTTACTTAGTGATACTATTGCATTTCATTAATGTTCTTGTCTTCATCTCTAATTCATTATATTATTGAAAAGTTACTCATTGAATGGATCATTCATCACATGCCTTAATTTCCTTGTGCTTTATGTCCACCATATAAAAGGAAAACATGTGATAATATATTGTGTCATAAATTTCAAGATGAAATTATCATTGCAGTCTCATGTTGATATATGTTCATATTTAGGGACACTCACATATATTTTCATAATCCTTGTCACACTTACCCTTCTATTTGTTCATGTTGAGGGAAACATGTGATAATATATTGTGTTATAAGTTTCAAGATGAAATTATCATTGCAGTCTCATGTTGACCTATGATCATGTTGAGGGACACTCTTATATATTTGAGTTAACCTCAAAGGTTAAGAAATATCATTATACTTGTTTTGATAATAACAAATGGATTTTGGTATCTAATGTGTTTGCTTAAATGTGCATATTCAACAAATCAACACATACAAAAGGAGCCAAGATATAAAGCCAATCATTTGAAATGTCTTAGGTCTATTGTAAAGAGTTAAGTTGAGTAAATGTCACATTTCAAACAAAAAATCTTTAAAACTCTTTATTTAAAAATACTTGACTTCTGTTCATATTATAAATCTTTTAAAATTATTTTCTAAACAAATTGAGTGGTTCTAGTTGACACCAGTCGATCCGTATGAAGACCGATCGACTAGTTTAGTTTAAACATAGCCATTAGTTGTGTTAAAACTCAAACAGATCGACTAGTTTCCATGAAGACATCAACTGTTTTAGTTTGACCAACTAGTCCATGGGTCTCAATCTTTTAGAAACCCAATTAGCCTCTATTTAAACATATCAACTAGTTCAGGTAAACCGATCAACTCATTTGACCAACTAATCCATGGGTTTTATTTTTGTAGAAACCAAGTTGGTCTCTGTTTAAACACATCGACTGGTGAAAAGTGTGACTTTTTCAACTTATTACGAAGCTTTATAAGAGTTTTATCTCAAATTTCAGTTGGAATTCTTCCTTTTTGTTCTTTTTACTGCCTTTGTGTTGTGAAAATTTGTAAGATTGCAAGCAAAAAAAATTATGAAGGATGAAAAGAAAAAGAATAATCTTAAAGGTAGAATAAAGGATAAAAAGGGAGAAAAAGTTAAAGTGGAAAGAGATTTAGAGCTAAAATGTAAATTCTAGAATAAAATGAAAGTAAGAATGCATATTCAAAGTATATGGGCATTAAAGAAGTGGAATTTAGACCAGGAAAAAATCTTAATTTGGATAATATTTTAACATTAAAGTTTTAGATCTTTTTAATAGCTTTCCAACTCATCTAAAATTAGCTTAATCGGATTCCTAATGAAAAAGTTATGGTCAAAATACCTAGCATTATCAAAGCTGGCACAGGAAGCCCATGTTTATCAATACCCTAGGGATTCGAGAGGCGGTAATATTTAAACTCTCATTCTAATTTCTCATTGAAGTATCCTACACTACCTATATCTTCTCTCTCCTCCATCCTCTTCCCCAATTCCTCAATAATTCTCTTGTAAAATAGAGATCTAGATGACAAAAGTAAAACAATTGTAAGAATCATTGGATTTCAAAGGTATTTTCTTTTCTCTCTTTTCTATCTACGGAATCTTTTGTTATTCTTAATGTTCTTACTATGAGTTTGATTGGCTATATTTTTGTACTAAGGTGAAGGGGAGTTCCCCCCAATCCAAATGTGTTGAATATTTGCATTCTTTTTTTATTCAATTCATGATCCTTGCGTTGTGTTGTTGATTGATTGATGGAATGATGAACTTCGGCTAGGTTCCGATTTCTGGTGTGGGAAATACTGGTTTGATCAAGAGATAATAAAGTATTACACCCAATAACACAACTAGAGATTAAATTTTAGGTTGAGAGATGATCGATTTGAACTCTACAATAATAAAGGAGGAAAGTTTGTGGACTTTAAGGTATTACACTCTATTAGACCCTAAGCTAGAGATAGTTAGGGCCATAAAGATGTAAGAGGGTGTTTGTGGCTTGAGAAAGTATAACACTTTATATCCTTGTTGGCATGATTGATTATGATTGTTGAATCAATTTGTGATGTGGTGTTCAATTACATGGAGGATAGGGGGCGATGAAGCGAAACCTTGGTTTTTCTATTTACTTGAGTCACTTGAGTGTTATTTTCCTTTATTTTTAGCTTAGTTAGTTATTTTAGTTCTTTTAGCTTCCAATTTCTCACTTCTTATCATTTTGTAGTCTAGATATAGCTAAGTTCCATCATTGTATTAGTGGTCATTCACCCATCCTTGTGGGATCAACCTTAATAACTACTCTGACCCCGTGCACTTGCAGGTAGGAATGTGTCAATTGATTATTGCCAAATCGATCGACTGGTTGACAAATCAATTGACTAGTACATAGAACACATCGATTGGTCTCACCATGCTAGGACGTTGTTCATATGTGTTTTAGGACCAACCATGTATAGTGCCAAATTGATCGACTAGTTCGAACAAACCGATTGACCGCTTTACACAACAATAACTTTCTATTTTAGTCAAAACATGAATCTAGTTGGAATAAACTAATTGACTGGCAGTACAACCAATCAATCGATTTCTCCATACTGATCAAATGGTCAACATTAACTGCTAATTTTCTACCTGTTGGGTGAAATAGCCTTTTGTAAAATTGTGCATAACGGTCATACTCGAGGGTAACCCTCATAAATATGGTCCATATGCATTTATTACAAACAACTTTTCATATCATCGATTGTGCAATTACTCTCTTACACTAAAATCATTCTATTGCTCATTCAATATTCTAACCTTTCATATTTTTGAGTTTTTACTGAAAATGTTCTTTGCTCACTTCTTTTAGCTATAATTAGTCTCAAATTGTAATATCATATATTAAGTCTAGCTAGATTACATCTCATTTAAATATCAACACTTTAATATATTATATTTGGTTATAAATACTTGTAATCAAAACCTCCTCTCAAAAATCAATCAAAGGGGTTAGTGAGTGTTGTTTATCATTCTTGAGAGATTCATTTGGTAAATCTATGAAAGATAAATAGGTAAAGTTGTAAATCATCTCTTGAGATGGTCATTGAGATGATAAGGCTCATAAATCAAGAGAAGGGTGATTATCAATAAAACACGTCACTATTTCAAAAATCTAAAAGGGAGAACCATTTGGCAGTGGATGTAAAGAGTAATTCACTATTAAACAACTTTACATTACGTGTAAATTTTTTATTTAGTCATTCCCATTCCACTAAAACCCTATTCACCCCCCCTCTAGAGTGTTTTCCATTTTCATAATCCTTGTCACACTCACCCTCCTATTTGTTAACTTAGTTAGATTTATGTAACTCTGAAATTTATTTTCATATCATTTTTGTTAGTAGAGTATCTTAATGACTCATTACATACTCTATACCTTATTGCTATAAATATCACAATCATGAAATCTCACAAGCTTTAGTAATATCATATCTGAGTTATTCCTATGAATCTTGATACTCATATCTCTGCTTCCACTACTCATGTTGTTTAAGATAATAGTATCTTAAGTGATCATATAGTGATCTTGATCTTATTGCGTTTATATGCATAACTTTAGGGAGAGCATAATTGTTTTACTTTATCACTTGTGTTATTACTGTAGGCATAGCCTAAGGGTATTTTATATTTATTTCATTCATGTTATTCATTGATAATATTGAGAGTGAATGATCTCCTTGTGCTTTAGTAGAGCATGTGTGTGTCTTGAGGGGGAGTTTCACTCCATATGCATTTAATTTCTCATGCACTTATCTTTTGCTTAGACATCTTATTTGATAAAGCCCTTTCCTTTTGTTGATGACAAAAGGGAGAGAAAGGGTATCAAAGCTTAGTCACCTCTCAAAAGATTCAACAATCCGAGGTGATAAAGATCCATGGGTGTAATGGATTCCATTGGTCTAAATGAAGGCATATCCACCACTAAGCCACAATTATTCAATGGTGAAAAGTTTGCCTACTGGAAGAATCAAATAATGTTCTTCATCAAATCACAAGACTACGACATGTGATCTATTTTCACTGAAGGGCCAATCAAGATCACAAAGGAGGGCGGCGGTGATATTATAGAAAAGAAAAGAGATGAGCTTACTAACATAGAAAAGAGAAAGCTAACTCTCACCGATAAAACCATCATGATTCTACAATGCAGGCTTGGTGAAAAAGAGTATCATCGAATTCAATCATGCACAACTGCCAAGTTCATATAGGATAGGCTCATCCTCACCCATGAAGGTACAAAATAAGTTAAGGGTCAAAGAATCACACTCCAAACTAGAGAGTATGAACTCTTTAGCATGAAGTAGGGTGAAAGTATCAACAATCTGAGCAACTGCTTCACCTTAATCGTCAAAAATCTTAAGGCCTTAGGGAAGGAGATCAATGAAAAAAGAACAAATAAGAAAAATCTTACAAGGTCTTGCAAAAGATTGGAGCCCTAAGGTAACCACATTTGAAGAGGCTGGAGACTTAGGCAAAATGATGATTCATGAGCTTTTTGGAAACCTTATGGTTCACCAATAAATGTTGGAGGATGGAGTAAAAGAAAGAAGAAAGAAACCTCTAGCATTAAAAGCCTCAACATCTTCAAGGCAAAAATATATAGATGACAACCTGGACGAAAAAGAATGTGATGAAGGAGAAAAAGAACCTGTAACACCCCCAAAATTTACACGTTTTTTTTTTAAATAATATACTTGTAAATTAAAACCGTAAATTTCTGGGGATGTTACTGCCACACTTAGTACCAGACCGGTTCACTCCTACCGTTCCGGTACCAGGTGCTAAGGCTAAGAAAAACATTACCAACAACATCACTAATAATCCAAATTTATAAAAAGAGAGTCAGAGTACGCGTAAGCCTTATATAATTCAAAATACTAGTTATTGTTTTTCCATATAATAACCAAACAATATTAGTAAAATTGTTTTTGCAATTCAAATATAATAAAAGTAACATGAGTCATAAATTAAAAGGGAAAACGGCCATGTCACTCTAGGGGTTGATCTAGCCCATCTATCACTCAGCCCCTCTTGATGTCCCATAAACATCAATAGCATCAAAATAAGTGTCTCCTACCTATAACAGATCAAACGGGCCTTCTGCTCGTGGGAATGAGCAGCACCCATGAAAGGGGTGATCAATACGCTACATACTGAGTAAGGTAACCGAGTACTAAGGCCGGCATATAACACATTAAATCATGCAGGATAATGATCAACATACAATTACAACCCACACATATGATACATAAAAGCATATAGTGAAATCCATAGCCTATAATCAATAAGTACACACATAAGGCCCAAAAAGGTCCAGATTAATTATTTAATCTTTCTTTCATCGTATGTCGATACACACCATGCCTTTTATCAAATCCATGTGAGTACAGGAACACCCCACTATTATAACCGGTGGGCCGGTCACACATAGGGCATCATGCCCTAACCACTATTATTACCGGTGGATCGGTCACATATAGGGTAAAACCCTAACCACTATTCCTGACCGGTGGATCGATCTGGTTCCTGCTCGCATGGTGTTCTACTGTAAGTAATTAGTATCTTTTAAGAGCTTTAACAATTATGGTTTGTGTTTATTGAGCTCGAGTCACCCCACTATTATTACCGGTGGGCCGATCACATATAGGACATCATATTCTAACCACTATTATAACCGGTGGATCGGTCGCACATGGGGTAAAATCCTAACCACTATTCCTAACCGGTGGATCGGTCTAGACCTGACTCTATAATCTTCCACTTTAAAAGATTAGTGTCTTAAATATTTTATTCATAAACATTTTCCCAGACATACATGACTAACTCCTTGCAACTCTAGCTACCATGCAACCCTGACTCCATGCAAATCCTAACTCCACGTAAACCACACTCCATGCAAATCCTAGCTCCCATGCAAACCCTAACTCCACATAAACCAAACTTCCATGCAAACCCTAACTCCACATAAACCACACTTCCATGCAAACCCTAATCCCCATACAAATCCTAACTCCACGTAAATCACACTTCCATGCAAACCCTAACACCACATAAACCACACTTACATGCAAACCCTAATCCCCATGCAAACCCTAATTCCCATGCAAACCCTAACTCCATGTAAACCACACTTCCATGCAAACCCTAATCCCCATGCAAACCCTAACTCCATGTAAACCACACTTCCATGCAAACCCTAATCCCTATGCAAACCCTAACTCCACGTTGTTACACTCCCCATCATTATTTTACCACCCTAACATGCATGTCTTAAGGCCACATCATACAATAATAATAACATAAATATACCCATAATTCTCATGCCACAATTTATTCACACCAACATACTTCAACTCCATAATCATGCTATATTAATAACAATTATACAATATTCACATGAAATACACTATAATTAATATCACATGGCATGCATAGCATAAAGTCACATAATACACATATGGCCTTAGCACCCCTTACCTAAAATGTCACCGGTCTTGTAGCACGCTCCTACACCTCCTTAGGGTTTTGATTGGTTTCACCTATTATGAGGAAAAAGCTAAAATTAGACTCCCTCCTATCAAAAATATTATTAATCACCAACTTATTATAAGACTAGATTTTTAAATAAATAATAATATATTAATAAAATAACATTAATTAATTACTAACTTTGCTAAAGATATAGAAATAATAGAATATAATAAAAGTTGATAATATAAGGTTGAAAACTTTACCCTAATAATAATAATAATGATACTAAAATAATAATAGCAAAGATACTAAAAATAATGTCAATGATAATATAATTAAGAATAATAATAATAGTAACAATAATAATAACAAGGACATTATTCAAAACAAAGTGAAATAAGGGCTTCGGCTCCTTTACTAAAATAATAATAATGAATAATAATATTACTAAGATAAATAATCAAATTTAGTAATAATAATAATGATGACATAATAATACTAATAATGATAAAAGTCATAATAATATTACAAAATAATAGTAACCATAATGGTAATACTAGTAAAGATAATGATCGAAGATAAAAAGAAGTAGGGTTTCCACCCTACATTGAATAATAATAACTTAATAAATAATAATAATAACACTAATAAGAATAAATACTAATAATAATAAAAATACTAATAACCTCAATAATAATAAGACATGATATTTATCATACTACTGCTAAAATTTAAAATAAGCACAATAGGGTCTCAGCCCTATATAATATAATAATACTAACACTTGAGAATAATAATAATGATAGTAATAATAATAATAGTAATGATAATAATAATAATAATAATAATAATAATAATAAGAACAACAACAACAATAATAAAATTATTAACAACACTTATGGTAAAATATTTGTATTAATAATAATGGAAATTCGAAATAGGAAATAATAATAATAATTATACTTATAACATATTAATATTAATAATAGTAATAATAGAAATAATAAGGGTAATAGTGCTAAAACGAATTAAAATTTACAATAGGGCTTCAACCCTCAAAAGAACAATAGTAAAAACATTAAGATTAATAACAATAGTAATACATATAAAAAATGGAAATATTCATTTGAAATACTCAATACAAGTTAGTAAATCAAAATGGATAAATCCGATACAAAAGAACTAACAAAAGGAAATACTTCGCATAAAGAATAAATAAGGCCACAACTCTCGAACCTTGAGCCAAAACAAACTTAACACACAGCCCCAACTGATGTCTAACACCCCAAAATTTACTATTTTTGTTTCGAACGCGGAAGTAATTAAAACATAAATACTTAAATCAAAACTCGTGAATTCTGGGGATGTTACCGCCACACTTAATACCAGACCGGTTCTCTCAGACCATTATAGTACCAAGTGCTAAGACTAAAGAAAATATTAACGATTAATTATAAGTCAAGACAAACCAAACTCGGTTATAAAATAAAATCAGAGTACGCACAAAGAATTATAATTTATTTCCAAAAGAGAAATGATAAGGGTAATAGTCCTAAAATCGATTTAAAAATTAAAATAGGGCTTCAGCCCGCAACAGTTAATAGTAAAAACATTAATGTTAATAACAATAATAATACATATTAAAAATGGAAATAATAATAATAATAGGATTTATATTAGAACAATTGAAATAAAATAATTTAAGGCTTGTAAAAATAGGGAAAAGGGTTGAGAGAGTCAAGAGTTCAACCTCAGGCTGGCGGGGATAGGTGGCACCGGCAGTGGTGCACGACGGCGGCGGTGGCGGCTAGAAAAAGAGAAGAAAAGGGGAAAATTTGAAGGCTGGGAACAAAATAAAAAGAAGGAGGGTGGAAGTAAGGGTGATTATGATTACCTAGAAGGAGAGGAACAAAATGATGGTGGCAGCACAGCCAAAGGTGGCAGCGCATGGCAGCAGCGGTGGTGGCCGAATAGGGAAGAAGAAGAGGAAGAGAGGGAGAAAGAGGAAAAGGAAGGTAGGGGAGATAGAGGAGGGTTTGTAGCACAATTTGGGAGGTGAAAGGAGCAGCGGAAGAGGTAGCTAAGGGTGGTTCGAAGGGCGGAGGTGGCAAAAAATGGTTTAGTTACGAAGGGCAATTCGCATGGTCAGGGTGGATTGTTCAGGAAGAATTGAAGGGTATGGGTGGTCTAATTAGTTAGAGGGAGGTGCAGGGAAGGCGTAGGTGGAAAGAACGGGCGGCGGTGTTGGCCGGAGACGGCAAGAGTGGCGTCTAAAGGTGAGGCGGCGGCAATGTCGGGGAATTCTGGGTAAGCGAAAACTCGATACCAGGCTCAAACTGGGGGTATTTATAGGATTTAAATGAGAGAGTGATGTTAGTGGGAAGATGAGGGAATAGAGCAAGTGGGGTTAGTGTTCGCCGGTGGCAACAAAACAGGCAAAAACCAACTTCGGGGTGGGGGTTGTGCGTAGGAGAGAGAAAGAGGAAAAATGTGTGAGGAGAGGGGGAAAGTGGGCAGACAAGTGTGGTCGGTGAGTCAACGTGGAAGAGAGAGGGAGAAAATGGGCAGGGAACGTACGTAGTCGCCAGTGGAATTTTTCAGCTGGTGGTGGTAGTGTAGTTATAGGCTGATCGACGTCTCGGAAGGGAGGAAGAAGAAAGGAGGAAGAAAGGGGGTTGGATCGGGCGATTCGGGGCAGAAAAGAAGGAAAAGAAAAGGGAGGAAACTAGCCAGGTGCAAAGAGCTAAAGTCTTTAAATAAAACGAAGCGCTTCGACGGAAAAAGAAGGGAAGTGTCGCACAAGAGGGGAAGGAAGGGGGAGCGGCTGCGCGGGCTGGACCTCACGAAGGAGAGAAAGGATAGAGGGGACTAGGCCGCAGGAGAGGGTAGGCCCAACGGGGAAAAGGAGAGGAAAAAGAAAAACAAGAAAAGAAAGAAAAAGTAAGGAAAAAGGAAGAAAGAAAAAGGAAAAGAAAAAGGGAAAAAGGAAAAATAATTAGATTGGTTATTTAGATTAATTAAAATATTAGGGACATTTAAAAATAATAATATTTAAATAAAATAATATTTAAATCCCTTTTTAAGCTAAATTAGGATTTTTAAAAGGTTTTCCATAATTTTCATTTTAATTAGTAAAACATACTAATTTTCTTTAATTAAATTATTTATAAAATTAATATTAATTTGAAACTATTTTCTCCTTTTTATTTTCAATAAAATAATTTATTTAATTAATTTCTAAAATAAAATCATTAATTAGCTAAAATACCCAAATTTCATCCTAATTAAAATATTTATAAGATTTCTCTTGATTTGCCCTAATTAATTTCCTTTTATTTTAGTAAAAATAATTTATTAAATTAAATTTTCCAATAAAGCCTTATTTAAATATAATCTTTAAAATTAGAAATTTTAGGGGCATTTCAGAACTTCCTATGAATGATGAAGAAGTGGCACTCATAACCACTAAATTCAAGAGGTTCCTCCGATCAAGAGGAAATAGGAATCAAAGAGATTCTTTGAGCAACCAAAGTAAGCCCAAATAAGTTAATGTAGATGACAAAATCAAATGCCACAACTGTGGAAAAATTGGCCATGTCATCCATGACTGTTATGAGTTCATAAATGAAATTGCTAAACAAATGGCAAGGAGTAAAGGAAACTTGAGCAACAACAAAGTAAGATAAGGGCCCTAAAATGCTATGGCTTCTTTTGGTGAAAGCGAAGGTGAAACCTAAAGAAGACGAAGAAGTTGTGAACCTCTATTTCATGGCACTAGGAGGAGAATCATCAACCTTTACCTCACTCACAAGCTTCGATGATGAAGACGACATCGATGAGGTACAATCTAATTTACTATACTCTTATGATGACCTACTTTGTGTTTTCCATTATTCAATATGTGATCATGCTAAACTGACTAAAGAGAAGAAAAATATGAAGAAATTGCTTGATTACCTAAATGACCAACACACTCTAGCGATAAACAAAAATGTCCTTCTTGAATCACACATGCTCCTTTTCAAAACTGAGTTATCAAATAAAATCAACGAGTATAATGAATACAAGAAATACACTTGTTGTGATCACCAAATTAAGATAGATCAATTTCAAGTCAAAATAATGTAGTTATAAGCAAAGTGTGACAAATTTGTGAAAATTGTATATACGTTCACAAAAGGTGAATAAGGTATAAACATATTGTTAGGTGCTCAATGGTACTACAAAGACCATGAAGGTTTAGACTATTGGAATACGAAAGTGATTAAGAGTCAAACACTTAAAAATTTCTTTGTGAGAGCGTCAAAAGCTCATCAATTAAATGCTTCACATGCATCAAATAACTATACTATAAGTGGGAAAGATGGGCATTTATCTACAACATGTAGGCATGCACAAAGTTAAACATTCACTTTTACTCATAAGAAGAAAATCCTATGTAATGTGATGTGAATTCTATGAATTTATATTTAAGTAATTTTGAAATTTGTTGTGAATTAATTACTTATAATTGTTTGTCTTATTTGTTGAATTAATAGGAGAATATTGCAGCATATGGATTCTGTGGACTTGGACATAATTGCTAAGGAGTGCAGAATATGTTTGGAGTGTACAGATTATGTAATTTTTTTTATTAAATATTTTGTAATCCCATATGATGCATTTGCCGGTCGGAATGGCTAATGGGAATTAGGATGGTTGTATAATCCGCCACCCGGTCCTTAAATTGGACTAGCTGGATTGTGGATTAATCAATCCTTAATGACCATGATTAGCTATAGTTGTTGTAGCTGATGGAAAATTAAGCCTTAAGCTTAATTGTATTTTGGGTCATTTTGATGATGGTTGTATTTGGGCTGGTCGACACTTCACATTTTGGTGTTGTTTGGATTTGGGCTGGTCGACACCTTATTATTCTGGCCCAAAAGTCTGTATCGCCCGTCCATGCAGGCCTGTATCGTTCGTATGTATTTTGTAGCGTATACGGCTTTCTGTGTACATATATATATGCTGAATACAATGTAATACGGATACACTTGACAGAAATAACATCAGTCGATATTTTCTCGATCTCTCTCGCGACTTCTTCTCTCTCTTGGCGATTCTCTCATTCGCTTCTTCTCTGGTTCTGTCTCGTTCTCATCTTGATCGATCTTGATCATTCACCTTCTAATTTCAGTTGCCATTGAATCAATTGTGCTTCTGAAACTTTGGTTCTTCCTTTGGAAAGTTTTCCTTAGGCTGTGCCGGTGAAAATCGAACGTTGCGCTCGATTAAATCTTTTGATCCTTTGTGAAACCCTAACCGGTTTCCATCATAATGTATGTGGCAAGCCTAAACATGTTGCGTCATCATACAAGTTCTCAAAGCATACCCAAGTGAAGTCAAAATTCAAGCAGGTGTGGGTACCTAAGGGAACCATCCCGCATGAGTTAAACACTAACCCGGTAAGGACCCATTGAAAGGGTACCTAAACTATTATATTTATTCTTGCAATTATGCTTCAAGGTAAATACAAAAAGCCACAAATGATTCCTATAGAGGGGATACTCGAGACACATGACTGGTGATTAAACCATGTTCTCTAAGCTCACTCCATTTGATGGTGGGATCATAACCTTTGGAGACAACTCAGAAGGAAAGATCATCGGTGTTGGTAGCATTAGTATTGGTAACATTAAACCTTTCATAAATGATGTTTGACTAGTTAATGGCCTCAACATAACTTAATAAGCATTAGTCAACTATGTGATAAAGGATTTTTGGTTAATTTTTTCAAATTTGCACTGCATGATTTCAAATGGGATAAACAAATATATAATTTTTGTATGCCTACTTATCAATAATGTGTACATGCTTGATGCTGAATCAATAAAACTACATGACACATGTTCACATGTAGTTGATAATGATGCATAGTTATGGAACAAAATAATTGCATATGTTATTATGGATCTATTAAGTAAATTGGCCATAAAAGACCTATTACATAGTCTCCCAAAGTTTAACTTTGCAAAAGATAGGTTATGTGATGCATGTCAACAAGGGAAACAACATTAGGTTACCTTAAAGCACAAAAATGTTGTGATTACCATTTAACCACTTGAATTGCTGCATATGGATTTGTTTGGTCCTACTAGGACCCTTACCATGGGTGGTTGTAAATATGCATTAGTCATTGTAGATGATTACTCATGATATACATGGACATTATTCCTTTTTGCTAAAGATGACGCTTTTAATGCCTTTCTTGTGCTTACTAAGAGAATTCAAGTAGAGAAAGCATAATGATTCATGCCATAAGGAGTGATCATGGCAAGGAGTTTAACAATTCCATATTCATGGAATTTTGTGACCAAAATGGCATCACTCACAACTTCTCAGCACCAAGAACACCTCAATAAAATGAGGTGGTGGAAAGGAAGAATAGAACCTTGGAGGAAGTTGCACGGACCATGCTATGTGACTCCAAGCTTCCAAAATAATGGAAAAGTCGTTACCACTGCAAACTACATGATGAATAGAGTACTCATACGAGCCATCATGAAAAAGACACCTTATAAGATCTACAAAGGTAAGAAATCAAATGTGAATTATATATGCGCATTTGGTTGCAAGTACTTTGTCCTTAATAATGGAAAAGGCAATCTCAGCAAGTTTGATTCCAAAGCAGATGAAGATATCTTTATTGGTTGCTCTTTACATAGTAAAGCTGACCGAATCTTCAACAAACAAACAATTTTAGTTGAAGAATCCGTACATATTGCTTATGATGAATCTTGCTCTAGTGTGTAGAAATATCAAGAGGAAGAAATATTTCCTTATAATCAAATTGAAAGCCTGTTGGAAAATGGTGAAAAAGAAGAAGAGAAAGAAATAGAACCACCAGTCTCCAAACAAGAAGATGAAGTGATAGAGGATTTCCCAAAAGAATGGAGATATACCTATGGACATCCTTAAGAACTCATCATTGGGGATCCAACAAGAGGTGTTGTAACAAGATCATCGTTAGGTAACATTTGCAACCATTTAGCTTTTCTATCTCAATTGGAACCTAAGTCTCACTTGGAAGCTATGAACGATGAAAATAAGATCATGGCAATGAAATATGAGCTTAACCAATTTGAGAGAAATAAAGTTTGGGAATTAGTCCATTTGCCTCCAAATAGACCCATCATTAGAACTAAATGGGTCTTTAGAATTAAGCTAGATGAAGGGGGAGTTTGCGGTTAGAAACAAAGCCTAATTGGTTTCAAAAGGTTATAACCAAGAGGAAGGCATTGATTTTGAGGAAACATTTGCCCCCATAGCTACACTCGAGGCTATACATATGCTTCTCGCATTTGCATCATCCATGTGCTTTACATTATATCAAATGGATGTTAATAGTGCTTTTCTAAATGGTTTTGTAGAATAAGAAGTAGACGTTAAGCAACCACCTTGATTTGAGGACATTTCAAAACCTAATCATGATTACAAACTCAACAAGGCACTTTATGGTCTAAAACAAGCTCCTAGAGCTTGGTATGAAATGTTGAGTAAATTCCTATTGGACAAAGGTTTTGAAAGAGGAAAATTTGATAGAACCCTTTTGCTTGCACAAATATATGTTGATGACATAATTTTCGGTGCTACTAACGAGTCCATGTACAAGGAATTTTCCACTCTCACATGTAGTGAGTTTGAAATGAGCATGATGGGGAAGCTGATGTGTTTTCTTGGACTCCAAATCAAACAAGCAAATGACAACATCTTTTTGAATCAAGAAAAATACACAAAAGATTTGCTTAAGAAGTTCGGGATGCATGAAAGCAAATCATACAACACTCCTATAGCTACTACAATGACACTTGACAAGGATGACAAAGGTAAGTCTATTGATCAAAGACGATATTAAGTTATGATCGGCTCACTCCTTTATTTACCAACTTCTAGATCTGATATCATGTTTAGTGTATGCCTCTATGCTAGATTTTAGTGTAATCCTAAGGAATCTCACATGAATGTTATCAAAAGAATCCTTAGATATCTAATTGGAAATCATAATCTAGGCTTGTTCTAGGTAACTTGACATCCTCATAGAAGAAGGGTATCGTAAGATAATTTGATTTCTATCGTCATTTTAAAGAGGATGGGTAATCTGGAAAATCCAAAAAATGAGGGGTCTAACATTAAGCCATGGAGGACCTCCATAATCAAAAGAATAAGTCAAAGTCACAATAGTAAAGAAGAGCACTTGATGCAAGTTGGACAATAGTCAAGAAGGATTAATCAAATATTCCGATGTTGATTTTGTGGGTTATAAAGTTGATAGAAAAATTACCCCGAGTACTTGCCAATTTTTAGGAAAATTCCTAGTTAGTTAGCATAGCAAGAAACAATCTAGTGCTGCACTTTCTACGGCTGAAGTAGAATACATTGTTGTTGGTGCTTGTTGTGCTCAATTAATTTGGATGAAACATCAATTAAGTGACTATGGTCTTTAAATTGAAATAAATCTAATTAAATGTGATAACACCAATGTAATATGTCTCATTAAAAATCCTATTCAACATTCAAAATCTAAACACATAGAAATAAGACATCACTTCATAAGATATTATTAAAAAAGGTGATATATGTGTATAAATTGTGGATAAATTGCATCAATGGGGATACATATTTACAAAAACCTTAAGTGAAGAAAGATTCAAAATAGTTAAGAGAGAAATTGGGATGAAAATTTTATGATAAAAATACACTTGTCCCAAAAGTGTAAAAATTTGTGTTAAGGGATGAATTATGGCCTTTAAGCTCATCACTTGAATTCCAATCCTAAAATTGTTGTTATGTCTCTTGATCCATTTGATTTGTGTCATGAAATGAATTTAAGATCTAATGATTTAGGGCATAAAATCAAATGCATTGTTAAAAACCACAAAAAATAACCAAAACAACACCTGACTCGGCAACTAGTTGACTGATCGACAAAACCAGTCGATCTGTTGGTATAGTAGTCGACTGGTGGGTTAAAATTAGGGTATTTGAGCTCTTACTAGCTTATGTTCACACACATAACCAGTTGATTGGTTACTGTGAGCTAGTCAATCGGTTGAAGAATAATCTATTGGTTACTCTATGCCAATCGATCTATGAGAGAACAATCGACTGTTTCCCTAAACCAGTCGGTTGGTTTGTCGCGGGTATAAATACCCCTTCTTGTTCTTCAAACCCTTCACCTCAATTTCCCCAAATAGATCAACTTCTTCTCACCCTCTCACATCCTCTCCTTTAAAAATCTTCAAATTAGTGTCAAACTCAATCAAATTACTCTCCCCTTGCTCCAATCAACATCCAGAACATCAAGAACTTCTCTCCACGATGTTGATTTTCCTCGAACTCACATGAATTTAGGTAATTTCGTCCCTCAACACTAACTTAAAATATATCCATCTTTGACATCCTTACTTCATCTTGAGCTTTAATCGATCAAATTAAATCATTAATCCATCATTTTCATACTCATTGTATGTCGATTTAACTCCTTTGTTACTATCCAAATCTATTCTTCATCTTCCTTCCATTTTCTCTCCATTTAGGCTCTCTTCTTTGACATTGCTTATCATTTAACAATGCCAAAAAAATCAATTACTTCCACCACTATTAGTGGGAGTACTGGAGCTCCTCCCTCGAAATGGGCTCATACTCAACCGAATTGTTTGTCTCAAACCTCAATTAGATTTGAGGAACCAATATTTTCTCCACCACATGCTTCCTCTTCCACATCCTCCTCCTCTTTGGACGACACTGGTCCTCCATCTCCCCCACATCCATGCCATTCTGCTCACCCTTCCTCCTGTACCTTGGGAGCTTCCCTCCTTTCCACCAATTGACTTGCTTAGACCACCAAGGCATCTCTTCACGCCACCTATTACTTTCGCACTATGGATGATCAAAACGGTGGCTCAAATTCTTCCATAAAAAGAAGTTATTACCAGGTAAATGTATAGATGCTGACTCTTGCACCAATCAATTTAAAATTCCTTTTATGCAAGAACTTTCTGACCTTCTCCATCTCTTTACTCTCAAAGAACCAGTCTATCCTGACTTGGTTTAATTATTCTATGTCAATCTTAATGTTCATGTGTTGGGGCACACCATCACTACACATGTCTTGGGCGTTCCAACCATCCTTGATGAAGCCCAGCTAGCACACATCCTCGAGATTCCTCATAACATCAAAACCAACATGAATTAAGTCGAATATATGCGTACTTGCATCCCAAATATGATCCTAACAGACATGCATTGTCGCCACTTTATCTATGAAGGCACTGTGAGCTCATACTATCTCCCACCCTTCAAGCGGTTGTGCCATTACATGGTGTCCTCCATCTTGTTCCCTAATGTGGGATCTAGAGCAGATATGACACTCAAGGATTGTTATGGGGTGGATCACATCCTATCCTCCACTCTTATGAGATTTGGGGTAGATATCTTTCAGCATATGTTGCACATGGCCGAGCAAATATAAAGCTCTTGCCCCCCTTCACCCCAGCGGTTACATCTCCACTTCGTCAACACCTCCAACGTCACAATCCACTGTTGATGATCTTCCCATACCAGTAGATGATCCTCTAGCTCCATTAGATATTCTATCATCCTCCACACGAGGTCTTTCCATTCCCACCTCCACCCCATCCACCTCACACACACCGCATGTGCCTCCCTCCACTAGTTGTGTCACTCTTGCAGGCGTACATGATCTACTCTAGAAAGAAATAGAGTTAGAGTTGTGTATCTTTTGATCTCACTTCCAACCAAACTTTTTCCCTCCACATCAAGATAGAGTGGTCAATCCTCCCCCTAACACCGCAGTCCCTCTTACACCTATGATCGTCGAAGCTACTAAAGATCCTGTCATAGATGCATCTCTCATAGAGGCCTCACAAATTGGACATGATGTTATTCAATTAGCTAATTCTTAGGGCACTACTAGCAATGACATTGGTGATCTGCTAGGGCCTCCATCGATGGTTTTGTGAACACCCCATATGAGCCTTCATGACCTACATGATCATCTAGTTTTGTTATTTTAATCTTAGGCTTTCGATATTTTTGTTTTACTGTGTACTTAACCACTTTCATTGTATGTTCTCTATGTCATGTGCTTATGAATTTCACCTAGTTAATGAACACTTACCTTTTCTTCTCCATCTCTCTGTCATTTATATGTTGATTAAGGAATGGTGTATGCATATAATCTTCATTGTTGCCTTTTTTTCCTTTTAATCCATGCACTTGTTCAGGGAGAGCGCTTACTCCTCAAAAGGGCAATGTTTTCTTCTCTGCATTATTTTTAAGCCCTTTCCACTCTCACCTTTTGCAGATGTCCAAAAGGGGGAGAGAATTTGAGAGTCTTGAATTAAAAGTGTACAACCAGTAAATGTATAGCTATCATTTTCACTCATTAATCATTCACATTTACATTTATGCACTTTTTGTTTGTCATCATAAAAAATGGGGGGATTCTTAACCTCAGAGGTTAAGCAATATCAACATACTTGTTTTGATGATAACAAATGGATTTTAGTATCTCATGTGTTTGCTTAATTGTGCATATTAAACAAATCAACACATATAAAGGGAACCAAGATATGAAGCTAAGCATTTGATGTGTCTTAGGTATATTGTAAATGGTTAAGTTGAGCAAAGGTCACATTTCAAACAAAAGCTCTTTCAAACTCTATGCTGAAAAATACTTAACTTGAATTCATATTATAAATCTTTTAAAAGTATTTTCCAAAAAAAATTAATTGGTTCCAATCAGAACCAGTCGACATGTCCTTATACTAATTGATTGGTTTGCTTTAAACATAGTCGTCGGTTGTGTTAAAACTAGGATGGAATGAATGGTGCATAAAATTGATTGACTTGTTTGACCAACCAGTCCATGGGTTTCAATCTTATAGAAACCTAGTTCATCTCTATTTAAATACAACAATTGGTTCAGGTAAACCAATTGATTGGTTCAGCCCAACTGATCGACTGGTATGACCAACCAGTCCATGGGTCTCAATCTTGCAAAAATCAAGTTCCTCTCTATTTAAACACATTGATTGGTTCTAGAAAACTGATCACCTAATTTGGCCAGCCGATCCATGGATTTCATTTATGAAGAAACCCAGTTGCTTTCTGCTTAAACACATCGACTGGTTTGATAAACCGATCAACTAGTCACACTATACTAGGATGGTGTTTATATGTGTTTTAGGACTAACTATGTATTGTGTTAAACCAATCGACTAGTTTCTCTAGAATGATAAAATGGTTTACACAATGGTAACTTTCTATTTTGGTCAAAACAGGAACAATCAGCTGGTTGGAACAAACCGATCAATTGGTTGTATAACCAATCAACTGGTCAGCATTAAATGTTGATTTTCTACCCGTTAAGTGAAACATTTTTTTAACAAAATTGTGTATAATGGCCATACTCGAGGATAAACCTTATAAATAAGATCCATATTCATTTATCACAAATAACTTTTCACATCATTGATTGTGAAATTATTCTCTTACACTAAAATCATTTAATTGCTCATTCAATATTCCTGAGTTTTTAATAAAAAGTGTTATTTTCTCACTTCTCTTAGATAGAATTGTTCTCAAATTGTAATATCAAATGTTATTTCTAGTTAGATTATATCTCATTCAAAGATTAACACTTTCATATCTTTTATTTGTGGAGAAACACTTGTAATCACAACCTCCTCTCAAAAATCAATCAAAGGGGTTAGTAAGTGTTGCCTATCATTCTTGAGAGATTTATTCAGTGAACCTAGAGAAGATAAATAGGTGAAGCTGTAAATCATCTCTTGAGAGGATCATTGAGATTTTAAGGCTCATAAACCGAGAGAAGACTGATCATCAATAAAAACGTGTCACTATTTCAAAAATCCAAAAGGGAGAACCTTTTGGTATTGGACATAAATAGTAATTTACTATTGAACCACATTACATTACGTGTAAATTTTTATTTAGTAATTCTCATTCCACAAAACCCTATTCACCCCTCTCTAGGGTGTTTTCAGGATGGTTGGTGATGCTTCATGACCGGTGGTAGAGAGGTAGAGTGGTCAGTGGTGCCAATGGCCGGTGACTTGGCCAAGGAGAGAAGATAAAAGAAAGAGAATGAAGGGGGAGGTTGGTAGTTGTGGTCGATGATAGGGGAAAGGGTAGGAGAAGAATGAGGAGAAGGGGCTTGGTAGTGGTGGTGGTGCTAGTGACAACGAAGTGGAGAGGTGGATGGTGACTAGGGTGGTTTCTCTACAAGGGAAGGGGACAAAAATAGGAGAAGGGAGAAGGTAGGGAATGGGTATTCTGGTTACAACAAGGAGGAGGAAGAAGGAAGCTTTGGCGGTGGTCTTAGGCGATGATGGCGTCAACGAAATAGAGTAGGGGAGCAAGAGGGATGACAGGCTTAGATGATGGTTATTGACAAAAGAAAAGGAAATAAAATAGGAGAAGGAAAGAGGTAGAAAAGAGGTGTGCTTGTGTGTATGTATATATGTGCAAGGCTAGGAGAGGAGAAAGGAAAACCGAAGGGAAAAGGGGAGTTGGGTTTGGCATGAAAGGGAGTAGGTGGGGGAGTGGCATAGGTGTAGGGGTTGGGTGTCAGACTGTCAGGCCTAGGAGTTGGTGTGGTGCATAGGGACGTGGATGAAGGGCAAGAAACTACAATGGTGGTAGGGGTATTTAGCTAAGAAAAGGAAGGGAAGGATGATGGGGGTTGTAGAGGTAAGGGCTTGTTTAGACTAAAGGGGAAAGGACACAAAGGCGTTGGGCAAGATGCGGGTTGGAGGAAAGGAGAAAAAAAATTAAAGTGAAAGAAAGAAAGAAAAAAGAAAAAGACAAGAAAAAGGAAAAATAAAGAAAAAACATTTAGATTTAGGATTAGGTTTAAAATTAAGGGAATTAATCTAAAGTTTTATTTAATAATTATCAGAGACTAGGGTTAGTGTAACACCCCCGAATTTACTAACTGAAAATTTTTCATTTTTAAAAGTTAAACATGGAAGCTAGGATAGTAAATTGCAAGGTGATACCACCGCACTTGGTACCATATTGGTTTACTTTACCATTTCGTTACCAAGTGCTAAGGCTAAAAAAAATTATTCCACTTAATTTAAGAACGTAATTGTAAATCAGAGTAATGAAGGAGTTACAGAAATTAAATAACATTTCAAATAAAACCCACTATCAGTGGTTATAAAAAATTTAGTGAATGAAAATACATAAGGATAATAAGAAATACATAGACTTCCAATTCAAGATCACCAGACAAAACCTCAGATAACTCTACACTCTCAACCCAAAGGATGGATTTAACATAGCTTGCGAGCTAACCTGCAAAGGGCCTACCCATTGAATAAGTAGGGGCCTAAGAAATGAACCCTTTGGTACAATAGTACTGAGAAACCCATTATATAAGACTAATATGAAAGGTTTGCATGGAACACATAAAATATATCACAACAATACATGAACATTTAAATGCGTATATACTAATTAAAATACAATAATTATTCATATAACCACATAACATCAAACCATATACTACCAATGCTCGTTTATCTGGAAATAATCAAAACTTACTAATGGAGCATCTAAGAGATGCTCTTTGTAGTATAATTAGAAAGCCACATCATTCTCAAGTTATAACCACAATCACAATTATCATTATCAAACCCACAACTTCTCAATACACAAGTAGGCCCATCAACACAACCAATAATAACATACATCATCATAGGTAGGCATAAAGGCTACTACTAGACCATAAGAAGACAAAAATGCTACTACCTGATCATAGGTAGGCACAAAGGCTATTACCAAATTACAATTATGTATAAAGGTTGTTACCAAACCATAATTAGGCACAAAGGTTGATATCAAACTATAAGTAGGTACAAAGGCTACTGCCAAAACAATCCAATAATCATTTCCATTTAAATAGTAAACATTACCATTTTTATTTAATCGAGGGTAGATTAGACAAACCTAGAGACACTAAGGTATCCCGTTCATATTGACATACAAGGGTAGCACAATATCCTACCAGCTATCAACCTAGGGACACAAATGTACCTTGATTGCACTGGTATATGAAGGTACACAGTATGCTACCAATAAGGATACCTAATCCATAAGTATGCATACACTTAATTAGGTCTGTAGAGCTAAATAGAGTATGGCATAGGGCATGGTTGGGGCACTAAGGCACACCAACAAAATCCATAAACAATCGTGTGATAAACCTCATCTTTAGGATAGCAACCCCTAAAGAGCCATCATTCCCAATCTCAAGATCTTTTACTTTAAGTCTTAGTATTTTATAAGGGTGACCACAAAAATACATATTAATCACATAGATCTAATTCTTTATACTTAGCCGTTTTTCTTTATTTCCAAACATTATGAGATAATCACAACTAAGATCATTATCAATGTCAACATCCGAAATATAATAAGGCCATCCTAGGCTTAATAACTTACACTTAGATACTTTAGGTCAAAAATGTCCAAAATAGCACTAAGGCTAAAGTTACCACTTTACCATCCATTTTCATGACAAATTCCATTTTTTTATCGACTTGTCATAGAAAGGATAACACACCATAATTAAATTATTTATCATGTAATTAAGTTACCAAATAAGTCAAATGACCATTTTGCCCTAATATACAATTGTGCACATAAAACCCTAACATGCGCTTCTAGAACATTTATCATATATTCTCCTACGTAATCAACAAATAATACACATAATGCATGCTTATGAGAATAATCATCATGGTATTCTCCAAATTACCAAATTACCCATATATCATATAATATTGATAATCATGTTGAAACATGTGTTTCTAAGACAGCAAACCCCTATTTTCATACTTAATATCAAATAATACTTATCATGCATATTAATTAGAATAATCGTCATAGTACACTCAAAATTGCCCAGATACCCCTAAACCATATAATATTGATAATCATGCTGAAATATGTGTTTCTAAGGCAGCAAAGCCCTATTCTCATACTTAACATAAAATAATACTTATCATGTATGTTTACTAGAATAATCATCATAGTACACTCAAAATTACCAAAATACCCTTAGACCATATAATATTGATAATCATGCTCAAACATGTGTTTCTAAGATAACAAACCCCTATTCTCATACCTAACCTCAAATAATACTTACCATGTTTGTTTATTAGAATAATCATCATCGTACACTCATAATTATCAAAATACCCCTAAACTATATAATATTGATAATCATGCTGAAACATGTATTTTTAAGACAACATCCCTTACCACCCTTCTTATCAATATTTATAACTCATAAGGCATCTTGTTGAGGTTAAATATTATGGTATACTTAAATTACCAAATTTTCCCTAGGACACATGATAGTAATAATTTTGCTACAAGTGTTTCTAAACATACTTAACCTAACATTTTCACATGTATATATCTTACAACATCACTTCCCAACATTAAACCCATTTCAATCACACTTTTGTATACCTAATATTTTATACAAAATAATATGCCTTCTTTTTTATGATAACAATAATAATCACATAATTATTTGTAACAAGTCATGTCTAACACAAATTACATGTCAAAACCCTAATGTGCTATCATACGATATCCAAACATTTTAGTAGGGTACAAAGGTTACCTGATTTCCAGCACAAATAAAATTTATTGGTAACCGCCTAAAAATTATTAGGCTCTGCTAATAAAAATGTATACCTAAAAATAATATCACAAATACTATATTAATATTTTATTAATAAAATAATATTTTTTATTAAAAATATTTATTAAATGTAATTTTACCAAACTACCCTTATATATTAAACATTACCAAATTAATTTAAAAATCAAAACATAACTCACGCTGCATGTGCAGCGTGAGCCATGCACTTATGGAGGGGGAGATGGCTCAGTTGGTAATGGTTGGAGGTGGTGGTTAGGTGGTGTTAATTAGACCTTTAGGTGTAGGAGGTGGGGATGGAGATGGCAGTGATTGGGTGGTGTGGTGCAAGAGGGTTAAAGGCGGCGACAGAGGCTGTGTAAGGTGTAGGAATGGGTGGTGTAGAGAATGAAAATGAGAAGAAGAAAAGGAGGATAAGAATAAGGAGGTTGAGGTGGTGCTAGGGTGGCTGCGGGGTGATGGTGCAGTAGTAGGTGGCGGTTGTGGATAGAGGTAGGCAGGCTAAGGAGGAGTTGTGGCGGTGGAGGAAATGGAAGGGGGATGAGGCGGTGTGGTGTGTCGAGGGGAGGGGATAGATTCAAGGGTTATAGGAAGATGGCCGGAGGCATTGAGGTGGAAGTTTAGGTCGTGTAGGGAGGTTGTAGGGTGGAGCAGGTGGTGGCTTTGAGTGGAGGGGTGGCAACGGTAAAAACTATCATTGTCATAGACATGAATGTAAGGGGTTGTGGTTGATGACATGGGGCAGGGATTGACAAGAAGTGTTATAGGGAGGAAAGAAAGGAAAATAAGGTGACGGAGGAGGAGGAAGAAGGACAGAAGGAGGGAAGAGGGAGGTGGTTGATGGTGGAGGTGATGAGTGTTGTTGTAGGTGATGATGAGGAAAAACAAAGGTGGGGAAGAAGGTAAAAAGAAAGTTAGGGAAGAGAAGAGGCAGGGCACAAGCAAAAAGAAGAAGAATAAGAGGGTGCCTTAAGCGTGCGGACGGTAGGTGAGAGTTGCATAGAGACGAGAGACAAGATTAGGGGTGCAAAAGCTAAAAGTGGAAGGAGAAAATAGGCATGCAAGGGAGGGAGTGTGTAGGGGTGTTTGGTTATAAGGGGAAAGAAGGGCTGCTAGGCGCAGATAGGGGCATGTAGGGATGCAAGAGGGGGGCGTAATGGCTAGTTTGGTTAAAAGAGGAAAAGGGAAGGCTGGCGAGAAGAGGTGACACAACGTGCAAGAAGGATAAAAAAGATTCCTCTTCTCTCCTCTAACCCTAACTCTCTATCAAAATTATGTTTAAATAAGTGAAAATGGGCCCAACCGTAGATCAACATTAGCTCATTTGTTTTCAAACTCGGTGCCTCCTTACATATTCATTAATTTTTATTATTTTAGCCATAACGTCTTCATTAGACCTTCATTTGGGTTGATTTCTTATGATTTGGAAAGCTAACATAAAGATATACAAATTTTATACCTATCATGTTTCCAAATTTGGATTACATCATTATATAATATGTCTAACTTTCCACCCTTTCACACTTTGAGCACTGATTCTCGCTTCTCATTTGTTCCAATTATTATGTTGTAGCTCCTTTTGATATCAATCTCTCCAAATGCCTATAAAATATAATCAATATCAGTAAACAAGAACAATTGGAATCAAGTATGCAAAGCTCATCATATAATTATAATAAATATTTTTATTAAAGCTCTAATTGGCCAACATAAATCATACCTATCATTTAGCATACTTCCATGACACAAATACTCCTCATAGGATAAACGCATGACCATTGGTGGAATTGACCTCATTGTTATCAGAATTCAAGTTAGCATTTGTAAATCCTTCTAACAATATAGGAAAATTACAAAAATGTAAGCACCAATCCTTATTATCCTTAAATTACCTAAGTAAATTACAAAGTGCAATCTAATCGTCACTATTTGGGTTGCGAGTATACATAATTAGTCTACTCACCACATCATTTATGTCAGGCCTAGTACAGTTCATAAGGCACATAACACTTCCTATGATCCTACACTACTACACTTGTGAAAACACTAGAACCTTGGTTCTTTTTTCAATTGCATGCTAGAGTCATAAGGAGTCTTCACAAGTATTTCATCATGATAATCTAACTTTTTCAATAAATTATCAATGTAATGTGACTGACTCAAGAAAAAAACTATTCTTATTTCTTCTCATTTTAACACCAAGAATCACATCAACTTCTCCTAAATCTTTTATATCAAAATGACAAGATGAAACCAAGTTGGTATCATTAAGTAGCAGCTACAATAGTTCCAAGAATCAACATATATACATTTAATCACACCTTCTTGTCCAAACATATTGGACTAAACACATGAATAAGATGCATTAACAACATAACCATCACTCACTCAAGTTTATTTAAAATTTTCATACCACTGTTTAGGAGCTTATTTAATGTCATATATTGACTTTCTTAACCTATACATGTTATTCTCCTAATTATGAACCACACAACCCTTGGGTTACTCTACGTAATTTTTTTCTTTTAAGCCACCATTTAAAAATGTTGCCTTCAAGTCCATTTGATAGACCACAAGGCTATGAATAACAATCAAGGTAACTAAATAACTAATAATGGTAATCTTAATCACAAGAGAGTAATTATAAAAGCAAAAGTAAATGTCCTTTTTTTCTTATAGCCTACAACTACTAATCCATCATTAATCTTATCTATGGTCCCATTAGATCTCAATTTCTTTCTAAATACCCATTTGCATTTAATCTATTTGCATCCTCTAGGCTACTTGGCCAAATCCCAAGTCTAATCAGTTATAATTGAATCCAATTCATTATTCATTACCTATTTCTAGAAATTAGCATATATTGAAGTTACAACTATCCTTTCGGACTTAGGATTATCCTCAATCAAATAAGAAAATGCAAAGTCCAAATTAATCTTATCAATATCATCATTCTCAACAGGGAAACTAGTAACAAAATTAGGCTCAAAGCTAGTTTCTATCCTTTATCATTTTATTCTCCTAGGTTTATTTGAATTATCATTCATGACATCAGATGAAGAAGGCATATACAAAGGCATGGAAGGAGCATTAGAAAAACTAGCAAAATCATATGCATTCTTTCTCATAGAGAACACATTATCAATTTAAAAATAGTGTTATCATTTCAACATATGAATCTATATATAGCACTATCATGAGCGTAACCAATAAAGGCATAATCAAAAATATTTGCTCCCATATTAGTCCTTCTAAAGTCTAGCAAGACAACCTTTGCTAGGCACCCCTAATCTTTCAAAAAAATTAGCTTAGGCTCAAAGTATTTCCATAATTCATAAGGTGTTTGATCTAGTTTCTTATGTGGAACTCTATTTACAACATAACAGGTAGATAACACAACTTCCTCCCAAATTTGATTAGTCATACCAAAACTTAAGAGCATAGCATTCATAATTTCTTTCAAAGTCCTATTTTTCCTTTCAACTACACCATCTTGTTGATGGGTATAATGAGCACTAGTTTCATGCACAATACCTGTAATCCCTCATTTCTAGAAACCCTAATTCCGAAATTATAATTATAAAGTTGGTAATTATGTGTAATTCATTATAACAACTATTATAGCATATTTTGTAACAAATGTATTATTATTATGTTTATTATTATAGTGAATTAGATATAAATTGGATTATTAGTTTTAATCCAATTTCAGACCTTAACTTGTATCAATTTATCTATGGCATTTGAAATTTGCTAACTAGATGTTTTTTACCCAGGTTTGGCTACTCTAATTAGAACCCCTAATCTTATTATGTTTTTGTCTTCTTTCACATCCCTCCCCCCAGGTGTAATTTCCTCCTTCACATGAGTTCTCCCTTATTCACTTTATGCTTTGACTCTTACCCCTAACTCAACCATTTCCTGCCTGCTCATCCTAGTCATTTACACACCACCCTTTCCCATTTAAGTCCTCATTCTTCCCTCATTTTTGTGTTTTGATCCAACCAAAATCAAGGTATTTGGTTTGTGTACTCATCCCCTTCCTCCCGAGCTTCTTTTTGTAATATCTCCAAGATTCTCCTTCATTGATTTTCCATTTTTGTCAAAATTCCAATGTCATAACTCTACAACATCACGTTTCTCCTCCTCCCCTACATAAGCAACTCATGCTACACACCCCTTGGTGGCATGATTCACTTGCTAACTTTTCTGTCATTATACGAGCCTTACCAATTGAACCCTCTTTTGTTTTGTAACCTGTGCACACTACTACCCCTTGCTATGTGAGCTTGTGACATAGCGCATTCCCTTATGGCATGAATAATTCATGCTTCTAAGGCCTTATAATGTGAGATTTTCCTGTTGTTGCACCCTTATTGTGCTATTACCTCATGTGGCTATCTTTTATCTTAGTTAGTTTATATCTCTTTTTCTAATTTGTTTTAGTTATTTTTTATTTTATTTTTTGTGTTAGATGTTGTTATATATGTTTTTGGGTGTTTCTTGCTTAGGTAATCCTTGAAATGTCATGGAGAAGACAACTTATATAGCTTGGATTTAGGTAAATCTAATCACTCTTGAGATAGTAGAATTAGTGTGTGAACATGATAGGTTATTGAAACCTATAATCATGCTAGGGTTTTGCTTTATATAAGAGCTATAAAGAAGTGTGAATGTTGAAAGCATGATCTTAAATAGTTATCATATATGTTAGAATAGTTATTAAATACAGGCTATATGCATGTGTAATTAGTAAAAGGTTAACATATGCATGTCCAGGGTTTTATTATGGTATTTTTCCTTGTTAAGTTATAATTTTTATGCCATGATAAATGTTCCATGATTATTATTACAATTTGTAACTAGGGTTGATATATAGCATGATAATACGCAAACACGATTAGGGTTAAATTGTGATAATTGTTATTCACATGCTCTAGGGTTAGAAATGCATTCTTGTATGCACCATAATATTAATTGTTATCTTAAATGTTTAATCTTTCTAAAAAAATATGTATATATGTATTTCATGGAATGTATGACATATTAGAAACATATGCTTAGGGTTTTGTATTAGAAAATAGCGAAATATATGCATAATGGAAAATATAGTCAATCACTAAGTCTTAAAAAAATTCTACATGCTAAAATGTTGTAAATTATTGTATTTTAACATTTTCATGAAAAATTATCACTATAATAATTTTGGTATGAAATTTGATATTAGTGGTGAAATTAGGGTTTTAAGGGCATTTAATTCATTTTTAACCTAATGTGCTTAATGAAAATAACTAGACATAAGATGACCTTAGTATATTAATAGGTTAACTTTAGTGTTGACTTTAACTTTGTCTTAGACCATTGACCTTAGGGTTGACTTAAATAATTAAAAATAAAAGGAAAAAGAGTTAAGGAAATGAGAATTTTGTATATTATATGATTTATGTGATCACTAAATAAAATATTAATATTTGAAGTGGAAGACCTCGAAATTGAGAATGATTTACTCTCTAGGGATATCCACCCTAGATACAAGGTAGGAGTCTTCATTATGGTTTGATTTCACTAGTGTGCCTTAGTGCTAGTAAGGTTCTAGTATACTTTATAGGTAACCTACATGCCCTACAAGGGATATCAATACTTAAGGATTAGATAACCTAGGTTGGAGGGTATTGTACTACCATGAGTGTGTTAGTATGTCCAGATTACTTTATATGGCTCCTACTATTATGATTATGAGGATATTGTATTTCTTTGAGCACAAGTATAACCAATGTAATTTATACATCTCCAGTTTGTATCTTGTATCCCCTCGAGTACTAAAATTAGAAGTAACTAATATATATGGATATCAATAATGCATTTCATTCTTGGTTTGATAGTTACCTTTATGCCTATTTATGGTTTTATGGATTATTATAATGGAATGTTTGAGAGGTTAGTATGTTACTTTTTGTGCCAGTATAATGGGAGTACTTTATACATCTCTGGCCTATTTTTTCTCTTTTGGCCTTAACTAGAATTGATTTCGTTGGTTGGTCAATAGAGTCTTAGTGCACTACTTTGCCCACCATGGGTTATAATATGATTTGTGGGTGTTGTTAGATTGATGTAAAGTTGATAAGTGTGTTGGTTGTGGAGCAAGAGACTTTGATGTTGTATAGGTTATCTTATGGTAATCATATTCTTATTATCACATGCGGTTTTGTGTTTTAAGCATGTTTTTTTATTCTGTGTGATTAGATGAAATATGAACATCCTACCTCTTGTGAGGTATTATCATTTACTCAATATGAGGAAGTCGAAGTGATACTACACTTGTAGATGAATATGAGCAGGCCTTAGAGTGACATAGAGCGTTTAAGTGTGGCAAAGATCAATGGGATACTTGAGAGGATATTCCATTATCGGAATGGGTTTTTAGGTCTAAGATTTAGGGAAAACTGGTGTAGTACCTTTTGGTACTAAATTTTGTTGTAGTAAGTTTTTTCTTTAGGCTTTTATATACCTTGATGTATATTGATTATTGTTATTGTAAGGATGATGTTTATCTATAACCTATATCTATGTTATTATCTCTTCTTTCTTATGTTTTATTTTGGATCTAATTTGTTTTGAGCCTTAACACTTGCCATAAAGAAGAAGATAAACCAAACTTATGCTATGTATGATGGTAACACTCGTTATTTTGAGATTAATGCTTTCATAAAGCGTAATTGTTAAGTACTAAATTTGGGGGTGTTAGAATACTATAACCATCACAAAAGTCTTTTAAGAAACTAGTTCCATATTCTCCACCCCTATCGGAGCTAAATATCTTAAACTTATGATCTAATTGGTTCTCTCCATCTACCTTATATTTAAAAAACATTCATCCAATCTCATATTTAGACTTAAGGAGGTAATCATTAATACTCCTAAAATAATCTCTATAAAGGCCACATAATAACATTTTCCCCTATGCTTATAGTGTTCTCAAAGTTAGCTATATCAGTATGTATCAATTATAGTAATTCAGATGATCTCTCAATGGAAGGTTTGAAAGGATTTTTAGCATATTTGGCTTCCATACAAATATATCACTTTTCATAATCATTAGTTCCTAACACATTAATCAAGTTCATATATTTCAATTTATCAATAGAAGCTATATTTACATACCCCATCCTACTATGCCACAATGGAATAGTCTCAGCAATATAAGCAAAAGTAGAATCACTTTCATTAATTGAAATAGTGTTCAAAACAAAAAGATCATCGTCTAAGTACAACTCTTCCACAAAGACTCTATTATTGGTGAACATGACTTTATCGACCTCAAAAATTAATTTGTGTCCATTCCTATTTACCATACTACCTGAAACTAGGTTCCTATGTAGGAGGGCACATACAAATCATCACTCAAAGATAAAGATTTATCATAAGTGAGTTTTAGAAGAACCTTTTATTTCCTTAAACTACAATAGTGGGAAAGTTTCCCATAAAGACATGTTATCCATTAATGGCTTCCTCGAATTGGTGGAAGAGTTCTCCATTGGCATATAGATTCTTGGAAGTGTTGATGTCCAAAACCCAATATATCTTGTTGTCAACCATATTCACTTACATTATCATAATAACTATAACCTCCTTAGTCTCAGCAACATTATCCCGAGGAGTAGTAGTTTTCTGCATATGATGTTAGTTTTGATAGACCTACTTCTTATAACATTGATATGCATTGTGACTAGTCTTCCCATAAACATAGCAAGCCACCTTCTTCTTCTTAATATTCTCACTCTTCTTGAAATTAGACAAATTCATTTGGTAGCCTTTCTTATAGGGTTTCTTCTACTTGCACTTGAACTTGTCCTTTTCAGCACCAGACTCAATCACATTCGCACTAACAGGACCTGGAGCATATGAGATATAGTTATCCTTCATACGGTTCGCATCCTCTGTCCTCATATGATTGATAAACTCTAGTATTATAAGATTATTCTTTTTATGGTTTAGATGGTCCTTATAATCACTCCATGAGGGAGGAAAAATCTCCAACAAAACGTTATCTTGAAAGGTATCACATATCTTTATGTCTTCACCTAGAACATCAACAAATAAATTCTCAAATTTGTGAATTTGCTACATGACTGGCTTATCATCCATCATCTGAAATCTTAACAAATTGGAAACAACATACTTTTTCTTACCAACTTCATCTACATTGTACCCATTTTAAAAAGTTTCATAGATCTACTCTGAAGGTGAGAACTCGAAGAATAAGTTAAATAACTTGTTGCTCATGTGCAACAAAAATGACCTCGAACTGACTTACTATTCCTCCCATACTTCCCTTTAACATTTGCCTCAACTTTCTTAGTAGCAAGAAGTGCTAGAGTGCCAGATGGAGTATATTATCCATTTCCTTTTCAGCTAGGAGGCCCTTGAGTAGAATGTAATCAAGCTCTAATGCCTCAAAAAACAACATCAATTTCTAGTACTACCTTCTTTAGTTTGTACCTTCTAGCAAATTCAATGTTAACATATCTAGTATCACCTTAAAAGCAACAACATCCCTAGCAGTTTGTCCGAAAATTCTCCCGCAAAAAATAGAATTTTTTCCCAACATATCAAGACTCTAAAGAAAATACTCGATTATACCAAAACAACAACAAGGAGAAGGATTAGCATCGCTCAAATACTAAAGTCCAAATTCGACAACTATAGACATAGAATAATAATTGAAATAAATTTCTATTTGAATTAAATTAACCCAAATTCAAAATTGTCACAACAATTGCCAAACCATATTATTGTGAAAAATGGTCACTGAAATTCTAAGTGAATAATACCAAAAAGAAATTTCGAGCAACACTAATACCACTAGAATCAAAACAAAGCACAATAACATTGAGATTCAAAACCTAAGTAGCAATGGAAGTAAAAGAGTGAATGTAATTATAATTCTAGGTAGAAAACCATAACACTAAAAGTCTCAATGGTAGAAAAAATGGTTATAAAGAAAGGTGTAGTCCAGAAATTGATGAGCCAAACACAACAACAATCCCATAGTACGTATTATATTAAATATCACTTTATAATGTAAGAAATTATGCAAAGGATAACAATGCAAGAAATTTTTTATAATATTGTTGTGCCACAAATACAATCCTTGGCCTAAAGCAATATTTTGGCAAGTTCAACGTGCAATCCTATTGTTGTCTCGTCCCCAAGGTTTACACAACTATTTTTTAGTCTTGTGCAATCGGGATTGAAAGCTATAAAAAATGTAGAATAATACCTTGAAATATATGTGCAAAATAAAGGGGAAAAGGTTGTCAAAGGCGATAACTAAAGATTGAAAAAAAAATATGTCTCTCAAACACAAAAGCTAGGTTAATTTTAAAGAGAAAAGGAGAGAAAAAGATTGTAAAAATTGTTCCCACAAACAATAGTGCATAATACCATTTCTACAAAGAGGAACATGTAAAAAAATGTTCAAAATAGTTGAGGAAAATAAGTATCTCAAAGACTGGATTAGATCTAAAAGAAAATTTATACAAAAATAATAGGCCCACTTAAGATCAAAAACATGTACCATATGTCCTGATCCGACTGATTGGACAACAGCGTCAGGGTACATATGTGGTTTAGTTTTGTTTGACCCAACAAAACCAATCCAAGTTTTCAACTCAAATATATAATAATGGATGGAAAATATAAACAATTTTAAAATCAAATATCCCACCAATGAGGAAGAAAAGGAAATAGCAACAACAACAACAATAATAACTTATGTTGTTTACCATTAGCTCCAACAAATGCACTATGATACACTCTACACTTCATATCGGATCAACCCTCAAAAATTTAAATCACAAACTGTTGGGGTAATGGGAGAACATCACTATATTGCTATTAGATTTTTCAAAGTTCTACATTAGTCGACAAGTGTTTTTTTCCATCAATTTTTATATCCCCTCACCTAGTGCATAGTTTGAGTTAAAATATTGGATTATTTTGTGTGGCTAGTAGGCTAGACTATATACCAAACACACACATGACGTCAAGTACCCATTCGGTCCATATTGGGCTAGGTGTGGGCCATACATCCAAATGGGCTCAACTTTCTTTCTTCTTTTGTATTGCTAAAATTCTAAACGATTTTGAATTAGTTTTGCTCGATCCTTTCAGTTACAATTTTGTAGCTCATTTGAACAATTCCGATGGTGGATTTCATCATGTGAGGAGTGGAAGATGTTCCCTTCTATGCGATTTTTCTCTATTTAACCCTCTTTTAAGTATCATTTTTTACGGTGGGAAAAAATAGTCGAATATTATTCTTCCGTTCCCAAGATTTCCCTCTTTCAATATCTTCACAAAGACCTGTGCATTATTTTTGCAAAATCCATCACCTCTTCTCACAAGTGCACATGAAATAAGGTTGTTGTGATAACCTGGGAGGCGACCTGTCAAATCTGATTTGCAACACATTCAAAGTGTTAATCTCATGACACAACGATTTCATTGATAAGTTTTATTTATCTGACTTTTTCTTTCATTGTTATTGTTGTTGTCCTATAGTTTCATTCACGAACTAGTAAACATAAGCATAGGAGTGACAACAGGGTGGGTTAGGGAAGGGGACCTCATCCCCATACCTAAACCTAATAAGTAGAATTATCCTTGGACCCACCCTGATACCCAAAGTTTCCTAATTGAAAAATTCCCAATCTGATCTCTGTAGCGATCAAATCCCCATGCCCACCCTACTCCCCCATCCCCGTTACTCGATCCCTGTACCCGATCCCCACCCCCATTACCCAATCCCGATACTCAATCCCGATCCCTGTCCCATTACCCAATCCTGCATACTCAATTACATTTGTAAAAATAAAACTCTGATTTAGTAATTTATACAAAAAAACTCTACATCCAACAATCTCAAATAATGTGCAGAGGAAAACAATCTTGAACCTAAAGAGTGCTCCAAGGGTATGCTTCTGTTACAAAAGCATAATATATTCAAACCTAATTAATAGAAAAAAAAAATAATGAATAACATACTAGCGTTAGTTTATAAGGCCCAGGGACAATTCTAAAACCATAACGTGTCCGTAGAGATTACAATAGATAACTCACGAACTATAAAGATATATGAAATAGAATAAAATAAACATACAAGTTATCCATTTTTTTTTAAAAAAATGTTATAACTTAAAAGGCCAAAGGGAAAAAAATGTTTCGACAAAACTTTTTTTTAACAACAATACGAGTAATGCCAAAAAAAATTGGTTAAGGCTTCTTCCATTGCAAGTAATCAACAATCCACATGCAACAACCCTTAACAAGCATTGCATCCTAATCTCCCAATCACTAATTATTATAGGCACAAAAAAATTATTTAATGTTTTAGAGTTTAAAAAATATAATTGGTCCATAATTTAGTAGACTTACATAATCATGTATGAATCCACAAATTACTCTCCTCAGTGTTGCTCTTTTTAGTACATATCTTAATTACCCACAAAGTAGTGGAGGCATGTATACAGTTCTAAAAAACATATGGGTTTTATAATGTAGAGCATCTAATATATATAGTGGAAATTCTACACACAACAAGACCAAAAAGCAAACACCCAAATAACATATAGAATAAGAGATGAGAAAAATAGTTAAAAATAGGTCACTTCCTGTAATACCTCAAAATATTTCCTAAGTGTAAATAATAGAATAATGAAATATTAAATAAATTAAAATATGGGTGCCCATTATAATAACAATAATAATACTAATAATAACAAAAAAATGAGATTTAAAAATTTATTATTATTTGGAAGCTTTATTTGAATTGTATAGTCTGAAATAAATTATAGATAAATTATAGCAATTTTTAATCATTTTTATAATTACCAATAAATTTCCAAAAAATAAAAAAATTCCACCATCTCCGTTCGTTTTTTTCTCTTTACCTTTTTCTTCCTTATTTTTCTTTTCTTTCTCCTTTTGTTTTTCTTTCCTTTCCTTTTCTTCCTTCTTTCTTTCCTTTACCCCACCTAGGCTACGTTGTAGCGGCCCAATGGCCCAATGCCCTATTCTCCCCTCTCTTTCTTTCTTTCTTCTCTCGACCGGCCCAAAAGGCCTCTTTCTTTTTCTTCCCCCACCGGCAACGGCCCAGCCGACCCCTTCCCCTCCTCTTTTCCTTTTCTCTCCCTCCCTTTTTTCTTCTTTTCCCTTTCTCTCCCCATCCCTTACCTCGTGCCCCTGCATACCTGCACGACCCTCCCCCCCACTGCCATTTTCAACCTCATCAACCACTCCCATCTCCTCTTTCCCTTTTTGACCATGCAAGGCATGCACGCCGGCATGCCCCTACATGGTCCCCCTCTACATGTCCCCCTGCTCACCTAAACCTTGCCACCCTATCACCCCTGCACCTACCCCCTAGGTCATCCTTCCCTACCACCATCAGTCACCCAACGATCGACCCCCTTGTCTTCTTCCTCTCCTTGTCCTTGTCCTTCCCCACCGAATATAAACCCCCATTCTCCTTCTCCTCTCCTTCTTCCCCGAATCACCCTCCTACAAACCTTCCCCTACCCTGCCTTCAGACACTACTGCCTCTGCATCCAGGCCAAGTCGCCACCCTAGCTCCACTCCCCTCCCTTTCCTTGACCACGTATGCCCAATGAGCCCCTTACCTTCCCCTTCATCCCCTTCCTCTCCTCTCCACAAGTGTGTGAAGTAGGCAGGTCAAGCTACCCTAAGATACCCCACGCCACCTCACTCCTCCACCGCCACCGACTCATTCCCCTCTCCCTACACCTCCCTTCTTGCACAGACACTCCTCTTGTGTAGCCAGCCCTCTCCATCACCATTTTCCCCCTATTTCTCCCTTCTTCACCTCCCTTCCTCTCGGTTACATCGTCGCGAGTGCCATCGTCGTTGTTGCCCTGAACCACCGCCCCTCCCACTAGTCCACCTAGTGCTAGCACCACCCACAACCCTAAAGAACCCAACCCCACTCCTTTTCCAACCTAAATACTTCTCCTCCTTACACTGCCACCATCACCACCCTCCCCTCATCTTGCTTATTCTGGTCATATTTCTCCCCCTCTTTATCCATTTTGAACTCTTTTAATCTAACTTATTATTATTATTAATATTATCATTATTATTTTGATTAAGGAAAAGAGAAAAAGGATAAAGGTAGAAAAAGGATAAATTAGCCTAAGTTGGGTGTTCCCATTTTTAGGTATTGAACTGGTGATCATGGGTGAGGTGGTGTAAGATCTTATTACTTCAAGATCGGAGCCATTTAGGTAAGGATATAGTTATAGCTAAGGATTGTGCTTAGGTGCTTTGGTTGTAGAATTAGTGTATACCTGCATGAAATATATATATATATATATATATATATATATATATATATATATATATATATATATATATATATATATATTCTTAGTTTGTTGTGCAGTTTGGCTTGTAAGGACTTAAGGTAAGTGTATGTGTGGTCTTGGCTGCTTGGTTATATGTTGTTGTAAACTTGTATTATATAATGATGCATGTCTTGAGAATTGTTTAGAAATTATGTATTTAAGTCTATAAGTCTTAGGTAGGGTTTGGTGGTAGGGGCATTTTGGGACAAGATGATAAGAGATAGAATAAAGGAAAATCCTAAGAGAAAAAGTATTCAAAATAATCCTTGGAAAAAATGTGGAGTAATAAGAATGGTAATGATAAATGGGGGATTAGGGTAAATTTTGCATGGGGAGAGTTGACCCTACATAGGGGTAGGTCCAATCTAATATGCATATGTCTGGGGGTGACTAAGGGAAAAAGAGTTGGGAATAAAGGATTAGGGGGATGATAAGGGTGTTGTTGGGTAGCTTGGTGAACATGGGGGAGTTTTTGGATGCTGGAAGATGGGGGAAGTCCATGGGGGAAAAATTAGGGTTTTGGGGGTTTAAAACTCTAAGGATAGATCATTATCACATGTAGGAGATGAGGGAGCTGGGTTGTGCCTCTAGACTGTAATGTGGGGTACACCTTATAGAGGATGTGGGTCCAATCAAATGGTTAGTTAGGATATGTAAGAGATGGTACAAATAAAAAAGGGAGATTAGGGTTTTTGGAGGAGTCATTTGGGGAGGTTGTTATCACATGTGTGAATTAAGGGAATTGGGCTGCAAAAATTTGGGGGATCGATGGTCATGGAAAATTTTTCTTGGTTGTAAGAGTTTAGGGCTAAATAATACGTGGATGAGAGGATTGACCCATGTAGGCAAAAACTAGAGTTTCAATGGGGTAACCTTAGAGGGCAATAGTTATCACATGTGAAGAACAAGGGAAGCGAGCTATGACTCATAAGTAATAGGTTTGTCATAGTATGTCTGGGTTGGTGGATAATTTTGGGGACTCAAGGGATCATTAGGGAGTGATGATATCTCAATTTAGTGAATTAGGGCTCTAGCAGGGCTAGGGTTGGCCCGAGTTGGTAGTAGGCTAGGAGTCTTACATGGTTTGCGCATGGATGTGTGTATGATATTTGAACAAATAAGATACTAATCACTTAAAGTGGAAGATCATTAAGCTAGGCCCATATGTACGATATTTACCGGTTCGCTGGTAATAATAGTAGTTAGGAGCATTCTGCTATAGATTATATTATATTTACCAGTTCATCGATTATAATAGTAGTCAGGAGCATTTTGCCCTGAATTGTATTAGGTCTACTGGTCCACCAATCATAATAATGGTTAGGAGCGGGTTTCCCTAGATTGCATAGGTTCACCAATCCAACGGTTAGAATAGTGAGGGTCCCAAGCTTAAATAATAAAGCCCTTGGATGATAATAATCTACAAAAAGACACTAATTACTTACAGTGGAACACCACGCAGATCGGGACCACATATAGGATATTTACCAATGCATCAGTTATAATAGTGGTTAGGAGTGTTTTGCCCTAGATTATATTATATTTATCCATACACTAGTTATAATAGTGGTTAGGAGTGTTTTTCCCTAGATTATATTAGGTTTACCGGTCCATTGGTCATAATAGTGGTCAAGATTGTGCTGCCATGGATTGCATAGTTATTGGTCCACTAGTGAGAATAGTGAGATCCCTGAATCTACGTGGATATAATTCGAGAGATGTCCAAATGCTACACTAATGGATTTAAGCCTTGATAGGGGTAAAAAATCTATTATAATCTATTTGTGTGCATTATGTCTTTATCATGTATCGTTATATTCCTATTTGACTGTATTACTATATTTCTTAGTACGTAGTATACTAATCGCCCTTTTCATGGGTGCTACTCATTCTCAAGAGCAGTGATCACTTCTGAGTCTGTATAGGTGACTGATGATGCCATATATGAATTTTCTACATATGATGACTCGGTCAGGGTAGAGTGATGTTGTGGTATTCCGGGGTTGGGGTCGGGCAGAGTGTCTTCCGACCATATTTTCCTACCGGTTTTAGTTAACTTTTCCTATATCTGAACAATGTCTTGTATTTCTAGTATTTCCTTACATCGACACTTAACTCTTTAATGTTTTGTATTTCCAGTATCTCCTTACATCAACACTTAACTCTTTTATGTTACGAAGCTTTTCTTCTTGTGGCATTTTGGTTGTGTTTTTATCTTGTTAGCCTTGTAATAGGTATGAGGCTGGTTGGGGGCCAGACTTATACATTTTACAATAGTACCACCCCTTCTTGTGGTTTATGAGTTTTAGAAATGAAACGAAAATTTTCAACTATGATTTTTAAGGATGTTACACTTTCAAAATATAAATCAATTAGCACTATATCAACATCATCTTCGAACATTTGATACTTCGAAGCAGCTATAGAGTTTGAAATGTATAATAAATAGCAAAATAGTCAAATAATAATATTTATAATAAAAAACACTCAAGGAAATAGCTAAAAAAATATGATAATACCTTCAATTTCACTCCATAACTAATCTTAAGTACACATCAAAGTCATTATGGTGTTAAGATGAAACCTACTTTAAGAAACACTTATGACCCTCCCGCTAGTGTTAAATGTTGATTAAGAAGCAACAACACATCCTTAGAAATATTTTACAAATTGGGATACTTGTAACCATCCATCTTCCATCAATATAAGATATCAAATTTTGCAATAGGATTCTGTAGGTACATATCTAACTCCAACTTTATAATTTGAATGTTTGAATCAGACTCCATGAATATTTCTAGTGTACTCCTCTTAGATAATGAAGGCTTTGAGGAAGATCAAGATTGTGACCCTTGATGGACAACATGAGATTTCTTAGAAGTCTTCTTATATTATTCAATCAGGTCACTCACCACTTTCTTCACATCATTGATCTTCCCTTAAAAGACATCACCATAGACAAGAGGGTAGTACAATTGAATGGTCTTTTAACTCATACCTAGGATCCAAAATGCTTCCAATATCACACAAGAAATTTATCTTATCACAGTACTTGCTAAATTTCTCTTTTATATTACTTATTATACTTCTCTCCCTAATCTTATCTAAATTTATCCATTCATCAATTACCAACCTAATATCATGCATAGTGGAAAAGAATAAATTCATAGTGACATACTTAGTTACCGAGAAAAACTTTATTGTATCATAAAAAATTTCAATTTTTGAAGTAATATCTCTCACCTTTTCCAAATATTCCTTGGTGGGATATCTCTTACATAAAAGCACATGCTACATCAAATAATAAAACACACTTTTTATATTCAATTGTAGTTTTGAGCATTAAATATGTAGAGTTCCACCGAGTCTTACAATCAAGTTCTAATTTCTTAGTGTATTGAATTTTTCATATGTTTAGCTATTTCAACACATTTTCATCTCTTTTCAGAGTCTTCATCCAAAATTCAATACTATAACAAAAAATTTCAATAGTCTTAGTAATCAACTCTAATCGATCCTTCACTACTAGATTCAATATATGTGTAGAACAATGCATATGAAACAATATTCCTTATAAGATGAGTGAAATCGAAGGAAGCTTTTCCAAAGTGATATCAACCAAAGCATCATTGGAAGAGCAATTATCGATAGTTAAAGTAGAACACTTACTATTAAGATTCCAATCAAATAAGCAACTAATAAGAGAATTTTCAAGCACCTCAGTCATATGCGGACATGGCACATACAAAAATCTAGTAAAAAAGAACATAATTTTGTGATTAATTATATTATTAGTTTACGTGTACATTTTTTTCCCTAACACACATTGAATTTTTCTGATATGCCGACTTTGAACTTTCCAAAAATCATTAACGAAGTATGTAGTGATAGCCATAGATCCTCTTTTTTGATTACTTGAAGTCCACATATTGCTTGTGAATTAAGTCTGACTTGCATTTGTTTACAACTACTTCAAAGTTTTATTTTTTTTCAACATCAAGCATCTTTAGGGTGTCACTTTTGATTATGTTCCAAAAAACTACTTTAAATAATGATTATAAAACATGAAGGAACCTTCTCAACTCTACATGCTCAACCATAGACCATTGAAACTTATACATAATCATTTTATTAATCTCCTCCTTTACATGATCTTAGTTGGGTTGATATGTACCAAGCTTTGTCAATCCATCCATGGGCTTTGTTGGATTTAAAATTTATTGTGTTATGGCTGCTTGCCTTTTATATACACATGTTTTCAAGTGATCACTTAGATGCATGGTGCCATCATCACTTTATCCTCCCAAGTTCTTCTTATAATAGTTACAAACTACTTTACATTTCCCTCTAATTGATTTCCTTTCAAAATGATCCCAAACAACTTATCTTTTTTTGGCACTATCCCCATCCATGTTTCTGGTGTTTTCATCATCAGAATTATGATTTAACATCTCCATATTAGCTTGAATATTCTCATCTTAAGCTGTTTGTGCTTTACTTTCTCAACTTGGATCATTTTCCATAAGACTGTCTACCTCTTTTTCAATGCTTTTCATTTGTTAAAAAATTAGTAGATATTAATAACATCTAAAGCTTTATAGATTTAAAGGAAATATATAATATATACTAATCTAAATTATAGAAAAGTGAATTAAGTAACTAATCATTAAAGAACAACACCATAGGTCCATAACAACTCATTCATTAACATTCTACTAATGGCTTTGCATTGCTTTCTTTCTTTTAAACAAATACATACACACATCCCAAATACAAAATCACAATTTTCCAATCTCCCTTTTATGAAACTTAGTAGCAAGTCATTTATCAGAGCCTTTATCATGAGATCACCAAGAGTGTAATGTTTTGCTAGAAATGATACCATATCAGAGATAATTCACCAAAAACATAAAATATTAAGAAGTGAGCAATGCTCATAGTAAAACTAACAAGAAGTAACAAAAAAAATTCATTAGAATTACCCCACCCAAAAACCAACAATAAAAAATATGCCCAGCTACAACAAAAAAAATAAAGCAAAAATAGAACTTATGCCTATAAATAAAAACTCAAGTAGAATGCCATAACACCACGAGCATCAGCAAAAACCACACAAACCACTGCCAATTAAGATGAGAAATAGAGACTAGTCAGATCACAACAAAACATACACCATGGGGGAAAAAGGTTCTTCACCACACACACAAAAAATGAGCATCATAAAAAACTACATAGACCACTACCAACTGATACCACAATAAAGACCAATCAAGTATCATCAATATAAATCAAAGTAAATTAGCACAACAAATATAAAAATTCGAACCATAGTATTAAAAATTGGACAAAATTAATAGGTCAAACAACTAAACCAGTGAATCAGCCACTTATCTAGTTCGAATAACCTAATTAGTTTTGCAAAAAAAAAATAAAAAAAAAATAACTAGTGGCAAAATGAAAAACTTGTTGGTTTTTCAAAAGCCTAGGAACCTGTGTTTTTTTTAACGAACCAATCCTATTTTGTCAATTCCTTTAAAATTTTATTTATACCTTTATTTTTAAAATAATTCTTCTTTCTACTTGAGGGCACCTTTCTCATTTGATTCTAACCCTAAAACATGTTAGTTGGCAGATTTAACACGTATACTTATCAAGGCCTGATTCACCAACTCTTGTGTTCACCTTCTTCATTCTTAAGCTCTTGTGTTCATCATCTTCACTTTTGATCTTCTTATGTTCGTCATAATGGATACTCTAGCCATGTCGTCTTTAGTGAATCAACAAGTCATCCTCTATTCCTTCATTTCTTAGCACATTATTTTCCTTATTTTGTGTTCATTTTCCATGAGTTGTTGGCTTCAACAACCATTACTGCAACCTTTGTTTTCCTTAAATCTTAGTGAGTATATGATTATATTCCTTGAGTTGAGCATAAACTTTGAAGTTTTCTTACAAGTAGAATTATAGAGTAACCAAGGGAAATTGAAATATGAGAAATTTGAGGGGCAACTTGTAATAAATGATATAAGGTGGGAAGCTAGATTTTTAGAATGAAAGATGGCATATGACCCACTATATAACATCAATGAGGTTGTACAAGATACCATAATTACAAATCAGTAGGTGGGAAAGTAGTGGCACAAGTGACATCACTAAGGTTGTGAAGGATGGAGGTAGAAAAAATTAAATAGAACTATCAATTAGGGAGGGTGCAAACTTGATTAACCGATGGTGGGAATCAGATTATGTCGTGAATAGCTTGGTCTGATCGAGAAGGTTTTTAATTGAATATTGTATGCTTTGAGTGGTGGATTGTAGATTGGACATAGAGGTAGGCATAAGGTTTAAGAAGGTGGGCGAGGAGTCTTTTGTTAGACTAGAAGAAGGGTGGCCACAAATTTTTTATTTGTATTCTATAATATCCCCAAATTTTGAACTAGAAAATTTATTTTAAAGATAATGCAAAAGCATTATAAAAGGGAAATTAAGGAATGTTATTGCCACATCAACCATGTGAGAGGTGCGATCATCATCTAAAACATACCTGATATAAGGCAAAATGGAACAACGAATGAAATATGCATTCTCTACTAATAATGCAACAATACTAATGATAACAATGATGAGAATAAAGATAATATAGATAAAAGAGAGAGTGAGAGTTTACAAAATCCAAAATAAAGGAATCAAAGCCAAGAGTTTAAATAACCGAAAAGAACTAAAAGTATCCCAACGCAATGGACAAAAATACATCAACCAATTAGCTTAACTCTTAACTAAACGGGAATATAACTCTCGAACCATAAGCAATAACCAACTACTTACTCACAATATCATTTTCAATATACTATAGCTAAGAGTCATATCTTTGTAAATCATCTACTCATTGGACTAGAAGCTAGATCATCACAATGACCACACAAATGTAGTATCAATATGGTAAAGTACTAGTAAAACAAACCACCTAAAACATGATAAGGACTCATGCTGCACATTTAAGTCACATAGTAGCATGACGATAAGTATACTAACATAATATAACACTCAAGCTCATGATAGCAATATAACAAGGCATACTTGCATGAAAATCATGGAAGAATAATAATATATATTGTGTGTTAAAACCACATAATGTAAACCATAATATAAATCTTCTTTTAGTGACCACATACTTTTCAGTTATTAAGACAATCCATTCGATCACACCTAGTTCTCTACCATAAACAAAAGTTATGGCACCATACACACTCAATGGGATACCACACCCACCATACATAGTCATGAGACATCAAAGGGAAATTTCTCCGGGGATGCCACACTCACCACACATCACGTGCACCTGCTGTAAGGGTTAACATAGATTGATATACCATACGTGGTGAAAGTATATCAAGGGGGCGTGTACTAGGATACCTCACCCACCACACCTTGAATTCATTTGTTGCGAGGGATACAAAAGTTGGGATATCACACTCATCTAAGCAATGGACAATACAAAGTGTCAGGGGGCTTGTAATAGGATATCTCACTCAATCAAACTAGACATCGATGCCATGCCATCTTACCATAGTATAATCCTATAACTCAAAGATATATGCATACCCCCTATCGACTGTAACAAAACAAAGAAAGAAATAGGTATCAAGTGAAAATATAAAAACAGAGGGCAATCCACCCACTAACTCCCAGCTAGCAACCCCAAGAGTTAGAGAAAAATGCTCGAACAAAATCTTAATCCATTATTGTTACATACTAAGTGATATCACAAATCACAAATTAATTCCCTTAATAACTAATTGGTTGTTTCCAAGTGATAACACCAAAATATATCACAAGACATATAAGCTACCAATTAGGTTTATAGAGGTGACACCAAACTTAACCACTCAAGATCCATAATATTATCATTTTAATCCATGTTAAATTCAAGTTAAGCACGGTTGAAATCATGATTAAAATGTTGTAATTACTTAGAAACATTGATATAGAAGGCCCAAAGGAAGAACATCAGATAACAAGTAAACATGGCAAACTATTAGTAGACCACTCGATCGGTTCTTGTGACTAGTCAACTGGTTTAGTCATACCAAACTTGAGCAGAAAACAAAACTAGCAAACCAGTTGACTATTTGGTCCCACCAATTAACTATTCATGAGAAATCAGACGATGAGTTTGACCTAACTGGTTGATGGGTCTAAATAGAGACTAGAACACTCCGGTTATAAGACAACTAGTCGATAGGTTTGAAAAACTAATGGACTACTCATAGGAATTAGTTGATTGGTTCATCAAACCAATCGATTATTCCTGTGACCAGCTGATCAAAAATTCCAAACTAAGTGACTGTTCACACAACTGGTCGATCAGCCTAACAAATCAATTAATTGATCTAGGCAAAATAACACCTGCACATGTGATCCACATATAAATTTTTTTTATCCAACTTTACCATATTAATCCTAGCATGCTTCTATGTCACAGACACATAAAATGACATACCACACACAAAAAATCACATGGGCACATGATATAATTATCACTTAACAAAATCATGTTGAAAACTACCAAAATCATGCATAATAATTAAGGAACTCAAAGTAAGCTTAAAACTTCTAAGAAGAAAACTTTATCACATACTTGAATCTAAAAATTCACTTGACCACACCCAACACAAAGATACACCAAGAACATGAAATCAAAATAGAAAACAAAATGCCTTATTCAAATTAAAGATAATAATGCCTTACCTTTAAGCAATTCTTCTAGCACAAAATACTTATAACTTAATAACTATTCACCAAGACCTTAATTCCTAAGAGAATCAAGAATCAAAATGATTAAAACTTATTTTCACAAACTTAATAAAATGAAATCAAAAGAAGAAGAGGAATAATGTAATAACTCAACATTTTCTCAAAATAGAAATTTAAAGGAGAATGAAGCTAAGATCTTCAACCTTTCTCAAACCTTGACCCTTCATTATTTAAGAAAAATAAGGAAGAGCTAAAGATAATATTAGGAGAAGAAATAAAAGACAATAATTTGACTAAAGGATAAGGAAACAAGAGACAAGCCTTTGTTTTCTCGGTAGAAAAGAAAAGGGAAGAAAAATGGAGAATGCCCTGCCCTTGAGAATAAGCAAGTGTAGAAGGTGAGGAGTTAATTGAATTAGGAATGGAGTATATATAAGAGAGTGATGGTTGACATTCTCAAGTGGGGGAGAGGGAAGCTTAACTTAGGATGAGTGTGGACAACCAAGGTGTAAGGAAAACATATGTTGAGATAAAAGGAGGTAGAGTGTAACCAGAGATAGATAGGATAGTGAGTTGGTAAGTCAAGAAAGAGGTGTAGAAGGTCAAACATGCAGCGATAGCTACCAGAAGAGAGAGGAACATGAGGGAGATGAGAGAAGGTGAGTAATGCCTCAAAAAGTACTTTTGGAGAAATTTTAGCTAAATAAAATCATAGAATGATCTAAATAATGTAAAAATAATCCTAAAATATACTTATTAGCAAAAATAGATTCTAATTAAAAAATTTTATAAACATTAGAAAGATTTTTTTAATCAAAATTAGAAAAGGATAAGAAATCATAGGATAATTAGTCGATCTGTAACACCCATAAAATTTACTACTGAAAATTTTTATTTTATTAAAATTTAAGCGGAATAAAATGCGGTAAATTTCTGAAATGCTACTGTCACACTTATTACTAGACCAGTTTCCTTCCACTATTCCAGTACCAAGTGCTAAGGCCTAAAAAAAAGAACCAACTTACACAAATCCAAATTTCAAAAACTAATCAGATTAGCGCGTTAATTACATTACAAGAATAAAATCCACTCTTAATTGTTACAGAAGAAAAATCATTAAACAAGGGAATATAAAAGTTTAAAGGAAAACTGTGAAAGCTTCCCCAATAATCCTACACTCTTAACTCGATAAGAAAGCTTGAATAACACCTGTGGTCTAACCTTCAAAGGACATTACCCATTGAATAAGTAGGGGTCCACAAAAGGAACCTTTCAATACTATAGTATTGAGTAACCCTTTTATACCAAACTAAAAGGTAGGGGCCATATGAAACACATCAATCCAAACATAACGACAATAGATTACACATATTCATAGGAAGAGATATAATAGTCATTAGCATAAACACCTACCTCAATATCATATATCACAAGGTTCATTCACTTAGGCTCCACAATGCTTACCGAGAGAGCATCCAAGTGAATCTCTTTGTAGTATAATTAAAGTCCAACCTTATACTCAATTAATACACACCACCACTTAAGTCAAAGGTAGGCACCTAGGGCTACTATCATATCATAACAACATATCACAATGGTATAATCAACATTATCTAGACTTAAGCTATTAATTATATATTATTCATAATCATCTCTTGAAGTATATCCACGTAGGTTCGGGGACCCCGTTATTATAACAACTGGAACGGGCACAAGATATCCAACTCTAAGGCAAAACGTACGTGGACACTATTATAATTTTTGGAACGGTAAATGTAATACCCCGTATTTTTGAAATCTAATTTTATTAAGCCTAATAATTTTATTAGCGTAATTTGATGTAAATATTTAATTATTTTAATTTCGATTTGTTTTATGGATTTATCGATGATTCGAATTCATATTTGAGCTTAATTAATCGTTGTCGTTGCGAACCATTCTAGATAAATTCGTTCATGACAATGATTTTATTATATTCTTATGAATTCGATTTTCGGTTAAAAATATGTATTTTCGTTCTTTCTCGTATTTTTATTTTTAATATTTTAGATTTTTTTTCGATTATAACTTTGTCATATAATTATGACGTTATTTTGAAGTTATATTCCATTGACGAAATATATTATTTTAATTATAGAATTTCTGTTTAAATAGTTAAATTTATTTTAATAATTTTATTCATAAAAAATATTTCTGACCTTAAATTCATTCGTTTTCTGAAATCATTAATATTTTCTGAAATTTTTAAATTAAAAAGGTTTTTAGGAAATTATTATGAATTTCTTTCGGGAATTAATTTTCTTCTGTTTTATGCTTTTTGATTTACGAAAAATTGATTTCGGAAATTATTTAAATTGGTCTCAGTTTATTGGAATTTGACTTAAATATTTTATTATATACTTTTAAATAATTTTTTGAGGTCTTATAATATATTTCTGTAAATAACATAAATTTTACATTCGTTGGTACATTCTTCCAAAAATGTTTCTGAAATTCTTTATATAGTTCTTTTATTAATTTTAAGCTTTCGGAACCTTACGAAATAACTTTCGTTTAATAAATTTTAGATAAAATCTTTCAATAATAATTTTAAACATTTAGTAACTTATTTTATATGTGTATTTGAAAGAAAAAAAAGAAGAACCAAGCCCAACCCGTCGGTGGCCGACCCCCTCTCTCCCTTTTCCTTTTTCCTTTCTTCTTTTCTCTTCTCTTCTCTTCTTTTCCCGACAGTCTGCTGCTCCCGTCCCCTGCCCTAGCGTTATCCCTGTTCGCAGCCCTAGCCTCCCTCATCTCCTCCTCCCTCCTCCTGTGTCTACAGTCGGCAGCCGCACAACTGCTGCAGCAGCCACCAGCAGCAGCAGCAGACCGCAACAGCGACGAGCCGCGCTAGGTGAGCCGCCGTCCGGCTCCGGCGAGCCTCGCTGACCACCGGCGAGCCACCCCCATCCCCAGACGAAGCTTCCCCGGCCTTCCCTTGCCCCGATTCGTTGATTTTCATTTGGTATAATTTTTTGAAAAAACCTAATATTAATTCGTTTAATTGAGTATGATTTAGCTTGTGATAAGCTAAATTAATTGTTCGATTATGCATATATATGCTGCGAGAATGATTTGGATAGGTTAATTGTATGGTTATGTTGGGATTTTGGAAAAATTGGATTTTTGGCCGGGTTATGCCCAAATTTTTGGATTCGCCCGTTTTAGTGATTTTGGATAAATTGACTATACAATATGTTTTTAAATGTACCTAAGTTCATGTCAGAACTGTCAATTTGAGAAATTTATGCATAATTTATCGAAATTTGATTTATAGGTCAAAATTCGTGTGTGATAAAATTGGGTCGCATAATTGAGTTGTTCCGCTCAATTGATTTTATAATATCGTTTAAAATGTATTTAATTTCATATCGGAAGCGTTGATTTGGGAAAATTGTGCGTAATTAATCGGAATTGGATTTTTAGGTCAATACTCTTGCGGGTCAAAATTGGATTGTGTAATCGGGTCGTTTTATTCAATTGACTATATAATTTACATTAGAATATATTTAATTACATTTCTGAACCGTCAATTTATATATTTTAGCAAGAATTGATCGGATTTGTGTTCCGGGCTCAAAAACTCTAATTGTGCTAAATTGGGTATTTCTTTTATTGGTTTTGATCAATTGATTATTTGATATGTTATAAAATGTGTTTAATTGCATTTCTAAACATTCAATTTGATTAAATTAATAGAATTCAACCGAATTGTATTTTCGGGCCCAAAACCCTAGATTTCAAGTGAGATTATGAAATTGATCATGTGTATAATTGTTTTTTCTAAAATTAAATTTGTAGAAGTAGTTGAAATGATCCTAATTGCTTTCTAATACCTTTAATTTGAATTAATTAATTTGAATTACCCGAGTTTGTGTTGTGGGGTTTAAAACCCAAATTAAAAAAAAATGGATAGTCTCAAATTAGCTACTAGGAAGATTGTTTTGTTGAAATTAATTATCTAGGTTTATCTAAAATTAGTTTAATTGTGTTTTAAAACTATCAATTTGAGGTAATCGAAGTGATTTGGCCGATTCGTAGTTTAGGCATTAAAAACCCTAATCTTCGGGGATATTTTTATAAAATTGATTTTTGCTATGCGTCTTTTATCTAATCGATTTCTATCTTTGGGTTTTAAATCATTTAAATTATGTTTTAATCTAATCGGTTTGGATTTGGTTCTATGTAAATGGTTGGGTTACCTATTTAGTTATAAAACCTAATAAATAAGTTATTTTCGATAAATTAACGTATGATTGATTATTCTTTCTTGGTCTTTCCAAATTAATTTGAAATGTTCCAAGTGGTATTTGTATTAATCCTTTTTTATTTATATTTAATCTTAAATCTTAATATAGCTATGCTTTTAAGTCCTAAGTTTTGGACACGTTTTCCAAGAAAGATTGTTTGTGTTCGTTTGCGTTTATTAAATTATAATAGTTCAAATTATTGATCGATAAGATAGTTTCTAACCTAGTTCCGATGTCTGTCGGCGATCTAGGAAAACTTTATTGTGGATCGTCGAACTAATGATATCTCTCTGTAATACCCCGTATTTTTAAAACCTAATTTTATTAAGCCCAATGATTTTATTAGCGTAATTTGATGTAAATATCTAATTATTTTAATTTTGATTCGTTTTATGGATTTATCGACGTTTTCAAATTCATATTTGAATTTAATTAATTGTTGTCGTTGCGAACCATTTTAGATGAATTCGTTCACGACCATGATTTTATTATATTCTTATGATTTCGATTTTTGGTTAAAAATATGTGTTCCCGTTTATTCTCGTGTTTTGATTTGTAATATTTTAGATTCGTTTCCGATTATAACTTCGTCGTGTGATTACGACTTTATTTTGGAGTTCTATTTTGTTAACGAAATATATTATTTAAATTATAGAATTTCTATTTAAATACTTAAATTTATTTTAATAATTTTATCCGTAAAAAAATATTTCCGACTTTAAATTTATTCGTTTCAGGAAATCATTAAGATTTTGGGAAGTTTTAAATTAAAAAGGTTTTCGGAGCTTATTTATGAATTTATTTCCGAAATTAATTTTCCTCTGTTTATCCCTTTTGATTTGTGGAAAAATCGGTTTCAGAAATTATTTAAATTAGTCTCGGTTTATTAGAATTTAACTTAAATATTTTATTATATGCTTTTAAATAATTTTTTGAGGTCTTATAATACATTTCCGTAAATAATACAAATTTTTATATTCGTTGGTAAATTTTTTCGAAAATGTTTCCGAAATTCTTTATATAGCCTTTTTATTAATTTTAAGCTTTCCGAACCTTACGAAATAATTTTCGTTTAATAAATTTTAGATAAAAACCTTCAAACAATAATTTTAAACATTTAGTATTTTATTTATATGAGTATTTGTAAAAAAAAAACAGCACCCATCGGTACGCCCGACTCCCCCTCTTCTTTCCCTTTCTCTTCTCTTCTCCCATTCTCTTCCCTTTTCTCGACCTGCTCTCTGCTCTGCGCCCAGAAACCCCAGCCTCCTTCGCCGCCTCTCCTCCCCGCTCTAGCCAACCTCGACAACCACCACGGGCGATGCGACCGCCGGCAACGCAGCAGCAGCCAGCTCAATCGCAGCAGTAGCAGCAGCCACCAACAGCAACGTGAGAGAAGCAGCAGCAGTGCGGGAGCAGCAGCAGCAACGACGAGCCATTGCCCGGTCACCGGTGAGCTTGGCTGACTGTCGATGAGCTGTCTCCGGCCTCCGACGAAGCCTCCCCGACCTTCCTTTGCTCCGATTTGTTGATTTTCATTTGGTATAAATTTCAGAAAAACCCTAATATAGATTGGTTTAATTGAGTGTGATTTAGCTTGTGATAAGATAAATTAATTGTTGTATTATGTATATATGTGCTGTAAGATTGATTTGGATATGTTAATTGTATGGTTTGTGTTGAGAATTTGGAAAATTGAATTTTAGGCCGGGTTATGCCCAATTTTTTCGGATCTGTCCAATTTGGCGATTTTGGATGAATTGATTATACAATATGTTTTTAAATGTATCTAATTTCATTTCCGAACCATCAATTTATATATTTTATCAAGAATTGATCGGATTTGCATTCCGGGCTCAAAAACCCTAATTGTGCTAAATTGGGTATTTCTTTTATTGGTTTTGAGCAATTGATTATTTGATATGTTATAAAATGTGTCTAATTGCATTTCTAAACATTCAACTTGATTAAATTAATAGAATTCAACCGAATTGCATTTCCGGGCTTAAAACCCTAGATTTCAAGTGAGATTATGAAATTGGTTATTTGTATAGTTGTTTTTCTAAAATTAAATTTATAAAAATAGCTGAAATAATCCTAATTGTATTCTAATACCTTTAATTAGAATTAATTGATTTGAATTACCTGAGTTTGTGTCGTGGGCTTTAAAATCCTAATTTTGAAAACAGATAGTCTTAAATTGGCTACTAGGAATATTATTTTGTTGAAATTGATTATCTAGATTTATCTAAAATTAGTTTAATTGTGTTTTAAAACTATCAATTTGAGGTAATTGAAGTGATTCGGTCGATTCGTAGTTTAGGGATTAAAAACCCTAATCTTCGGGGATGGTTTTATAAAATTGATTGTGTTGTGTGTCTTTTATCAATTCGATTTCTGTCTTTGGGTTTTAAATCATTTGATTTATATTTTAATCTTAAATCTTAATAGAGCTATGCTCTTGAGTCCTGAGTTTTAGACACGTTTTCCAAGAAAGGTCGTTTATCTTGATTTTGTTATAATATGCGAATTATTAATTGATAAGAGAGTTTCTAACTTAGTTCCGATTTCTATCGGCGATCTAGGAAAATTTTCTCGTGGATTGTTGAGCCTTCGATAGCTCTCCCTCTTTCTCAATTTGCTTAGCTAGCTTCGGATTGAGGTAAGTCATTACTTACCTTTATTTATGATGGAATCTGGATGTATGTCTGTTCGGAGTAGAAGGTGATAAGTATGCCTATCGATTATCTAATCATGTCAAGTATATGTTGTGTTCTGTGTGGTAATTTAATGTATGTGTGAATTCATAGCTTCAATGCTAATGCATGTTAGTATAACGTTGAATATGGTATGTATTTGAGTATGTGAATGGTTGAGTAGGGATTAAAATTATATGATATCTTATGCTGTATCTTTATGCCATGGAATTATTTATGTGGGCCTGATTTACGGTCGGCTAAAATCATTGAATAAGATATTAATTATTTAAAGTGAAAGATCACGTGAGTTAGGCCGAGGTGTAGGGTCCGTTCCACCGGACGATAATAGTGGCTCGGATGTGTTGTCCCCGAGAGGTGCTTCAAGCCGTTCCATCGGTTCAGAATAGTGGCTCAGGAGCGTTTTGCCCTGAGAGGTGTAGGATCCGTTCCATCGGATGATAATAGTGGCTCAGGTGACTTGTCCCTGAGAGGTGCTTCAGTCCGTTCCACCGGATTAAGAATAGTGGGGCCCTATACTCAACGTGAATAAGAATATGATATGAGTTAAGTAATGGATAAGACACTAATTATTTAAAGTGAAAGATTACGTGAGTCAGGACCAGTTGTAGGGTCCGTTCCACTGGACGATAATAGTGGCTCAGGTGTCCTGTCCCTGAGAGGTGCTTCAAGCCGTTCCACCGGTTCAAAATAGTGGCTCAGGAGCGTTTTGCCCTGAGAAGTGTAGGATCCATTCCACCGGATGATAATAGTGGCTCGGGTGTGTTGTCCCCGAGAGGTGCTTCAGACCGTTCCACCGGTTTAAGAATAGTGGGGTCCTTGAACTCATCGTAAATAAATAAAATCGGATGTAATAATGATTATTATTGGATTATTGGATTGGTGTTACTTAGTATGCGGTTGTGATTTCCTGTACGCTTGTATCTTATGTGCTGCATGTCGAGTAATGTACTCATGAGTATGAATCTGTGATCCTGTGTTTTGTTGTATGTAATACTTGTATAATTGAGCATGAGAATTGTAAGCTAGAGTCTTTCATATCTTATGTGTTTTATGCTTCCTTCCATGAGTTGGGTAGTATTGATTTACTCAGTGCGGACCCGTACTGATGCTACCTTGGTTAAATGGGTCCTGTGATGATCCACTGATGGTGGGGAGCAGACTTCTTGTGCAGGTTTGAGTTCAGATATTATTTTTGGGTGGAAGACTTGGCTTAAGAGAGTAGGCAATCCAGAATTTGATCTATCGGGATTTGTCTTGTTTAACTGTAATTGTTTTTGGAAGTTTCAAGTGTTGTATTTAAAACTTCAAGGGTATTGTAATTACCTTTCGGTTTCTCGTACTCTGATAATCTTTTAAAATTCGGATTTATTTCACAGATTCTGCTGATTGATTCAGCGATGATTTTATTTAGTGAATTGATTCACTTGCCATCTGCCTATGGATATCTCATTGTAGGAGTTTATCCTTACGGCATAGATGTTTGAAGTTTTGTTTGACAGATTTTAGCCTTGCATCTAGCTTGAGATAGATGGTGGACATTTATCTTGTGTTAGATGTGGCGGTAACATTCCCCAAATTCTCTCCTAGCTTCCGCTTTATTCTTTCAAAATTTTTTTTTTCAGGAGTGAATTTTGGGGTGTTACACTCTCTCCCTCTTATCTCGCTTAGCTAGCTTCGGATCCAAGTAAGTCTCTTCTTACCTCTACTTATGGGTGTTTTGTAAGGACGTAACTAAGGCCACCTATGTGTTACGTATTTTACTTATCTTGGATGTCTTGTACGGTTTATATGTTGTATTCTATATATTATCTGTTTTATTGTGTAGCGTAGCGTGGAATCGAGGTATGTTCTCGTGCTCTTGTTTGGTATGTGCTAATATGAGTATGCTGCAAGTTATGATGGATATCGTGTGGCCTTTTAAAATTCTTTCGAATAAGACACGTTATGACACTAATCACTTAAAGAGGAAGATGTTGAGCCGAACCTAGACCGGTCCACCGGCGAATAATAGTGGTAGGGTATGTTACCCTCGTGACCGGTCCACCGGCTATAATAGTGGCAGGGTATGTGCCCTCGTGACCGTTCCACCGGCTATAATAGTGGGGGATTACGTGCTCAACAAATCGAACGTAATAACGATAATCCATGGGAAATACATTAAGTAATTATAGTGAAACATCATGTGAGTCAGGTCTAGACCGGTCCACCGGCAAATAATAGTGGCAGGGTATGTTACCCTCATGACCGGTCCACCGGCTAAAATAGTGGCAGGGCATGGCCCTCGTGACCGTTCCACCGGCTATAATAGTGGGGTTCCCGCACTCACATGAATTGATAAAGACTATGATGTGAATCGACTATATTTACTATAGATCTAAAGAATGAGTCTACCCGGACCATAGCCAGCCTTCATTATCTATATTACTACATGTTGCTTATGTGATTGTGGCCATGTAATGAGTTGTCAATAATATGGATGATTCCTACCTGAGGCGCATAAGCTACTTTATATTTCGGTAATACCACACTTACATGTCTAAATAAGATGTTACATATGTTTCGCATGTTATTATATGTGTATGGTAGAACTTATGATGTGGGTATTGAGTATGCATAATATTGTATCAATGTAACGCACCATAATTCAATATGCACTTGATGTTATAGTTACGTCTCTCCCATAAGATAGGGTAGTGGGATTTACTCAGTATTGGACCCGTAATGATACTACCTTGGTTGAATGGGTCCTGCGATGATCCACTTATGGTGGGGAGCAGATCTCTTGTGTAGGTTTAAGATCGGATAATGTTTGGGGTGGAAGGCTTGACTTGAAAGTGTAGGCAATCCAGAATTTGACCCGTCGGGTTTTATCTTGTTTAACTATATTCATCTTTGGAAGTTACAAGTGTTGTATTTATAATTTCAAGGGTATTGTAATTAACTTTCAATTTCTCGTACTCTGATAAGCTTTTAAATTTTGAATTTATTTCACAGGTTCCGCTGATTGATTCAGCAATGATTTTATTTATTGAATCTATTCACTTGCCATCTGCCTGTAGATATTTCCTTGTGGGAGTTTATCCACACGGCATAGGCGTTGTTTGGAATTTTATTCGACAGGTTTTAGCCTTACATCTAGCATGAAATAGATGGTGGACATTTATCTTGTGTTAGATGTGGCAGTAACATTCCCCAAATTCTCTTCTAGCTTCCGCTTTATTCTTTCAAAAAAAAATTTAGGGCTGAATTTTGGGGGTGTTACAGTAAACATATACAATCTCTAGGGCAAAATGCTCCTAACCATTATTATAACCGGTGGACTAGTGCAAATGAGATACTCCATATGGTCCCGACCTACGTGGTGTTCTACTGTAAGTGATTCGTGTCTTTCCATATAATTAGCACACAAATTCTATTTATTTAACTTGAGGGGGAGATCATGAACCTAGAGACATAAAGGTACACCAATCATACTGGTGCTTACAAGCAGCACAATACCCTCTCAACTATCAACCCAGGGATGCGAAGGTACCCTAGGTACACTAGTGCATGAAGATACACAGTACCCTACCGATAATGACACCCAATTCATAAGTATGCATACCCCTAAATAGGATCGTAGAGCTAAATAGAGTAAGATGTAGGGCTTGGCTGTGACAATAAGGCACACCAACAAAATCCAGAATAATCGTAGACTAAACCATGTCTTTAGGGTAGCAACCCCTAAAGAGTTACCATTCCCGATCCCGAGGTCTTTCACTTTAAGTATTAGTGTCTTAATTAAGGTGGCCATGAGAAACATATCAATCATGTACTTAATCATTTTTATTTTTTTCATTATTATTAAGTAATCATTATTAGTGTTATTGTCCATGTTAACTTAAATAGTCCACTAAGGCCATCCTAGGTTCCAATACTTAACTTAGGCTCCTTAGGTCAAAATGACGAAAGTGCTCTAAGGCTAAGGCTTCATCTTTTCATCTACTTCCAATACATTGTTCATTTTTATTTATCAATATGTCATAGTAGGTTAACATATCATGATTATACTACTGATTATGTAAGTATGTACCTTATATACCAAAGGATCATTTTACACATAAACCTTAACATGCACTTCTTAAAACAACAACACACATTCCCATATATAATTACAATTAAGGCACCTCTTGCATGTTTATGAAAATAACATCATAAGATTCATAACACACCATTAATTATCCATTCAACCCTAAATCATACATTTTCTTTATGATACACTTCAATTTACTAAAATACCCCTAGCTTTATAACATACGTGATTATACTTAAAAAGGTGATATTAAGGCCATAAACCCTTATTTTCTTGTTTACCATCTTATGACTTATTATGGAAGTTTATTAGACCAACTGCCATGTTACATGAAAAATTACCTATTTACCCCTTCTTACTTACACAATTACTAAAATGTTCTTTTTTACTTATAAATTACTACAATACCCTTCTTACTTGCAAATTTACTAAAATGCCCTTTCTACTTGCTAAATTACCAAAATGCCTTTATTACTTGTAAAATTACTAAAAATAACCTTCTTAGTTGTAAAATTACCAAATTACCCTTCTTACTTGTAAAATTACCAAAATACCTCATTTCACATAAAATATTAACACCCATGACCCACATGTATCATTTAACACCACAAAATCCTTATTATTATTCTTAACACCCATTATCACCTACCATACACATTTATTTAGGCCACTCCCTATGCACATGTAAAATTACTAAAATGCCCATAGGGCTCATAATAGCATTATTTCTACTACAAGTGTCCATATTTACATAGAATGACATGTATATGCACCTAAAATCATTATTAACATTGAACCCCCTTTTTTAACCATCATTTCTACACATGTCACATTTCATACAATATAACATGCTTTTCATTCTATCTTCCAACATAACATTAAAAATCATGAGATGATTAGCAACCCATCATATACATACATAACACATTTCAAAATTCTAATGTGTTAACATACGTAAATCCATACATTTTAGTAGGATATAATAGTTACCTTATTTTGGGCAACAACTAAACTTTACCAGTATTCTGGTTTAAAAGCTCAAGCTTTGATTAGTACAAATTCTACCTAAAAATAATATCGCAGGTAACATATTATTAGTAGATAATTAAAAGAATAGTTTTTCTAATAAAAAATGCTTATTAAATACATATCTTTACTAAACTATATTATACCTCCAAAATTAGTTAAATAGTCTTAAGATATGTAGCAACACTCATGCTACATGCATGAAAAAAGGGGAGGAATGGGGGGAATAAGGGTTGAACGAAGGTGGGGCAAAAAGGGTCTTGACGGTGACTTGGGGAGAGGAGTTGGATTGGTTGTTGGGTGCAGGAGGAGTGGCATGGTGTAGGTGGTGGCTGGGGGTTAGAGAGTGGTGGATCAAGGAGGTGGAGATGACGATGACGATGGCTGGAAAGAAGGTGCAAAGAAGGGAGGGAGAAGGAAAGAAAGGAAAAAGAAAAGGAGAAAGGAAGGCTGTAGGGGAGGAGTTCGGGCAAGGTGAGGTAGGAAGGTATTAGGGGCGATGTTAGGAGGCCAAGGGGTGGCTTCAGCAACGGCTCAAGGTGGAATGCAAGGAGGGGTAGAGAGGGGAAAAGAAGAAAAGAGAGGGGGAAGTAGGCTGTAGGGACGTGTGGTGGCTGCTTGGGGCGGTGTAGGAAGGAAGTGGGGGAGGCAGGGGGTTGGTGTGGTGGTTAATTGGGCGACGGAGACGGTGGCTAAGGGTGATGAAGCAAAAATTGGGGAGAAGAGGATGAAGGAAAGAAGGGTGATCGAGCAAGGAAAGAAAGAAGGCTTGAGAGGGAGAGATGGAGTAAAGGAGAAGAAGCGAAGGAGAAGAAAAAGAAGAGGAGAGGAAGGGAGGCAAGTTTGGTCGTGAAGGGTAGGTGGGTGCAGGAGGTTGTAGGCGCATGTCTTGCAGTGGTAGGGAGGAGAAGAAGAAGGGGGGAAATGAGGGCATGCGGGGGAGTTGTGTAGAGAGAGAGAGGGGTAGGTTGGGCTATGTAGGTGTAGAGGGGAAGAGTTGCAGGCGAGGTGCAGGGGCTAGCATGGGGGTGTTTGGCTCGTTGACGTAGGGAGAAGAAGGAAGAATAAGAAAAGAAGAAAGGAGCAAGCCGGGACAAGGGAGAAAGGGAGCAGGCAGGCTAACTCACATGAGAGAGAAAAGAGGAAAAAAGAATGGGAGAGTTGGGCTGGTCTAACCGGGGGAGGGGGGAAGGAAAAGAAAGGAAGGAAGGGGGAAGAGAACAACACGGGCTAGGCTGATGAGGAAGAGGAGGAGGAAGGGGGAGAAAAGGCTGGATGTCCCAGCGGGAAAAAGAGGAGGCCGGTTAGCCCAAGAAGAAGAAAGAAAAGAAAGAAAGGAAACATAAAATGGAAAGAAAAAGGGAAAGAAAAGGGAAAAAGGAAAAGGAAACAGGGGAAAAGAAAAAAAATAATTTTTAGAGTTAGGACTAGAAATTAGGTAAATGGGAAAAAGTTATTTATTAAATTAATTTGTTCAAAATTGAAAGTATTAATTTAAAAGGATAATTTTAGTAAAATTATGGGTTTGGAAATTTATTTAAATAAAATAGTATGATAAAATAATAAAATATTTATTTTAATTTATTAAATAATCCTATCCATTTTTATAAATCAAGGGTCCACAAAATAATTAAATTAATACTTTAATATTAAATTATTCCAAATGAAGGGTTAATTATTAAATTTTGGGTTTTAAAATTTTAGGGTATTACATGATCGATTTGAGCAAACCAGTCAATTGGTTTATCAAAAAATAAAATTACTAGTTCTTGAGTGTACAGGTCAATCGGTTAGGTAAACCAGTTGATTGTTGCTTCTAAAATTCATAACTTTATTATAATTCCAAGCCATCTCCAAACTCAAAACTAATTTATTTTATATTAACATAATTTTGAATATATTTTGAAGGCTTTTAAGGCAAGCTATTACACGTTCTCTAGTAAAGTGGGGTGTAAAAAGGGAAAATATTTTTTTGGTTTACTTTAACCTTTTGTAAAGCCACATGTGGATGTGCTTTTGTTTTTGTAAAACCTTGTTTGGATTTACTTTAATAACTTTTTTTCCCTTATTCAATAAGCAAATGGTTAGTATGAGTATCCCATAAATCCTTCAAATATGTATACAGTCTGTTTATATTTGGTGTACCAATCAAACCACTAGTTCGATTAGTGAACTTGTAACCCTATTGTCTGACTGGTTCATTTATTAAAACTATGCACCCAACATATCAAATAGAACATAAGGGAACAAAATCTTACTATATATAAAAGAAGAATACACTGCAACAATTTTTCCCTCCAAAACTACAATCACACGTGTCAGCTTTATACAAGAACATCCTAATTTTTTATTTAGACATTACAGTACAAGAAGAATCGAACCAAAAAAAAATTTACATTGTCCACATGTTACATTCTAATTTGCTGCATGCCTCTTCCTGTGACTGCCACGCTGGATCAGCTGACCACTATCATCCAACGGCTGGAAAGCAGTACGGCAGCATTGGACGCTTTGATAGAATAAACCCTGTTCTATAAATAGGTAGCTAAAATGCACATACAAGAAAGCCTCCTGTGCTTGAGTTGTAGGTATCGGGTCACTTCTTTTTTCACTCTGTTTTGTCTTAATATTCTTAATCATTTATAAATGTTCTCATGTCAATAAATTTGACATTATTTCCATTTTCATTTATAATTTGTATGTCAGAGAAGTAATAATGACAATGTGGAGCTTGATTAAAGATATTAATCCATCGAAGAGCACATGGGCATTAAAACTACGGTTAGTACGAATGTATGAGAAACCATCGTATGGAAACAAACAAGAGGCTTTCAGCCTGGAATGTATTTTTCATGACAGAGAGGTAAGTATTACTCATACAGCAATAACTATGTTTAAACTAATCATATTCAAATTATTTTTCGTTATACCTTCTCCAAATTTAACTTCATATTTTATTCAATTACAGGGGCAAAGAATACATGGAACAGTCAGAAAATCTCAGATAAATCAATACAGGGCAATAATGAAAGAAGGTCAACTGTATCACGTGAGAAACTTTATTGTGGCAGACAATCAGCTTAAATTAAAAACAACAGACTTCAAGTATGTCATGTACTTCAACAATTTCACACACTGCATTAGGCAATCAGAAGTAGAAGCATTCCCAGTGCAAATGTTTAAGTTTATCCCATTTGATGAGTTAACAACAGTTTCGAGCACAAGTCTAATCGGTGAGTAGATAAATACAAATGCAAAAATATTTTTTCCACAAATTCAATATAATTGAAGCATAATATTTATATTTCAGATATTATTGGAAGGGTGTCGGCTATCCAAGGAGTGAGGGAGAAAGAAGTCTTCGGACAAGTGACAAACTACCTAGACTTCGTCCTTGAAGATCAAATGTAAGAAAATACAAAATAACAATGAATTATCCATATTAATGATCTAACAATTATTAGAATTAACAGGGAGAATAGAGTTCAATGCACGCTATGGGGAGAATATGCAACAGATTTAAGTGATTATTTTGGTATCACTAACCCTAATCCTATAATTGTCGTCCTACAATTTTGCAGAGTCAACATTTATCGAGGTATGAATTGTATTGTCTTTTACAGACAGTCAAAAGTATTAAAATTGCAATTATGGCTTATGTTAATAATTTTTCAGATCTACTGAAGGTATCTAACACATGGAATGTGATGAAGCTGATAATAGACCCAGACATGGTAGAGATAGTAGACTTTGTTAATCAGTAATTTTCTGTTATAAGACCACTTATTTTATTTAATTTAAATATCCAAAGAGTAATGACAAAACTTCCAAAAATCTGCTTTTAGTTTACCCGCAGGACATCCAACAGCTGTTACTATTTCTGACACTAAGCAAGTATCAAGTTCAGAAACCATAACAGAAGAGTTATCCTCAGGGAAAGCAATTTTCAAAACAGTAGAAGAGCTTCAAGAAAACGAGGTACAATTCTCTCCAGATGAGTTATAATTTTATCAAAACCAATTTCTAACTTTAAATTTTACAGGTAGGAAAATTCTGGATCAATGTTAGAGTTACAGGCATAGAAACTGTTGGTGAATGGTTTTACGTGGCGTGTAAAAAGTGTCTCAAAAAACTGAAACCTTCTGGACAAAGGTTTGTTTGTGAAAAGTGCAACACATATGACACCAAGGGAAACCTAAGATATAAACTACAGATTAGAGTTGTTGATGGAACGGGAAACATTGCACTACTCCTCTGGGATAGGGAGTGCACACAAGTCATAGGAAAAACAGCACTGCAGCTTAAGGAGGAAAACGAGGTAGTATTTAAAGTGCTTATGTTAAGTAATAATATTCACTTTCTTTTCAAATGTTAACTCCAAGATTATAATCCAGGGAAAATTAGATGACATAACACTTCCAACAGAGGTAGAAAAATTTGTGGACCTGGAAGCCCTTTTCTTAGTTCAAGTGAGGGAACCGCAACTGGGTGCCTACTCTGTGATTAAATTAACTACTGATGCAGGGTTGGTGGGCAAGTATAGGGGCCTCTATTTCTCTAATAACCAGGTGTGCGTTATTTATGTTACTAACAATATATTTTAAAGATCATAACTATGACAATCCCAATTTGTAAAAGTAGATACACGTTTATCACTTATTATAGTCCTAAGTATAATCTAACTTTCTTTTTTCAGAACTCAGATCTAAATTCCAAGCTTAATCAATCAACAGATGAGCAGGTACCATTGAAACAAGTTTTCATCAAGAAATTTTTTTACAAATTTAATCGGGCCTATATAATGATTCATTATCTAAAACCCAAACTATTTTTATCTTTGAAGGTTGAATCTCAAACAGATGAGGTAACAACTCCAAACTATGAGTCAAACAATTCACAAATGACTCTGTCGGAGGTAAATAAGAGGAGGCCTAATGGTGATCTTTCATCATCAGTTGCACAGAAGAGAAAGCCTAGAGTGACTGTGAAGAAGGAACGGGTTTGATCAGGAAAAGATGACAACTGTAGTTGTAGTTGTACTGTTTTCCGATATTTGTTTTAAGATGGTAGTTTTTATCTAATTGTATTGGACTAATTGTAGAAAATTATGATTTAGTAGTTTATGCAGGTGCCGTTTTACTGAGGAAATTTTGACCCTCACTATTCCTATGTAACGGATATTATCAATTAAATATTTGTACTTCTATTAGTACTAAATTTTACTATTGAGGTTATTACGCTCCATTAATTTGATCATGTTTATCAAACTCCCTAATCGTCTACGCTTAATTTGCAAACATACATCAGAACTATATAGCAAAATTACACCACTGAAATACTTTCGAATACTAGCCATCACAAGTATCACACATAATTAATAATCTAACAGGAATAGATCATACACACAACTTTTAGATATTTAAAGGACAAGCAAATGAAAAGCAGACATTGAATAATATGGAGGCTCAGATCAATCTATTTATAAATGGCGATGTAAAACCGATTAAGACACCCTGTATATGTAACTACACTTACTGTTTTCAGGGTTCAAGAATAATCAGCTAGACATCATCCATTATAAATAATTTGCCCCACAATTCATCATTGCCTCTATTAATTCTAAGTCTTTAAGAAAAGAACCCCTACATCACTGTCAAACAGACCATAAGAAAATAATCACAAGGATTGATTATGATTTTTTTTGGGGCTCAAAATATGTCACAAGATTTACATCATCAACCCCTGGCCATCTACAAATAATAGGATCAGAGACGACCCTAAAAATACAGATGACCAAACGTAAAATCTGTAAAATTCGTATCAACAGTAAATTATTCTTCATTGCCCAGTTCTCATAGTCATGTTTGATGGAAGATGGGGATCTTTTCAATTAAAAACTTAGATTAATTTATTAATACCTGTGAAAGAGAAAAATATTATATTACTTTTATGTTTAGTCAATGTATGTATATACTATATTCGAAATTTCGCATGGCACGCGGACCTACAATTTTAGTTGAAAATTTTCAATCTTTCCCTCCTCAGTTGCAGTTCAAAATTTTCCATAGTTATAAAGGGAGTTGGAACATATGGATGAAACAAAGTTGATGAATCTTAAGAATATGCAGCAGAACATGTGTAGCCCAGCGAACTAAGATTTCACATCAATGTAAGTCATTGTTCAATGTATAATACCAATAGAATTACATTATTATCATCTTCTTTAATAAACTTCCTATTTATGTACGATTTTCATGATTGGTAAGAGAGAAGGAAGTTATCAAGCAGGAGCTGAAGATGAAAAAATTAACAGCTACAACCACTATTGGAGCTAAAAGACCAAGAGAAGACGTGAGAACAGGTATGGAGCTACAATTATGCATGGACTTTAAGTCTAGGTAAAAATTTTCATCACGTCTGTCTAGCAGTATTGTTGTTATCAAGCCTGTTTGATGATAATTTTATTCCAATTTTTTCCATTACGTGTGATATTTTATAGTTTATTTGAATAGGATAGTGCGAGAGCTAATAAGAAAAGACATACTTTGGAGCAAGATTAGGCATGTAACAACAATTAGAATAGAATAATGTACTAAGTATTGCAACCGTAAATTTTTACCTGGGGCATCCTCGATTATGCTCAACATATTCACAACACCAACAGCCACATGAAAACAAAAAACATTAATTATTTTGATAAGAGTATTTATGTACATGTTAAAGAAGTGAAATGAAATCGTTAGTTTTCCCTTTTGAAAGTTCATTACTTTGATATTTTTTATATCTAATTAATTCAGATTAACAGTAGTAAATATTTCACATCCGTTGCTAAATCATAAATTATTATTAATTAAATTATTTCGCAATTTTTTGATGATATTGGTAAATGCTATTGGTAAACTAGAGTAAAATAGTCGATATTCGAGAGACGGAATTTCTTTATTAGTTTTTATCAGTCCAAACTATAATATTTTTAAGATGTATGGTAAAATAATGAAATTATTTAGAGCTTATCTATTATTAGGATATTAAGTTAACATAATACAATCAAAGTAAAACAAAATGTTCTGAAACAACTGTTGGTCCGGATTCTGTGAATTCAACGGTTTTTATTTAGTTAGTGAAAGTGCTAAGGTTTTAGATTTAAGCCGTACAAAATCCTATCTGCCTTTTTAATCAACGGGCATAAATCCAGTAGTACAAAATCACCAGCTAAGATTTCCTCGGTTACCATCCGTCAGACTACGCAATTAAGTAAAATCGAACGGTGCGATTTCGCCGAACCCATTGAACGGCCAAGATTACACGATATTGTGTTTTTTTGGTCAATCTGTGTCGCAATGAATGGACGGCTACGATTGAATATTGTTTGAAATCAACGGTAGTGATTGACGAATGGTATCGTGTATATATGCTCATCGACGGTAAGGCATGTTAAAATTAGGAAGGATCTATTGTAGTAATTAAGGATTAATAGATAATATGTTAAGTATATGTTAAATATTAGGAAAAGTAAGATGTTATTAATTAATTTAACTTATTAAAGAAAAATAAGATATGTAAATGAATATATAACATTGACTTTAATCACATTTTTGATCTTAGTAATTAAACCTAATATTATTGATGTTAACAATTAATTTTAATCACATTTTGTATTGTATTATTAATAATTTATGTTATATTGATTTATTTGAAATTATGTTTAATCACGTGTTTAATAATTATAATGTATATGGTTGACGTTAATAATTAAATTTAATATTAATCACGTTGACCATTACAATTATTTGTATGTATTATGATATTAAGGAATCTTAATATAACAAAATTAATTCATAACTTTTAATCTAACTTAAGTATATGTATTTTGAATTTTAGTCTATGTTGAGAAAGATATTAAAATCAAAAAAGAATATCAATTGTCTTATAAAAATTAGATATTAATTATTTCACCTTATCACTTAGTTTCTGGCATAGACAGTACAAAGAAACAGAAAATTAGATTAGCATGATATGAAAGTTCTAAACGTTTCCACACAAATAATAATTTTTTGACAGACTTTTCATGACATGAAAATATTAAACATTTCCAACGCAACACTTATTAAAAATTTCGGAAAAATGATATCTTAATTTTATAACTCAGTAGCCACGATTGCTTACTGCCATTTACAAATGTTCATTTATTTATGTAACAATTTCATAGCAATAATCGTAAAAAAATTGAATAACCATAGCATTTGAATAACAATGTTAGACGCAAATACATGAGAAACAAACAGCAAATAAAGATTACCGTTACTTGAAAATAATAAAGATTTCCAACGCATATAAAATTGTTATACAGATTTTTCATGATATGAATAAATAATTATTTCCTACGCAAGTGTAAACTGATAAAAAAGATGTTCCAAAGTATTTCCTATTAAGCATGCATTATTTTTATACCTCAGATTATTTTTTACGTTCCAGTTTAGAAAACTGAAATCAGTAAATAAAATTAGCATGATATGAAAGTTATAAACAATTCCAACACATAAGAATTTTTTGACAGACTTTTCATGACATGAAATTATTACACATTTCCAACGCAACACTAATTAAAAAATTCAGAAAAATGATATATTAATTTGATAACTCAATAGCCACGATTTCTTTCTGCCATTTACAAATTTTCAATTATTTTTGTAACAAGTTCATAGCAATAATCGTAAAAAAATTAAATAACCATAGCATTTGAACAACAATTTCAGACGCAAATACATGAGAAACAAACAGCAAATAAAGATTACCGTGATATGAAAATAATAAAGATTTCCAAAGCATATGAGGATGCTATACAGATTTTTCATGATATGCAAATATAAATTATTTCCTACGCAAGTGTGAACTATTAAAATAGATGTTCCAAAGTATTTCCTAAGCATGCAATATTTTTATACCTCAGATTAGTTTTCCGTTCCAGTTTAGAAAACTGAAGTCAATAGTCACGATGTATGACCTACATGCAATATTTGAATTAGTTAAAACAGAAATGAGTGAAAGAACTATTCAAGGCTAGATGTAGATATATACCTCGGTAACCATGAATTATGCTCGATGTTTGGATATACCACGAACCATGACATGAAAACAAAAAATCAAATTTAAGTAAAATATTTAAAATAAATATACGATAAGTTATGTAAATAATATTGGTTTACAACTGAAGTAACAATATCATTAAATTTTTGAAGCAAATATTTATTCGATTTTAGTTTTATGTATGATAATATAATTGTTATTTCGTTCGAAGTCATTTTATTATAAAGAATTTTTTTGAATAATCGCTTCTGTCTTAGACAAACAGAGAAACTATTAAGTCGTACAATAAAGCGACAGATTTACGTATCTTCAAAACTTACCATAGAATAAACAAAATTGAGATTATTTACACTGTTAATGGAGTTGTAATAGAGCGAATCTTACCCTCAGACGACATGGTTGCGTATGTCAGTCTGCGATCTGCGCTGTTAGATGACATCAGTAAAACTGTCGAATAAGAAACCTGCAATATTATGTAATCGAAATCTATAGAATTTAAGAACAAAAAAAAAAGAAATCAGAGAATAAGAAGATGAAGTCGTGAAAGTACTTACCAATTTCGTGAATGTTTTCGTCTAGAAAACTTAAGCTATGCAAAAGACTGAACTAAACTTCGATTTGTTTGAAGGAAATTGTAGTTCAAAAATGGAAATTTGAAAGAAATGATGTTGAATGATAGAGACGGAACGAAGGAGAAGATTGCAGGTCAGAGATTATCTCGAGGTTCGGAGAAGATGAAACAATGGAGAGAATTTTCTCTCGACGGCCGCTCGCGAAGGATGCTGCGGCAGAAAGATAGTTATGGCTTTTAGGGCGTTGAGATTATATATTAGGGTTAATGGTATCAACGGCTGAGATTTTATATTATTTACAAATGAACGGTTTCGATTGTATGATGAAGTCGGTAAAGTGCTAAGGGCTTAGATTTAAGCCGTACAAAATCGACGGCTTTTATTCAGTTGATTAATTGCAGACAATACGGACGGCCACGATTGGTTTGTCTGTCAAAATCAACGGTCGAGATTTGGGCATTTGTATCGAAAAATTTGAAAGGACAGACGTCCTTTTTGCTTTTTTAATCAACGGTCATAAGGCGACCCGTACAAAATCAGCGGCTAAGATTTCCTCGGTTACCGTTCGTCAGACTGCGCAATAAAGTAAGATCGGACGGTGCGATTTCGCCGAACACATTGAACGGCCAAGATTACACGATATTGTGTTTGTTTGGTCGATCCGTGTCGCAATGAATGGACGGCTACGATTGAATATTGTTTGAAATCAACGGTAGTGATTGACGAATGGTGTGGTGTATATATGCTGATCGACGGTAAGGCATGTTAAAATTAGGAAGGATCTATTGTAGTAATTAAGGATTAATAGATAATTAGTTAAGTATATGTTAAATATTAGGAAAAGTAAGTTGTTATTAATTAATTAACCTTATTCATGAAAAATAAGATATGTAAATGAATATATAACATTGAATTTAATCAAATTTTTTATCTTAGTCATTAAACTTAATATTTGTTATGTTAACAATGAATTTTAATCACATTTCGTATTATATTATTAATAATTTATGTTATATTGATTTATTTGATAATTATGTTTAATAACGTTTTTAATAATTATATTTAATATGGTTGATGTTAATAATTAAATTTATCGAAATCTTCTTAAATGTAATAAAATCACAATTGACTATTAAATTAGTTTTGAAATATTAATTTTAACTTATTATTGAAATGGAATCTTATTACGATAAATTGAATTTTCAATTATTTATCTAACTTTAGTACATGTATTTTGAAATTCTTTACATATTTGTAAATGTAATGAAATTATAATTGAATATTAAGTTAGTTATAAAAAAGTAAAAATTTAAATTTAAGTTATTAATTATTTCACCTTATTATTGAAATGCCAAATATGTAAATGTAATTGCTATTTAAAATTTGTGACATGACATTTATTTTAATCACTATATGTTTTTAATAATTATATTTAATATGGTTGATGTTGATAATTAAATTTAATATCAATCACGTTGACCATTACAATTATTTGTATGTATTATTATATTAAGGATGCTTAATATAACTAAATTAATTTATAATTTTTTATCTAACTTAAGTATATGTATTTTGAATTTTATTCCACGTTGAGGAAGATAATAAAATTTTGACATTATAAATTGACATTAATTTATAATTTTGAATTTTATCTAACATATATATTGACATTAATTTTTTGAAATAAAAAAATTATATAATGATTTTAAGAAATATACACTTCCTACTTAAAATTTTAAAATTTTCTTTTCATTAAAGTATAACTATTTGAATATAGTTGCTTAATATCATTATGAAATATTTAATTCGTTATAAAGTATATTAATCTATTTTAAGAAGACTAAATTGTTATTATTATTTACATTATAAATTATAAGCATATTTTTGTTTATCCATTGCTACGAGAGTTTAAAAAAATTGTCCTTAGGGAAAGACTGAACATCCTATTAATTATTAGGAGATATCATAATGAATGAATACATACGTAATTGACAATTAAATAATATTCTAAAATTTTATTCAAAAATATATATTCACATTATTTTTTTGAAATGGAAAAATTATATAATGCTTTAAACAAATATAAACTTCCTACTTAAAATTGCAAAATTTTGTTTTCATTAAAGTATAACTATTTGAATATAGTTGCTTAATATTAGTATGAAATATTTAATTCGTTATGAAGTATATTAATATATTTTAAGAACACTTAATTCTTATTATTGTTTACATTATAAATTACAAACATAATTTTGGTTATCAATTACTACAAGAATTTTTAAAAATTGTTAATAAGGGAAGACTAAAAATCCTATTAATTATTAGGAGATATCATAATGATTTAATACATACATAATTGACAAAAAAATAATATTGTATAAATTTAAACAAACATATATATTGACAGTACATTTTTGAAATTAAAAAATTATATAATGATTTTAAGAAATATAAACTTCCTACTTAAAATTGGAAATTCTTCTCTTTACGAAACTATAACTATTTGAATATAGTCGCGTAATATTACTTTGAAATATTTAATTGGTTAAAAAGTATATTAATCCAATTTAACAATACTAAATTATTATTATTGTTTACACTATGAATTAACAACATATTGACAATAATATAATATTCTTTTAATTTTTTTAAATATATATATTAACACTAATTTTTTGAATTGATAAATGATTGGTACAATTGTTATTTTTTTATATGCAGGTAATTTAAATATGATTGGTGCAAAATCGATCCCAGACGAAAATACACATACAAAATGTGTGTTTAATCCTTTTGAATCTCAGGGATTGTTATCTCCTCTTAGTGACATCACAAATGGTAATAAGTTGTTTACATTTATATGTGGCAGTTTAAAAATCATGTCTATAATATTCAATTATATTAACTATTTATTATTCCTTTCTTACAGCGGGCACTCCTATAAACTCTATTTATAAACTAAACTATAATGATGATCAAATGAAATGGTTGTCAAGTATTGGGCCTTCAAATACTACAACGAATATATATTCAACATGCCATGCATCAAATGAAAGTGGTACTGTGAATTTATCAGAATCATCAAAAATGACAAACTTTTCTATCTGTTCTAAGAAGAACTATGGTGCCTCTATCATAGGGCAACAATTGGAATTCGATGAAGGTTAGCATTCTCATTTTCCAATATGTGTAAACATTTATTATTAATATTATTTTATAAGTTTATAATTATTTTCCTTACGTTGTCATTGTTATTTATATATCTATTGTAATTTACGTGTCAACAGATATTGAAATAGAAGAGAATAGTGGAATCGTATTATCTGGTATGCACTGATTAATATATTTTATACATGCATATGGAATATTACATTTCTCGAAAAGTCTGATATAAATTTAATTTTAATATAATAAACATAATAGGAGAACTTTGTAATATTTTTAAATGTCTAATACTTTACGTCTTCACAGATGTTGAAATAGAACAAAACAGTGGAACACCTTCCGGTATACAACCAAAAATGTATTTGTACATAATTTTTTGTTATAATAAATCTTTCCAAATGTCTTATATTAATTTTATGATATGTGTAGATTATTTTGATATTGGAGATGCAATATACACATGTGGATTTTGCAATTCTCTTTTCTGGTATGAGGAAAGATTGTGTAAAAGTCGGTCATCTCGAAACCCGAAATATTCTTTATGCTGCATGCAAGGAAAAGTTCAACTCCCAGCAATGAGAAATCCTCCTAAAGTATTACATGATCTGTTATATTTACGTAATGATAGAAGCAAACACTTTCTCCAGAATATTCGGTCATACAATAACATGTTCTGTTTTACTTCCATGGGAGGAAAAGTTGACAGGAGTTTGAACAATGGAAGATCTCCTCCAATATTTAGACTTCATGGTCAAAATTATCATCTTATGGGAAGTTTATTGCCGAATGAAGGTTCAGTGCCTAAATTTGCTCAACTCTACATTTATGACACTGATAATGAAGTTGAAAATAGAGTTCATTCTGTTAGGTGAGTTACTTAAAAAGCTATGGTATTTATTGAGTTATTTTATCAATTTTAAGTAATTTCTTCTAATTCCTTATTCCAACTGTATTGGTTATAGGGAAAGTCAAACCTTGAACAACCTTCGTACATCTATTGTTTATGATTTGAAGATGATGCTTGACGAGAATAATGTGTTGGTTAAATCATTCAGAATGGTAAGAGAAAAAATTGAAAAGGATGGTTGTTTAGATGTGAAGTTGAAGTTGATTGGTAGGAGGAATGGGGATGGCAGAAGGTATAATCTACCTACGGCTTCAGAAATTGCTGGATTAATTGTTGGGGACTTTGATGCATCATTAGGTGATAGGGATATCTTGGTCGAAACGAAAACGGGAATGCTGAAACGCATTAACCAACTACATGCTTCATATCTTGGATTACAATATCCTCTATTGTTTCCTTATGGTGAAGATGGCTATAGAGAAGACATTTCGTTAACGTTGAATGGGGGAATGAAGCAGGGTGGCCGGAAGTATGTTAGTTTAACAGAGTATTTTTCATATCGTTTGCATGAAAGGAGTTCGGAGTTATCAATTATATTGTCTTCCATGAGACTACTTCAACAATTTATTGTTGACGCATATACCATGGTTGAATCTTCAAGATTGACTTACATTAAGTTACATCAAAAACATTTGCGGTGTGAATTATATAGTGGACTAATAGATGCAATTTTAAGGGGTGAGACTGATCCATCAACGCAAGGAAAACGAGTTATATTACCGTCATCATTCACAGGCGGTGCTCGATATATGATTCAAAACTATCAAGACGCCATGGCAATTTGTAGATGGGTTGGTTATCCAGATCTTTTTATTACATTTACTTGCAATCCCAAATGGCCAGAAATAGTTCGTTTTGTTGAAAAAAGAAGCCTCAAAGCCGATGATCGTTCGGATATTATTTGTCGTGTTTTTAAAATGAAGTTGGATTATCTCATCAAAGATCTTCGCAGTAACAAGATCTTTGGAACGGTTAAATCAAGTACTATTTCATAGTCTATGTGTGTGTGTGTGTGTATATTATATTTAGCATATATTCTTACTATAGTTGGTTATAACCCTTTATTTTAATTCTACTGCAGTTATATCGACTATTGAGTTCCAGAAGCGTGGGTTGCCACATGCACACATATTGTTATTTCTTGCAGCAACAGACAAGTATCCAACAGGAAGCGATATCGACAAAATTATTTCAGCCGAAATTCCAGATAAACACATTGATCCTAAGTATTATACAGCAGTTCAAGAATTTATGGTACATGGACCATGTGGTATTGCTGCTAAGAGCTCCCCTTGCATGTCTGCTGGCCGTTGTACAAAGCATTTTCCTAAAAAGTTTGTTGCATCAACAACTGTTGATGATGATGGATATCCTATCTATAGAAGAAGAGATAACGGACGAATAGTGGAGAAGAATGGAGTTCCTCTTGATAACAGGTTTATTGTTCCTCACAATCGTTATCTGTTGCTCAAGTATGGTGGACATTTGAATGTTGAATGGTGTAACCAATCTCGCTCTATCAAGTATTTATTTAAATATGTCAACAAAGGACACGATCGTGTTACTGCATCTTTTTATGGAAGTACAACGGATGATGAAGTAGCAAAAAAGGCAGACGAAGTTCAGATGTACTATGATTGTAGGTATATATCATCATGTGAAGCATCGTGGAGGTTATTCAAATATGATATTCAATTCAGAGATCCTCCTGTTGAAAGGTTAGGTTTTCATCTTCCAAATCAACAAAGTGTTATTTATTCAGATTATGATCAGATCGATGATGTTGTTGATCGATTATCTGTTAAGCAAAGTATGTTCTTAGCTTGGATGAAGGCAAATAAAGAATATCCTGAGGCAAAGGAATTAACTTATTGTCAATTCCCTACAAAATTCATTTGGGATAAGTATAATAGAGAATGGCGACCAAGGCAAAAAAGATTCTCTATTGGACGGATTTTCTATGTCCCTCCTGGCAGTGGAGAACTCTATTATTTAAGATGTCTTCTTAATGTTGTGCGTGGACCTATAAGCTACGAAGACATAAGATACATTAATGGTGAGCAACATTCATCATACCGTGATGCCTGCTATGCCCTAGGTTTGTTAGATGACGACAAGGAATACATTGATGGTATTATTGAGGCAAGTCATTGGGCTTCTGCATCTTCTTTGAGAAAATTATTTGCAACATTATTGACATCTGAATCACTCATTCGACCTGAAGTTGTTTGGAATCATTGTTGGATTTATATGACTGATGATATTTTATACAGACAACGCTTATTATTACAACACGAAGGTAACTTACCTTAGTTCTCTTAATAATTTTTTTTTTCAAATTGTTAAACTATTTATATATTCTTTCTAAACTTACTGAAATTTTTTTTTCAGAACTTCATTTGGAAGATGATGAGATAAAAAATTATGGTTTGGTAGAGGTAGAAAAGTTGTTACGAAACTGTGGAAGAAGCTTAAGAGAGTTTGAGCCAATACCATTCCCACCATCCGAGTTTTTTTCTACCGTTGGTAATTCATTGATACGTGAGGAAATGTGTTATGATCAATCAAATTTGTGTGAAGAGCTCAATAAAAATCTATATGTTATGACCTCAGAGCAAAGACATGTATATGATGAGATAATGGAGGCAACAAGGTCAAATAAAGGTGGATTATTTTTTTTGTATGGGTATGGAGGTACAGGAAAAACGTTTATATGGAGGACCTTATCAGCCGCTATTAGATGCAAAGGAGATATCGTGTTAAACGTGGCATCAAGTGGAATAGCTTCTCTTTTATTACCAGGAGGAAGAACAGCTCATTCTCGATTCAAGATTCCTATAAATCCAACCGAAGATTCAACATGTAACATCAAACAAGGTAGTCCCCTTGCTGATTTGATTATAAGATGTAAACTCATAATATGGGATGAAGCTCCAATGATGCACAGATATTGCTTTGAAGCTTTGGATAAAACTATGAGAGATATTTTACACATCAACGATCAATTTAGTATTGATAAGCCATTTGGAGGTAAGACAGTTGTTCTTGGAGGTGATTTTAGACAAATATTACCTGTCATTCCTAAGGGGACTCGACAAGATATTGTTCATGCAACTATCAACTCCTCATACTTATGGCGAGATTGCAAGGTGTTACGATTGACAAAGAATATGAGGTTACGAAATCTTACCTCAGTCGATGAATGTGCCAAGTTGAAGCAATTTTCTGACTGGATTGCAAGCATTGGAGATGGAACAATTGGAGGTCCTAATGATGGTCATGCAACAATCGAATTTCCAAGTGATCTATTAATAAAATATTCAAATGATCCAATTGCAGCTATTGTGAAAAGCACTTATCCGGAGTTCACAAGCAATATCACTGATGATACTTATTTTGAGGGAAGATCTATCCTAGCACCAACTCTTGATATTGTAGAGTCCGTCAATGAATACATGCTGTCAATTAACACAGCTGAAGAGAAAACATATTTGAGTTCAGATACAACATGTAGATCTGATTCAAATAATGATTTGTTGCAAGATCTACACACTCCGGAATTCCTAAACAGTCTTAAGTGTTCCGGTGTCCCAAATCATGTCTTGCATTTGAAGATTGGTACACCTGTTATGTTATTGAGGAATATTGACCATTCAATTGGCTTATGCAATGGTACTAGGATGGTAATCACAAGGCTTGGAGCTCACGTGTTGGAAGCAAAGATCTTAGGTGGAAATAATTCTGGTGAACGAGTATTGTTACCAAGAATGTCACTAACACCATCTGATCCAAGGTTGCCTTTCAAGTTTAATCGAAGACAATTTCCACTAATTGTATCATATGCAATGACAATCAACAAAAGTCAAGGTCAATCACTTCATAATGTTGGTATTTTCTTAAAGAAACCTGTATTCAGTCATGGTCAGCTTTATGTTGCCATATCTCGAGTGACAAATCGTAAAGGTTTGAAAATACTTATATGTGACAATGATGTTGCAGAGAGTAATTCAACCACAAATGTTGTATTTAAAGAAGTGTTTGAAAAGATATAATTATGAAATTTCTTTGATTAGTTATTCTTCATTGTCTATATTTTATTTCAGTTTGTTTACCATTAATATCTTCTTAGAAACCAATTATATAATAATTATTTATCCTAAATGTTTCTTTACCAAATGTTATTTAAAATTTAGACTACTCAGACGCTCGAATCCTCCGTGCATCGCACGGGTGCAAATCTAGTTACCTTCTAAAAGAAGGAATCCTAATTGGCTAGAGTGCTCACTACTCTAGGATGAACGAAAGAGTCGACCTCCTCCTAACATGCCCTTGCTGAGTCATAGGCTAAACTTTAGAGCAATGTTGGATTCGTCGATGTTGAATTTTGAGTTGAGGCATGATCTGGGATTGGGAGATAGAGAGGGACACTCGGATCTAAGAGATTTGGATGACGACTACGATGTTACTAGTTGGTGGACAAAGACAAACACATAAAAATATAGGATAGGAGCACGAGGGAGGGATACCTCAGGTGTGGTTGAAAATTTAGAAATTGAGGGAATACTTGGGCTTTTACCTTTTTTTTTTAGCATTTTAAAATTTTAAAAAATTATTTCTAATTTAGGATGGGATCTAAACCTAAGAAATTCTAATCCTAAGATTACCTCTAAATCTAAACTTAACGAAATTTTTTTGATGGACCTTCAAATATATGGAAAAGAAGATATTCCATAACACTAGAATAGTAAAGGAGTTGAGGTGTACTGGGTTGGATTCATTTATAAATTTTTAGTGAAGTGAGTAGAATCGCCTCACAAATTTTAACATTGTAAACTAGTTTAAATCTAAATTTTTTATTTTAAACTCGAATTATCTATTGAGCGAGTGTAAAAAGGGAACTCAAAAAGCACTCGGAGAGGACCTAAAGCATACATGATTCCTTTGTTCGTAGGTAACTCGAAATGACATGCCATAGTTGTTGCCCATAGTTCGCCCCCAGCTTCTCCAACCTCTGCACATTGCTTATTCGTCCGTCGCTACTCCGTTCGCGTTGTTGTCGCTCATCGTCATTGCTTCTTCGAGTCTCATCGGTTCTTTCATCGTAACTTGTCTTGCTCTGCTCATATTCATTTTCCCCGACAGCCTTGCCCCAACTGCTTCTCTGCTCGAGCGGCGCTGTAAACCTGTGCCCCCGCCGAAACCAGGTGTTCATCTTTCTTCGGTGTTCCTCTTCCAGTGCCGAAAAGGTATTGTATAGATATTTTGTTCATGAAGACAATTTGTGATGCTTGAGTAAAAATGTATTTGTCATTGACTGTTTTAATTTTAGTTAAATTAGTATACTGATTGATTAGGTTCTACTATATAGTTTGTTATTTTGTGTAATTAGTTCCTCGGAGTTTCTCCGTTAGTATTCTTGACTAATAGTTATTCTCCATCATTTCAAGGTTCTAAATTTTCAGTTGCTTGTATCTTGTTGTTGTCGCGCAACCTCCATTCAAGTGGAGCAAGACAGTACATTACCACTGTTGGAGAAGTCCAAGCCATGGCGGCTGATGCGGAGCCAAATGTCATTGAAGTTGCGGAGGAAATTGAAGGAGACCAAATTCTTTCTTCAGATTATTATTTTGATATGATAGGAGATGATGTTCCTCTCAAGCTGGAGGAGTCCCCCTTTAATCTCGATGAGCCTCCAGTGCAGCCTCTTGCTGTCTCTGAGAATTTAGGTCTCATTTTCACTGCCCATTCCTCTGGTGAGTACAGTAGTTCCAAATTATTAACTTTTGGTAGCATTTGGTGAGACTAACAACTCTTTAAACACAATTCAGGGTTTTTTGTTGCAAGGACAAAGGACATTATAAAAGCAGCAAAGGAAAATAAAGAGAAAGGAAGTGGTGCTTCCATAGAGGGGCAGAGTGTCCTGAATGTTCATATCGGCAGAGTTAATATTTTGGCTCTATCTACAGATTCTACAGCACTTGCAGCTACTGTTGGCGGAGATGTTCATTTTTTTTCAGTTGAATCACTGTTGGCCATGGTAATTTTTTTATTTGGTTTTAATCATAAGTGAACTGATTAATGCTGGCATTGATGTCTATCATTCAAGTCTGAGTTGATTGTAACATTTTTCTTTTGTTCATATCACATGCTATGAAATCTTTGAATTTATATTTCTTTAATTTTGTCAGCTCAATCACTCTTGGCCAAAGTATCAATATTATCGTATGGCAGTTCTAAAATTGAATCAATTCATGTTGGTGTAGATAATTGTCTATTTTTTGAGTCAGAGTTAGTTTTGACATCTTTTTTTGGTTATTTTTCATCCTACAAATGTTCTCAAGCTGTACCCCTGTCCTGCAAATCTTTGTTTGCTCCTTGGGGTTGGAGGCAGGAGATATTGGAGAAAGAAGGATTCTGTCAGGTTTGCCCTAGTGAATTGAATGTCGAGACATAGTGATGTAGATAGGAAATATATTTTTAGGAAGAAATATCAGCGTAGAAATAAGAAGTAGATTCTTATCTTTTGCTATCGTTTGTTATCCCTTCCTATCTTATCTAGTCTAGTTATTAGTTATCTTATCTAGTTTCGTTTTATCTCATTCACTTTTAGTTATTGTTTATCTTTTTTCTGACCTTTAGGCTATATAAAAGGGGTTTTAGGCCTGTTATTATTTTTCATACTGAATATTATTAGTAGTGATTTTCCTTTAAGTTTCTTCAATTACTATCTCATTTCTCCTAACCTTGCATCACATAGCATCAGTAATACAACCTAAACTTCAAATATCTTGGAACTTAAATGTGCTTCTTATGAATGCTAGACATACTATGTTGCACAGAAACTATGTCAACCTAGCATTTCTTCGTTTCTAAAAAATTATGGCTTCTCCATTTTGGATGCTACCTAAAAATGTTCATCCTATGAAGCATTTCTTGGCATAAAAATGTTTGTCTTTATGAAATATTTTTGAATATAAATAGCTAAAAATGGTGTTGATAGAAGTAGCTTCTGGACGAGCTTGAGTCATAAACACTACATTTTTTATTGCACACAATGGGGTGCATAATTCTTGATAAATATAATCAAATTTATAGATTAAGAAAAAGATGACTATTAATCTACTAACGCAACAATATTGTAAACATTTACTAGTATTTACTGCATGCATCTTATAAATATACTTATATATTAAGAAATAGATAGCTGTCCTAATTTACAAAAGAGAAGACAATAAAGTATAAATAAATTGCATTCTTCTCAACATGGTTAAAATTTTGATCCCACATATGAAACTAGGAATTGAATTAGACTAAAAAATTGTGCTCAATAGAGGATATATAATTTTATGATTTGAAGAGGAAAAAGGGATGGGATGTTGTTAGATTTGTGGTGCGGAGGGATTGCAAGAAGAAGAAGAGGGATGACAAGTTTCAGGGAAGCTGAAACAAATGTATTGGAGAAAGGGAGTTAGTAGAGATGGTTTCTGGGGTGGTAGTGGGGAAGAGAGGGAGAAAAGTAGAATTATAGAGGTATGTGGGATTTTGGGAGTAGTTTTCTTTCTAATGTTCATTTTTTCGAATAATAGAAGCAATTATTCCAAAATTTATAGGAAAGACAGAAAGAGTGCATTATGGGTATTTATATTGAAAAAGGTTCCCCCTCTGTTTCGCAAAAGAATGTTTCAAAATATAAGTCATATTACAAAAACTTTACAAATTAAATGCTACATTCTCTACTATACACACTATTCTCCCTTCATTAATTAATGATCAAGATGCCAAAAGTAAATTTATGGGAGTGTATATTAGTCATTTTATACACTTTATTCTTAAATAGCGTGTCCAAGTTAAAAGTGAATTATATTGTGTATGATAGGTAGAGAGAGTGGGAAAATAGAGGGGAGATGCTTTTGTATGTTATATTTGAAATAGTACTTTGTCATTTCCTTGTCTTACATTTGAAATAGAGATGCCTAAAATTCTACTTGATGCAACTTAAAATCATGCATACCATAGGGGTCTTTGCTTTAAAGAGTTCTAAACATGTTTTTTATTTTATTATTTGGAATACTTTTGCTTTATACTAGTGTCTAACTGCAGAAAGACAATTAAAGGCTACTTTAGGCCACTTAAAATTTTGCCTACCATAAAGATATTGTCTTGAAGAGTTGAATAGATGTTTACTTAAACTCATTTGATTGTCAATATTTGTGTTTACTGTATCATAAATCTTAAGCAAGAACTGTGGTTAGGGCAAGGTTTTTGGAGATTAAGGTAATAAGGGAGATATGGTGAAGGAGGATGCAATAATTTAAAGAAAGTAAGAGGAGTGCTCAAATGATGATTATGATGATGGCAAATAGTAAAATGTATATCATGGTGGATATAGTCGTTATTTTATGGTTATGTGTGACTATTTCATATATCAGAACATTCATGTGCGTATGTTTTTGGTCATTATGCAACTGTGCAGTCAGAAAAGCCATTTTACTCATGTTCACTTGAAACAAGTTCAGTCAAAGACATGCGTTGGACCAAAAGTATGAAAACTTCTTTTGTCATCCTCTCAAAAAATGGAACACTATACAGCGGGGACCTGCAAAAGCCTCTGAAGAGTGTTATGGAGAATGTTGATGCTGGTAAATCCTGTTTTACATCTCTTTTTCACTGTATAGATTCCAAGTCAACATCTCTTGGCACTTTTATTATGTCAGCAAATCTTTGGGTACGAGGTTCTTTCTATTAATGTATTTATATGTTGTTCTGGTTTGTATTAGTGATATTATGACTACTGACCATGAACCAGTATCATCCTCCCTAAGCTGAGAAATATTTGGATATCGATGTATTTTTAGAGGCTCTTATGTATTAAGAACAATGTCTTATCCTACAAGCAAAAAGGAGATAATTGAAAACTATGCATGCATATGTGTGATACAATGGCTGGATATTGTTTTGTGATTTTGTATGGAGTGAATTATGTGAAGATAGAGCCTTGGTATTTGTGTTTGGCCCATGTAGGTGGGCATGGATAGTGGTGCATGATATCAAAAATGAGAATTTCAAATGCTTTTGGCAAGATATTCTGACATGAAATACTGTAAGAAGTTGTTTTGAGTCGAGTTGCTTTTTGGGTGTTTTCTTTGTGTGTGTATGTATGTGTATGCATTTTAATTTTTTTTTTTGTCTATTGAAATTATTAAATTGAAAAATGACCATGTCTCCTTCTACAGTTGATTCAATTTAACTCACAAAAATGGGGGGAAGAGTGAGTGGGTTGGAATTGTAGTAGAGAAGGTAATCAAGTGCCTTTTATTTTTAGGGTTTATGATAGTGTCTAAGGATTTAGATGTGCACAGCCTTAGCAGGCAGTCTTGGTATCATAAATTATATAGTGGTTGTCCTGTTGCGCGCGCTCGCGTGTGTATTTTCATGAGACTGTATCAGTAAATATTGGTAAATTACCAATATTTGGTAAAATATTGGTCGGTGCATATTGTATTATGTGATACACATGTGATTTCATTTTGGCAAATGTGTATTGATAGACGTGTGATTTCATTTTGGCAATTGTGTATTGGTGGGACAAAAATATGATAAATATAGTTTCTGTATTGCCATGTTGGCATATATTTTATTTCATGAGCTTTAGCCCTAGAGGTCATCATTGATGAGATGTCCACTGCCACCACCTCATATGATCTCATCTTCAGCTTGCTGAACGTGAGACACATGATTTCAATATGAACAGAAGCGAGTGCTTTACTGTTTTGGCAGCTTCAGTGACTCATTCATCAATCAATCCACGATAACAATGTATTTTGCAGAGAGAAAATAATGAAAAAAAATGACATTTTAGATACAGAGAAAAAAATAAATAAATCATGATTTAACAACATACAAGGGCAGGCCTTCAATCACCCAAACCCACCCTAGCTAAGCAAGGTTATCTGTTATCAACAAGTTACCTAATGAAGTAAAATTAAAAAAGGTACATCAGGTTGTGGCAGCTACCCTGAAGTTATTTTGGAGAGAAGAGATTGCAACTTTCTTTTTTTATGAAGTCAAGTCTGTTGTACCTTGATTTGTTTGTCCCAAGACATTTCGGCCTCCTCCATCATCACTGTGAACTTGCTGGTCTTTGCTTATTCTCTAATGGAAGGGTCCTTAGTCAGGTACCTAGGTACCTAGCAACTTGGTGGCTTTCTCCATTCAGCAACACCATTACCGCCTAGCAACTCAATTCAGGTTCCATGCACAATTTTATTCACTTTACCAGCCAAATCTGTGGAGTTGTAACTTAAGCTCTAAAAGAGCTACTATGCCTAATCAAATTCCTGCCTTTCAATTGGTTCTAGTCATGAGGAGATTGCTAATCTTGTCTCTGGTCCTTCACAGCTTGAAGTTTGTTAACTGCTACTTTGCAGCTAACAAAGACACTAGGAGATGTTGAGTGTCATGGATAGAGATGAATATTTGTTTGGTTTTATGGCATTGAGTGATTGAGGAAGAAGAAAACCAGGATTACTCACTTAAAGAGCAATCATGTTGACCAAAGGAAGAACACATAGAGCAACATGTACATTTTCAGGTTCAGTCCAGAGATGCATCTTTTAGTGGCTTCAGTTGCTTCACTATGATGCTTGATTCCTCTCTGCCCTCTGGAATACTGATGTAGCTCTTATGCTACTAGACGGGGGTCTCTCACTGTGCTGCTTCTTTACATGACAAAATAATTTAGGTTCTGGGCACTTTTTGGGGAAATAATCTGCTGAAATGAAATGAAATGATGTGTGTTGACATTTTGTAATATTTACTTTAATTAATTAATTAATTAATTATTTTTTGGTGAATATTGCTTTGTTCTAGATTGTGATATGAGGTAAGGGTAGTTTATGAAATAAACTAACTAGTGGCAAATAATCTTGATACCAAACTATACCCTACTCGACCCCCCCAGTCCTATATTTTCTTTCTCAAAAATATTGAGCTTTATTTCCTTCCAAGGTAAATATTTGTTTATCTGGGTGAATGTTTTCCAGTATCAGCTATGAGCTACCTATGTTGCATTTACCATTGTGTTCATAACAGCTATGTGATTGTGTAACTTCCTTTTGTTCCTTCTTATCATATTAAAGTTTGTATTTTCTGTTAATCTCTGTGCGCTATTATGTATGCTGCATCTTGTAGTTGAATGGAGCAGAAAAGGCAAGTATATTGTCATAGCAAAAAAGAATGTACTTAGCATTCTGTCTTCAAAACTGAAGGAAAGATTGCACATCTCACTTCCCTACAAGTCATGGATGGATGAAATTAGTGGGGGATCTGTTGTAAAAGGTAATTATATTCACTCTCTTCTTATCTTGATGTGATATTAGCATCCTGAAGTCCTTCTCATCACCATTTTTTTTCATTTCCCCAGACAGAATCTTTTGGGGTTCAGGGTTGGACTTGTGTTATAGTTCTGTGAGACATAATTATGCCTTGGTAAATCACAATAGCCTATGAACTCCCAAAAATTATAGAGCTGAGTGGTTGGCTTAGTAAAGGGACTATATATTTTTTTTGTGATGAGCCTGGTCCTTGAATCACGTGTTAAACATTATGCATTGCTCGTGCAGTGAAGCTGGATTTTAGAGTCTAAACTTCCTATTGAGAGTTTCTCTCACATTTTTCTATATCTGCTGGGCGATGATGGAGCAACGTGACGCTAAAGAATACTTTGTAAACGATTATTATGTTTGGGAGTAAGAGAAAATATTCCAGTTTGTAAAGTGTTCAAGAATTGTTCTTCTTGTTATATGATTGAAACTTCAGGTTTTTGTACCTAGTGGTTGACTCCCTTAGCAACCACTTTTTGTAAGAATCTTTTGTTATATATCAGCAAAAAAGAAAGACAGGAACTTGTTGGTAAAAAGGTTTGATGTTTTGATCCAAGGCTAACTCGAACCTCGTATGTTTTTCGCATAAAACCCAAAGGTTTATCTCACAAACCCCACTTTTATTAATAACTCGATCATTTCATCATAACACACATCATAACATAAGCCTAGGTCAGGCTGAAGAGCTAAAAAAGATATTAAATTATAAAATAAAATCCCGTCTTAGAAAGAATAATCATTGCCCAAAAATGATCATACTAGTAAAAAGTGAAATATAAATTGTAGCAGAAGTTACTTGTTCATGTGAGTTGGGCCTACGAACAAAGGTATATCCACATAGACACTGACCTTCCTTCCAATATTTCATTGGAGAACTAGGATTATTGCTATGGACCCTACATAAGGTGACTTGTACATTGCATCATTCTTCTCCATAATTAACAAGTTTGATCCCAAACTTGGAGCGTAGGAATTGGGAAGCTCCTTGTTTCAGACATGTACTTTAATTATGGCTAGTTGGCTTCAATGATATCATGCAGTCTTGGAAGGGCTAGACTTGTAGCATGGCTTCGTCTTCTTGGATCAACCATGACCATGTTGAGAGGGTCTTTGGTGTTCTTCCTAGGCTTACCCTTGCAATTATGATCAAAATTCAAACCAAGAATGATAATTTACACTCTAGGAACATCATGGATATGAACAACTGCAGGTGGATTAAGAGGAGCAACTAGGATAGGTTCTTTAGGATCCTTTACGTGGTTTTTCACAAGTGCAAGATGAGGTGCGCTAATATAATAGCCCTTCATAAGTTGCATTGACTTTGATTAAATAATTAGTTTTTGAAGTGGTCATTGAAAATCCTAACAGCGGAAGATTGAATGAGCAAGAATTTTTTACTTGCTCTACAAGTTCTTTTATGGCTCCAACTTTGTTTGGCCAGTTCTTTTTATTATTTATAAATATTCCAAATGATGCTTGGTCTTTTTTTTTTAACAAAATGACAAAACAAACTAAAACAAAATTAATGATATAAATAAGATCAATAAAAAGATAAGCAAGCTAATGAGATTGGCTGTGACAATACGTCCTAGGGGTTAGGGGTAAAGGACTTGTGTGTTGCTAGGAATTAGCGAATAGAGGATCAAAGAAGCAACAACCAATGGTGGTTATGGAGTCCATTGATGAATGTGCAATGACAATGACAAGAGGCAAAGGGACAAAGTGGGGTTTTCAGACTTGTAAACCTTTATGACATTTAGGTGTTGACACTAATAACGGTTGCAAAGGGAGGCTCGCTGACTTCGAGGAAGGAGAGGGTGGCATAGCAGCGATTGGTTGGATTTTCATGGTGGTTGTTGCATGAGGTTGTTGAGTTAGGCAAGGGTGGCAGAGGAGCACGAGGATGGTGGGGCACAAGGGTGAAGGCTCTTCGTTGTTCTAGTAGGCTAAGGGGACACAAGTAGAGTTATAATGGTGGCTTTTTGGTGGATCTATAGGTTGTGATGTGTTAACTAAGGTTAAGGTTTGGTTTCAACAGTTTAAATTCTTTGGGCTGGTAATTTTTATTTATTTATGGGCCAATGTCAATGGTTGGAGCAAGCCCTGTGAAAGTTTATCTTACAAAGCATCATTGTTATTACCAACTCATTGTAGACCTTTGAAATCTACAATCGAAGAGTTGATTGTGATTAGATGAACCTTGAATAAGTAGGAAGTAGACTGAGAAGAGTGAGCATATTCCAACTGATAATGTAGAAGGATCGGGGTCCTTTGGTGAAAACGTGAGTAAGGGTGCTTAGAGAACCTGAAATTAGAGAGTTAAAGAGTGAGCAAGTTGTGATCTAAGTAAGCTTGATTGTTGTAGAGAGTTCAAATGCTGTGTTATGTGTTGGAAAAGTTGATGGTGATCCCCTATTTATAGAGGGTGATTGCCACAGTACTGTTCAAGTTTACTATGATTAGGCTTCCATTGAGGCAGTCGTTCCTTAGTTTGTTGGGGCTGACGGTGGTCAATTGAGAGTCATGGGAAGATAATTCTTGCTTTTTGACATGGTTGTGATGCCCCTTATGGGCGAGATTCCATGGAATGACTGGCTCCATCATCCACTTGCCGAGCAAGGCTAGTGAATTGAGCCAGTTTGGCTTGGTTGTGCCATTGGGCCGATTCCCAAGGCTTCTTGGGCTTAATGCCTAGGAGTGAATTGGGTCATGAGGCACAATTCTTGCCTCCACACTCATTTAAGTCATGATAAGACACCAAACCTTGGGCTTAATAACATATGTTTAAGGGCATATATACATGTAAAAGGATTATGGAAGGTATAAACTAATACCAACAAAATAAAATCATATCATAAAACCATGTTACCTAGTACTCCTGAAAGATGATCATACTTCTAAAATATTATCATACTCAATCCATGTATGTAGTAAAATACAAATAACACTCACATCTGCTACTTTTCGTAAGCCTAAGCCTATGGAAAGAGGCAGGTTCTCGTTGACATGGGCGTTCCCTTTCATTATTCCAGCAGAAAACTAGGACAATAGTGATTGGCCTTATGGTGAGGTGACATGTACTTTGCATCATGTTTGGATAGTTTCAATTCTTGTGATTGTGCATATGACATGATTGCATATTCGGCATGATTAGGGCATGCTTTAATATAATGTTTGTACTCTTTTGTGGGATAATTTTTGAAATTGTGGTAAAATTTGTTGTAGTTGACAGCCTCAGGTGGGTTCGATCAGATTGCATAGTTGTAGGATGCCTTCAGCAGACTGCTGACAAGGAGGAAAGTTATCATGTACAAGTTGTCATGATCAAGGATGGAAGCTTCGCAAAGGTAAGTGTAATTCGATCCTGTAGCTCCCAAAGCTTGGTGATGTGGACTGATAAGCTGAGTTAGTGAGTTGTTTTTCTCACTCAATTAATTAGAACCAGCTGATGTTTAGTGATAATTGCTTTTACCAAATACATTTTGGACTTCAAGGTAAATCAGTTCAACTCAAAATACTGAACTCGTGTAAAATTTCACTCTCTCAATTCAATCTGTTATCTTTATCTTATTTTTTCTGATTGTTCTGATCTAAGGGTTTGTTCTTGGTTCAGATAAGATCAAATAAGATTAGGAAAAATTGACGGTAATAAAAGGAAATATAAAGTTAAAGATAATTATTATAATAATGATGGTAATAATAACAGTAGTAATAATACTAATAGAAAAAATATTAATTATGACATTAATAATAGTTAAATAGAAATAATAACTCAAGGAAAATTTCATTCAGAATGATATCATATCAAATCAGCAAAAAAAGGTTGAGGAGAACAAGGCCTAAATGTATTATTATTTTACTATATTATTGCCATGTTTAATATCATTTTATTACTATTGTTATCGTTACTGTTATTATTGTAACTATTATCATGAATCATTAATTTTATATTATTATTATTATTATAATTTTGCATATGTGATTTGATATGAAAATAAGCTGAGGAGAACAGGCCTAACTCTTTAAAACTTGCTGCTTTTCCATCCTGTGAAATATTGGCTATGTTCTGCTTGTTCAAGTTATTTCCATTCTGTTTCTCTGCTTAGTTAGCCAATATTGGATTTTATTGCACTCATCTGTTCTTTATTTGATGTAGGTATTGACTATATTTAAGAATAAAAAAAAACACATAAAATTAATTATATACTTTCCTTTACAGAATGTCAGTCTTTGTATTGGAGATGAATGGCTGAGACAAATTGATAGTATTCTAACCAAGAAAACTAGGTTAACCATAATTAAGTAAAACATCTTGATAAAGCAAATTTGTCAGCAAATGTTCCCAAACTCCTAAATGTCACTCTGTGACCTCACCCTAGATGTTTTTGCCATCTCAGTCCAACTTTGAGTGAGCAGTCTTTCTGCAGCCACTTTGTACTGAAAGAGTTTGGTTCTGCTTAATCAGCTGCAAGCATAGCCTGGGTATAGATGGCTGAGATTAAAACAGCTACTTACACCTCTCTATAGCTTTCCCTTGCCACAGCCACCATTCCCTTTCTCTGTTCGGCAGTATTGCTGTTGGTTGGTGTTGTCTACGGCTTCCTGACCTCTTGTCTGCGGGGCAGTAATGGTGGTGACTCTGATGATTAGCTGGAAAAGGGATTTAGCTGAAGGATTTGGGGTATCTCTTGAGGTTTAATTGAAGAATTATTATCTTTTTGTTAGTTTCATTTCTTCCATGTTGTTATCAGTCTGTGAAATGATCGATTCCATGGTGCATGTTGTTTCTTTGTTAGCTAATTGCTTTCCTCATACTCACCAATCACACTTCATCTCCTTATCTTCTCTTTTTGTTGTGAACATTCGTTGTTGCTTCTGTCTCTTTTGTTTAATGTTTTCTCTTTTGTAAACTGGTAACTGCAATTTAATACACCAAGTCTTCTGCTTTGCTTCCCTTTTTACCATCCTCTAATTCCAATATCTGCATGTAATCTGCTTTTGGATTCCTTAAACTTTAATTGAACTATTTGGTGAGGCTGATGATTATGAAATGCAGCATTGTAGGAGGAGATGGGTGGATGATGGGGGCGAGGAGGATGGCTTGGTAATGGAGGGAGTCAGGAGGATTGGGTGAGACTTGAGAGTGAATGTATTCTGTTTGGCATAGTTCATGGATCTCACCATCTGTGTTAGATTCAAAGTCTGAGATCAAAAGTTCTTAGTTCTCATTGAAAAATAGATATCTTACTAGATATATCACTATAAATAATATTAATTTTCAAATTTGTAGGTTCTGAATAGCGAGTAAACTGTACATGTGGAGAGTTGCAACCATGTTAACTGTTGAATTTAAACAAAATGAAGAGAAATTTAGTTAATTTTTATTAGAAAGCTCGAATGGAAAGCAAGAATCAAATTTTATTAATTATGATTTAGAGAGGGGGTGGGGGGACAAAATATATAATTTTGAAACTTCAAATGTTGTGGGTGGGTGGATGAATTAAATTACCTTTTTTTAATTAACTAAATTTAGGAATATAGTCTCATTTGCTTTGTTGTCATAACTCAATAATTAATGAGGGGAAAATAAGCCACTCGCGGAAGGCTATTATTTTATCACTTTATATCAATAAGCTAGATCAGGAATCCTCAAAATCATTCACAGGTTTGCTTCGCTAATGCTAGAGTAGATTGGCATTATTTTGAAATTCTTTAATAAAGGTCATTATTAAATCCTATAAGGCTATAACTAATATGAACATTTCTTTCCACTTTATTTTGCTCACCGCTGCGATTCATTTTGTTACTTGCAGGTATCTTCAAAGCCTGTTGTGCTAAATTTCAGTGATATGTTTCAATGTATTGTTGATGATATTATACCATTTGGATTTGGACCACATCTCCTAATGAGTTATTTGGATAGATGGTAAGATTGCTTATAATGCCATCTTTTTATGAAAAATTTTATGAGAAAGAAGAGTTCACTTGTTTTGTGTTATAATTGAGTATAGTTCATAATTGCTGTTTTTTCAACATGTAACAAATTGTGGGTTCATCGTTGGGTTTTAAGATTTAAAAGTAAGTGTGTAGATCCATGATTTATTCTGAAGTGGAGTCCATTCTTTGTCCTTGTCATTTTCTCCCAACAAAGGCCTTTCCATGCCACAATTCATCCTTTTTGCATGAAAGCATGATAATTGATGACAAAAATCCAAGTTACATTTGTCATGCTACCAGTTTATTACTATGCCCCTAGCTATTTGTTTTTCTAATATTTCTTGAAATATTAAAGGAGGGGGAGGGAAATCTAGCTCAAAGCAATTATTTCTTTGAAAAGCACTATGGAAGTTTGACATATGTGCAGTATAATTAGTTATTATGAAGTTGAGACCTATATGTACTAATAATTTTTTTTAGAGCCCTAGACATTATATAGGTTTTTTACATTAAATTGAGCACTTTTGGAGGAATAACTTCTGTTCCTCAGACCATGCGTTCTAGGATTAAAAATTACTTTCTAAAAGGGTGTTGCTTGTAATGGCAATTGGCCTACCAACTTTTTAATTATCTATTCAACTACAAGACAAGTACATTCAAACACTATTGAGAATAGTGGCTTCAATGAATGTTGTCCATTGAAGACCTTATAGAATGATTGAACATGTAGTTGGTGATCTTCTAAAGTATAACACTATCTCTTTCTTTACTCAAATTAGTTGGAAAAGCTTTTCCTTGTGGATTAAGATCCCTTGGATCCTCTTAAGCACGAACAATCTCCTTTTTCTCCTCCTTCTGCCAATGAAAAACCCAACATGATCTATGAGGTCTATATATGTTTGTCCTTAGTCATTCTAGGTGCCCTGCTTCTATTAATCTTGGACTAATGATCAAGAGATGTACACATAATGATGAAATTTTTACTCCACTACTATTATCATCATCATAAGGTATCTAGAAGGTATCTGTGAGTGAGGTAAGCTGTATGTTTTTCCCCATACAATTCATTAGTTTTGTATGATGGTCTATCACGCCATCAAACCTTTAATCTTCGTCCGAGTACACTTGCTCCCTTTAGTGCCCTCACTCATGTCACAAAGAAGGAAAAATGGTAGATAAGACAATATCCTGATCTTGCACAATTTTCATCTTCCTACTTGGTTGATGACTGATGCAATCTATACACCACCCCATCATCAGGTTTGTAGTTCAAGTCCATTAGCTTATTGGAAAGTAGGTCCACACATCTGTAGATATAACTATTTTCGTAGGTCTAAGAGTTACTTAGTAATATCCACATACCTGTTGACATTATTTATCTTATCATTATTAGTCGTTAAGTATTTAGTATGTTTCTATAACTTTCAATGCTGATTCATAAAATTTCTATGGTTTGTGAGAAACTATAGGCCAAGTGTAGCCTTACTTTAGTTTGGTATTAGAGCTTAAACTCGATCCCAACTGCCAGTTAGATGTTCCCAAATATAGTTCATGGTTAAAAAAAAAATTAAAATAGAAGCCCCGATCATTAATCCCCAATTCCCAAAGTTTGCAACCCTAACCCTAATCTACTTCAACCACCAACTTTGAGCCACTGCTTGCCACCCCATGTTGGTCCCCACTCCACCGCTAGTCGAAACCTATTACTGCACCACCCTCACTCACCACCGTGATTCACCCGTGCCCCCATTTGTCAACTTCACTGAAGTTAGCATCAATGCCCTAGATTTCAATCATTCGCTTGTACTGTTGTTTGCTGACAGCGAGCCCTCGCGACTATGAGTTTGCTGTACATCGGAAGCCACAAACACCTAATAGCCTTTGCACATCTCCAGCATAGAGGAACCAAGGTCGCAAACCAGCCTAGGCCAATCAATGCTACTAGTACACCTTTCAGCTATATTGTCTTCCTCATCATATTCTAGCACCGGTTGTTGCTCACCACATTTATTCGTTGTCGGCAGTGTTTGCATCCATCTACAAAGAGAAGAATTTCTTTCATTGTCGAGTTTTTTCCCCCCTCCTTAGTACCCCAAATGCTTTTGATTTGTTTTGCCTTTTACGTCCTATTGTTTAGAAGTTTATGTAAAAAATATTATAATTTTATTATTGTTATTATTTGTTCCACGGTCAAGATGGTCAAAAATGATGAATTTCAAGCTTTGGAACTCAAGATCAATAAATTAGTTGAAGCTCTCCTGATACTAATGCTCGACTTTATAGTCTGAAGACTACAGTTGTTGAGATTGCTAAACTTTTTTGTCATCTGGCCAAGCAAAAAGGTCTTAAAGAAATAGGCCCACTTGCTTCTTCTACTTTTACCGTGTGGCCATAATTCAGATTCATAGTGCTCTGACTCCAGTTCCTTTTGCACTTATTCGTGCAGCTAGTCACTAGTCATTAGCAGTGTTTGAAAAAGCGCGACTGAGGCGCGCCTAAGGCGCAAGGCGCAAGGCGATGGGGGGTTAGGGCTTTTTTGGTGCTAGGCGAGGCTACGTAAGTGAGGCGCATATAAGGCGCGCCTCAGGCGCTAGGCGCAGAGGCTATGAGGCGCACGCCTCAGCATAAAATCAAGCAGAAACTTGGGAGATCAATAGACACATAGGGAGGATGGACTTAGGGAAGAGGGATAAAAAACCTTTTCAGCAGAAAAAAAAAATTACATGCAGACTGCAGAGACTTAGGGGAGTTAAATAGTCATTTGTTGGAAAAATGTAAGTCTATTTATAGTCTTGATTGCAGTAAAAATATTCTGCAATTAATATGGGAATTGGGGAGAGCAAGAGTTATTTTGGAAAGGTAAAAAACCAGCTGCAGAGACTGTAAAGTCTGCTACCACCAATTTAAAGCAAGAAATAGTTATTTTGGTATATCTACATATATTTTTTGCAGATATAGAGGAAAAAAGATAAGGCATTAGGAAAAACCAAAGGTATATCTGCATATATTTTTGCAGATATAAGGGAAAACAAAAGATATAGGGAAAAAGAAAGGTCCCCCCTTGTCCTATATATTTTTTGCAGAAACTTTTTCTTCCTAATGTAAAAAAAAAGCAAAAAGAAAAACAACAACAACAAAGGGAAAAACAATGTACCACTACATCTGAAAAAAAAAAATAGAGAGAGCATCAAGGAAAAATGGAAAAAAAAGTATATATGCCAACAAAAAAAAAACACTAGGCGCCTCACATCGCCCAGGCGTGCGCCTTCGCCTTGCGCCTAGCGCCTAGGCTCCAGGACCCCTAGCGCCTCGGTGCGCCTTAAGCCTTTTCAAACACTGGTCATTAGTTGCAATTTCTTCCTAAGTATGGAGTGAAGATTGTTATTCCTAATTTTGATGGAGAGGAAGATCTTTTTGAATAGTTCAACATGGTTGGTAATATCATTACATACTAAAAATTTGGAGATGAAGAAAAGGTTTTTATGGCTACCACTTGCTTCACCGGATATGCTAGTACATGGTGGAGCAGCTGCAAATTGCATAGGCTTGATCCGATTACTGAGTGGGGTGAGCTATGCCTGGTAATGGTTGTTAAATTCACTCGTCAACTATGAGCAAGCATTGTATTCCCATTTTTGCAAGTTGTCTATGGAGGGTCGAGATGTTGAGATGAGTTTCAAGAGCTTGCCGTAGGATTTATTTTTGAAGAAAACTTAGCCTAGTAGGTTATAGACTTATAGGTCTTTGTGAGGATATTCAGCTTGAGCCGAAAGGTAAAAGCTTCAGCTCAGTTGGCCATGCCACCTCCTTTGCTCGAGATGTAGAGAAAAAAGCTACCTATCAGCAACAATCCTTTAAAAGGTGTTTGGTTGATTCACTAGTCTGTCCAAGTCCTCTCCCAAGCCTAATGGTGCCAAGTCAACAAGATGTTTTATTTTTAATGAGTTTGACCATATTCATCGGCATTGTCTTGGTTGCCAGGAAGTTGCGAATAAGATCAAGATGGTTTGATCTCGGTCCTCGAAGCATGAATAGTGATTAGAAAATTGAGGATTTGTTGTGGCTTCATGCGATTATTTTTGGTGATGATGAGAATGATGAAATTGAAGTAGATCATTGTTGTGCTCTCTTACTTGAACATTCAAGGTCAAACTTTTCTCAAATAGGGGAGGATGATGCAATCTATACACCATCCCATCGTTGGGCCTGTAGTCTAACTTTCTAAGTCCATTAGCTTATTGAAAAGTAGTCCTATAGGCCTGTGATATACCTCTTTCCATAGGTCCCGTAGGTTTAAGAGCATTATTTAGTCGGTAGATATTATTTATCATTATTTATTTTATTCTTATTAGCCTTAGTCGTTAAGTATTTAATAATTCTTATCTTTGAGCTGTTTGGTTTATTTTCAGAGCTGATTAATAAAATTTGTATGGTTTATGAGAATCCAAAGGCTAAGTGTAGGCTTGCATCAATAACCCTCCATTGATGCTCAATAATTCTTTCCTATGTTGTCTTACATGCCTCATTGTTGTGCCCCTGCTAGTTTCTTGCTCATACCTTGATGTTTCTTCAAAGAGTCTCTTCTTCTGCTTGCATCTCCAAAACTGGTTATGTTTATCTAGTAACTGAACTAAGTATGTTAGAAATCTTCCATGAGCCTCACCCCATGTAGTATCAATGTAGCTTTTAATGTTGGTGTAATTCTAATTCTGTCTTTTTATGCAGTGACTTTGCTATTGCTGCCAACAGAAAAAACACAGACCAGCATATTGTGTTGCTTACATGGTCAGAGGAGGATCATGATGTTGCTTTGATTGACATATGTAGAGAAAAATGGCTCCCTCGAATTGGACTTCAAGGTAGGGTATATTGCAGAACAGTTTGTCTTGTTTTGATTTGTTTGTGTTGTCAATCTTGTCAGCCTATTTTTTCGCGAAGAAACATTTTTCACTTCCTGAGGTTGGGTTTTACAGTTGCTGACAATATTTTTTCAATGCATTGTATGTTGTTTACCTTAAGCATTACTCAAATTGCATGATTGCTACGGCTTCTGAAGAGTGCAATATTGATATACAAAGCTCCTTGTCCATGCATATGATCAATAAATATCAGTATTTTCCTCATAATAATCTTCTTTGCGCTGCTTTTGCATGCAATTCCAATGGCCTTCTGTCATGCGGAAAAAATTTTCAGATGCCTTGCAAACATTTGTGATTCTACACTGCAATTGCACTATACTTGACACCACTGAAAATCCTCATATTGCCAGCCTACCCTGCTAAACCAGGGCTTTCATGGATTTCTATATTTAGGAATAATATCCATTTATTTCCATACCCTGTGATTCACTGGACTATGCTTCTGAACCTTGCATAATGTTCACTATCGATGGTTGTGCATTGTTTAGCTGGTGGATTTTGGCCTCGTACTTATTTCTCATAATATGTTTATCCTCTGCACTTATTACTCTTTTGTTTTGTTTCGTTAATTGCTGACTAGGTTCCCTATGCTTTCTCTTTGTAATGTTGTAAAGACTTTATGTGGTAAATATATTGGGAGTATACTCTGTTTGAAATTGCTCGTCATTTGAAGCTGAATCTTGAAGTCTATTCACATGGGTAAAGATCTGCCCTAAGCAAATGGTTTTCCTGCTTCCAGAGAATGGTGACGATAATTTGGTTCTTTCGCTATGCACGGACCAAGCTTCCCCTTTTGAGACTGTGAAAGTCATGGTTGGGTTTGACGACTGGCGGGAACTTTCACCACTTTGCATTCTTATGTGTCTTACACTCGAGGGAAAGCTTAGAATGTATTACGTTGCCAGGTATGGAGTATCTTTTGCTCAGCATTGTAGTTGTGTATACTTTCTGTTGTTATGTTAAGCACCAGTTTCCAGTCTTACCTGTTTCACTGTTTCTGATGTATCAACCTAGTTTTTTTCTCTCATGTGGCATTGTAGTACTGCTGCATCTACAAGCCTACCTCATGCTGCTTCTGTAACTTCAGACGAAGAAGAAAAAGCATCTTGTGTAGAGACTTTGGATTTGCCTACCACGGTAGTGGAAGAGAACAAAAGCAATCAGTACTTTTCAGATGTAGATTCCGCAGAAGCTGATGGAAATAATATCAGCACAAGTAGAGTTGGTCAGATTCTTTTGGATGAAACTCTAAAGCAATATGATAGTCATGAATCTTTGATTCCCACAAATTCGAACCAAATACTTGGAGAAGAAAAGGCTGATGGAAATTATGGAGAGAAACATCTTGTTTTTACGCAGAGTGCCAAGGCTAATAATCTGCCATCAGGTTCTACGGTTGATATGAACAGAGATTTGGAAAGACAACTGACAGAAACTCTTTTATGTGGCATTCCTGGCCAGCTGGTACAGAGGAACTTAAATGCAGAAGGCTCTGGTCACGAGGCACAAAAAATTGATAAGGAGGAAAAGTCGAGTATTGGTGGCAGGATATCTGGAACTGGTCAGATTCTTTTGGACGAGACTCTAAAGCAATATGATAGTCATGAATCTTTGATTCTCACAAATTCGAACCAAATACTTGGGGGAGAAAAAGCTGGTCAGCTGGTACGGAGGAACTTAAATGCAGAAGGCTCTGGTCACGAGGCACAAAAAATTGATGAGGAAGAAAAGTGGAGTATTGGCGGAAAAATTTCCGGAACTGATTATATTCAAAAGAATACTGTGAGCAATAGGTCCAATATGTCAAATAATAAAAACAATGAAATTTTGTTCAAGATGGGTAGTGAAATGTTAGGAAATAATGGATCTGGGAGTTCACAGCATGCTTCACACCACCTTGCTTCTATGGCACAACAGTCTGATGCAAGATCTCCATTTTCTTCTCCAAGTGTTACTGGAGGAATCTTTGGAATGGCTAGATCTCAATTGAGTCCTTATGCTTCTCCGAGTAATATGGCATTGAGTACTGGACATAAAACTTCAACATTGGCTGTTACGAATAAGAGAAATACATCAAGTAATAGCTTGGATGTACCATCACAAGATTGTATCGCATTGTCAAAGTCTGTCAGCTATGCTTCTTATCCAACCAAGGCAGATCAGAAAAAATCATTTCCATCAAACGTTGAGCAAAATATATCAAAGCAGCATGGAAATGTGAGATGATTTTCATTGGTTTATTCTTTTCCTTCCTTGGTTTGCTTACTATGTGTGATGCCTTTCCAACTTAGTTTTCTTAAAGACTATGGCTCCTTAGTTCTTATGGTTTGGTGATAATGTCTGACCTCATTTTAAGACTGTATACTCGACATTTTTGTTTTTAGGGATAAGAATGTGAAGTTTGAAAGGAAATTGACGTTTCACTTATTTTTATATAGGTCCACTTGGACTTATATTATAAGGGTGCAGTTTGGTCCAAAACGATGCATTTGTCACTATTCCTGTGTTGATCACATTTTTTTTCCCTTTAGCAGAAGTACTCAAACATGAAATGGTAATACCAGTTTATTTTCTAGTAAAAATATTGCTCACATATTGCCTTGAGGCATGGCTTTTACTATTTTTATGTGATGTTTTATCCCGCATAACAATGCCCATATTTTCCTTCCTTTTTTGATTGTATGGGTAATGAATTCTCTCTTCAAAAATCTTTATCACGATTCTCTCCTTAATTTCTCTTCTATGGTGCACATTGAAGGAAGCCACAAGAACTTGAATTGCTGCCATATTTTCTCCCATCTCCATCCAACCTAGATACTATCTGCATTGCAACGACTGAGCTGTAAATGATCCACATTGTGCCAACCTACTCTTGCATTGAGCCCATCTCGTTTACTAAGCTAAATAAATGAGACTTCTATTGATGTACGAGCTCAACTCATTTAATAAATGAGCCCGACTCTCTAGATATGAGCTCAATCAGTGACCATCTCCTTTATGCATAACTTTTGAACTAGAAATAAGATTATAATAACATGAATCAACATTTAACTCTACTTTAATTGACTCATTTATAGAGAAATGATACTAGCTGAATTTGAAGGTCGTAAATGGTACATAAACATTTCAATCCTAAGTTAGTTCATGAACAAATGCACCTTTAGTGAGCTTATAATTGAGCTTCATTTGAGTTGGCTACCTTCCTTAGCTCAAACTTGACTTGTTTATTAAATAAATGAGTCAAGTTGAGCCAATTGAAAGGCTATCTCTATTTGTCTACAACCCTAACCATGCCTTTCATTACTTAACCACTTTCTGGAATGCCTTCAAATGAATCTTCGATTCTATCATTTTTATTGTTAGGTATATCAAATAAAAAAAATGGATTTCTTTTTTCAACAAGGCTTGGAGATTAAAATCTCATAGAAGACCATGATATTTGGTGAGAAACAAGATGATCTTTGGGACATTAAGAAGTGAAATTGCTTTATTTCTACTTCTTTTTCCATCGGATCCCGAACGATAAAAATAGAAATATAATTCTAATCATTTGTGGTTAGAAATATATTTTCATTTCCATTTCTAATGGATTTGATTCCAAATAAGCTCTAATTGCTTGCCATCTTCTCATTTATAATGAGCCATGTGTGAGTAGGGCTATCAACGAGTCGAGTCGGGGTAGGCTCGGGCTTGGCTTGTTTAATAAACGAGCCTAAAAATGAAGCTTGAGCTTGACTTGTTTATAAACGAGCCGAGCTTTTAACGAGCCAACTCGCGAGCTTTGGTGCTAAACGAGCCGAGCTCACGAGCTTTTACACTATAAACGAGCTCGAGCCCAAATTTATTATGCTCAAGCTTGGATTGTTTAATAATCGAGCCGACCTCGAACCTAATTTTTAAGCTCGTTTAACTAAACAGGTGAACCAAGCCAAGCCTTTAATGAGCTGAGCTCAAAAAGCTCGCGAATCGGCTTGGTTTGTTAACAGCCCTATGTGTGAGGCAGCCACCAGCACCAAAACTGCTAAAGATGTTAAATCCACAATTATCAACAAACCTTGTTAGCTAAAAGCTGCTCAACCCCCATGATTGTATACACCATTTCTTGTATACTGTTGGGGAGCAAAAAATTGTGCAATGCTAGAACTTTTTTGTTATATGTAAGGCATTTGGAAATGACATCCATTCTCCTGTAGATAAATGATATGGTAAAGGAGATGGACAAGCTACTGCACTATATTGAAGATGATGGTGGCTTCAAAGATACATGCGTTAGGGCACAGAAACTCTCGCTGGAAGCTTTAGAGGAGGGCATAAGGGCTGTGCATGACAAAAATGTTGTGTGGCAGGTATATGATTTTCTCACCTTTCTTCTTGATCTGTTGGATCTTGTTTCAAGGAAAATCTTGTCTTACATGCCATATATTGTGAAACATCCACAGATAGTTCATATTTCTTTGTCCCTATCATATTGGGAAGATGCCTAATCTGTATCCCCATCATCATGGTTTGGCATATGTATTCTTCAGTTCTTCCCCATATGTCCTATTTTTTTGCTTGCCATTCTTTTTTGTAATGCCCCAAAATATCTGCCAATGGCATTATTGGAAGTTTGAAAATGCTGAATGTTTGACACACGCACCTTTAAAGATTCAAATGTTTTATTATCTTTATTATTAAATAATGAATTTTGATGGACAAATTAGGAATTTTATGGGTAAATATTGGTGTTTCTTTATTTATTTTGACTTTTGACTAAACTCTTAATCATGAGTCCTTTTCAAACCATCCGAAAAATGGGATGGAGGGAGTATTACTGTCTTAATAAAATTTTGATTAAAAAAATGCATAAGATGTATTTCATCAACATAATTCTTGGATGTCTTTTTCAATGTCTTGACCGTTTATCTGCGTCAAGATGCTGAATACTTCTTGCAAAAGTCCAAGACTATCCTCATCTTTTATCTCATTTATTGTGAAAGTGTTTTCATGAATGAAAAATTATTTAAAGTACAGACTGAAAAATGTCAATATCTGTTAATTCATTTTAGCACTTCTTTACCAAACAGGGCATAAGCCTTTTCTGTGTATCCTACATTTGCTGGTGAACATGCTGTTTGGCCTCTATTTTTTTTTTCCCCACATTTTCATGATTCTGATACACCAATTTTTTTGGCTTACTGGTTGGTTCGGTAGAATCTTATGAATCAACGAATTGGGGAGATACAATTGCTTCTTGATAAGACAGTACAAGGTATAATCTTACACTCAATGCCATTACTTACCAACATATTATAACATTTACCCCCTCTCTCTCTCGTGCACATGGTTGTTTCTCATTTAGTTCATCCTCCTATTTTTTCAGTTGGATGAGAGTTGTGTGTTATCTGATAAACATAATGGTTGTATTTCTAGACAATAAATCTTTCAACCATTAGCCTACAGGCTACAGATAACATAAACGATGACACAAATATACCTGGACAATGTCCTAGGCTACACCTCTGATTTTAGACCCATATATGCTGTTCTGTATTTTATGTGGCTTATCCATTTGAGCAACCAAATCTGTAGTATTGTGTGAGCTCACATCTTATCATACTTCTGGATTGGCATTTTATTGTTTTCTATTTTACTAATCATAACATATTTTAATCTTGTGACAAACAATCTTATTGGTTGGATGATTAGCTACGCCAAGAAATTAGCTTTTTTTTTTTATCACCTTCCCCCCTCCAAAACAAAAAAAAGTGTAAATGTATTGTAAAGCAACATGTATATTAGTTTTTTTGGAATTAGGTCAGGATGTGTTCAAGTGTTGGCATTAAAGAGTTATGAACCATTAATAACAAACACAATTTTTTTTTTTGGCCAAAGTGCATAATAGACCTTAAATTTGCACCACTATTTTACAAAAGTTGCAAGTGGAGATATTTCTTTGTTTTGTGAAAACAAAGTGGAGCCTCATATGAATTCATTTTTTTACTAGTTACTTCATTTATACTTGGGGTAGGTTAATTTCAGGTGTTGAACTAATTGCTCATGGATTGGTTGATGTTAGAAGTTGTTGAAGCTGGATTTTTTGTAGGCCCTTTATAGGTTTGTTCATGATTTCCCTTTCATGGATGTCGTTTCTTAGTTGCTGTTTTTCATATTTAATTAATGATGAGCCTAAAGGCTTCTTTGAGCCACTAGAGCTTTAAAGCATTCATTCAAAGTCTCTATTTCCTATGCTTTCTTTAGTGGATGATATTTTGCATGATCTTCCACGGGGTTGAGTGAGGAGAGATAACTCATGGATGTATTTTCTAAGTTGCCTTTTTTAATAGTTAATGATGAGAGCGACTGGAGCTTTGAGGCATTCATTCAAAGTCTCTATTTCCTATGCTTTACTTTAGTGGATGATATTTAGAATCATTGTCCATGGGGTTGAGTGAGGTATGATTGTAGGAGCTAAGAGTATACGTGTAGGAAATTGCAGGTCCCATCTTACAAGTTCAGTATTTTTTTTTTTGGTTTCTATTCCATAGTTATTTTTATTATTATGTCCTTGCTGTCTTAATAAAATTTAGGACTTATAGATTAATTTTTTAGAAAGTGGCGCATTGAATCAAATCTTGATACATCCAGTTCTTCTTTGCCTTACTGGTGCATTGCAGTTTACTATAAGGCTTCGACTTATTTGTGTTTCTCAAGTGGTTAACCCTAGTGTTCTTTTTTTAAGTATAGCTAGATAAGTGCAAGGGTCAATTCATTTGCAGGTTATTGTTTTAGTTCTCAGCTTCTGTCTAACTTCCATTTTTCCTGGTAAATCTGACCTTGCCTTTAGATCAAATATAGAGATTTAGTTCGGTGGTTGGTGATTACATTGGATTGTTTAGTAAGTTGGGAGTTTGGTCTGTCGGCTATGTCAGAGATCCAAGATGGCAAGATGCCTCTTTTATTCTGTTATAAGCTTTCTCGGAGTTACTAGTAATCTTATTCCAAACAAATGTGGAAAAACAGTTGTTTTCTCCCAATATTATTTGATTTCTCTTGTAGCATTTGAGGGGTTTGGTGTCTCTAGGAACTTAAAAGATTTAAAGGTCATTTTTTCCCCTTCCACTTAGCGGGTGCTTTTAGATGGAGCTGAATGGTCACATTTTCTTCACATTGGTGGTTGACTTGATACTTTATTTATTCTGGGGTTCAATTTTTAGCGTCTTTATGGGATTTGCTTCAAGTTTCACTAAGGGAGCAGCAGAGAGCCCATGCTCTGCTTTCAATGGGACTGGAAGAGTACGCTTTATATGTATTTTGTTTTATGGATTTTTAATGTTCCTTTGTATACATGTCTACTAAAATATGCTTTCTCTTTCACAGAAATAGATTATGTTTGATTAAACTTGTAGTCACTATAGTTATAAGATTCTTACTTAGCAAGCAAGCATTGTTTCCTTTCTGCTCATTTCTTTCTTTACTAAAAGCTAAAAGCATAAAGCGGATGAGATTCCTGTGCATTCATGAATTATTATGTATAATACTGTAGACAGAGGCAGTGAGTTGCGTTAATTCATTGGTCTTGTGGACCTCTGTGTGTGTGTGGTTTTGCATGTCTCTCTGTCTCTCTACACACACACACGCACACATACAGCTAATAGCATGATTGTGTACTCTGGTTTCTATTCTGCATGAGAAATAAGGAAAATGTTTAGTAATTTGAGATCCTAAACATTCTGCTAGCTTTAAGAGTACTAACTGATGAGTTTTGTCATTCTTTATCTTACTGCTTTTCTTTGTTATCACTTATCAGTGATCTCCAGAATTCTATTTTCTTAAGCAGCTCTCCTATTTGTTTTCGGCAATTGTGTTCGAAATTGAAAACAGGAAAAACAACCACACATAAACATTGGTATACCTTATACTATTTTGGCTGAGAATAGCTTTCTGTTATGGTTTTCACTTTGCTGATAAAAATTTTTAGGAAGCTGTGTACCTAGTAATTTGGTTAAAATCCTGAGTTCCCTCGTGTTTGCAACATTTTCAGTCTCATCTATGCATACGTAGTTCGTTTTGATTTATTTGCAAAGCTTGTTTTGAAAAACACTGCTCAGATTGATTTCATGCCGATGTCTGAATCTCTGCTGGAATTCCGAATATTTTCCGTTCATTTGAATCATTGTGAAAAATACTCTCCTCTGAGAGCCCTTGTCATGTGTGATTAAGATAAACCACATTCCCCATTTCCTTGCTTGTGTTAGGGCCCGTTCTCTTCTGATTTCTGCTGGTCTTATTTGATATAACAAATTTAAATGTGGTGTTATTATTATTGTTATTATTATCATTATCATTATCATTATAACTAGAGGTATTATCTTACTTTTTTCTTGTCTAACCTGATCTGATATGATTGATCGAGCCTGAAACTAAGCAGAGGAGAACAGACCCTTGTTATTTATATTTATATTGCATTACATCTCATGCATTCTTTAGCGCCTGTGCTATTTTATAGTTCAAATTATGCATGCAGCCTGATATTTTGACGTATTTATTTGTGTTAATTGGCAGTATTTCTTTGCCATCTTTTGGACCGTATATCTAACTCTATTTTAGTGCTGGCAAGGAAAACATACATTGAAGGCATTGTCAAACAAACTACTGATAGCCAATATTGGGATTTCTGGAATCGCCAAAAATTGAGTTCTGAACTAGAGCTGAAACGGAAGAACATATTTGATTTGAATCAGGTAGCTTATTGCTTAATTTTATTGTGGATGGATGAGATATCTGCAGAGGATTTACACGTCAGATTTGTACTAAATAGGAGCTCATCAATCAACTTATTGGACTAGAGAAGCATTTCAATGCCCTTGAACTCCACAAATTTGGTGAAAGTAATCGAGATAGTGTGCATCGTCCATCGCTTCAAAGTAAATGTTTTCCTTCAAGGTACTGATTAGTACATGAACAGCATTAGGCTTAAATATAATACAGTAATTTTGAAAACTTGTAGTTTATGCACTTTCATGCTCATCATTAGTTGCTTGTGACTACATTTTTCGTTTGTGGAGTGAAGCTGAATTTTTAGGGTTCTACGAGAGCATTTGAAATCAATTTATGAATTGCACTGATGAAAGATGCCATCTTGCAGGCAGCTCCATTCACTGCATGCCGTACGTAATGCTGTGACATCACAATTAGTTGCTGCAGAGAAGCTTTCTGATTGTCTTTCCAAACAATTGGGTGTACTGAACATAAATTCACCCTCGTCAAAGCAAGAAAATGTGAAGAAACAGTTGTTTGACTCAATTGGAATATCATATGGTGAAGAGTTTGTCTGTTCACCAGACGGTGGAGCCACTCGAACTCCTTCCATGAAAAAGCCATTATTTTCTTCATGCTTCTCTGCAACAAAAATTGAATGCAGGAGAAATCAATTGAGTGCTACAAATATTCATGAACCAGAGACCGCAAGGAGAAGACGAGACTCCTTGGATCGGGTAAGACTGATGTTTGTGGGTAATTGATTTTCCATCATCATCTTCTGTATAAAAGTATCACTGTTATTGACATCTTTGCAGCCTTTATGGGGTAAAGGATACTCAATGAAAATATTTCCTTCTTTCTATTTCTTCGACCTCTTGTATGCAATACCTTCTCGATCCTAATTAGGGAAAAATGAAAATATGTTGATGGCCTGTGAGTATTGGATCCATGACTGGTTTGATCGTCTGAGTTTATTACATCTTTTGGTTATTGTTTGTAATAGGAAACTTACCACATCCAAAGTTCTATGGGGAGTTCCGAGTTTTCTGACCATTTTTTCTTCATCAACACCTTGACCTGTAGTAGGAATGCTCTTCTATCATGATGCTAAATCTTCATCTTTTAAGTAGACTCCCTGTTTCTAGGTTGTATGCTCATGTTTGACTAGGATGATGGTAGAGGATGTTTTGAATTCCATTTTCACCTTCAAAAATAATTTGTAGGCTGATTGCAGTGTAGCTTTCTCAAGGAATTCCTTTACGTTATCTTTAGCAAAGAAGTTGGATCAGCAAAGAAATTTCTGCAACAGTTAGCTTTCTGTAGCTTTTTCATATTTTGCTGAAAAGTTTTTGTGATGTAAGTTCCTGTTATGCTCTGAGTTGTCTGTGAAATCTAAATGCAGAATTGGGCAAGCTTTGAGCCTCCTAGAACTACAATCAAAAGAATGCCTACTCAGAATGAACGTCAGGTTATCTCGAGCTCATCATTGTCAATAGATAAGAGACTTATGAGTGATTATAATCCAGATTGGTCAATGGTGGCTGATGATAAGGGCCATGCTGGGCAAGATACTCTTTTGAATGACGCAAAGGGTAATCCATAAGCTCCATGAGTTACTCGATTTTGTTGGACCATTGGCATGAAAAACAGTTAGGGCTAACCCATCCAAATTTCCACAGCTCTGCAGGATACGCCCAAGAAGCATCCATCTGGAAGTGTTCCTACTTTCATATCTACATGGATGAAAGAGCCCTCGGTACCATCCCAATCTGGAGTTTTGCCATCTGCAGAGATGCAGATTCTCCGAACTAATAATGTTGAAGCTTTATCACCACATCCCATCTTCAGATCATCCAACATGGCGCTAAATGTTAGGAAAGAAACCCATCAACAACGTGATGACATTGTTGACTCTCTAAAATCTCACCATGTTGAGTCTGAATCTGTTCCACCAAAGAGAGAAAAATCTGTCCCGCAATCTGAAACTCACTCAAGTCAATCACAAGCAATCTTTCCAGGGGAACCACGGTTGCTGTTTCCATCACTGCAGGGTTCTGGTGCCAAGGCAATTTCTCCTGCTAAAGAGACTATGAAATTGAAGCCTGCAGTTGATGTTTCAGGGCAGAGTGCTCCTGGAAGCTTAGTGCTAGGGTCTGGAAATGCTCATGAAGCTATATCCTCTCTCAAGTCTTCTGTTGCCAATCAGGGTCCAGCCACTTCTAGCCTTTCCACTCCCACTAGTACAACTGTAGCTAGTGCGGCATTAACATCCACATCTTTGACATCAACGTGGCCTCCATTATCATCTCCTGTCACTTCGTCTTCCTTGCATCCCCTAACTGCTCAGATCATGGCAGCTAAACCTTCAATGGAAGGACCAGAGCCTAGTAACCTTCCTCCTTTGAATGCTGAAGGAGCTAGTTCACAGAGCAAATCCTTGGCTTTTACCGCAGTTTCTCCACCTGAGGTGAAATCCTCTTTGTCTGAACCCTCCACAAAAGCTAATAACTTACCCGAGGTTTCTTCTACACGCCTAACAGCACAAGTCTCAGGTAGCAACCCTCAACCTACTACAGACAAATTTATTGCAGAGACACCTCAGAAGCCTGATCCTCCTACGCCTTCCTCATCAGTCTTTGCACCTTCAATTGAAGTCCCAACTGGGCATTCTGCTGGAACTGCTGCCTCTGTCAGTAGCACTACTACGCTGAGTTCAGATGCCTCATCAAATTCCAATTCAGTAAAACAACCTACAGCATTTCCTCTGTTCTCAGCACAATCATCAAATATCAGTGGTGGCACAGTGGATGCTGCAGCTATCCAGGAGGATGACATGGAGGAAGAAGCAACTGAGGCTGGACAAACAGCTGATATCAGTCTTGGAGGCCTTGATGGTCTTGGACCTGGCATAGGATCAGCTCCAAACTTTATGGGCTCGAGGCCAAATCCATTTGGTACTTTAGCCTCTAGTACAGCATTAAGTAGCTCTTCATCAAGTATGGCAGTTCCTAATGGTGAGCTGTTCAGGCCTGCATCGTTTAGTTTTCAGTCTCTGCAGCCTCCCCAACAATCTCAGCCTTCAAAAGTCGGTTCTTTCTCTGTTGGATTTAGTCCTGCTACTCAGCCTTCCACTGGAAATGGATTTGGTCAGCCAGCACAGTTGGGTGGCCAGAAAGCACTAGGATCAGTTCTTGGTTCTTTTGGACAATCAAGACAACTGAATACTGGTTTTCCTGGCAGTGGATTTGGTGGAGGCTTACAAGGTACTCAAGCTGCTGGTGGTTTCTTAAATGCTGCTACTGGAAGTGGTTTTGGTGGGGCCAGTGCTACTATAGGTGGATTTCCTGGGGTTGGTGGAGCTGGCAGTGGTGGGTTTGCCGGATTTGGTGCCACTAGTGGTGGGTTTGCCGGACTGGGTTCCACCAGCGGTGGCTTTGCTGGAGCTGCTGCGCCTGCTGGTGGCTTTGGTGGTGGTGGTGCTGCACCTGCTGGTGGCTTTGGTGCTGCAGCTGCAATTGCTGGTACTGGCGGCTTTGCTGCTGCGGCAACTGCTGGTGTTGGTGGATTTGGCGGAGCTTCTAGTGGAGGTGAGTACCCTTTTGGTATCTGAGTCGGTGATATTACTTTCTAGACTCTAGTTGACGCTATTCTCATGGCCTTTTTTTTTTTTAAATTTATTATTTTTATTCATATTGTATTGTTGAAATTTGTGTAGCTGGCGGATTTGGGGCCTTCAACAGCCAAGGAAGTGGAGGGTTTTCGGCTTTTGGTAGCAGCGTTGGGGGAGGCAGACAGCCGCAATCGGAACTCTTCACACAAATGAGAAAATAGTTTCACGGTGTAGGTGAACATATCGTGCTTTGTTATGTGCAGTAAAACTAGATGCTAGCTGGGGAACCTTATGGCATGGGTATATATTTTCTTGCACTACTTTCGAAAGAGGGGAGAAAATTCAGGAACAAAGAGGAAACTGCAGCAGATTTTTATGATACATCCAATGGCTGTCGTAATATGATGATGAATTTATGATGGAAAATTAGTGCATGAATTAATGTTGCTCTACGGTTCAAGTCATTATTACTATTCTTTTCTTAACCACAATTAGCTCCCATCTGACATGAAAATTTGATTAAATATCCTAGGGGCCACCGAGTACGCGTTGACCATGGTAACGTTTTATTACTATGTTGTGAAACTGTGAAGCAAAAAGGTTGATAGCTGACCGTTGTAAGAACTACTAATCTTGTAGAAAGAACCGGTCCGGTTCCTGTGTGATTCTTCGTAATCACTTGGCAAGGATTTGAAGTTCTATATGCTTTTGAGTTTTCATATTCCCCTTTGTTGGGTGGTTGTATTTTTGAGAGCATGTGTATGTTTGTATTTCTGTTTTAATGCAGGAATACATGTAATGCAAGCCAAATCTGCTGTTGCTTTGCAGCTGTTGCATTTTTCCTGGTATTGATAACCTGCTGCTAGTGCTGGGTTTGACTCGTATTGCCCACTCAGAGTTGGGTTCTTTGAGCCTATTGAATTCACGTCTGATCTTGAATAGCCTGAGGAAGATGACGTAGTCTAATAGCTAAGATTGAAAATTTAAATATTTATGCTTCTAGGTTTGAATTTCAGTGCACCTGCAATCTCTATCAATATGCTGATTGAATATCGTTGGTTTACACTTACAGGTGCAATAGTTAGGGGAGGGGGGAGGGGGGGGGGGAGCAGTGGGGTTCCGGGGATTTGTCTCAAGTATCTTGATAATTTTAAATGTAAAGGTACCTAAATCAACTATCAAAATCACATGATAACATCAAAAGATTGAGTCAAATGGTAGGATATTTAAACAAAATTTATCATTTTCCCCAAAAGTGATACAACACTGCATAAATGAAAATCCAAGTTTGGGATTTTGAGGTTAAATTTTATTATTAAACCAAAGTTTCATCCATAAAACTTAATATGGTACAACAAAGTGATTTTGTAACAAATATTAGGGTGGTGGGAAATGACATTTTACTCTGACATATTTTACTCTATCTATATGCTTATAAGTGTACAAAAGAGGCATATAAAAGAAGTACATAATGAGACTAACATATTGTGATGCAAATAAAATTATTTAGGTTATTCTTGGTAAAATTAACTATAATTTAGTTTATGGCAAAAAATATAGCTAAAAATTAGAAATTTATCTATTCTTTGACCGCTGATAAGTTAGCTTATATTAATAAAAAAATAAGGTAAATTTTTTCAGAAGGTTAAAAACAAACAAAATTTATATGATTTGGTATCTTAGGATGAGCGTGATGCTTATATTAATGTTTGGATGTATTATATATGTGCCTATATTCCTCCATAAATATAAAACTAAACCATAAAGAAGGCTTGGATATTTTCCCAAGATTTAGGGAGAGGAAGAATGGAATTGTAAGCAAACAATTATATAGAAGTCATCTTCCATGAGAAATGGATACACATGAATATTCATGTGCATTTGGTTTTTATTCTTGCTAAAAGTAGTTAAATAATAAAATGCATTTATTATGGTCAAAAAATAAGAAAATTAGATGCAATGACTAATCCAACTCACGAAAGTCCTTGCATGTAGTGACTCTAGCAAGATAATGACAATAAATTTATAAATACGCTAGAAACATATAATTTTTGTCCAAAGAGTTGAACCCTTACAAGGGGACTTCTAACCCTTGGAAGGAGAGTTATAATTATTGAAAAATGGAATAAAAATTGCCAAAATAACTAAGAAGATTGTTGAATAAGTTGACATGTCCATAATGATGTAATTTGAGAAGAAATTCCTCCAATAAATGTAATATCTAGAAATTATTCTCACATGATATTATGTTGACAGTAGTGATTTTTTGACCCAATAGTTGCAACTAATGATGGACAAAAGTCAAAATCCATCTTATTTCATTATAGAATATCATTAAATAAATGATTTGAGTTGGGTAAATAGTTATAAAATATATATGCTCAATCAATCATGATTTGTATAGACTTGAAGTCCAATACTTTCAAGTGCCAAACCAGTTGAATATAAGTGGGTGTTTGTAAACAAATGATCTAATTCAAAGTCAATATGGTGGCATAAATATTCACACAAAAGTCAAGTTTTGTCCCATGAGGATTTTACTAGAAATATTCTAAATTAGTTGATAGGCATTGCACTTTTATAAATATAAATAAAGTTATAAATAATGAAAAATATGAAGGAGATATGATAGGTCAAGGGTGAAAAAACTCTACTTTTTTCCTTGAGCATGATTTTATTATAAGGGGGTTTTCTTGTAAATGTTCTAGAAATTCATTATTTTGTGATTATTTTGAAGGTGCTATCCTTATTAGAGTATCAAATATTGATGGATGAGTCACCACTAAAATATGGATATATATTCTTGATTCTCTTACATCCCGAGTATTGTAAATATTAGAAAATATACATCCAATGGGGAGTGTGGTAAATACCTTATTGAAAATATGGATGCTATATCTCATATATTATTGTATCCATTAAACTTACCCTATTAGTACTATTATAACACCCTTAATTTTACGGGCTTAATTATTATTTCAAACAAGTTTCGCGGCAACTAAAAATGAAAATGCAGGGTGTTACGCTACATCCAACAAGAAAAAGTATTCCTTATATCCAATATATGGTGGTTGTAAGGATAAAAATAATTCATATCCATAGATCAAGCCTGTGATGCAGTTGATCCCATAATGATAAAGTAAACCCTACATCAATTAGAAACTAGTAACTAGCATACATTTTCTGTCATTTTCTACAACTTCACTTTCATCATTTACACAAATAATAGAAATTTTAACCACTCAAAATATCACCACAAATACTATCATCGCCACCACATAAGATACTTCCTAGTATTCTAGATAAAAGGAGGATACAAGATAATAAGACATCTATATCAACTACACATCAACAACAACAAAAAAGCAATAGAAATAATAGTGGGGAATAATGAATTTTGTATGTTTAAGTTTAAATGTGTAGATCTTGATTGAATATTCCATCTCAGGACTTAGAGCACCTTTTTAAATGGTAAGGTGTTTTAAGCTATTACAAACATTACATAATTACAAGCACATGTTTTGTGACGTGTCAACTGGAAAGGAGAAAACATGATATACTAACACCATTATGCTAAAATATTATGCAAATGTCATTATAAAAATTGAGGTAGTTGTGTATGTATAAAATTCCACAAAAAGGATTGGATCAAAAATGAAAAAAAATAAGTATCCCAATGGATGGTCATAGGTATCAAAACTACAAAAAAGTTAGATAATAATATATTTTGTAGTTTTAGACTTCTATGGAAAATGATTTAAAAAAATTACAAGAAAAATAAGGTTCAATTTGTGCTATATAATGATCTCACAAAGCCCTTTGATAACGATTTGTACCAAGACCACAATACCTAATGATAGGAATAATTACATCACTAGTTTTTTTATAATGGTGAAGAACATCCATATATAATGCAATTATACAAACTTACATTTATGCTGATTTATTGTGATGGAAAGGTAAAAATTTCTATTATCAACATCTGCAAGCAAGGTCTACCTAAATCTAGATATAGAAGAGGTGAAACAATATTCGGAAAGAAGCATCACATTATTTACATTTTAAAATGGCCACTAAAAATGTATGTATTGGTTTGAAAATAATACATTGCCTTAAATGCGTGGTTACAATGGTGATACCACCTAAGAAAAACACAAAATGGGTCAACTATGAAGAAATTTGGGAGAACAAAGTAACTATCACACAATTGGCCAAAAAAGTTAAAGGAAGTTGAATGTGTACGATTAATACATAATACCTCATTCAATAGCTACAAATAGATATTGGAACAAGATTTGGCAGGGACAAAAACTCACATACAACATAACAATTGTAGATATATTGATTTATAATGGATGATACTACTTCTCATATGGAAGATGTAGAGATGGGATATCTTAAAACACGTTAAAATAAAAATGTGAATCATGCAGCAAAACTAACAACAACACAACAATCAGGTACTCAAAACATATTATTATTAGGTATCCAAACCTATATAAATATGAAAAAGAAAACATAATGACAGATACAAGCTACAAATTTTGGGGCATGATTGCACCAATTATCTACATTTTCTTCTATTTCACAAAGAAGTGGAGAAGATTTTGAAAGTATAAACAATAACAAAGTGTTTACCAAAGATATATTGAGATGTTGTGGAGTTTGTAATATTTTAACTAAGTAACCACCTACAAAAAAATAGATAGAAGGATAACAAGGAGGTTAATAAGATATTGAAACAAATAGCTAACAAGCAATACAATTTCAAAAAAAGGCCTCCCCTAAAAAATATTAACAAGACATGACCAATTTTAATAGTTACAAAGCCACGTTGAATCAACTACCTTATGAAGAGTATGCATATGATAAAAAATATGGAAAAGGAAATTATTTGACCATGATTATTGTACTATGTCATTCTAAAATCTTTTCAAAATTTGTTTAAAATTATGTTGATATAAAATAAATTAGTTTTGGTTTTGAAAAGGGTTTGAAATGCTAACAAAAATATAAATTTCAGGCGTACCAATTTGCCGATTTGTCTAACCAATATACTATTACTCTCAACGAATGACAATTTAATTCTTGATGAACCAGTTGACTAGTTTGATCAAACCGATCGATCGATTATTCTATGATTTTATATCATTTTCTAATTTTGATCCAAATCTTTTTCTAATGTTTATAAAAACTTCTAATTATAATCTATTTGTGCTAATGAGAACACATAATATGTTTTTTATGTACAATATTTAGATCACTCTATGAATTTATTTAGTTATTTTTTTTTTCAAAAAGTACTTTTTGAGGTATAACTCACCTTCTCTATTCTCCTTTACCTTCCTCTCTCTTTTCTGGCAGCTGGGTTGTATGTGTGACTTTGTGCACCCTTTCCTTGACTTACTAACCTTTTTCCATGTCTCTTCTTAACTAAATTCAACCTTAGTCACACCATCATGTATGTCCTTACCCCTTAGTTTCCCACACTCAACCATACCAGTCTTGTCTCTCTCCCTCTTGTGGATTGCGACCAGCCCTCACTTCTATACCCTCTATTCCTAATTCATTTCATTTCTTACCTATGTTATTTCTCTCTTCTTCCTTTCCCTTAGTGAAAATTTCTTAATGCTAAGTATTCTTCATTTTTTTCCTTTTTTCCCTCCATGGAGAAAAAAATAGAGACTTGCTCTTGTTTCCTTCCCTTCCTTGGTTGAATTATTTTCCCTTATTTCTTCTTTTAATCTTGGCATTAGTTCTCCTTTGTTTATTTTAAGCAAGTAATGATTAATGTTTGAGAAACGTCAAAGATTCTAGCTTTATTTTCCTTGGAATTCTATTTCTGAGAAAAGGTTGAGTAATGTTTTTCTTCTTCTTTTGATTTTAATGGAGTTTTAATAAATTATTTTTAATGGTTTTGACTTTTTATTCTCTTAGAAATCAAGGCCTTGCTAGATAGCTATCAAGTAGGAGTTTTTTGCTAGAAGATTTTCTTTAAGGTAAGGCATTCTTATCTCTAATATGAATAAGGTCTTGTGTTGTTTGTTGTGAGTTTCGGTGCTTGATATATTTTGTGATGTTTATGTAATATGTTGAGTTCTTAATTTTAAGCATGTTGCTATATTTTTATTTATGAAGTTTTGGATCATGTTTGAGTATTTTTAATATTATGCATGAGTTGGTGAACTTTAAGCATGATCTTGTTGAGTATTGATCCCTACCATGTCTTATGTGAATTCATGTGAGGAATATGTCTTTTATGTAGTTTATAAAATAGAAGCATTTTAGGATTAATATGGTAAAGTTTGGTAAAATCATGCTAAGTGGATTGTAGGTCTGGGTGTTGTTTTGCCAAACCAATCGATTGATTTACTGGAATGATCAATTGGTTGCGTGAAAAGTCATTTGGTTTGAAAATTTTTAATCAGTTGGTATTAGGAACCATTGATTGGTTTGATGAGCTAGTCAACTAGTTCCTATGAGTTGTCGATTGGTTTGTCAAACCTATCAACTGGTTACCTTGTGACAAGAGTGGTCTGATCTCTATTGAGACCCATCTACGAGTTTGCTCAAACCGATTGATTGGTTTCACATGAATAGTCTATTGGTAGAATCAACCATTCGATTGGTCCATTGTTTTTATTTTGTGTTTAGGTCTGGTACAACTAGACCAACTGACTAGTCTTAGGGACCAATCGACTGATTTGCCTGATTTTTACCATGTTTGTTTGTTGTCTAATGTTCTTCCTTTGGGCCTTCTATATTAATGGTTCTATGTAATTACAACATTTTGATCATGATTTCAAGCATGTTTTACCTGAATTTAATATGGATCAAAATGATAATATTGTGGTACCTTATTTGGTTGAGTTTGGCATTTCCTTAAAACAACAACTTTGGTGGCTTGTATGCCTTGGTTAGTGTTTGGTGTCAAAACTTAAAACACCCAATTGGTTTGATATTTGTAATTTGATAATGGCAACTTATAGGCCTTTATAGTATGTATACTTAGGGTTTGGTCATCTTTTGTTCCCTTAGTCTAGGAGACCAAGTGTGATAGATGTTGAAGATCCTTGAGAAAAACCCCTTGGCACTAGCACTAGTGTGGTGGGTGAGGCAGACCTAAAATTGAATGCATTCCCCCTCACCTAGGATACTAAGTGTGGTGGATGTTGAAGGTTCCTAAAAAAATCCCCTTGGCATTAGAGTGATGCAGTGGTGGGAGTTGCATTCCTACGCTTGTCCCATTCTTGGAATATAGACAGCTATTTGATTCCATGGTAATGTATTGCGGGTGAGGCATGCCCAAAATTTAGCGTATGCCCCATCGTCTAGGATCCTAAGTGTGGTGGATGAGGAATATCTCTGGGAAAATTTTATATGACTCCTATTCTAGTTTCATCATGAAATATTGACATTATTTGTTCTTTTTTTATATGGCTCGTTATGGAGACTCGTTCATGTATGGAAATGTGTATCCTAAGGCCTTGCTGTGATATATATATATATATATATATATATATATATATATATATATATATATATATATATATATATATCCATGCTCTTATGTACTATCTTTCTAAGAATGTTGCATACGATATTATCATATGACCTCAATGTGTAGCATAAACCTTTATCATATTTTAGGTATTTTTTTTTTACCAGTGCTTTACTATATTGATACTAAATTTGTGTGATCATTGTGATGATCGACTTCTGATTTAGTAAGCAAAGGACAATTTGTAGGGATATGATTCTTAGCTAGAGTATGTTGAGGATGACATTATGGGCCAATAGCTGGCCATTGCTTGGGGTTTAAGAGTTACCTTCCTATTTAGTTAAGAGTTAGGCTAACCAGTTAGATGTTTTTTCCCATTACATTGGAATTTTTTTTGCTACTCCCTATTATTTAAACTCTTGGCTTTAGTTCCTATATTTGGATCTTGTATACTCTCATCTCTCTATATTATTATTTTCATTGTTTTTATTAGTATTTTTGTATTAATAGTAATGCATGCATTCTTCATTCCATTTTGCCTTGCATTAGGCATGGTTTAAGTGATGATCATACCTCTCTCATGGTTTATGTAGCGGTAACATCCTCTGGTTTTGCTTTTATAATGCTTCCGCACTGTCTTCAAAATAAAATTTTCTGGTTCTAAAAATTGGGGATGTAATAATTATTATGACAACGACATCTCTCTCTCTCTCTCTCTCTCTATATATATATATATATATTATACTTTTATGATAATAGGACATACCACACCCACAACAATTATGGGATTAAGGAGAAAAAACAAATAACTATAACGGAATAAATATCAGAGGTAGTTCATAGAAAATATCTTGACTAAAGGTAACAATTATGATATAGGGATATTAGAACTTCATACAAGAACAAGATGCCATATTTTCTTGTGAATACCAACCGACTTATGAAAACAACTAACACTTAATGCAGGAACATATTATTTCATCAATAGATGATAGTAACAACCAATCATATATTGAAAAAGAAGCATATATAAGAAGGTAAGAAAGCATATACTAGAAAAAATATGGAAAATTTAATAATATATAAATATTAAAACATTTTCCTTTCCATGGAAGTATATACTAAGAGATACCGATATTAAATTATTCTTTGTAGTTACAAATGAGTTGGAGATAACATCAAAGGAAGTAGTGAAGAATACATGGATGATATTTGAAAACAAATAAAAGGTTATTACATATGGGTTATAAACTACATTTTATCCTGCCTTTAAAAAAATTACTTGCAATTTATTTACATATGTAGTGTTCAACATTATAGTTTAATAACACAATCATTATAGTTTATAGACACTAAAAAACAAACGTTGAATAAAAAAAATCAATGCATATAGTTAGTAGAAAATGGTAAAGGATCTTAGAATAAGCTGGTGATATAGAAATGAACCATTATCTTAATACCTAGAAGAAAAACTGCAACTACAACTTTTAGTTTGACATGATTTTGTCGCACCCGTATATTGCATGGGATCCATATACTAGTTATACTATAATGAGATGATCATACACCATATATAAATAGGGGAGTTATTTGGAAAACCAACTAACTACTATATGGAAATTATTGGCATAAATTAGCCAAGACTATAATATACCACTTTTTAGGGTCTTTAATGCGTGTTAATCAATGTATTTGATTGTGATATAAGTGTTTTTGATCGTGGTTTAGAGGTGTGTTTAAGGTTGGTATGGTTTTGATTGAGCTTTTTTTGGATTTTAGAAGATAGTTGGTTTTATCGGAAAAATAGTTGACTAGTTTAGAGGTAATGATCAAATGGTTTTTTCCTTAAATTTGAGTTTTGAAACCCGACAGACCAATCATCTAGTTTAGGGTATCGGTCAATTAGTTTGACCGAGCTAGTGTTATTCGGGTTTTTTTTTCATAACAAATCTTTTCTCAAAAAAATTACAACATCGTGATTATGTTTGAGTGGTTTATCCATGATTTTTACAAAACATTTAAGCATTTTTAACCCACTTTACCGATTTTCAATGGATGCTTGGAGGATAATTCTACAAAGTCACTTTCATGACTTCAACACATTTGTCTTCTTCTTCTTATTTATTTTCTCTCTTTTCTAAGAGATTCCCAAGTAAAAGATTTAGCTATACAACCCTTGGAGATTTTGGTTTTGATTCTATCTCCTTATTGTCCTTTTTACTTTCTTATGATTTAAAATTTCTGAGGCACATTGTCTTAACATTTTAGTTTCACCATTTGATCTTGATGGTAAAATTCCAGCTTTGAACCTACGAGATTGTGCACATGGAAGCTTGGAGTTGGGTTAGGATTTTAGGGTCTCGATTTATACATCTATTAACCTTATGTTTACACCATAAATCCCCAGTAATCCAAACCCAAAGGATTCATTTTCTGCCTTCATCCCTAACCTCTGAACTACCCTATTTTATTCATACTTACTTTTCCTACATTTCTTTTCCTTGAATTCATTTATAGTATTCCTTTCCTCTTCTAATCATTTCTATGACACTTTCTTATTTTTATCTTAAGCAAGATAGGGTTAGATTTGAGAAAGGAGTGTGAAATTAGCTTTTATCTCTTATGTTCTTTGCTTTCTCCTTAAGATGGTAGGATTCTCTTATTTCCTCTCCTTGGTCTATGGTTTCATTCAATCTTATTTTCATTATTTCCAAGGTTTTACTAAGTTTTAATCTGTCTTTCTTGAAAGGTGTTCCAATGTTGGAAAAGGTTTGGATTTTCAAAGAATTTTGTTCTCTTTGTTGGGTTTGCTAAGGTTTTTTAGGTAAATATTTGTCATCCCTATTTTTAATTTTAGTAAAAGTATAAGTTATAATGATAATATGTAGAGCATGTAGATGTAGAATGAATGAAAGAGTTGGTCGGAAGCTTAACTTGAAGTCTTGTATGCATAAGACTCATAAATATGATTTTAGATTCTTAATCACCTTTAGTATTCTAAGCTTCTTAAGTGACATTAGTAAATGTGATATGATGGATAGATTGTTGCATGGTGGTCTATCATGAAGAGAATGTGATTTGTGACTTCTTAGATTTTATTTAAGTTCATAAAGTGCAAGCACGATAATCTATTATTATTGATTGTTAAGAAGCATGATTGAGGTTTGGTTTGATTGAGTAAAGTTTGTAGAATGAGATTATATGTGATGTGCTTGGTAGGTACTATTTTTGCCTCGATTGATCGACTAGTTTGACTAAACCCATTGACTGGTTCCTAGAACAATCGACTGGTTGGGTCAACTGATTGACTAGTTAGCTTGTGACTTCAGTGGTCTTGGTTTTAGGACAAACCCATTAATGGTTTTGATAAAATCCATTGAATGTTTCCTAGAATAGTTGATTGGTTGGGTCAACCCATCAAATTTTTGGCCTAAGACTCCAGTAGTCTTAGCCTTGGTTTAAACTCATAGATCGATTTAACTAATCTAATCAACTAGTTCACCACCACTAGGAAGGTTTGGTAGTGTCCTGACCGATCAAGTAATCCATGAGACCGATCGATTGGTCCACGAGATCCATTGACTGGTTTTTAGAAACCCATTGACTAGTCGGTTTTTTTTTTCTTTAGGGGAAGAATATATGACAATTAAATCGATAAACCAATATCAGTCTCAAGGAAAGTTAGTACTTTTACGTTCTTGGAGGTTTAGGACCTTGCCCTATCACTTTTCATGGAAATAAGAGTACCAAATGTTTGTATGGCTTAGCTAAGACCAGAACACGACAGCTAACCCTTGACCGGGAGGAATTCTTAAACCTGGAAAGCTAACTAATTAGAAGATTCATTCTATGGACTAAGAGGGGCTGGTTATAGGAGAGATTCCTATTAGCCTTGTAACATGAACCCAAATTCAAGCCTTTAAATGGCCTTTAAAAAGGCATTACTCATATGTATAACTATAAGAAAGTCACTTGCCTATTTCTTCTCGAATGTGATATTTTGAGTTTTCTCATACTTGTATAATGACCTAAGATGCTAGTAGCTATAAGTTTACTTGAATTAATTGAGTTCAATTGATGGATTAAATTTAGTAAAGAGAAAATTGATCATAGTTTGACTAAGTTGACCTTAGCATCATATTTTAGCTTTTCACTTGACCATGGAATGAGTAGAAAATTAGATGGCAACAAATAGATTCTTCTTATGTATAGTATCTATGTAATGAATTATAATGATGGATAATAGACTTTTAACAACTTATATTATGGCCTCAAAATTTGGAACATTGTAAGTTTAAATAACATAGCATGAATGGAAGGAGATAACATGTAACTATATGATTGCTTTAAGTTGACCTTCACTTGGTTACTAAGATAAATGGATAAATAACACGATTTAGGATTGGAATCTAGTTAACCTCTAATTAGACCTTCTTCTTTGGCTTGAGGCATTACCTTGGAATATTCTTTAATGTATTATAAGATTGTGGTTAAGTAATGAACTATGGATTTGACCTTATCCTTAGGATTTGACCTAGATTTGAATTGTGAACAAGAGGAATAAATGGAAATCAATTATTGGCTGAGAAATTTATGGTTTATATCAACATTTTATAATTCCAACTTTTGGCATAATTGATCAAGGAAGGGGATGGTCAATTGAGGTACCCTTATTGGGAACAATGGATGATGTGAGATCCTTATATGATTGCTTTTGAATTTAAATGATTGTTATTTAGTATGATATCCTCTGTGGACTTTGGTGTGTTATGAGATCCTAATCCAATAAGATATTAATCACTTAAAGTGGAATGAGCATTATTATGGGTCTGGATTATTCGATCATTGATTAGCTACTAAGGGTTAGTCTGCCTTTAGGAATTTTACCTTTAGCTGCCTTTGGGTGGGATCCTAGTTGGTCCCAAGATCCTTTACTACTCCAAAAATTAATGATTTACTAGGGGTATCAATACTAAAGCGTATGGTCACCAAATGAGAGTTACTTTGGCATGATCTAGGACTTATGTCCACCAGGTTACTTTGGTATGAGCCAGGACTTATTTCCATAAGTTATTTTAGCTTTGGCCAGTACTTTATGTCCATTTATTGGGTTTTAATTCCATGGGTATTGAGAGACCAAGGGGAATAATCCCAACTATTTCTCAATAATTTTGTAAAGGAGTTCCATGTTCACCTAATGCAAAATAATAACTAGAATGAAATCGAAAGAGGTATTGATTGCCCTTTTCTTATTTTATGATCGATCTTGATATGGTTATTTTGTTGACATGATACTTGGTTTTACCTTAAGAGATCAAACCTCACTTAAATTATGAATATGTTATGTAACCCACATTTACCTTTCTTAAATGCTTTTTTAGTCATATGTTCCTATGAATGTATAATTTGGCATACCTATTATTGTGTGTGTATATATATATGTATGCAAACATGTGCCACCATATGTTCCCCTTGAATGCTCCATTGTGGTATGATTCTATATTTCTGGTAGGTTTCCATGAGTTATCAGATAATATATTTTATTATAATCATAAGCCACCTACTGTAAGAATCCATGTTTGAAAAGTCATATATGTATATCTAGTTACATATTACCCTACAAGATACACTCTAAACAATGCTATGTGGATAATCTAAGTGATCCATATTTTCTTAAGAATGTTATATGTATGATATAACCTATACATCCTTGAATGCTGGTATGGTTATGATTAAGCATATTTTAGTGGATCAAAATATGTCTTGTATAACCTAGTGTGATCATATGTAAATGACATGTATATTTTGGTATGTTGTACCATGAGCAAGTTGTGCGAGTCTTATTTGTACCTTGATCTAAATTAGCAGTAGATTGGTTTGCTTAGTATGTATGTATACTAATGGGCCTGTTGTTGCAATCCCTTACTTAATCCAATGAGCAGGAAGTATTGTGTAGGTTTCTTGAGGCAGGCTAGTGAGTGGTCCATCATCTTCTTTAACATAGTTGAGTTGTTGCGCATAGGCATTCCTGAGGACTTTATTTTGTGGTCCTTGAGTGACCAAGGCATCATTCCTTGTAATGGATTTCATCTGGTTAATGTTATCATCTAGTGTACCTCTTGTACGAATTTTTAAGCTTACATAGCCTTGGGTTGCACACCTTGACTTTCATACCTTTAAGTGTTTTGTAGCGCACTCTAGTTTTATTTTATGTTTGGTTGGTTAGAGAATTAGTCTTTTTTTTTTAACCTGGGGTAGGCATTAACGTGGGGTAGGCATTATACATGGTAGTAGCATCCCATTTTTCATAAGGTTGTATTTTATTTCCACTTTCGTAATGATTTAAATGAAATTTTTTGGTAGCGAAAAATGGGGGCGTTATAAAGACACCCTTACTTTAGTTAGTCATTTACTCAACCTTAACTTGCCGCAACCTGTATTCATAATTCAAATTCTCCCTCCTCAATTAAAAATAGAACTCACACAACTTACCTCACCTAAATCATCTTCATCATTCATACCCCATGCTCACACCTCCCACACCCCCTCTTCTCCTCTCACCTTTATCCTCCAACTAATATTAGTATATATTTGTGTGATTTCCATCTTCAAAATTAGATATAATGTAAGAATCTTATTTAACTTCTATATCTGTGCATTATTATTATTATTATTATTATTATTATTATTATTATTATTATTATTATTATTATTATTATTATTATTATTATTATTATTATATATTTGTGCATTTTTTTTTTGTAGATATGCGATCTTCGAATGCCTAGGTATGGTTATTTGACCAAGCTAGTGTGAATTGTTGAGATAGGTAAGGAACTATTTTGCAAATTCGTCATGTAGATATGGTGAGGAATGGAAGTAAATTTTATGTAGCTGAGGTCAACCTACGTGGGCACATCAGATATCTTAGATGTTGGAGTGTGAGTTTTTAACACAGGAAGAACAATTGTGTGTGATCTCTAATTGCAAGTCTAAGAAGGGAGTGTAAGATCCTCACATAGTCTGAATGAACAATTTGCTTTCATTTTATTCATGAGCTCTACCATTTTTTGGTCATATATATAACATAATAATAGGTTTGTAATGTTAAAGAAAAGAAAATATCAATTTCATATATCTAAGCTATTGATTTTTATGGTTGCTAGTGATATTTACATGATTTGAGATTTTGATCCATATTTTCATGAAATCTTTGATGCTCATGTTTTTGTGCAACTATGCTCTATTATTTCTATTATGAGTTTTCAATTCACTTGAAATTGATGTAAGTAATTTTAATTGAAGTAATAAAACAATTTAGATATTGATTTATATGTTGTGTTGAAGATAAAGATTCAAATTAAAATTTAGAGGATGTGGCATGTGGATTTGTATGTATAAATGCATTAAGTAGGACTTAAGATTTTCTAACTAGTCCATCCATAGAGAATAGGATGTATTCTATGGTATACTTGATAAGGCTAGAATACTGAGAAGTGAGTATTTATACCAATCATTATTTCTTAAATTGTTAAATTATGTAGACATTTATTAATTTTGCATTTATATCTTTGTGTAGTAGGACATTGTTAATGTAGGTAATAACATCACCTATTCACTATATTTCATACGAGTCACAACCAAGGAAAAATACCATATAGGATTAAAGGTTGTGGAGCTACTGCTTCTGCATGGTGTAGAAATGAAGCAAAGCAATCACCGAAATAGATTCTAGACCATCATTTAGCAAATGTTACAAAACCATTCATTAGAGGGCTACGTCGACATAGAAAAAATGTACAAAACAAGCACATGAACAAGCTACACAAGAAGACATATACAATTCCAATAGGAATAAACTTCACAACAAGCTATTCACGAGTAATTTGAGACACCTAAGAATCAAACATTTTCATAATAGGCAGGTTAACCATCCTTTATGACTGATGCATTTATTCCATCTTCATTAACTCACAGGGTCATTCATCATTAACAACTCTTATTATAATCCCTTGAATTTTTGTAATCCTAATTACTATGTAATTGGGCTCATAATCTATTTCAAACATATCTATCATGGTTTTCAAAACCATTGATATTAAATTAAGCTTTTTGACACTTATTTCTTTCATTTGTGAAAAATCTTTTTTTTTGTGTGCGATTTCTCCGATGGCGTCATTTTCACTCATTATAAACTTATAAATCATTCAAAATATTTTCAAGATTATTATTATTTTATTTTCAATATTTTTGGCATCATTTTTAAGCCTTCCATTGATTATTTATTAGCTTGCAGAAATATTTTAATGGCAGAAAATCACAATTATTGCGATTTTTGATTCTAAATCGTTTCTCACTTATTTTGGCTTATCCAAATTTTCTTCTTAATTATAAAAATATTCTAATCTTAGACAATATTCCCAAAAGTTTTTAAATTCCTACATTCCTTCTGAATTAAATAGTTGCATAAATTTTCATTTTCTGTGACAAATGATTTTTTGCCAATATCTCTATTTTAATCAATTTAAGCTCCAAAAAAATTTTAAAGTAATTTTTTTTTACATATTATAAATTCTAATTTTTTGGATCCATTCTTACATTTTTGGACCCTTTGTTAATTGTTTCACCAATTTATAGAAAAATATGTTTTCGTGGATTATCTGATTTTTCCATTTTCACTCATTTTCCATACTTTGAGCATCAAACCAACTCTGATACTAATTTTTATTTATTTATTTGGTATCCTAAAATTATACGCACATTTTCTTAAATTTTTATAGTTTTTGGATTCCTTTGTTGTTTTCCTTAATAAATTATTATTTTCAAACCTTTCTACATATGGAATTAGCCTAAAAATTGTGAAATACCTATACTACCCCTCTTATAGTTGGCATGTGACTCTCACATATTGTGAAATAAAATTTGTAATTTTGGCTGCTTGTAATAGAAATCAATTAAAAACTTTGCCACAATCCAGTTTCACCAAAAGCCACTAACTCTTACAATTTCTCTCATCCCTTATTGTATTTTGGTGAGCTTGCAAGAAAGACCCACTCCCCCATATGATTTAAGTTAGATATAGGTAGAGGATGAGGTGTGTGGTCGACCAAAAACAACCCCAACCTTACATGTTTTATTTAAACACTTAAAATCACACATTTTGGCCATTTTCTCCCCCTTTTCTTCCTGATCTCTTTTATATTTTTCACACCTCATTCTCTCTCTATGGTTATCCTATACATTTGTTATTTATCTTGTTTTAAATATTTCATTTCATACTAAAATTCCTAACTCATTCTCCTCCATTTTCATGACTTTATACCCCTCAAATAAACTTTGGCTTTTGCTTCTTGATCAACGTTATTATTATTGTTGTTGACTAGATTATTTTTTTTGCCAAATAATGCCTCTCACACAGCTTAGATCATGGGTTTTAATCCTCAATTCTTTTTGGGTTTGGTTTCTTTTCTGTCATAATCCATATAGGTACCATTTTTTCTTAGCTAATTTTTCCCCTTCCATTTTCTTTTTCCCCTCTTTTATGTCTTGCCGACCAACTTTATTCTTTGTTGTTGCTGCTAGTGTTGCATGTGTTGTAGTAGAATTTCATGGCTCTGTTCCTTATTTTTATTATCTATTTTTCTCTCTTTTAACCTTCCAACTAGGGTTGTAAATGAGCCAAAGTAGGCTCAGGCTTTGCTCATTTAATAAATGAGCCTAAAAATAAGGCTCAAGCTTAGCTTATTTTTAAATGAGACAAACTTTTAACTAGCTAAGTTGAGCCATCTTTTGAGCTTTTGTGGTGAAAAATCCAAGATCATGAGATTTTACATTGTAAAAAAGCTCGAGCCCAAATTTTTTATGTTCTAACTCATTTCTTTTAATAAATGAACCTAAAAATAAGGCACAAGCTTGACTCATTTAACTAAATAAATGAGTCAACTTGAAAAAGCTTGAAAGATGGCTCATATCATTTACAACTCTACTTCCAAGATAACTAAATAATAATTCATCAGTGTTTATTGTGATGGCTTCTAAGTCTCCAACTCTCCTTCCATTCCACTTTTTTTTTTCTTTATATTCCATAATTATATTTTCATGGTAATATATTTTGTGTTATTATTATTGTAGGTGTTAAATTTGTACAAGGATAAGATTAGGAGTATTTTGTGTTTACAAATAGGGGGGGATTTTTGTAAAGACACCCTTTTTAGATTTGGGTTCTTGGTTGCTATGTATTAATTTATTGCAATCTATGTTAGCATATTTTTTTTCCTAGAAATCATTATTAAGGTTATTTTATGTAACACCCCAAAATTTACTATAATTTTTTTAAAACCTTTAAATTTAAAACCCATAAATTCTAGGGATGCTACCGCCACACTTAGTACCAGATTGGTTCACTCCTACCGTTCCAGTACCAAGTGCTAAGGCTAAGAAAAACATTGCTATCATCACACATTAATACATAAATTCAAGTTCGCAAATCAATAATCAGAGTACACATGATTTTTACATAATCCGAAATACAAGAGATAGTTCTTCAGAGAATAAAAATAACTACAATAATAAAATTATTTCTAGAGTTTCAAACATAGTTAGAAAAAGGATAGTAATCTCATAATGGAAAAACCGGCCACTCCACTCCAAGGACTTGATCCAGCCTAAAACATCACTTGGCCCCACCTGATGTCCCATAGACATCAATGGCATCAAAGAAGGCATCACCTACCTGCAACACGTTAGACGGGCCTTCCGCTCATGGGAATGAGCAACACTCATAAAAAGGGTGATCAGTACGCTACGTACTGAGTAAGGTAACTGAGTACTAAGGCCAAAACATAAGCACATATAATCATGCAGGATAATATTCAACTTACGCACATCCAAACCCACACATATAATATAAAAAATCATGCAAAATATTATACAGCTTAACCCACATATAAAGGCCCAAATAGTCCAGATTAATTATTTAATTAATCTTTTATCGGAATTTGATTCTCAATCAAATCCATGCAAGTATAGGAACCTCCCACTATTATAACCGGTGGGCCGGTCATACATAGATCATCCTGCCCTAACCACTATTATAACCGGTGGATCGGTCACGCATAGGGTAAAAACCCTAATCACTATTCCTAACCGGCGGATCGGTTCTGCTCCTGCTCGCATAATGTTCCACTGTAAGTAATTAGTATCTTTTATGTGCCTTAGCAAAAACTCGGGTTTATTTTTATTGAGCCCGGGATCCCCTACTATTATAACCGGTGGGCTGGTCACACATAAAGCATCTTGCCCTAACCACTATTATAACCGGTAGATCGGTCACACATAGGGTAAAAACCCAACCACTATTATAACCGGTGGATCGGTCACACATACGGTAAAAATCCTAACCACTATTCCTAACCGGTGGATTGGCTGGACCCGTCTCAATATCTTCCACTTTAAGTGATAAATGTTTTAAGTATCTTATTCACAAGCTTTTACCCAGACATGTATGATTGACTTCTACAAATTTTATCCTCCAACTCTAGTTAACCCCACCAAACCATGGTAACCATAACAATCCCTAACTCAGCCTCCTCCGTACCCTTATAATCTCCTACGTACTATTTTCCACCCAATGTTTTCAAAACCCCATATGACTCTTCTAATATCTTCCTTACACCCCATATCAAGTTTCTATACGTAAATTTTTCTTTCATGCACACTTTATGTCCCCCATGCAAACGTGCAAACTATTCTTGCAAAAACTTACGCCCACACGTGAACCCCTAAATTTTCATACAACCCTAACTCCCATGCAAACCCTAACGTCCATGCAAACCCTAACTCCCATGCAAAACCCTAACTCCCATGCATGGTCATATAACACACAAACCGTCCCCTCATTATTACAATATTTATCATCATATTACGACACCTATCATACATGTCTTATGGGCCACACCATATCACAATAACAACATACCCACACACATAATACATATGCCACAATTTATTTCATGAGCTTACCTCAACTCCATATCATGCTGCATGTATAACAGTTATACAAATACACATAAAATACATTATAGTTCACATCACATGGCATGCATAGCATATAAAACATATAATACACAAATGGCCTTAGGACTCCCCTTACCTAAAATGTCACCGGTCTTGACGCACGCTCCTACGCCTCTTGAGGGCTTTGACTGGTCTCACCTTTATGAGGGAAACACTAGAATTAGGCTCCCTCCTACTAAAAATACTATTATTTACTAACTTATTCTAAGACTAGGTTTTTAATAAAACAATACTATGCCAAATATAACCATACGAAATACTACTAAAAATACTAGTAATAATATTAATATGATTCAAAACGGATGGTGCTATAAGGGCTTCTACCCTCCACCAAAATAATGCTAATAATGATAATGATAATAATAGTAATAATAATAATAATAATAATAATAATAATAATAATAATAACAATAACAACGTAAGCCTAAATAATATAAGGTAGGGTTTTCGACCCTACCTCAAAATAGTGAAGGTACCATTTAATAATAATATTATTAATAACACATATTACTTACAATAATATTAATAATAATGAAGATAATAATAATAATATTAATAATAGTATAAATAGTAATATTAATAATAAAATAGTATGTGCACCATTAAAATAAAATAGGGCTTCGGCCCCCTTTAGATAGATAATAGTAATAATAAAATAATACTACTACTACTAATAATAATATTAATAATAATAATAAAACTTATAATAATACTAATACTAATAATAATTCGAAACTAATAACTTAAATAATTTATACCTACTCTTGACCCTGCCAAGAAATGATATCATTAATATTAAGCCCAATAATAATAATAATAATAATAATAATAATTGAATAAATGTTAAAAATTAAAATAAAATAGAATAAAATTAAATAAATAAGGAAGAAGGGCTGAGAGGGTCTAGGGTTTCACCTTGAGTCGGCAGAGATAGGTGGCACCAGTGGTGGTGCACGGCGGCGACGTCGGTGGTTGGAAAAGAGGTTAGAAAAGGAAAAAGTTGAGGTTTGAGAAGAAGAGGTGAAGAATGAGGGTGGAGGTTGAGGTGTTGGTGGTAGCCTAGACTGAGAGGAGTAAAGTGAGGGTGGTGGCGCAGCAAGTGGCGGTGGCGCACGACAACAGAGGTGGCGGCTGAAATGAAGAGAAAGAGAAAAAGAGAGGAGAAGAAGAAAGGAGAAAACAAGGGTATGGCTAGGTGGAGGAAGATTAGTAGCATTTTTTGGGTGGTGTAGAAGGTAGTAATAGCAGCGGATGTGGTGGTGGACGGTGGTGCGAAGGGTTGCAGGTATAAAATTTTGGATGGTCAAGTAAGGAACTTCGTACGGCTGTGGTGGCTCGTGTAAGAAGAATCAAGGGAGATGGGTGGTTCAGTTAGTTAGAGGGCGGTGCAGGGAAGACTTAGGTAGGTAGAGATGGCGGCATAGTTAGCTGACGGCGGAGGAATGGTTGTCTGAAGTCGCAGTGGTGCACAGGGTAGGTTCTTAGGGTTTCAGGGAAAAAGTTTCAAAATCAACCAAACAAGGGGTATTTATAGAGTTTGGAGGAGAAGGTAGGGTTTTGGGGGTTGGCAGGAGGATAATGTAGGTAGGGTTTGGGGTAGCTGATAGCGTCAATCGGCTAGCACAAATTCAGGTCGGGGTCGACTTTTCACGCAGGAAAAGGAGAGTTTTGCGCGAAAGAAAAGGGAAGTGGGTTAAGTTAGACTGATTTGCGATTCAAGGGGAAGAGAAAGAGAGGAGAAACGACTAGTCAATTCAAGCATGGTCGATGACACCATTTTTTAAGGCGACGGAGCTGTAGATTGACGGTGGAGGAGGAAGGAGGAAGAAGAAGGTGAATTGGGCAGATGGGGGAAAAAGAAAGAAAAGAAAAAGAAGGGAGAACGGGGCCAATCGGCACTCATTATAAAGATTTTAAATGGAATGTGGCGTTCCAGGGGGAAAAGAAGCGACACGCAGCGTTTTGGCTGCCAAAGGAAGAAAAGAAAAGAACGGGAGGTTGGGCCACATGAGAGAAAAAGAAGAAAGGAGAGATTAGGCTGCGACAGACCCAATCGGAAAGAAGAAGAGAGAAAAAGGAAGAAAAGAAGAAAAGAAAGAAAAAGAGAGAAAAAGGAAGAATGAAAAAGAAAGAGAAAAAGGGAAAAAGAAAAATAGATAAATTGAGGTTAATTAAATTAATTAGAATATTTTGGGTATTTAAATAAATAATATTTTAAATTAAATAATATTAAATTTCCTTTTTAGGCTAAATTAGGATTTTTAAAAGGTTCTTCCTAAATTCCTTTTTAATTAGCATAATACCAAAATTCCCCTTATAAAAATATTTATAAATTCCTTCTTAATTTTCCCTAAATAAATTCTTCCCATTCCAATAAAAATAATTAATTATTTTAATTTTCTAATAAATCCTTATTTAATTAAACTTCTTAAAATAAATATTTTTGGGGCATTTCATTTATATGGTGTTTTTACATTCTACCTTGATATCATACTTTTGGATGTTATAATATTTTCTATGTAAAATCTATATTTTTATGTCTTGCTAGTCTTTTCTAGAAAATCATAAACATAAGGGTATATTTTGATTAGTTTATAAGCCCATATATGAGTGGAGATAATTATTTTAAGTATAATCATGGATGAATTGGGTTGAAAATTGGAAGGTTTGGATGTGTTGGAGGCTTAGGGATTTTTGGCCCTAGATCCTTTATAGTGGTTTTGTTGTTGTTAATTAAAGATAATTATATATTTGAGTTGCTATTAATGTGTGGGTGTTTGGGTGAATTATGGAGACTTATGGAATGGATAATTGGTGAATTTTGAGCCTAGGGGTAAATAGCTATTTTTGTGGTATTTTGTGAAAAATAAATATACCATTATAATCCTTGAGGTTTTTACATAAATTTTGATACATAACATGCTAGGGCTGGTATGTGTTTGGGTTAGGTTATAATAATAGGAAGTTTGAAGATGTTTAGGTGAATAAGGGGCATTTTGGTTATTATGGGTTAAATAAGAAACTGTTGGGTTGTATAAGTGTTTTTGAATTATAAATATTATAATTATGATTTATGAATAGTTTGGGTCAATTATGGGTAATCTAAGTAAAATATTAAGATAAGTGACCTAATTTTATAAATAGTAACTAAAAGGTAGCATCGGTATCGTATGCATGAAACATGGGATTTTAGCCTTGGTTTTTGGATATGTTGATATTAATATTATTTTAGGAAGTTTTAATAAATTTGGTCAATTGGTGAGATATAAGAGTAAAGTCATGACATATGGGTGAATTAGGGGTTTGTGGGCCACTATAAGAGATAACATTGGTATTGTATGTATGAAATGTGGGAGTTTAGAGCTGATTTTTGGATAAGTTAATATCAATGTAATTTTAGGAATTTGTGCTACATGTGATAAATTAGTGAGACATGAGGGTGAAGTTGTGTCCCATGGGTTAGTTAGGGTTTTTTAGGTCACTATAAAATGTAGTATCGGTATTATACGTATGAAACATGGGAGTTTAGACATAATTTTTGGATATGTTGATCTAAATGTTATTTTAGAAAGTGTGCCAAATTTGGTAAATTAGTGAGACGTGAGGGTAAGTTATGACCCATTAGTGAATTAGGGTTTCATAGGACATTATGGTCTTTTTACCTTGGTTATATTTCTTGTTATGCATATTATTTTCCAATGCATTATCATGATATATAGTAGCTAAATATGTGGAATTAATTTACCATAGAATAATTATAAGTGTTATAATATATAATAATTGTGGGAATGAATTCATAAGTAAATGGTATTACATGTGATAAGTAATAAGCATTCATCCTTATGTTAAGCCAATTATAATAAATGATGGGTTGTAGGGATAAACCCTAATAATGCATTATTATTTTCCAAGTACCAAATATGGAAGTAATAAGACATTAATAATCAAAGTGGATGATCATATGATTTAGAACTAAGGTGATTCATCTAATATCTTTTCCTGGTTGTTGAGATAATCAGAGTGACTCTAGATCTACTCTATATTGCTTGTTCCACTGGTTTATAGGGGGTATGAATGCTTAAGGATTATGAGTCTAGACCTGTGGTTTCCTAGTTGATTTATAACCCTGAAGGGTTCATTATTTTTGTGTTATTGATCCACCTATTGTGGAATAGTAGGGCTTTTGAATTCAAGTGACTAAGTAATTGAAATTTATGATCACCTAAGTATAGAATTTTACATGGTTGAATTCATTTTTCATCTAGTATCATGAGTATAATGTATCTATAGTACAAGTCTTCTCGTACCCTATGTTCTATGGATGTCCTTTTCTTTTGATATGCTTTATTAACTTACTCAATATGCAAGTGTTGGCTATCTGCTCATGGGTGCTGCTCATTCCCATAAACAAATACCACCTTGTTTTGTAGGTAATTGTTGATTAATGCCTTTGATGGAATTACCTATTGTGAGTGGTTATAGGTTGGTTCAAGCGTATGATTATCTGAATATGTCTCTCTCTGGACTTTTAGTCCTTTATTTTCATATATATATATATATATATATATATATATATATATATATATATATATATATATATATATATATATATATATTCTCTCTATGTATTGTAGTCTAGTATTATCATGGGATCAATTGATTTTCACATTTGATCTCTAGGTACATGTTACTTGTTATCCTTACACATGACATAGATGTGGTATAGAAAATACTTATTTTATGTTGGATATAGCATAACACCCAATATTTTTATCGATGCTTCCACAAAAAGGAATTTTTTTACTAGTAAATTTTGGATTGTAATTTTAATTTAGAATATTTAGCCTTGTGTTCAAAATAATTTAACCTTTAAATATTAATTTAATTATTTTTGTTAACCCGTGACCAAAAAATCTAGGTAAATTATTTAATAAATTATTATAATTATCTTATCTTACCCTTTCTATTTAAACAAACTTGAAATTGAGAATTTTATCCAATTTATTTTTTCTTAATTTTATACCCTAAATTTAGATAAATTAATATTATCCTAAAACCCTAAATTTAGTCCAATTTTAATTCTAACCTTAAATCTATTTTCTTCTTTTTCCTTTTCTTTCTTTTTTTTTTCCTTCTCCTTTCTTTTTCTCTTCTTCCCCAAGTCATCCCACTTCTCCCCCTTTCTTCCTATGCCCGACCCAACACTCCTTTCTTTTTTCCTCTTCTTCTTCCCTAGGTTAGCCCCCTCTCCTTCCTTTCTTTTCTTTCTTCTTGCGCCTGAACCAATCTTCCCTTCCTTTTCCTTTCTTCTTCCCCAACCAACCTAGCCCGCTCGCCACCTTCTTCTTCTTCTTCTTCTCTTCTAACAGTGTCCTACCTTTCTTATTCATTTGTTTTCTTTCCCCACTCCCCAACAACCCATTCCATCTGCTTTTCTTCTTCTCCCTCACCCGTTCTATATCCCTGCTCACTAAACACTCCCTTACCCCCTCCACATCCCATGCACACAATGTGCCTCTACCATACATGCTTGCATTTCTTTTCCCATTCTCAGTCAAATTAGACCTGCACCCCCTCCCTCCTTGCATCCCTTTTCTTCCATTTTTGGCCCTTACAACACCTCCCCCAGCATGCACTGACCTACCTACACTCTGTCACCTACCATCCTCATCGAACCTGCACCTTTTGCCCTACCCTTACCCTTTCCCTTGACTCTTCCACCTACCCCATTGCACACCTAAGCCCCATCACCCTCCTCTTCTTTTCTTATTCTTCTTCTCTTCTTCCCACTCCCTCGTGCCCTACCTATTATCCCCAACTTCTTACTTTTTTTTTCTCCTTCTCCCTTGCCTCTATTTTTCTTCCTCATGACCAACCCTCCTTTCCCTCCACATTACTTGTCCAACCATCACCGCCACCACCATCCAAGCCTCCACCGTCGACCACCTTCTTGTCTCCCCTCCTTCTTCCTCCTTCCTCCTTCTCTACCACTCTATTTTTCCATCACCCCTTCCCTTCGGTGATTTCTATCAATCCCTACCCCTATCACCGACCTTATCCCCTGTAGCCATACCTTAGGTAATGACAATTTTTTTCATTTATAACTCCTCCACTCAACCAACCACTACCTCCTCCAATCCTATAACTTCCCGACACAACCAAACCACAACCTCACCACCAGCAGCTACCTTTCCTGCAACCCTACATTTAGCTCCTATATTGAGCCTCCCAACACAACCTACCTCTAACCACAACCACCACCAACTCCTCTACATCACAACCACTCGCAACCACCCCGTCTTCAATACCTCCCTCCTTTGTGTCACCTTTTTTTATTGTAGCCCTCACCCCTCTTGCACCATCCCATTGCAACTCTACCACCTTCACCTCCCACTATAACCTCTACTATTGACTGACCAAACCAACACCACCCAACCACCATCTCTAACATTAACAAGCCATCCATTAAAGCCTCGCTACATGCATGTCTCACGTTGCACATGCAGTGTGAGTTGAGTTTTTAAAATTTAAAATTATTTTGTAATTATTAATATATAAGGGAAGTTTATTAATTTTGTATTAGATAAATATGTTAGTAAAAATTATTATTTTATTGATCAAATATTAATATAGTAATTGTGATTTTATTTTTAGGTACAAAGTTTGGTCAGCAAGGCCTATTCATTTTTAGGAGGTTATTGATAAAATTATTTTTTTGCTAGAATATAGATAATTCGTATACTCTATTAAAATGTGATATATCACATGATAGCACATTAGGATTTTTGATATTTAAATAGCATTTTTTTATGTTATAATTATCTGCCTAAAAGTATTAGCATAAAATTTGGTGAAATGGATCATATTAACTTGTGTAACTATTATGTAGACGAAATCATGTTAAGATGGGTTTTATGTCAAGAGTAAATTATATAGGTTATGTATGTCCATTATGATATGTTGAGCATGCCTAAGTATATTTTAGTATAAGTATTATTATTGTGTGCCCTAGGAAAATTTTGGTTATTTTAAGCATATCATTCCGATAAAATATGCCTTAATGATTGATAAGTATGGAAGTATGTGTTTTGAAGTTTTAGAAAAGCATGTTAAGGTTTTACATGCCAAACCACATGTAAAGATACGTGTCGTGGTTAAGTACCTATATAAATAATGGTGGTTATGCATCCTTATGATGATAGAAGGAATTGTTGAAAGTTCATATTGGGAATCGTGAGATTCTGGTGGAAAAATAGGAATTTTAGTTGCTTCAGGGGCATTTTGGTCAATATGGGTTAAAAATGAGATGTTGGGTATTTTAATATGATAAGTGGTTTGAAATAGGTTAAGTATATGGTGTGGAAAGGTTGGAGTAAATATGAATGTTCTAAGTTCAATAAATGAGGAAAATAGGATTTTGTGGGAATAGTAACCCCAGGGGAAAAAAGTTATCACATGTGGAAATTGTTTGAGTTTGAACTTAATTTCTGTATACGGTGGTTATATTGGTATTTTAGGAATGCATATTAAATTTGGGAGTCACATGATTCTCATAAGAAAAGTTATGATTAAATTGTAGAATTAGGGTCTTATGGTGAAATATGAATAGTAACCATAAGGGAGGCTATTATCACATGTGTAAACTGTGGGAATTGGACCTTTATTTTCATATATGATTTCATTAATAATATTTTGGGAGTGAATATTAAATTTGGTGGTTATATGTATCTTTTGGGAAGAGTTATGATTACACTGTTGAATTAGATCTATGTAGTGAAATGCAAATACTAACCCTAAGGTTAGACTATTATCGCATGTGTATAGTGTGAGAGTTAGACCTAGATTTTCATATATGATGTCAATAATAATATTTTGGGAGTGTATATTAAATTTAGTGGTTATAAGGACTTTCTAGGAAGTGTTATGACTAAATAATAGAATTAGGGTTTTATAATAGTTATCAATAGTAATCCTAAAGGTAGGCTATTATCGCATGTGTAAGACATGGGATTTGGACTGCAATATTGGGATATTATGTCAAAAATAACATTTTGTTTATGTATAATAGACTTGGTAGCCATATGGGGTATAAGGTGATTGTTATGACAAAAGGCGAAATTAGGGTTTGTAGGAGACCTAAATAGTAATCCTAGGGGTAGGTTATTATTGCATATATAAAACGTGGGATTTGAGCCATAATTTTTGATTATGTGGTTAATGACAATATTCTAAGCTTGGGTATGTAATTTGGGGACTACATGAGTACTAGAGAAGGGATTATGCTAGGTTTGTGAAATTAGGGTTTCTAAGGGAAATATGACATGTTCTAGGATATGTATTGGGATGGTGCCTTTCATGAGTATGTGTATATAATGGTGTGGTGACCTTGAAATAAATAAAGTATGAATAATAAACTAATCACTTAAAGTGATAAATTAAATGAGTGGGGACTAGTTATACCTATCCGTTCCACTAGACAAGAATAGTGGTCAAGAGCTTTTTGCCTTAGATTGTATATTACTAGAAACATTCCACCTATTGAACATGGTGGGGTCCTCTAACTCAAATTAAATAAACCATTTGAATTATCATAACCCTTGATAAGATACTAATCACTTAAAGTGAAACACCACATGAGTTAGGATTATTGTACCTGCCCATTCCATCGGATGAGTAGTGGCCAGGTGCATTTTGCCATGGGTTGTATATTATTAGAACCATTCCACTGATTGAGAATAATGGAGGTCCCTGAACTCAAGGTGAATAAATAATTAGAATGTTAGTTTTTGGAATTAAAATGATTAATGGATGGTTAGGTAGTAGCCTTCATACCTATTTATGATGCTAGAAGTTGTTATTGGTTGGTGCCGGTGAACCTACTTGTGATTGAAATTTGTTGGTATTGATAGTGAGATTTGTGACTGTGGTTATGTTTTGAGGATGATTTTGTTTCTAATTATACTATAAAGAGTATCTTTTGGATTTCTATTAGTAAGTTTCAATTAATTCCAGATGAACGAGTATGATTGGTATATGGCATTGGTGGTATCTAGTTATATGTCGACTATCATATTTCAAATGTTGTATGTATAGTTAAAGGTTTTATGTCATGTATTTTTGTGATTTTGTTATGTTTAAAATGCAGGTTTTTCATTTAAGTTTTGTATAATGGGTCACTCGGTACTGTTGTACTGAAGAGTTCCTTTTCATGGGCCCCCACTTATTCAATGGGCAGCGGTTTTTGCAAGTTAGCTTGCAGGGTTAGTTGAAGGCTATTATTTGGGTTGAGAATTTAGGGATATATGGTGATTTATCTGGTATCTTTTGATGTGAGATATACTGTGATTCTTACACTCTTCATATGTTTTTTTTCACTAACATTTTGTAACCACTGACAGCTGGTTCTAATTGAAATGATGTTTAATTGCTTTAAATCTCTCACCACATAGATTTACAATCAAGTTATTAAATTAAGTGGAGCAACAATCTTAGCTTTAGAACTTGGTAACATAACGGTAGAGGAAACCGGACTTGTACCAAGTGTGTTGGTAACACCCGCAATTTACTATTTTAGCTTCCACAATTAACTTTTAAAAATAAAAATTTTCATTTCGTAAATTTGGGTGTGTTACACACCTATGGTTATAGAGGGTAGTTCTATACCATGTTGTAGGCAAAGTGTTGCAATAGGTTGATCATCCTTCACTGGTCCATCATCCTTGACCCACATGGTTCACCCTTGTTATATGAGGATGACATTGATGACAGTGGTAGTTATGGGGATGATGGAGGTGGTAATGATAACAAGGATGATGGTGTAAGGGTTGATGAATAAGGCATACACCTTATAGATAGCTAGTACTTGGTTAGACCATGTCTTGGAGGTTCAAGATACCTTAATTCTATCCCAAAGCTTTCCAAATTGATTTGAATATATGGTTTGGAAATGTAAGTTTACAGATTAATTACTTTATTTATTATTTCCTTTGTTAATATCATGAATTCATTATGTTTGTCTATTTTATTGTTTAATATCTCTTGTAACACCCCTATGTTTCACTATTAAAAAAATTTACTTCAAAAAGCACTCAATCCGACAAACTAGCCAATTAGTCTGGCTAGACCAGTCAACCATTCTATAAACCAATCGATTGGTTTGGTCAAACAAAACCTTAATCTAAAATGATGAACCGGTCAATCAGTTTGACCAAAAACTTATTTTATTCAATTTTTCAAACTTTTCTCAAATTCATCATTACCTCAAACCCAATCATAGTTCCAAATTGAGATAAAACATTACCAAACTTTGTTAAACACAATACTTTTCCATTCTATAAATCTTATAAAAACTACAGGATATTACAACACTACCACTTTAAAGAGGATGCATCCTCGAAGCCTACTAACCAAAATCCGGACACATTATGTAATACACAGCAATTCACATATTACATTCAACAAGGAAAAAGTGGGTACTACCCCCTTAAAATAAAAGGTCATGCCAACACATATCACACTAGGATAAAAACTTTAGGTACTTCACTCAAATATCCCCCTCAGCCTCCCAAATGGATACTCCTTACAATTAACAAGGGTATTCATCACAATTTCCGATATGACCTTTATAGAGGGGATAACCTCAAAATTATGATACAAGACCCTAACACCATTTGTTCCTTGAAGAACTCCACACATCTACACGCAATCTATCAATGCTCAGTACTCCCGAGCATGTCCATTATGACAATCACACTAAAATCATGCAATTTGAGATATATAAGATATAAGGGAAACTCTACTCCCCCAATTATCAAGGCTACCCCTTTATAAAGCCTAGAACATGTAATCCTATCCCTCAAAGGTAACACAACAGAAGTGGAAATACTATAGGAAGGAGATAAAGTAGATATAGCTACGAGCGCATCTTGTATGATCCAATATACCTTGGGCAGAGCATAACCTTTTTGCCGAACTTCATTAATCCCTTAGTGGGAATTAAAAGGAATCTATCACTCACCTCATAACCATCGGTTCTTCTTCTCAAATCTAAATAGCTCTTTTGTAGATCATGGGTTTCTCTTATACAATCCTAAATTAGTCAGATATACTTTATTGTATCCTCAATCATCTTCAGTCCTAACACAATTATCTCACTGATATCACTCTAACACAAAGAACAATGATACTTTCACCCATATAAGGCCTCAAAAGGTGCCATCTTGATACTTGTGTAGTAACTATTATTATAGAAGAACTCGATAAAGTCCAAATGGTCCTCCCAACTACCCTCAAAATCCAACATACATGCTCAAAGCATGTCTTTTAAGGTCTAAATGATCCTCTCTGTCTGACCATCCATAGTTAGGTGAAAAGCAGTATTCATCTTCAACTAAGTCCCAAAATCTACCTACAATTTATACCAAAAGTGTAATACAAATCTAGAATATTGATCTGACACGATGTCTATAGGGATCCCAAATAGTCGTACAACGTGTTTCTTATAAGTATTGGTTAATTGCTCCATACTCCAAGTCATCCTCATTGGTATAAATATTGCCAACTTAGTCGAATGGTCCACAATAACCTAGATGGAAACAATTTCACTATGGGTCTTCAGAAGACCAACTATGAAGTCCATAGATATACTATCCTATATCCACTCTAGAAATTCTAGTGGTTGTACTAACCCTACTAGTCTCTTATACTTAATCTTGACCTTATGACAAGTCAAACATTAGGCAACAAACTTTGCAACCTCCCACTTCATATGAGGCCACTAATAAATCTTCTTTAAATCTTTATATAAATTATCCACTCCAAGATGGACAGAATAAGGAATACAATGACCTTCCTCCAGGATTTTCCTCTTGAGCTCAACACATCCCTGTGATATACACCACCTACCACAGTATCTGAAAGTACCATATTCATAGAGCTGAAACCCCTTGGCTCTACTTTCTTTAATACCCTGGTTGATTGTCTTGATCAAGTTTACTAGTCTAAATGTCCTCAAAGACTGAAGGTATGATGGTGAGTGCACTAATCATTGATTCTAAACTACCAACAGTGATCAACTCAATCTGTATCTCCCTAAGCTATTGATACAAATTATTGGAAAACATAATAGTGTTTAAGAAATGTGACATCTTCTAGCTAAGGGTATCTACCACTATATTATCCTTACCATTATGGTAGGTCAACTCTAGGTCATAATCCTTGACCAATTTCAACCATCGATGTTGTCTCAAATTCAATTCCTGCTGCATGAAAATGTACTTGAGGCTCGTGTGATTGGTGTAGAACTTGCACCAAACACCATGGAGGTAATGCCACCAAATTTTCATAGCACATACCACTACAACAAGCTATAAATCATGTAGTGGATGGTTTTACTCATACTGTTTTAGTTATTGAGAAGCATGCTCCACCACTCTCCCATGTTGCATCAATATGCAACCTAACCCATGCTTATAAGTGACATTGTATACTTAAAAACCATATGATCTACTTAATAACATGAACACTAGGATAGTATTCAAATTTATATCCAACTATTTTAAGGCTTCATCATACTTCTCATCCCACTGGAACCGTTTAGCCTTCATCAGCAAATTAGCCAATGAGCAAGCTATCTTGAAAAAGTGTGTAATAAACCCGTGGTAGTAACTGACCTGGTCTAGAAAATTACACACCTCCATGATAGAAGTTGGTGTTGGCTACTCAGAAACTACTTGAACCATAGAAGGATCCACTGCCTTACCATCCTTTGAGATTACATTCCCACAGAAAGTCACTTGATCCTGCCAAAATTCACCCTTCAAAAACTTGGCATACAACTAATGTGTCCGTAATAATGCTAAGATTTGTCTCAGATGTTCTTCATGCTTCTCTTAATCATTGAAGTAGATGAGGATGTCATCAATAAAAAATATTATGAATTGATCCAAAAACTGTTGGAAAATATAGTTCATGAGAAACATGAATGATTTTGGCGCAATAGTGAGACCAAAAGGCATTACGATGAACTCATAATGGTCATATCTTGTTTGAAATGTTGTCTTTGGAATATCCTACTATTCTATCCTTAAGTGATGGTAACTTGACATGCAATACCCCAAAATTGTAAAACCTAGAATATAAGTATGAAGGGTATTTTAGTAATTGTACAAATATGAAGGGTACTTTGGTAATTTAACAACTAAGAAGAGTAATTTGGTAATTCTTCAACTAAGAGGGGTATTATGGTAATTATTGTAAGCAAGAAGGGTTAGTGGTAATTTCTCTACTAAGAAGGGCATTTTGGTAATTTGGCAAGTAAAAAGGATAATTTGGTAATTTTACAAGCTAGAGAGGTATTTTAGTAATTTTGTAAGTAAGAAGGGATAAATCGGTAAATTACATATAACATGACAATTGATCTAATAGACCTTCCTAATAAGTCATAAGGGATATTAAATAATAGAATGAGGGTTTATAGCCTTAGTTTTACTTGTTTAAGTGTAACAATGTATATTATACGGGTGACGGTACTTCAGTAAATTGGTATGTATCATAAAAGAAATGCATGGTTTAGGGTTGAAAGGATAATTAAGGGTGTGTTATTATGTCAATTTCATAATCATGCAAGAGGTGCCTTAATTGTTAATTATGCATGGAAATGTGTGTTGGATGTGCTAGAAGTACGTGTTAGGGTTTATGTGTGTAATAAGCCTTAGGTGTGTAGAGCACTTGATTCCATGACTGGTAGCATAATTATAATATGATAACCTATTATGGAATGTGGATAAATGAAAAATAAATTTTAGATTAAAAATAGATGATAAGAGGAAGCCTTAGCCTTAGGGGCATTTTGGTCATTTTGACCTAAGGTGCCTAAGTATAAGAATTAGAACCTAAAATGGCCTTAGTGGACTGTTTAAGGTAGCACGAACAATGATACTAATAAAGAATGCTTAATAATAATGGATGCAAATAAAAATGAATAATTATGTGATTAATGTGTTTCTCGTGGTCACATTAATTAAGACACTAATAATTAAAGTGGAAGACCTCGAGATCGGAAATGGTGGCTCTTTAGGGGTTGCTACCCTAAATACGTAGTTTAACCCACGATTATTCTAGATTTTGCTGGTGTCCTTGTCGGTAGGGTACTATGTGTCCTCGGGCACTAGTGTGACTAGGGTACCTTTGCATCCCTAGGTTGATGGTTGGAGGGTACTATGCTAATTGTATGCACTAGTATGATCGGTGTATCTTTGTGTCTCTAGGTTCATAACCTCCTACTCAAGTTAAATAAATGGAGTTGATGTGTTAATAAAATGAAAAAAAATACTAATCATTTAAAATGGAAGATTATAGAGCCAGACCTAGACCGATCCACCAGCGAGAATAGTGGCCATGAGCATTTTGCACTAGAGACCGTTCCATCGATAAAAAATTGTGGCCATGTGCATTTTGCCCTGTAGTTGTGTTTTCAATCTACCGGTTATAATAGTAGAGGATCCTAAGCTCAATAACTAATCCTTGGATGGTAATAAAATATGGGAAAGATACTAATCATTTACAATGAAACACCTTGTGAGTCGGGGCCAGACTGATCCACCAGTGATAATAGTGGCCGAGAGCATTTTGGCCTGGAGATTGATCCACAGACAAATAATAATGGCTAAGCGCATTCTAACCTAGAGTAGTATTTCTGATCCACTAGCTATAATAGTAGGGTTCCTATACTTACATAGATATAATTTGAGAGATGATTGTACATAATATTTAGTTAATGGCTTCAGACCAGATAATGTTGATTTCACCATTATGATCTATTGTTATGGTATAAATGTGGCCTTGGTACCTATCTCTATTGGTAACTGTTGGAAATGCTAAGTAAATGGACTTTATGATATATGATTCTTGCGGTACAAGTCCATCCTATGTTGTTGTGTTTATTTCTATGCATTGTGTACTTACTATTCTTATGTTTGAATGATGTGTTGCATGTGGGGCCTACCTTTCAATTTTGTATAAATGGTTACTCGGTACTATAGTACTGAAGGGTTCCTTTATGGGCCCTTGCCTATTCAATGGGCAGTGTCCCTTACAGGTTATCCTGTAGGTGCTATTCAAGTTCTTATCAGATAAGAGTATAAGGACTATTCGAGAAGCGTTTTGAGTTTATCCTTTAAACTTTCATATTTCCTTGTGTAATGATTTTATTTTTGTAACCATAAATAGTAGATTAAATTCTTGTAATGTAATTTAATGCGCTACTCTGATTTAGTTTTTAAAACTTGGTTTTGTGTAAAATGTATTCTCTTTCTTTTTAAGCCTTAGCAATTGGTACTGGAATGGTAGAAGGAAACCGATCTGGTACTAAGTGTGGCGGTAGCATCCCCGAAATTTACTGTATTTGCTTCCGCTCAATTTTAATAAAATGAAATTTTTCAGTAGTGAATTTTAAGGGTGTTACATGACTGAATATTAGTCTTGGAGAACACTAACGGAATAGATTGTGGATCATTGTAACAAATAATGGTTCTTTACCGTAACTTGATTCAACCCTTGGCTATTGATGAACAATCTTAGGCTCCTGTCCTTCTTGTAAACAAATAAGATTGATGCTTACCAAGGCAATACATTTGGTCTAATGTAGCTATTCTGCAACAACTCTTCTAACTAATCCCTAAGATCCTTCATCTCTATGGGTACCATGCATTACAATGTTTTGGATACCGAATTTGTCCCTGGAAATATATACACGGTAAACTCAACATCTTAAACAAGTGACATGTGCAAAGTATAATTAGGAAACACATTGGGATACTCTCGGATCGCTATTATTTGCTCTAGCGATGTCTCATTGGCCTGGGTATCCCAAAAACTGCACAAGAAGAGCGGATGCCCCTTACGAACAAATGTACTTATCACAATTACCAATATGACTTTTATATAGGGTTTAGGCTTACACTTCCCGTAGGCGACCCTAAAACCCTTTATTCCTCAAAGAACCGCACACTCTTACGCGCAATCTATCAACGCTTGATACTTCACCAACATATTTCGACAATCATATAGAAATCGCAAAATTTGAGATCCATAAGATTTAAGGGAAAATCTTCTCCCCCAATTATAAAGCCTAGAGCATGTAATCCTTTCCCCCAAAGGCAACATAACAAAAGTGGAAATTCTATAGGCAAGAGATAAAGCCTCTAGCTATAAATGTAGATATCACAAAAGAATGTGATACCCTAGAGTTAAACAATACACATGTTGGAAAGGTAGAGACAATAAGAATACAGGTTACCACACCGTCTTGATGCTCTTCCTTAGTTTTGCTAATCACATTCAAGTGTTCACCTGAAGGAATCCTTGTACCATTTTCTAACCCCTCACTCTACTGAAAAATGTGAGGCTTCTAGAAACTAGGCTGACTAGTATGGCTGACAACATTAGCTAGTGATGGAGGGACTCTATAAGTATGTAGCTGTTGAATCGATTATGTGCTTTGAGCTAGAGACTAACCTATTTGAACACTACCACTTACCACACAACATTCATACACCTTGTGTCCCATCATACCACATCCATGACAAGCTACCTTGTTTCCCTCATAATCCTTTCTTGAATGATCTTCTCCCAACACTTGTAATGGTAATGACTCTCTTCAACATGTCCCCCAAATTGACCTCCAGATCACAGTGTTGATCCCATACTCTAACCATACCTAGGCAGCAAGTTACCCCTAGAATAAGCCTTATTCATATCTCCTAGATGATAATAACCCTCAAACTTCCTCTTTCCCCCTAACAGGGCACTCCTGGCTTGGATTAATTAGAAAGCTTCCAAGACATGTTCATACATTACAACCATATATGGCAGGGTAACTCACACCAATAACTCTTAATATTTGATCCCTAGGCCAATATTGAGGTAATGAACCTACATCACCTCATTGGTATATTACTCCAAAGAAAAATGGACCAAGTACATGAAATTCATGTAGTGCTCCTCTATCAACATGCCTTCCTACTGAAGGGCCATAAACTCGTCATACTACTTCATACGGAGATGAGTGGGGTAGAATAAGGCTTAAAGCACCTCAAGCGAGGGTTCCCAAACAGTAAGATATCCATCTCTATGTTGGATGATCTTTCATCATGCATCTGCTCATCCCCTCAGCTAGTACACTGCCACATCTACCCTCTTATCTAGTGGGCAACCACAAGAGGTGAAGGTCTTCTCCATGTATCTAACCCATCTTTCCATGATATCAAGGTCTTCCTGACCCTTGAAGGTTGGTGGTTGATGATTCTTAACCCTCTTGAGCCAATCCTCCAAAACTAGTGCGGATACTAGCACTGACAGAGGTGACGATACTTGGATCTATCCCTCCATGTAAGCACTGGTAGTCTCCATAAACGCCTCGATGATCTCACAATGACAGTTGACAACCATTGAATCCTAAAGACTATAATTAATCAGAAAAAACTAATATACTGAGTACTAAGACTCGTATAACAAATCGACACAAAGGCTATCTATAACACATTCCCAACCTATCTCACTCAAAGACATTTAGGGTTTGAAAATACTTGAAATTCTAGTTAAATACTCAAATATTTGGGAATCATTATAACAACATTTCAAGCCAACTTAAAATATTTGTAAGGTTAAAAAATCTAAAGAAGTGTGATAAAACTAACCTATGGTGTCAATAAGTACTTTAAAACAAAACACTTTTAAGATTAAACTCTGATAACAACCTATAACACCCATATTTTTTACTACTAAACTTTTTTTTAAAACATTGTAGAAGAAGAAAAATACCAAACACACCTATAAAAAATAGGGTACTAACATTGTACCTAACATAGGATAGGAGCCAACTACTTGTTCCATGTTAGATACAAGGCTAAAAACCCAAACTATTCAAAATAAGAGTAGAGTTGGCAAGAAACATGATATATGGATACTAAAGGAAATTTTACAAAATATGAGCTTTATGGTCCCTAAAAAATTCAAATACATGAATTTTAAACTAAAGTAGATAAATACAATGGTAAAAATAAAAACAGGGCATAGATCCAACCCTGGTCCATTAAGGACTAAATAACAACGTTCGAATGTCTGCGTTCTCAAGCCTCCAAGCACAAAATGAGGTAGGAACACTAAATTTCATCCTAAAACATCTACACATGGTATTCTACTTGAGGGATTGAGCGGATGACCGAACATGTGGGCACATCAATACACTTTATATTGAGTAAGCTAAGTTACCTCCTCAATGGAATTTACAAGCTTACAAGGTCTTAGCATATTATGGAGATCATACCGAACACATATCATGCTTATGCTATACAATTAGATATACATTCTCTATCATGGTCATATATTGCATCAGGGTTTCATGTCATACACGAATCAGACAATTTAGGACTCATCATGCTTATAAATATAACATGAACATCATGGATAACAACATACAATTAAATGATCAGATTATTCAACAACTATTAGGGCTTCTCCCATCCATTCACATAATTTCCCATTGGGTCTATTTTTTAAGCTTACATAATCCATTAGGTAATTTATTTATAAGCTAGTATTTCTTCTTCCCTTTCTTTTTCCTTTTTCTTTATCCATATTCTTACTCTTATTCTTATTTATATCAAGCAATGGATTGTTTACCACCCCCATGGTATCACATATCATGAAGCCTATCCAAAACAGAGGACATAAAGCTTAGTTGAAGCCAAGGAACCACCAATGGACGTAAATTCCAGTTAAAGCTAAGTAACTCATCTAAGTGAACAGACCCTTTAGTATAGATATCCCCTAGTACATCATTAGTGTCTAAAGCAGGTAAGACACCATGATCTTTTTGGATCCTGCTCAAAGGAAAAGCTCAAAGGCACCAATAAATGCCCAAAGGCAGGCTAACCTTTGGTAGCTAATCGATGATCAGGTAACCCAAACCTATGCAAAACTCGATCATCTTCTACTTTAAGTGATTGGTGTGTTATTTTCCAAGGTTTTGTGATCATACAAGACCCATTCAACATCCAAGTAACACATCCACATGCTCATTACATCCTAACCATTATTACTCTTCAAACATGTGGTGGAATTTCCATTAGTGCTTAGCCAATTTCAATTCAACCCATTAAAGTAATCCATTTATTCCAAAATTTGGATTATCTCATACAAAAGTAGCATGATAGCTTACTCATTCCAATTTGCTCATTAAAGTCTTCAAAATGCACTAAATATAATAATATGAATTATAATCCCTTTAATCTATCCAATAGGTTAGTTAATTCATGTCAAGATGATTTCCATCATTAATGGATCATATTATAGCATTGTGTAAAGCCTCAAAGCATAGTAATTCCAAAATAAAAAATAGCACACTCTGTCCGAACTAGTTGATTGGTTTGGGCTAATCGGTTGATTGGTTTTCTTAGCTAAAACCCAAATTTCCCTCGAACTAATTAATAGTTAGGTTAGACTAGTCAACTATTCTAAGACTACTTGATCAATTCTAAAAAATCAGTTGATGGGTTTAAACAGAGAGTAACTAAAGTTACCATAGACCATCTGATTGATTGGTCTAAGCCAATCAGTCAACTGCAAGCATATAAAAAGAAAATTTTATAAATTAAACTAGCTCATATGCTTATTCATGCCACATTTCAAAGGTAAGAATGAGTTACTTGATGTTTAGCAAAGTTTTCCACTAAAGAGGAAAAAAATAAGCTTGAATATTTTATCTTCCAACACCTTAAAAAAACAACATGTTGAAATTCAAAAATCATTAAATAAATTTTACAAATCAAGAACAAGGCTCAGGGAAGAAAATGGACTTACCACTTCAAAGAAAAAACAAAGAAAGAGTATCTAAAAAAAACTTAACTTCTTTCTAAACTTAATTATTTCTTTCTTAAGGATAAAACAAGAGTGAGCTAGAGAAAAGATCAGAAGAATAAATAAAATTCGAAGGTATGCTCAAAATGGAGAGGAATCAACATAAATACTTGATGACTCAGGTATTTAAAAGGCTAAAAGAAAGGTGAGAAGAAGAGGTAATTAGAGTTATTTATAGCTAATAAATAAGTTAAGGAATGAGTGAGGTTACGTAACATATCAAAAACCCTAATTTTACTGTTCAAATTTGAGCTAAATAGGTAGATTTATCAAGAATAGGTTGACTTCCATTTCAAAGCTTAAATTGTGATTTTTAAGGGAATACAGGTTGATTTCATCTAAAAAAATTATTAAACATAAGACCAAAAATGGAAGATCAGAGTGGGAAGAAAATCTCTCAGCCTTGTAGGGATAGTTTGAAAATTAAAACATACTTCTAGAGTTATGTAGAGGAGAAAAGAAGAAGAAGATAAGAGTGAGGTCTTCCTCTACCTCATCTGTCAAAATTGGGTCATCGAATCTATTTGAGGTAGCAACTAAAGCTGAATAAATGATCAAAAAGGTTATGGATCACTCAAGAATACATTAGAGTTGGATTATCAAAGTTTCATTTTGATACTAGAAAATCGAGTTTTAAAAAGCAATCAACTAGACAAACCATTCGACCAGTTTTCCTAGACCAATCAACTATTCCACAAAGTAATCAATAATTCCCTAAACTAGCAGAAAAATTTGGTTGAACAAAACCTTAAGCTGAAATGATGAACCAGTTGATTAGTTCATAGTTACAATCTATCAGTCGCCTGAAAACTTGTTTTATTCAAATTTCCAAACTTTTCTCAAATCCATTATTACCTCAAACCCAATAATAGTTCCGAATTGAGATCAAATATTATCAAATATTATTATGCATAATAATTTTTCATTCTATAAATCTTACAAAAATTATGGGGTATTACATAGCTAATTTTTTATGGTTTACACTATACTAGAGCAATTTAGTAATTGGATGAGTACCATTGATTATTACTATTTTACCCAAAATTATGGCACTAAATTGGAGCACCTAACAATTTGCACTTTTTATACATGGACTAAGCTCTCGTATCCTCATTTGTAAAATTTTGGTGACCAAATACTAATAGCTTCCATATGTTGTGGGGTGAGATGATCATTAACCTCTTAGATGTACAATAAATATTAGGGTGAAAGGTTGATGGTTACCCATTCTATGTGAGTGATATAGATCAAATTCATGTGCAAGTGATATACATATTAGCTAGAATATTTGGTATGCAGGATGAAGATGCAAAGGCAGTGATTAAAAGGGGTGAAATGTATTTCTTGACACTACATGCCATGTGTACATTAGACCTAGTAATAATAAAGCTCTTAATGTGGTTGCTTGGCTTGTCATTATTTGTAGATAATTTATCCATTTGAGTTAGCTCATATATGCATGGGGAATGATTATAATTTCTTTCTTATATAGACAACTGAGTATAACATCTAGAACTAAAACTACTCAAATATCCGGATGTACAACTCTAGTGCAAATATATTTGTAACTATCATCTATATAATACATTCTTTGATCATTTAGTTATAATTCTAACATGTGTATTTATAACACCCCTATTTTTTAATATTGAAATATTTTATTTTAAAATATCTAAGAAGTGGAAAAATACAAAAAAAAAATAGGAAAAACAAGCTGTTACCACCACACCTAATATAAAATATACGTTTGTCACCCGTCACATGTTAAATACAAGGTTAAGAAACCTAGCATACCAAAAAAAAAAGAGTAGAGTGTGGAAGAAACATGAAATGTAGATACTAAAAGAAAAAGTTTACAAAACAAGACCTCAATGGGTTCCCAAAATATTCAAATACATTAGAAAAAGATTAAACCGAAACTACATACTTACAATAGGCATAAAGGGCATATCCCCAAGCCCTGGTCCATTAAGGACTAAACACAATCTTTGGATGTCCACGCTTTTAAGCCACCAAGCCCAAAATAAGGTAGGCCCACTACTGGTCATCCTAAAAAAAACCTACACATGGTCTTCTATTCATGGGATTGAGCAGGTAACCAAAAAAATGGGTACATCAGTACTCTACATATTGCATAAGCCAAATTACCTCCTCAACAAGAGTCAAAAGCATATAAGGCCACATGTTATATTGAAAATAGCAACATACTTACACATCGCACTTAAGTGTACATGTATTATTATAGTCATATAATGCATAAGGATTTCATGCCATGTGAGGACATAGATAATTTATGGCCTATCATATATAGAAATGCAACATAGATAGCAAGGATAGGAATGTATAATTAATAACAAGTCACATATTACTAGGATCTCCTACTATATACCTACAAGAGTATTTCATTAGGTCCATTTCTAGTTTTACATGACCTATTAAATTAACTATTTTCAAGACATTATTCCTTTTTCCCTTTCTTTTCCTTTTTCTTTATCTATATCCTTATTCTTATCAAGTGATAGACCGTTTACCACCCCATGATCTCACATATCATGGAAGCATATCTAAACCAGAGGACATAAAGTCTAAATGAAGCTAAGTAACCACCAATGGACAAAAAGTCCAACCAAATCCAAGTAACCACCAATAGATAAGTCCGCCCAAAGCCAAGTTTGACCAAATCTTAACGCCACCTAGGTGACTAGGCCCTTTAGTATCGATAATCCTTAGTACATCATCAGTGTCTAGAGTAGGCAAGGTACTAGAATTTACTAGGATCCCACCCTAAGGTAAAGCCCAAAGGCACCAATGAAAGCCTAAAGGCAGACTAACCCCCATAGCTAATCAAGGATCAAGTAACATATACCAATGCAAATTTTGATTATCTTTCACTTTAAGTGATTAGTGTGTTATTTTTTAAGGTTATATTATCACATAAGGCCCATATAACATCAAAGTAATACATCCACATAACATTCTCTCTTAACCATTATTACCTTCCAACCATGTGGTGGGATTTCCATTAGTGCTTAACAAAGATTAAATTATTCCATCATGATAATCAATTTAGGACAGAAATCCGGAATACATTATCCTTTTGAATTTAAAGCATTCTCATTAGTTTTTCCATTAAGACCTTCCAAAGCACTTAGTGAGAATACCATGGATTATGAACCATTTAATCCACCTAATAGGTTAGTTAATTCATCCCAAGATGTATGTTATCATCATTAAAGAATCATATTATAGAATTTTATATAGTCTCAAAGCATATCAAGTCTAAAAGAACAAAAAATAGCACACTCTAGCCAAATCGATCTATCGGTTTAGGCTAACTGGTCGATTGATATGTTTAGATATGTTCTAAAAAACCTAGTTGATGGGTTTAAGCAGAGAATAAACAAAGTTGCCAAAGATAATATGTTCAATCAGTTTGGGCCAACTAGTCGACTGTTATGAGAACCAGTCGATTGATTTAAAGTAACTAGTTGATCAGTATGCCTCCAAACAACACATAATAGACATTTTAATATGATTCAAACTCTAAAATCTTACCACATCCAAACCATAACATTAGCATAAGATCAAAATTTATCATGATCCTAAATTGAATCATGCTTCATTTTCAAGCAATCAAACCTATTCTTCATAAATCAAGCCCTTTTTCTATAAAAATCTTTATTAATTCAGCATGCATCACTAAAATGCCAAATTATCATATAGGCACATGAAGAATAAAATTTTACTTACTACACTAACACATATGCTTATTCATGCCAGATTTAAAAGGTAAGAATAACTTACTTGAAGCTTAGAAAAATTATCCATTGTAGGGGAAAAACTTAAAGTTGAAACATTTTATCTTCCCAAAACCATAAAAACAAAATTTTAAAACTAAAAATTCATCAAATAACCGTTACAAATCAAGAAATAAATTTAGGGAAGAAAACAAACATACCACTTCTAAGAGAAAAACAATGGAAGAGTCAAATGAAATCAAAGTCAACTTCTTTCTATATATAACTCTTTCTTGTGTAAGAATAAAATGAGAGGAAGATAGAAAAAGGATCATAAGAGTGAATCAAATTAGAATGAGAGCTCAAAGTGTAGGAGAATTAGCACAAGTGTTTAAGAACTAGGTTATTTTGGAGGCTAAAAGAAAGGTAAGAAAAATATATGATTAAGGTTATTTATAACCAGTGAATTGATTAGAGAATGAGTGAGGATATGTAACATATCAAAACCATTCAAATATGAGTTGAACGGTTATATTTATCAAGAATAGATTGACTTCCATTTCAGAGCTCAAATGGTAATTTTTTTTTGAAGAATGCAGGCTGAGTTCACTTAGAAAATGTTGAACACGGGAAGGGAAATTATAGATCAGCATAGGAAGTAAAATTTCCAACCATCTTATGATATCTTGCAAATGAAGCATTCATCCTAGAGGTGTGAAGAGGGGAGAGGAGGAAGAAGACAATAATGAGGTCATCGTCCCCCTCATATGTCAAAATCAAGCCCTCAAAGCTAATCACTATAGAAATTAAAGCTGGATAAATGATAAAAAAGGGTTAATGATCACTTAGTAACATCTTAGAGTTAGATTATCAAAGTTCTATTTTGTTGCAAGAAATTTCCTAGAAAATTGATCTTTGAAAATGATGTAGGAGCAAACATTTAAGAATTGGCATTCATAATTATGGAACCAATTGTTCTTTATTTAGAGATGATATCCCACAAAATTGAAGACAAACAGATGGTTACATTGCTAGTTATAGATGAAATGTACCATACAAACTACTAGGCATATATGTACATGTGCATGATATGTATGGCATGCATGGAGGACGTGGCTATATGCATGGGGGAAATAATATGTATCTTGGACATGCATATTAGTTGATTTAATTAATTAATTAATTAATGAGTAGAGTTAGAGATTAGCTAGAGAATAAAGTAGCATAAATCAACCTTTTTGAAGAATATTCTATATTCTAGTATCTTTTAGCTAGACAACTTTTGAAGAATTATACCTTTTAGCTAGTATCTTGTAATCAGTATCCTAGGATATATAAATCCATAGAACCCACAATTAGAAAGAAATAAAGATTTAATTGAAGTTGAATGCAAATTACAAGTATTGAATTCTATGTGAGTTAATCTCAAGTTTAATGAAATCTATGTGAACGATTGATCTTGAAACCCTTAATCTCTTTGCCTGTGTGAATAAGAGATTAAGTACTACCCTTTCTAATCTCCATAACCCATTCCTTTCTAGCCATATTCATTTTCCAAACACATCCTAAAATTGAAACCCTAACCCTAATTTTCAAAACTAAACCCTAACCCTAACCCATGAATCCATCCATCATCAAACCCTAATCATCGAATCATCCTCATCATCATCTTATCATTGTTGAATCATATTCATCATTCATCCATCAAATTCGAATCATCATCATTGAATCATCAATACCATCAAATCATCATTATTCAATCCTATGCAAATACCTACATCATTAATTCACCACTTTAGAATCATCCTCTTCCTAATTACAACATAATCAAACATTAGTTTTTCTTATTTAGTAATTGCAAATTCCCACACAAATTAGAAAATCATTTAGCCTCACAAACTAGTCGATCTATTTGGCCAGACCAATCAACTATTCTACAGACCTATCAGTCAAGGTCCCAAAATTAGTTGATCAATTTCATTGAACAAAAACCTTATCTAAAATGATGGACAAGTGGATTGGTTCATAGAACCAGTCGATTGGTTCACTAGAAAAACTCACTTTTTTCTAAATTTTTTATTACATCAAACCTAAATTATAGTTCCAAATGAAAATAGAAATCATCCAAATTTTATTAAACACAATAATTTTTCCATTTATAAATCTCATAAAATTATGAGGTATTACAGTATTATAACAAACTTCAATATATTAACACCTTTCTAATTTTAATCGTATTAGGTGTGACTAGGACTCTTCATGCCCTATAATCAAATATGGTGGAGTGATAAATCTTTCGACAAGAGTTGTATCATGCTTGGATACCATAAAAGGGTGATTGATTTTATTTTTGTGAGAAAAGTACTAATTTGAGTTAAAATATTATTATATGTTTTTATTTTAGTGAATTTTATATAATCCGTTTGTTATAAGTCATATGATATCTGTGCAAAGTAGCTAATTTGTGGAGTGAATTTCCTATGACACCATTTCATGTTAAAATACATTATATGAGTGTTGTAGAACCATATATGCTAGAGGGAGTCACACATTAGTTCATGTTTACATAATTGATACCCCATGACCATATTAGTCTAAAGAGAAAGACATATAGAGGTCTCCTTATGAGGAGCTATAAAGTTTACTATCATTAGATGTTTGCACAATGGAGTGTGCAATATGAGAACCTACTAGACCCACATATTTTTGGAGTATCGGTAGTGAACCCATCATATACAGATCTTAGTTACATGAAGTGGTATGTGTATGTGAATCAAAGGTATTTGTTACAAATGATAGAGCAGCTTTTGTTGGTGTGATGTAATGAGTGATATGATGTTATAGTTGATAGGCTTCTTGTTCATGTATCAACAAATATTTGTTCTATATGTTGGAGGGGTGAGCCACACCTATATTATAAGCAACAACAAGGTTGTATTGAGATAGTTTTTCATCAATTAGGAGTTAAAGTAAGAGGGTGTGGGTGTGTTCATTATGCTTGATTTGTTATGTGTTTTGTGTAATGTAATTTTCAATTTCATGACACTCATAGCTTATTACATTTTCAAACATTGATATGGTTAATAAATCACCTACAAATACCTATCTATACTTAACACTCTAGGAAGGGTAACATTTAACAATCAAAATGGAGTTAATATGATGGCATAATATCATCACATATGATAACAATCAAACAAGATAAACAATCAAATATCAAAATACAAAGAAAGATAGAGGGAATTATTTTGATTAAATTACATTTACATATTTCAAAATTCAAATACAAATAATCTAAAGAAAATCTACAACAATTATATCCCCCATTAGTATATGTTTGAAGATAAAGGAAGTTGTTTCATTAGATGTGTGTCATCATTCTTTAACCTTATCTATAATTCAAACCATAATACCTCTTATATATAAAGTAATTTTGTATAATTTTTTTAAGGGAATTATATTGTAAAATAAATTATAAAAATGATTTTTAAATTAGGAAACCAGTTGATTAGTACAACAAATCCATCAATTAGTAATTTGTGGCTTTATTTTGCTAGTTCTGATAAACCAGTTGATTAGTATGCCAAAAGTAATCAACTGGTTCTACTAGACTTGTAATCCTTATCTAGTTTTGACATCAAATATATTCCAATATTTCACCTAGCTTTAGGGATATATTACATATTGGTTATAAATAGATTTTTTAGAGGATTTTAAACCCTCATTGCAAACTAATTTTTAGATTTTGCTAAAATTTAACAAGAGTTTTCTCTTTTTCCCATTTTCCACATTTTCCCCTTGATTCCCTCTTCCTTGTCCTTCTACCCTATAGTTGCATAGTAGGTGTGCCTTGCATCCTAATATCCCTATTTTCTTCTTCTTTTTCAATTGATCTAAGATCCCTTATACCCCCTTGTTCACTATCGTATCTAGCCACACCTTTCACCCTTTTCCTCAACCTCACTCAAGTGGCTAGCTACACTTGTTAGTCTGCCCTCTTGAACTCGAATCAGGCCTTCTACTATATCTTTTTATACTCAAATAATCCCATCAATAACCTAATTTGAAGCTCTTGCTCTCATTTGCAATAAATTCTTCAAGTGATAGAGATTCATAAGGTTAGAGTCGCTTCGAAGAGTAGTCTTCCTTGCTTGGATATTTGCTAAAAAGGTGAACTCAGCTAGACCTTGTAAACATAGAATGGCATGTTATGTTCTATATTTTTATTATTTTTTTAGCATGATTTAAATTATGTTCCAAGTATGTTTAAGTGGTTGTAAGAATGAAATTAGCCTTAGGAGCATGACATGTTTGGTCAATTTGAATGAGAACCCATAAATTTGAATGTGGCATAAATAATGTGTAATTTGTTATCTTGGGTTTAGAATTATGAACTATTGATGTTCAGTATGATTTCTGAAATGTTTCATGGTTTATGGATATGTTTAGATTTAAATTTAAATCATGTGCATCTTTGCAATAGGTTTTACCTAGTAGAACCAATCAGTTAGAATAGGACAAAACTAGTCGAATGATTTTGGCCTACCAGTCAACAAGATCACTGAAAGTTGATAATTGTTTTACTAATACATTAGTCAAATGGTTAGGCTTTTAACTAGTATGTTTGTGGCATTAATTGATTGGTTTTTTATACAAGTCAACTAGCTTGCTTATCACCTTATCTTTTTCTTATGGTATGTTGCCCAGACTAGTCCTTAGGTATGGTACCATTCAAATGGTTTGCCTACTGCACACTTTTTCTCTCTTACCTATTTTCCATACCATTCCATTGGTTTGTAGGACCAATTGACTAGTTCACTTGAGATTTTTGGTGTATTTTCTTAAGATTTATCTTAAAGGTTGACTTCCTTACTGACATTTGACCTTCTTGAATCATTATTAAAATTTATATAATTTGCTTAAGTGTAGAGGTATTATATGATTTTAAATGTTAACCTTAAATAATACAAGTGGAAGATAATGATATTCTATGTTGAATTCCCTTTGTGGATCATCTGGTGGTTTTAGTTCACCATATTTTTGTGAGTTGTGTTGGATATCTAAATTGAGTCAGCTGGTGGTTTTAATCCACCTTATTTTGAGCTATGTTGACTATCTATATTAAGCTAGCTGATGTTTTAGTTCACCTTATTTTGAGTTGTTTCGGTTATCTATATTATGTTAGATAATGGTTTTAGTCCACCTTATCTTGATTAATTCTAGCTATCTATATTAGGTCAACTAGTGGTTTTAGTCCATCTTATTTTTGTAAGCTACAAATTTTATCTATATTAGGCCATATAGTGGTTTTAATATAATTTTTCTATTTGTATGAGTTGTGATAATTGTCTAAATTGGAATAGCTTGTAGTACACAACCCCCTAGAAGTGATTATGGAACATGTTTATAAGAATTTGATATAAGTTAAACATGAGGCTATGAATTGTTTTCATATCCATTATAACATGTCGTATGTACTCATGATTTACTAGATTTGTGCCACTACCTTTGTGTTGTATGTTGCCTCTATAGGGGAGGTCTGGTTTACTTAGTTCATTGGCATATTCATACCACACATGCAGGTAACTTGTTGTAGGTAACCGATTAGGATGATATAAATCTGTATGTTGATGTGTCTAGGTAAGAATGACATTATTTGGGATAAGACTTAAGTTAGGAGCTATCGAGTGGTGCCTTAGGGATATTTTCGTATTCAAGATATTTTAGACTCTTGTGTCTACTTTCCTTTTTGGTTGTATCTTTTTGGTACTTAACCTCCTCAACTTATCACATTATTATTATTGCTAATTATGTTGTTCTCTATGCTATCACTTGATTGAGAATTTTTTTGCCTTACCTTTACCATGAAGAAGGTGTAGATACTAAGCTCTTGTTAAGAGCAGTGATAGCAAGGATGCACAGGAGCAAGGAATGAAACACAAAAATATCATTACTTAAAAAATTAGGAAATGGGGACAGGAGGAAATAGTAATACAAAATCACATATAAATACTTATTTAAATACTCTTTTTTAATGCAATATAAGTATCTAATCTAATATTAATTATCTTTATAGAAAAATAATAAATTATAAATTATAAAATAAAGTAAAAAAATACACTTCTTATTATATATAACCCAAATAGGCCCTCGTATAACATCAATCTTTAATGAAAGAAACTTAATTATCTCATGCCTCTTGCCTCCAATTAGTCTCCCTCAGCTATCGACTTGTCCAATTAGTTTCCTACCACCATTTGTTCAACTTATTATGCACTTCATATTCCCTTATACTGCTCCCATTCGTTAACATCATTGAAAGTTGTTCCATAAGTGGAAAAGAGACTCTCTAAATTTAATCCTGATCTCTCCTCGCCACAACAAGTGGATGAAGATGATCAAAAGAAGCGATTGTGAGATGCTGAGTTTTATGGCGATCACGACTACTATGGAGTGTCAAAGCCACGATGCAAAATGAAGCCTGATACTCTAGTCGTTCACCACCATAATTTTGAATATGAAGCTCATATAGCATTGTCATAAGCCTTTTCTTTTCTACACTCAAAGTTTTTGTGTTGTTTGGAAATCTACACCTCCATTTATGACCTTGGAACATTTTCAAGACATGAAACGACACCCACAATCCATTTTCATTCATCATAGGCAATAAGACCCACTTATTGGTTTTCTCTTTGACAAATCTATAATTTTAAACCAAAATTTTTGGGTGTTTCAAAAACTTTTATTGATATGATTTTATGTATGTCAAGACACTACTATCATGGAATATCTACCATACAACATGCACTAATGGTAGTGCAATTTTTTCTAAGAGTTGCATATATATAACTAATTATTATAAGAAATTTATAAACTTTGATGATAATGTTAGAATAACATGTAACTAAGTACATAACGATATGTAATGTGCATATTCTATCAAGAAACATATGCTCACTTCACTTTCAAGACCCTATATATCATGTTGTACCACTAATGATAGAAATGAATTATTATCTTGAGATAAGCATATGAATTGAAATGCCCCAGAATTATTTATTTTAAGATATATTATTAAATAAGGATTTATTGGAAAATTAATTTAATTTATTATTTTATTTGGAATAAGATGGATTTATTTAGGGCAAATTAATAGGAACTTATGAATATTTTTATAAAGGAAAAACTAGGCTTTTTGTTAATTAAAAAGGGATTTAAAAAATAATTTAAAAATCCTAAATTAGCCTAAAAAGAAAATGTAATATTATTTTAAATAAATGTTTTATTTAAATACCTAAATTATTCAAATTAATTTATTTAAACCCAAAACCTTAAATTTTCCTTTTCCTTTTTTCCTTTTCCTTTTTCTTTCCTCCTTTTTCTTTCTTTTCTTTCTTTCTTTTTTTTTTCTCTCCAGCCGGTTGGGCATGGCGCGGCCCAACCCACCTCTCCTTCTCCTTTCTCAGCGGCCCAGTACCGTGCCTCCTTCATGCGGCATTTCAATGCTGCATTTTTACTCGTTTCCAGATGAGACGCTGCATCTCATTTAATGAGTAATTTAACCGGCGCGACCGGCCCGGTTCTCTCCCTTTTCTTTTCTTTCCTGGCTGACCGGTTCACCCCTTCCCTCATTCCTTCTTCCTCCCTTCTCCTCCGTCGACGCAGCCTGCAACTTCCGCCCCCAAAAATGGCGACGCCGGCCGCGAGGACTTTGACCGGCCGATTCATCCCTCTTTTTCTCCCTCTTGACTCGCACATTGACTTGGAATGATCGATTATCCTCAACTCTCACTCGTTCCCTCTCTTTTGCTTCGCGAAACTTTGACCCCAACCCAAACAATCGCCGGCTAATTTCTGCCACCGGCCACCCAAACCCTAGCATCCAATACCATCCAAGCGACCCCCAAAACCCTAATAACCCATCTAAACTCTATAAATAGCCTAGTTGTGGATGTTTTTGAAGCTTCTTCTTTCCCGAAACCCTAAGTGAGAACTGCCCGAAACCGCAACTTTAGACGCATGTTCCGACACCGATAACCAACCTCAGCGCCACCACCACATTCCAAATTCTTCGTTGCAATTCCCTCTAGCTGACTAAACCCTTCACATCCTTTGATTCTTCTTGCACGAGCTGCCATAGCCGTGCGAAATCTCTTGCCCATCTCTGATATGAACCTTAAAAATTTATACTTAATTAATTTTGATAATTGCTGTGAATTATTTACTTATAATTATTTATCTTATTTGGTGGATAAATAGGAGTGTGATGCAGCATATGGATTCTGTGGATCTTCGGTTGTAGTTGCTGGAGTGTGCAGATTATGTATCTGGAGTGTGCAGATTATGTATTTTTTGTAATTACTTGTAATCCCATATGATGCATTCGCCGGTCGAATTGGCTAATGGAAATTAGGTCGGTTGTATAATCCGCCACCCGGTCCTTAATTATGGACTAGTTGGATTGTGGATTAATCAATCCTTAATAGTCATGATTAGCTAAAGTTAGTTAGCTGATGGGAATTATGTCTCAAACTTACCTTGTATTTGGGGAATATCCATTGTTGCGTTCTTGGGCTGGTCGAACCTATATCTACGGCCCAAGATTGTCGACCCTTTCCGTTTCGCCGGGCTGTATCTCGTCTGGGCTGTACGTGTGTATTTTATACGATCTGTTATACGGTCTGTAAGCTGGTATAAATAGGCCATATAACGTTGTAATATGTAGATAATTGGAACAGAATACAATTATTGATTTTTCTCTCGATCTCTCTCGTGACTTGTCTCTCTCTCTCGGCGAACCACTCACTCGCTCTTCTTCTCTGTGTCTGCTCTCTTACTTTGATCGATCTTGATCATTCTTTCTTCGATTTCAGTTGTCGTTGTAAAACTGTACCTTTGAATCTTTGGGTCTTCCTTTGGAGTTTTCCTTAGGCTGAATCCGGCGAATCGAACCTTGCGCTCGATCAATTTCTCGATCCTTTCGTGAAACCCTAATAGGTTTCCATCAATCTCGCAAAAATCTATACCCCGCAACCTTTAAGCCGCCTTCCACCACCACTGTCGCCACTTCTATTGGCCCCTGCACCACCCAAAAACTCCCTCTAATTCTCCTCCACCAAGCCATAACTTTATTTTCTCTTTCCCCTCCTCCTTCCCTCTTTTTCTTCATCTTTTGCCCTCTTAGACTCTTTTTCCGGCCACCGCCGTGCACAACCGCCAGTGTCGCCCATCCCTGCCGACTCAAGGTGAAACCCTAGACCTTCTTAGACCTTCCTTTATATTTATTTACATTTATTCTGTTTTTATTCAAATTTTTATTGATATTTGATTATTATTATTATTATTATTATTATTAGATGGAATATTAATGCTAAATTTTCTTTGTAGGGTAGAGAGTAGGAATAAAATAATTAGGGTTATTAGTTTCGAAGTTTAGGTATTATTTGAATTATTATATGTTTTATTACCATTCTTCTTATTATTATTATTAATATTATTATTAGTATAATTATTTTTATTATTATCTTTAATTATTCTGGAAGGGCAAAGACCTTATTATTTTGTTATCATTCGTACCTATGCTTTAAAGTATTATTATTACTATTTTTATTATTAATAATAATATTATTATTATTATCTTTATTAATTTAATATTATTATAAATAATATATGTTATTAATATTATTGAATGGTATTTTATTATTTAGGGGTAGGGTTGAAACCCTACCTTATAATTTTAAGGCTTAGATTATTATTATTATTAAGATTTCTATTAACATTATTATTATTAGTAATAGTTTGTTATTATTAAAATTATTATTATTATTATTATTATTATTATTATTATTATTACCTTTGCTAACTTTATTGGGTGAAGGGTAGAAACCCTTATAATAGTATTTTATTAGCTTTTTAGTAGTAATTGGTGTAGTTAATTAAGAACCAAGACTTAGGATAAGTTAGAAACTAATACCATTTTAGGAGGGAAGCTAATTCTAGTATTTTTCCCCATAATAGGTGAGTCCAGTCAAATTCCTCAGGTGGAATAGGAGCGTACACTAAGACCGGTGACCTTTTAGGTAAGGGATGCTAAGGCCGTTTGTGTGTTTATATGCATTATGTGATTCATATGCCATGTATTCTATGTTACCATTATTGATTATGTTATATATGATATGATGTGGAGTTCACGTATGATCTTGGGTTGTTATATGGCATGTGTTTTATTTATATGTGATGATATGCGATGTGGCCTTAAGACAGGCATGTTAGAGTTTGCATGATGTTATTAATATTACATGGTGTTAGGGTTTCACGTGATGATATTAACGTTGCATGGCAATATTAGGGTTGCATGGAAGTGTGGTACGTTGCATGGCAATATTAGGTTTGCATGGAAGTGTGGTATGTTGCATGGTAATATTAGTGTTGCATGGAAGTGTGGTACGTTGCATGGCAATATTAGGGTTGCATGGAAGTGTGGTACGTTGCATGGGAATTGGGGTTTGCATGGAAGTGTGGTATGTTGCATGGGATTTAGGGTTTGCATGGAAGGGTGGTTTACGTGGAGCTAGGGTTTGCACGGGAGCTAGGGTTTGCATGGGAGCTAGGGTTTGCATAAGAGCTAGGGTTTGCATGGGGAGCTAGGGTTTGCATAAGAGATAGGGTTTGCATGGGGTTAGTCATGCATATCCAAGGTGAAAGCTTTGAATAAGACACTTAAGACACTAACCATTTAAAGTGAAAGATTATTGAGCCGGGTCCAGCCGATCCACCGGTTAGGAATAGTGGTTAGGGTTTTTACCCTATAAGTGACCAATCCACCGGCGAAAAATAATGGTGTGGACTTCGTCCCGCAAGTGACCGGCCCACCGGCAATAATAGTAGGGTGACTTGAGCTCAATAAATACAAACCAGAATTTCAAAGGCATTTAAAAGATACTAATTACTTATAGTGGAACACCATGTGAGCAGGAACCAGCCGATCCACCGGTAAGGAATAGTGGTGTGGACTATTGTCCCGCAAGTGACCGATCCACCGGCGAATAATAGTGGTGTGGACTTTGTCCCGCAAGTGACCGGCCAACCGGCTAAAATAGTGGGGTGTTCCTGTATTTACATGGATTTGATAAAAGGCATGGTGTGTATCGACTTCCGATAAAAGATTAATTAAATAATTAATCCGGATTATGATTGGGCCTTTATGTATCTACCCGAATGATTGTTCGTTATTATGTGATCATGTTGGTCTTTATGTTCTTTTATTCCTATACATGGTTTATGTGATTTTATGTGTTGGCCTTAGTGCTCGGTTACCTTACTCAGTACGTAGCGTACTGATCACCCGTTTCATGGGTGCTGCTCATTCCCACGAGTGGAAGACCCATCTGACTTGCTGCAGGTAGGAGATGTTTATTTTGACGCGATTGATGTCTATGGGACATCGGATGGGACTAAGTGATGATTGGGCCGAATCAGTTTCGGAGTGGTGTGGCCGGTTTTCCATCGAGATTTTACTCCCAGTTTCTTTTAATTATGTTGAACGCTTCATAAATGATTTTATGATTGTAGTTATTTCTTTTCCCTGAAAAACTACCCTCGTATTTTGGATTGAATAAAAACTTATGCGTACCTAATTCCCGTATTTATGAAATTGAATTATTATTAATGTTATGAGCTGTTTTCTTAGCCTTAGCACTTGGTACTGGAACGGTAGGAATGAACCAGTCTGGTACTAAGTGTGGCGGTAACATCCCCAGAATTTACGGTTTTAATTTATAAGTAGTGTTTTGTTTTAAAAAAATTGTGTAAATTTGGGGGTGTTACATGAATAGTACATTGTATCAAGTGGAATAACCAATATCTAGTATGTATATCTAGCGTGGTTGTGCATTATGCCATTCCTAGTGAATAAAATTAGGATAGAAATGATCAATTATTATATATTTTAACACACTATTATACAATTAAATCATTGGATGAACCTTGTGGTATAACTCTATATGGATTTAAACCTATTCATTCTCATCACCTATAATACAATATGCTAATGAGATAAATCCATAATTCCCATCTCCCCACACATTATAACAACTATGAATATATGGTATTACATGTCGATTTAATTATCTCATATATGGGAATTGTAACTGGCTTGATGACATATTAGGCATAAACGATGACAATTGTGCTTAACTATCATCGTGATCTTCATCCCAAGATGACATAACTAAACCATTAATTGATTCTAAAAAATTGAATACCTTTGATCCATATACTCCTTACTTGAAGGATCCGTTATAGTGGAGTTTTGCCTTAAACAACCCTTTTCGTTGTCATTTTTTAGTCTTTTATTGTAGTGTTCTATAAGGAATGATAATACTAAATATTTCTTGAGCCAACTAATTTTTTGTAATACATCAAATTTTTCTAACCCTAATTCTTAGGTGATTAGGCTCCTAATCCCTTTTCTAACCCTTAAACCATTATAAACACTTGATCAATACCTCCAAAATTATCATTTTACATTTCTACCCATCAAAAATATAGTTTTCAATTTAACCAACCAACATTCGATTGGGCCTTACCTTCATTCTATCAACCAACAACTCTCCTAACCCTATCTCCCATAGCCTTAGGCAGCTAACCACGAACCACTTCTGGTTGACTAGAACTAGTTACATTATTATTGATTTTATTCATTTATTAACTTTATTCATTTCTATTAACCTAAAATAAACTCCTATCTCCATTATTTTCATATATTTGGGTTTCTAAATTGATTCCTTACCTTTTTCTAATTTTTTACAAATTTTATGTACTATTTAGCTATATTACCATTTTAATCATTTATTAGACTTTCTACCTTATCTAAGCCATTTTAAATCAGATTTGATTTTCTTGGACATGAGGGCTTCAAAATTCTAATCTCCTTATATGATTTAATAAGATCCCACATGGTTTTTGCTCATTTAACCAAAAATCTAACCATAATCGCCTTAATCATATTCCGCCAACTCTTTTACACTCTCTTACCCATGTCAATCACTCACATCACTCATCTTGCTTGTAAGCAACCTCACATCCGAGTCTCTCCCTATCTCAAGCCCATTTTCAACAACTATAAGGGATTGTGCCCTTTGGTTGGTCATTCCACACTTAGCATAAGTTCCTACACTTCAACTTTGCTATCGCCTCTCTTCTTGTTTTCTGTTGTGTTTGTTACTAGGTTTTACCTTATAGCTGAGCCTATAAACCCTTCTTCTCTTCATTTTTATTCCATCTTCAAATTATAAAATATTGAATATTTACTTTTTTGTACTTATTCTAAATAAAATAGAGTTAACTTCATAGATTGGAGGAGGATTGAACAAGTTTATTCCAAGCCCAATTTTGAAATCCTAAGGGTTATTATCACCTACTTTAATATTTATCTTCTCTATAAACCTTTTCTATTGTCCACCTTTTACTGATTCTTATATTTTTATTTTAGGTAATCAAGTGGTACATAAAGAAGACTAGGAGTATTTTGTGCTTAAAGGCTGAAGTGTATTTTTGTAAAGATCCACTTCTTTAGATTAGGGATTTGGGTTTCTATGTGTTAAATTATTGTAAATTATTATAGCACATTTTGTTCCTAAAACTCATGATTATGGTTGTTTTGTATGGTTTCTTCCATTCTACCTTAATATCATGCTTTTGGGTGTTGTTATTTTTTCCATGTAAATTCTACATTTTTATGTCTTTCTAGGATTTGTTATAAAATCATAATCATGATGGTATATTTCTTTATATTTTATAAGTGTATAGATGAGTAGAGAAAATTATATTAAATATTATCATGAGTGAATTGGGTTAAAATTGGAATATTTATATGTGTTGAAGGCCTAGGATATTTTGCTCTGAGGTGGTATTTTTTTAATTAACTCTAATTATATATTTAAGTTACCATTAATGTGTGGGTGTCTGTGCATAATTTTAGGTGAATTATGGAGACTTGTCAAATTTTGTGGGTAATTGGTAAACTTTAACTCTAGGAATCATTTGGTCTTTTGCTTTTATGAGAAATAAATATACCATTATAATCCTTGAGGTTTTTACATAAAGTTTGATATATAATACGGTAGGGTTTAGTTTTTTTTGGGTTAATTCATAATAATAATTAGAATTTTTAGGACTTTTAGGTGAAGTAGGGCCATTTTGATCATTATGGGTTAAATCTAGAAAATTTGTGGTGTGTGAGTGTTTTTGAGTTATAAATATTATATGTATGATTTATGAAGAGTTTGGGTCATTTGTGGGTAACATAAGTATAATAGTAAAGGAAATGGTTTAATTTCAATAATAGTAACTAAGATGTGACATTTATATCATATGTATGAAATGTGGGAGTTTAGCCTTGACTTTTGGATATGTTGATCTCAATGTTATTTTAGAAATTTTTGTAAAATTTTGTAAATTGGTGAGATGTGAGGGTGACGTTATGAGCTATTAGTGAATTAGGGTTTTGTGGGGGCATTATGGTATTTTTACCTTTGTTATGTTTCTTGTTGCATGTGATATTTTCTACATGCAATATCATGATATCTAATGGCTATGATATGTGGAATTAATTGACCATGGCATAATTATAAGAGTTATAATCTATAACAATTGTCAAATTAAATTCATAAGTAAACAGTATTGCATGTAATAAGTAATAAGCATCTATCCTTGTGATAAGGCAATTATAATAAATTATGGCTTGTAGGAAGAAACCCTAATAATACATTGTTATGTGCCTAGTATTGAATAAGGAAATAATAAGACATTAATAATCAAAGCGTAAGATCATGTGATTCAGGACCAAGGTGCTTCATCTAATATTTCTCTTGGTCGTTGCAGTAATTAGAGCGATCTTACATCTACTCTATATTGTTCATTCCACTGGGTTATAGGGGATATGCATAATAAAGGATTAGGAATATAAAATTATGGTTTCTTAGGTGTGTTCTACCCTAAAGGGTTTGTTATATTTGTATTGTCAATCCGCCAGTTATGAAATGGTGGGGGTTCATAAATTCATGTTACTAAGTAAATGGAAATGCGTAATCACATAAGTCTTGACTTTAATGCAGTTACATCCTTAACTAAAGATTGTTCCAACCTTATTCTATCCCCTTATTTTTCATTCATTCCTACCCATAAAATGAATCCATTTTTGTTCTTCTTTCCTCCTTTACTCTTGTTCATTTTCTTGGTTTTTTCTTCCTAATCATGAATTTTTAGTTCTTAATTGTTTTCATCAAGCAATTTAGGGCTAAGGATTTAAGTACTTAAACAAAAAAAATCTCCCATTATTCTTCTTAATTTCATAGTTCATTCTAAGGAAAAGTGAGCCATTCTAAACTTGATTCTTGATTTCTCTTATTTTATTTGCATTTTAGAAGTGTTTTTATGGTTTTGGTACAAAGTTTTCAAGAAGGAGAAAAGTGTTGACAATGGTCTGATTTTCGTTCAATATTTGATCTAGGATATTGGTAAATTAAATTAAACTAAGAGTAGATAGGAATTGAGTGTTAATATGCTTGTTTTGTGTTTATTTGTTGAAAAATACAATTTTGAGCATTTTAGGGTCATTCCACAGAATTTTTTGTTCTTGTGCCCATTTCTGGTTTTTTATGATTTCATTAGATTAATTAGGTTTTTTACATGTAATTTAATATATTAAAAGCCTTGAGTTGGGGTTATATAATTAAAGTTATGATTTAATGATGCTTTAGCATAAAAAAGGGCATTTTGGACACTTTACATGGGTGCTAAGTTTTTACTGAAATAGTTAGTCTTCTAATGTGTTTGTATACTACCTAATGAATATTATGCAAAGTTTCATGACTTATATCCTGATATTCTACAAGTTATGTTATTTTCTTTATTTTTAGGGTTTAGGGATATTTTCATCTTTTTACATACAATATGATTTGATTAATTAAAATTTAAAGCTCTAAAATGTTATTTAATTATTAAGGATGCTCAATATTAATCCCATATTTTTTAGTGCACAATTAATATTTTATTCAAATAAAGGGCATATTAGGGGTAATTTAGTCATTTTATACCTAAAAGCCTTAATGAGATATTTTAGGGTTAATGGTTGAGCATAACCATTGATTTGACTCTAAAATAGTAAATTATCATGAATAGTGAAATAATATAAATAGTATATATTGATAATAAAAAAATTATTTTTAAAATATAAGCTTCTTACTATATTTTTGCATATCCTGTTGTACGTGAATAGTGTTTGATGAATAATAACTTTTCTAAAATTTATGTGTGGATTTTTTTAGGGAGGTTATTAATAATACATCTAATATTTTGAATAATTTAAGTGATAAGTGGAATATGAGGATAATTTATAGATAATTCAAGTGTAAGATGGTATAATAAATGAGAGTAGCCTCGGGATACCCTCCAAGGTATGGTTTACATTGGGTTCACTCCCTATTTAGTTTTGTGATCATGATATTGCCACCAAGCTTTAGTGAGACCTACGTCTCAACTCTATAGCTGACATACAGATCCTATATGGGGTATTGATGCGAAAAGGTTAGGGTGCCCTAAGGGTTTTGTGTACCACAACCATAATCGATGAGGTTATAGTCATTTTACATACCACAATGGAATTATTGTAGGCATTTTATTCACTATAGCTAGTGGTGTTACAGGTAACGTGTATTTCCTTAACCATCATATTCTAGAGGTTATTCCTTATGGATGTATAGGCTCTTTAGCCCCTGTGCCTTGGAAATGTGTAATATTATATTTTGAAAATTGATGAATAAATCATCATAGCATGGACATATAAGTGGAATAAGTGATGTAAATGGACTATGGCATTATCTTTATCAAAAAAGGAATGAGTATAGGAAACAGATTATGTGATAACATAAATTAACCACTAGATTAATTAGTGAACCTCGTATGTGTGTGACTCTCATTATTTCATATGTTCATTATAGTTTTCACAGTGTTTATATGATTTTAAATGTTTTATTAGATTTCTAAGGTTTTGATGAATAATGTGACTAGTATGAATAGTAAGAAATAATGTCAATAGTGGATTTCGATGAATTTAACCAAGATTCATGTGTTAGCATGTTTTTACTATTCTTGTTCTTTAAACATGATTTTAACTAGCAAATGTGGTTGAATTATTGTTTTAAATAGATTTAGTTTACTCATTACACTCATTTTATTGATTATATTCTTTCTATTTTTTTCTAGATCATTGTGTGCATGATTAAATGCAGAAGTCTACATTAGGATGTGGACTATGAGTTTGTAATGTCGGGTGAGGTATAGAGTCATTTTATCTGATTATTAATTTTTCTCTATCTATTTGTATCCAAGTCTAAATTTGATTATGTATATGAAACATATATCTCTTTCTATAACTTGTTCATTTTAGTTTGATCTTGTTGTTTCTTTTAGTAAGTTTTGTAATCTCGTATTAATTTGGGATTAATTACTTATCACACCTAATCATAGGGGTATGAGACTATTTTTAACCTAGCATTTAACATGGATTAGGTATTGATAGTGCCTTCTATATGTTAGATGTGGTGGCAACACCTTATTTTCTTATTTAGTTTTTGCAAACCTTCTTCAAAATTAAAAAATTTCTGTAGAAAAAATGAAGGTGTTACAAGGTCATCTCATATTATGAGCAAAATGTATGTTCATTATATTTCTTCGTGTACCCCATGTGCTATTTATGTCATTTTCTTTTGATTTTTTATGTTAATTTACTCAAGACGCAAATATTAACCGTTAGTTTCAAGGGTGTTGCTCATTTTCACAAGTAGACAACCTAGTTGTTGATGTGTAAGTTCATGCTAATGGCCTTGATGACTTTGTTTAGTTTGGTGCCTACCTGTGGATGAGTGACTATTTGTTGGACGTTGGTCATGTAGGCTATCTAGTAGTTAGTTTTTTTTTTGATACCATATGGACTCTTACTTGTAACACTCCAAATTTTTATAATCTTATTTTTGAGTGCTTATAGCCTTTTATCCAAAACCTAACCTTTAAATCCTACCTTAATTATTTTTGTTAACCCATGACCTGCAAACTCAGATAATTTCTTAAATAAATTTATCCAAATTATTTTACACTTGTTTATTTTTATTTAAAGCCACCTTAAATTGATAAATTTTGCTCTGGTTTATTTTTCTATTCATGTACCCTAAATCCAGATAAATTAATTTTACCCTAATCATAAATATAAACCTAATTATAATTCTAACCTCAAATTTAGTTTCTTCTTCTTTTTTTTCTTTTCCTTTTTTTCCCTTTCTTACTTCTCTTCCTTGCCTACATGCCAATCCTTTCACCCTAGCATGTATGTGCTTCCTTTCCCTTTCAAGCCAAACCATCCACTCTCCTCATTCTACACCCTATTGTTGTCTCCCCCTTCCCAACCAAATACACCCCTACACCCCCTCTCCGTTTACATAATTACTGATATTTACTCTAGGTATAGTAGCTAGCGAGGCTACAATTGTCTTCTAGTTCATGCAAGGACTTCACTTTAGCATCGGGAAGATGATGGGTGTAGTTGTCTTCCATAACTTGGTTGCATTATATGAGCAGGTACTTTGGTCTAGGAGCAAACTTTGATTTTGAGCAAGAGGAAGTTTGAAGTGCTAGATTCCAAAGGAAAGATTCAACATCATGGTCACGAAGTTTCGAGCATTCAGCACTAGACTAGTAGCTAGCACCAGGTTAGTTAGAGTGGTTTCCATAGCAGAGGTAGCCATAGAATGACTTAACACTGTCGTTATCATTGTTGTAGATGAGACCATCCAGAAAAGGATTGAATGGAGAAGTTAATTCGATGCCACAACTGTGGTAAGCTCGGGCATAGGACATTTGAGTGCTATAATGCGTCATATGATGGAGTTTAGAGGTCCAAAGTGCACCCTTCATGACCAATCTGCCAACAATAGCTGGTTCAGTAAGATTAGATGTTAAGACCAATCCCATTAACTAGTCCAACAAAAGTAGATGATCAGGCACTAGATCCCATTATTTCTCCTTCTGATATGGTATAGCCTCTTCCTTAGTCGTTTTGAGTTATTGGTTTTTGTATGTTGCATTTTTCCCTTTTTTATTAGTGAGGTTCCCCTTTTTAAGGGGGATGTTGCTCCCCTAGATACCTTATGGATCATTATGAGTGTTTTGAGTAATGTGGTGTAGACTTTGGGGACAAAGTCCATTTTTAAGGGTTAGTGATGTAACATCTTAAATTTTCGTAACCTAATTTTCGAGCGTATAACCTTTTATCCAAAAAATAACCCTTAAATCTTAGATTAATTATTTTTTTAGCCCATTACCCACAAAACCAAATAAATTTATCCTAATTACTTTACCTTTTATTTAAACAAACCCTAAATAGATAAAAAAAATTCCCCAATTTATTTTTCTAATCAAGTACCCTAAACTTAAATAAACTAATTTTACCCTAATTCTAACTATAAACCTAATTCTAATCCTAACCCTAAATTTGTTTTTTCTTTTTCCTTACTTTCCTTATTTTCCTTCTTTCTCCCTTTTCCCTTTTCCCTTTTCCTTTCTCTTCCTCACCTGCACACCAACCCCTTCACTCGAGCATCCATGTGCTTCCTTTCCCTTTCAAGCCAAACCACCCATTCTCCCCGTGTTGAACCCCATCATAGTCTCCCCTTTCCCATCTAAACACGCCCCTATACCCCTTCACCCCCATCACCATCACACTGCATTTCCCTCACGTATACACCCTTCCTAACCCCTACACACCACCAACTCCCCTACACCTTGCACCCTTTCTAGTACCATGTTGTCCTTTTCCCTACATAAAGCCAACCACATTGACCTATATCCCTCAACCCTCACCTCTTCTTTGTATTTAAGCCATCTTTAGCCCAAGAGTTTGTATATACACACATGCACCTATACTCCTCTTCTTTTGTTTGAATCCATATTCACTCACACCATTTTTCTCATCCAATTTCCTGACAAACAACCTCCTTCCTACTCCTTCTTCTTATTCCTTATCCCTCTTCATTTCCCCGTGATGTTTCCTTAGCAAAACCGCCCCGACTTTCTCATTCCTTTCTTTTCCTTTTTTCCCTATGTGTCCATCATTTCCCACTATGTCAAGCCATCACCTCCCCCACCTTAACCTTTTTATGGACATCACAAGGTTGTGTTCCACCCACACATATCTATTGAGCTCATGCCCATCCTCGCATGTCCCTAGTCATTCCTCATGCTCCACCTCGTGCTATCCTCGCACACCTCCCCTCCTTCCAACCATGCCCGTCATCACCATTGGCAAACCTCCTCTGCCTCAAACCTCCCCACAACAACATGTAACACCCCAAAATTTACTACTAAAGATTTTTTATTTTTAAATGGAAGCATTGGGGATGGCAATTTTACCTGTAGGTTCAGGGGGCCATTGGGGATTACCCGTTCGGGTTCAAGGTCAAGGATTATTATCGAGGATTCATTTGGGAATGGGTTAGGGATAGGTTTGGTGTCCTCATCCCCGAGCTCACCCTGAATTTTATCCACAATCCAGCCCACAGGCCACGACTCACAAGTGGCACTTCGATAACAAACAAACCCCCACCCGGGCAATGTAGTGGTGTGACCCAATTTTTTGCCCTTCCCTTTTGAGTTCCGCCATCCCTAGTCTACAAGTCTTCTTCTTCTAGTGATAGACTACTCTTCTGAATACTGAATTTGAATCCCCATTCCTTACTTCTTTACTGAGTGTTGAGTCCTCTCTTATCAGTTTCCATTATCAACAATCGATATTATCTTCCTCATACACTTCTGTGCCTTCACCAACTCACCCTTCATATGTGTTTGTGTTTGACTCCTCTAGCTCTGAGTCCTCTCCATCCTTGAAATTTGACCCAACCACTTACCAATACCATCATCTTCCTCATCCATTCATCCTATCATCTTTTGTTGCATTCCTTAAACATTTTTCAACCAAATACAAGGTCTTGACCCTATGTTCTTCCTCATCCAACCAAATATCTTAGATCTGAGTCACCTATCTCCCTCTCTCCCAATCCCAAATCATGGCTCCATTGTCTCAGCTGGCTTAACCCACCAATCGACATTGGAAAATCTATTATCTCAACCTACCAACTAACGACTGTTCCATTCGTCACAAATTCATAGAGTAGTGAGCACTTGATTGGAGACTACTGGCTGATTAGTGTTCATTCTATAAGGTAATTTTTTCTCTCCAACCAATTTGTTTTATTAGATCTATTGACTTGGGTTTTTAAAGTTGTTGTGCGGTTTGTATATGATTTGCTTTAGTATATATTGTTGAATTTTGATACTTGATAATCAACTAGGCTTTGTTGTGTTTCACCACCGATTAACAGTGGGCGGTGGTTGGGTGACTGTATAAGTGTCAATGCGGTGAAGAATGAAGATTCTGGCATTTTCTCGTGCATTTGTGGACTTATCGGCGGTGGGTTGTGCCATTGTGGCCTATGTGGTGAAGTGAAGAATGAATATTTTGTTGATTTAATAATCCCCGATATCAACTTAGATCAATGAATTTGTATATCCTCTTGTACCAATATAAGATATCAACTTGATTGTCTGCACAAGAAACACTTGTTCAAGCTTAGATCAATAAATTTGTATATCCTCTGTGGCTCTAAGTGAATGATTTGGAATAGGCAAATAGCTTCTTTCTCGTGTGTATATTCTGTCGTCGAATCCAATAGAAATATAGGATAGGTGCCTCAATGCCTGACATCCCTAATTAAATAGTGAGAGATATTACTCATTATTGAAATTAAATTGTTAGTTATAGTTAGCTTAATCTATTAAGCTAGCAAATTAACTCCAATAAAGGAAGGAATGAATAAGAAAAAGTGTTATAATTAAGTTAAAATACATACATACATAAATACATACATACATATATAAATAGAATTGTAATACGTACGTACTATAACAAAACAAACTAAATAGTCATGGAATTGCAATCTCAATAGTTTAATAGGCAATGTAGGAATTATGATTACTTTAAATCCACTCCATGTAATATTCTTGACATAAAGTTCAACTGAAGGACAACTTTTCTTGTAGAAATCAAATTTCAGTTCTTTGCCATTGTAAGAGCTTGCATTAACAATGAAGACGAGAATAATAACAAGCAATAGTGCAATACTGCACTAATCCTAGCTCTCACTTTCATTTTCCCTTCTTTTTTCTTCTTTGGTAGGAACAAACACTCTAAAACAAATATAGTTTTTTTAGCCCCTAATTATTTTATTTTGATAAAATAAAGGAGGGAAAACAAAGTCATTAATGGAATGTTGATGAATGAGATGCTATGATTAACTAACTAATTCATTTTTCGACAATATAGATTAGTATATATCATATTATTAATATCTACTATTTTTTTAAATAGATAGAAAATATTGAAAAAGAGATTGATAATGTTATAGAAAGTGCTCCAACTCAGAAAAGTGGAGCACAAATCTCAAGATGAAAATATTCAAGCTGATATGGGGATGTCAAATCAAAATTTTGATGAAGAAAACACTGGAAATATAGATATGGATAGTGCCAAAAAATAAAGAAAAAGAAGATAAGTTGTATAGGATCAGTTAGAAATAAAATCAATTAGAGGGAAATGGAAAGCAATGTGTAACTATTATAAGAAGCACTTGGGAAGAGAGAGTAAGAATGGAGCCAAGCATCTACATGATCACTTGAATACATGTTTACATAAAAAGGAAGAAATCATAAGACAATATCTTTTAAATCCAACAAAGTCCATTGATGGGTCATCAAAGCTTAATACATATCAATTCAACCAATATCATGCAAGGTAGGATCTTGTTAAAATGATTGTATTGCACGAGTACCCATTGTTTATGGTTAAGCATGTACGGTTTAGAAGGTTCCTTCATGTTTTAAAATCATTATTTAAAGCGGTTTCTCATAACACAATCAAAAATGACATCCTAAAGATGTTTGATGTTGAAAAAGAGAAAACTTTGAAGTTGTTGGAGACAAATGCATCCACATCTCATTGACAAGTGACATTTGGACTTCAAGTAATCAAAAAAGTGGATTCATAGCTATCACAACACACTTCAATGATGATTCGAGGAAACTTCAAAGTCAGATTGTTAGGTAAATTCTATGTGTGTTATAAAAAAAACTATACAGGTAAACAAATAATATAATTAATTACTAAATTGTGTTCTTTTTTATTAGATTTGCGTAAGTTCCATGTCCGCATACAACTAAGGTGCTTGAAAATTGTCTTGTTTGTTGCTTATTTGATTGGAATCTTGATAGTAAATGTCCTAGTTTGACTATTGATAAATGCACTTCCAATGACGCTATGGTTGATATCATTCTAGAAAAGCTTTCTTTGAGTTCACTTATCTTAGAAGGAAGATTATTTCATATGTGTTGTTCTACACACATATTGAATCTAGTCGTGAAGGACGGATTAGAGTTCGTCAATAAAAATATTAAAAATGTTTGTTATACTGTTTCATTGTGGACAGCAACTCCGAAAAAAGATGAAAGTTTTTATTGAAATAGCAAAACATATGAAAATGCAATGCACTAAGAAACTAGAACTTGAGTGTAAGACTTGTTGAAACTCAACATATTTAATGCTCAACACTACAATTCAATATAAATGTGTGCTTTATCTTTTAAAGTAGCGCAAGCCTTTACATAAGAGAGTTCCATTTGAAGAAGATTGGGAAAATGTGAGAGATATTGCTTCCAAATTAGAGATTTTTTTATGCGACAGAGTTGTTTTTAGGGACTAAGTATGTCACTATGAATTTATTCTTTCCCACTATGTGTGAGATTAAGTTGGCAATTGATGAATGGATCAATTCAAACAATATTTGGGTGAGAAGTATGGAAAGTAATATGAGAGATAAATTTGATAAGTATTGGGATAAGATAAATTAGAAGCATGTTGGATCCTAAGTATAAGTTAAAGACCATTAAATTATATTACCCTCTTTTCTATAGTGATGCGGTTTTGGGGAAGATTGATTATGTGAAAAAAGTGGTAAGTGACCTGATTGAGTAATATAAGAAGAAATCTTAGCAATATCATTTTTTTAGCAAGGGTCACAATCTTGCTCTTCCTCGAAGCCTCCAATCCCTAAGGACTAGAAAGATTCATGGAGTCCAATTCTAGCATTGAAATATAAAGTCAAAGTTAGATAGGTACTTAAGGGATCCTCTTGCACCAAGGAATTTTGCTAATTTTGATATCTTATATTGGTGGAATATGGATGTTTACAAGTATCCCAATTGGAAAAATATTGCTAAGGATGTGTTGGTCATTCTTGTGACAACTGTTGCTTTTGAATCAACATTTAGCACTAGTGGAAGGGTTATAAGTACTCATCAAAGTAGGCTTCATCCTAACACAATAGAGGCTTTGATGTGTACTTAAGATTGGTTATGGAGTGAAATTGAAGGTATTATCATATATTTTTAGTTATTTCCTATTTTTTATTATAAATATTATTATTTACTTCTTTTGGTATTTGTTTTTTTCTTTCAAACTCTACAACTACTTCAAAGTGTGGAAATTTTGATGATGATGCTAACATAGAGGTAATTAATTTATATGTTGGATGTGAATTATTGTTAATAATTTTTCTTATGTCTAATTCTATATGGTATTTAGGTGTTTACTTTTTGGTATTGTTGTGTATAGAATTTCCACCGCATAAATTATAGTGTAGTTCCAAAAAATATAAGGGTTGTGCAATGTACATCATATTAATTTATATATATATGCCTCCACAACTTAATTGGCAATAGAGGTATGTACTGATAAGAGCAACACTACGGAGAGTAATTTGATGTTATTTGTGGATTCCTAAATGAGTATGTAAGTCTACTAAATTATGGACTAATTATGTTATTGAAACTCTACAACAATATATATGTCTTATGCCTTTAATGATTAATGATTGTAAATATAGGATGTAATAATTGTTAAAGGCAATAGTATGCAGATTGTGGATTACTTATAATGGAAGAAGTCTCAACCTAATTTGTTTTTAGCATTACTCAAAGTGTCATCACATATAAGTTTTATCGAGATATTTGTGACATTTTTCTTTATAATTTCTAACTATCTAAGTCACACAATTTATTTTTTGCATTACTCAAAGTGTTTTCATGCATAAAAAGTATGTTTATTTCATATATCTTTGTAGTTTGTGAGTTATCCATTATAATTTCTACATACATGTTATGGTAGAATGTCCATGGATTGTATAAGCCAAAGTTATTATGTTATTCCTTGTTTTTATCTATTAATCAAGTTGATTAATTCATGTTTCAAGTTATGGAAGCATGTCATTAGAGAACCCTTCAGGTTCAAGGATTAGGATTGTTTTCCTTTGCATAGGAAATGACCATTGTGGGGGTTCTTTTTATACAGGTTCTTAGATCATAATTTTTGTTATAAATATAATAGAGTATTCAGGATTGGGTAATGGGATGGGGATGGGGCGGGGACCAGGGAAGGGGACAGGTAACGAGGATGGGGGATTGAGGATCAAGGATCAGGGAGGCTATAGGGATTCGATCCCCATGGAGATTGGGTCGGGGATTCCCCAATAAGAAAAAAATTAGGGATTAGAGCGGGTTTAGGGATATTTTTTCTTAACGAGTTTGGTTCTGGGGATGGGGCCCCCATCCCTTACCCGCCCCATTGCTATCCCTAGGAAACATTAACATAATATAGTGAGTGCTACCTCTACACTCAGTATGATTATGGTCCATATGTTTCTCATATTAATTACAAGGATAAAGCATTACAAAAATTAAATTAAAATTTATGGAAATAAATATAAAGAACATAAGTGTAATACCCCAAAAATCTAAAACCTATAATTTAATAAATAACCCTCATTTTGGATAATTTAATTGTAAATTTATTTAATTTAATTATTGTGTGGCTTTTTGAGTATATAAAAATGGATATGAATATTTAATAAATTAAAATAAATATTTTGTTATTTTATCATACTCATTTTATTTAAATAATTTTTCAAACCAATATTTTACTAAAATTATCCTTTTTAAACCAATATATTAAATTATAAAAAATTAAATTATTACATTAATTTATCTATCAAAAATATTAAATTCCATTATTCTAAAAATTATTTTATTTTATTTTTCTCCTTTTTCCTTTTTCTTTCTCCTTTTTCTTCATTTTCCTTTCTTTTTTCTTTTCTTCTTTGCCCTTTAGGGCGCTGGCTTGTGGCCCTCCTTCCTCCCCATCGTGCTAGGCCACCGGCTCACTTCCTTCCCTTTCTTCTCCCTCTCTCGCATCGTCATCCAGCCTAGTCTTCCCCCCTCATTTTTTCTTTCCTTCCCCTCTGCAGGTTAGGCCACCCCAACCCTTCTTTTCCTTCCCCCTCTCTCTCGTGCGTGCGGGCTAACCCATCATTTTCTTTCTCCCTTGACTGGCCAGCCTGCCTCTCCTTTCTTTCTCTTCTTCTTCTTCCCTTCTCTTTCTCCTTCGACCGTTGAGGCCATGGCAGCCTACAACCGTCACCTGCCTCCCCTACAACCTGCCATTTTCAACCCTACTCTCTCCCCCCCATCCTTTTCCTTCCATTTTCTGACCAAACACAGCTCTCTAACCCTTCCCCACATTCCCTCCATTTCCCCTTCTTTTCTTCTTCTCCCTGCCACCCTAGGCCATGCGCTTGCCTCCCCTACACCCTCCACCTAACCCAACCACGCCTGCCTCCTCTCACTCTCCTTTTCTTCTTCTCTTCTATTTATTTTCTACCCTGCTCGAGCCCTCCTTCTCCCTCTACTAATCTCCCATTCTCCTTTCTTCCCCTCTTCTCCCCTCCCCTGTTTTCACTTTTCCACCTCCAACCGTCACTTCTACCGCCCAAACAACCACCCCAACCACCTCCCTGACACCCCCATCAACCTCCTTGCACCACCTCATCACCCCTACAACCCCCTTCCCTTCCTTTCTTTTCTTTCCTCTCCTTCTCAGCCTCTACCCTACAACACCACCGTTCGCTGCCCTCCTTCCTCTTTTTCTACCTCTACAGCCACCAATTCACTCCCTAGAACCTCCCCTACCACCACCTTGCCTCCCTTGGCCGAAACCCAACCCTGCAGCTCCTCCCTTCCCCTCTTCTTCCCCCTTCCTTCTTCTCCTTCGCCCAACCTTCGCCCCGCTTTCCAAGCCCTACAACCACTATCTCTATTGCCTTAAGCCGCCGATCACCCACCCTGACCACCACCTACACCCCTACTCCTTGCCTGCACCTAGCCACCACCCTAACTCCCCTCCACAAGCCCTCCACCTCACCCCCAAAACCCCAACCCAAGCCACCCCTTCCCTTCTACTTACTTCTCCCTCTTCGACCCATAATCCCTTCCATCCATGCATGCAGATCACGTTGTTCATACAACATGAGACTTGCCTTTTATTTTTAGCCAATTTTAGATATTTTCAAGGTATAGAAATAGTTGGTGTTAGTATATATTAATTAAGTTTTTGATAAAGGTTTATTCTTTTGATTTTTCTACTTCTAATATAATAAATGATGATATTATTTTTAGGTATTGATGCTACTAATCAAAGCTCAAACCTTTAACTTGGGTACCGGTAAGGATTGATTATTGCTGGAAGTAAGGTAACCATTATACCCTACTAAAATATGTGGATATACTTATACTAGTACAGTAGGGTTTTTAATATGTTTATATGCATAATATATGTTGTTAAGTATAATGTATTTAGTAGCATATGTTGGTTGATGAAAAGAAAAGCATAGTAATTTATGTGTCATGTATAGAAATAATGTTTAAGGAATAAGCCTTTTTGTTAATGATAATGTTAAGTACATATGAATGATATGATATGCTAATGTGGCCATTTGTTGCATAAATAATGTTAATATGAGTCTTAGGGGCATTTTGGTAAATTTTCTTGTGCAAAAGGTGTGGCCTAAATAAGTGTGTGTGATAGGTGCTAATAAGTATTAATGATAAATAATAATAGTTGGTGGGGTTGGATGATGTATATGGACCATGTATATTAATATTTATGTGGTGAGGGTGTTTTAGTAAAATTTGTATAATAAGGGCAAAATGGTAATTTAAAAGAGTAAAGGGGGTGAAATGGTAGATGGATAAGTAAGGAGGGCATTTTAGTAATTTTGGTAATTTGGAATAAAGGAAAGGGTATGTTGGTAATTTTATAAAGTAAAGGGGTAAAATGGTGATTTAATAAAGGATAAGGATATTATGGTAATTTGGTATAAAAGAAAGGGTATATTGGTAATTTGGCATAAAGGAAAGGGTATGTTGGTAATTTTGCAAAGTAAAGGGGTCAAATGTTGATTTAATAAAGGAGAAGGGTATTTTGGTAATTTAGCATAAAGGAAAAGGTATTATGGTAATTCTATAAAGTAAAAGGATAAAATGGTGATTTAATAAAGGAGAAGGGTATTTTCGTAATTTGACATAAAGGAAGGGTATTTTGGTAAATTTATAAGAAAAGGGGTAAGATGGTAATTGTAATAATTAAGAAGGGCAAATTGATAATTTAACCTATCAAAAGGGAAAATTGGTAATTTTAATATGTAAGAAGGGTAATTTGATAATTTGACCGACCGAAAGGGCACCTTGGTAAATTTTAATAAGTATGAAGGGCAATTGGGTGATTTAACTAACCAAATGAGCAATCTAGTAAATGTAATAAGTATGATGGGTGATTGGGTAATTTAATAAGCCTGAGGGGCAATTTAGCAACTTAAGCAAGTATAAGGGGCAGTATAGTAATTTAACCAACTAAAAGAGGTAAATTGGTAACTTCACAAGTATGAGGGATAAAGTTGGTGAATCAATAAGTATAAGGGATAATTTGGTAATCTAACACACGCAAGAGGTATTTTGGTAATTATGCGAACATGAAGGGTAATATGGTAATTCGGTAAATAAAAAGGGGTGATTTGGTAATTTTACAAACAAAGGGTGTCTTGGTGAATTGTAGGGATGCTGGGGGTAAATTGGTAACTTGCATATAACATGTTGATGGATTAAATGGGTCTCCTTAATAAGACATAAGTAACATTGAATAATAAGATATGGGTATTTGATAAGTGGGTATCACAAGTGAGTATCACAAGAAAATGGCATAACATAGGGTTGGATGGATAATTAAAGGTGTGGTATGGTGTTTATCTCATATTCATGAAAGGGGTGTCTTGATCATCAATCATGCATGGTAATGTGTATTGAATGTGATATAAGGGCATGTTAGGGTTAAGTGTTCCATGATTCTTCGATATAAACTAGCGAACTCTAAAACCATATTATGATTATGATATGATAACCCTTATGGCATATGAATAAATAGAAATAAATCCTAAATTTGAATTGGAAGATATAAGGATGGCCTTAGTGGTCTCTCTAGGTTAACATGGATAACTATATGAATAAGGATTACTTAATAATAATAGAAACAAATAGAAGTGAATGAGTATGTGGTTGTTGTATTTCTTGTGGTCACCTTAATTAAGACACTAATACTTCAAGTGAAAGACCTCGAGATCGGGAATGGTGGCTTTTTAGGGGTCGCTACCCTAAAGACGTGGTTTAGCCCATGATTATTCTGGTATTTGCTGGTGTTCCTTAGTGCCCCAAACAGACCCTACATCTTACTCTATCTAGCTCTACAGACCTATTTAGGGGATATGCATACTTATGGATTAGGTGTCTTTGTTGGTAGGGTATTGTGTAGCGTGTATGCACCAATGAAACTAGGGTACCTTTGCATCCCTGGGTTGATGGTTGAAGGGTACTATGTAGCTTGTATGTACCAGTATAATCAGTGTACCTTTGTGTCTCTGGGATCTTGATCTCCCCCTCGAGTTAAGTAAATGGATTTATTGTGCTAATTAAATGGAAAAAATTGATCATGTAAAGTGATATATCATGTGAGTCGGGGCCAGACTGCTCCACGGGCGAATAATAGTGGCCAAGAGCATTATGTCCTAGAGAGCGATCCACTGGCGAATAATAGTGGTCAGGTGCGCTTTTCCCTAATGAATATTCTGATCCAACAGCAATAATAGTGGAGTTCCCGCACTCACATGGATATAATTCAAGAGATGATATGGAATGATATTCATTTAATGGCTTAAGACCAAAAGAGTTACTTTCATCCTTATGATATATTATTGTAATATAAGTTCAGCCATGGTGCTTGTCTCTCTCTCTTGGCATATGATGGAATTGCTAAGTACATGGATGTTGCGTTATGCATTTCTTATTATATGTGGTGTTGCCTCGTGTATTAGTCCGTATGTTATCATTTTATATTGTTTATGTATAACGTGTTGCATACAAGCCTTGCCTTTTGGTTTGATAAAAGGTTACTCAGTACCATAGTACTGAAGGGTTCTATTTGTGGGCCCCTACCTATTCAATGGGCAGTGTCCCTTATAGGTCTATTGCAAGTGTTATTCAAGTGGGTATCGGGTAAGAGCGTAAGGGTTATCCAGGAACGATTCAGGGTTTCTCTTTTACCTTTTTACTTCCTTGTTAAAATGATCTCTGTTATTGTAATCACTAATAGTGGGTGTTATTCTTTTGAAGAGTTTTTTGTGCTACTTTGATTTAAATAAAGTCTGATTTTGAGGAAATTGTATTTTGATCTTTTTAGCCTTAGCACTTGGTACTGGAATGGTAGAAGGAAACCAATCTAGTGCTAAGTGTGGCAGTAACATTTCCAAAATTTACGATTTTTGCTTCCGCTAATTTTTAAATAAAACAAAAATTTTCAACTGTAAAATTTTGGGGTGTTATAATAAGACTTTAATAAACTTAACGTAATAATAGATTATGAAGTACATGCTTTAGATAATAAAATATATAAAAAGAAAGAAGAGGAACAAAAGCGGTAAATAATCCAAAAGAGATTTACAAAATCAAGGACATATAACATGTGCAACATCATATAGGTATAACTCTAATCCCTAACCCTGGGGTATAAACTTACATCACTCCACCTGAGGAACCTCCTCAAAGTAGGATTATCATCAAATACTTACAACACAACTTCTACAATGTGTAGTATCATTATGCATCTTGTACTGAGTAACATAATTATCCAAAAGAGATAATATTATACATGAGGTTCATACGAAGAAATCAGTAGAACATATAATAAAAAGATAAAAACATGCTTACATAGAGATGTTAATTAAGAACAAGAAAACTCAACCATCAAGTGAAAAATAACTTAGTAAAAATGTATGGATAGATGAGATTGATTAATTATTATATTTCATTATCGTGATCACAACCAATATATTCTTTTAACTTGAAGACAGAGACTTAAAGAACCCATAGCAACTAATATAGTATACAAATAGTACTAGCCCTAGTAAACCTATGTAGAAACATAACCAAAGCACCAAATAATGGGACACTTAATCACTTAATTATGAATACACCCTATAGGATCAAAATATATTGATACATTTGTATAGAAGAATAAGGCCTCCCATACCTCGTAAGGCACTTGGGATCATAGAATAGAAAATACCGTCATGATAACAAGTGAATGCCAAACCTGGCTCGAATAGCCAAGTGGTACAAGTCTTGACTCAAGATCTTTCACTTTAAGTGATTAATGTTTTATCAAATATTTAGGTAAAACAAGAGCAAAGGCCTATAAAATATTACTTAATCACTTCTATGAACATACACCAATTATTATATTAAAATTTGATATTATCTACAAACTTGATCCATATAAGAATCAAGGCCCAAACCATTTACAACATATAGGCCCATAAATATTCCATGATGGCCCAATTGAATATATAAGGTAATAAAACCCAAGGAAGATTATTGAGGGATTAAAGGCCCAGGAAGATTATTGAGGCATTAAAGTCCAATCAAGATTATTGAGGCATTAAAACCCAAGTTCCATGCCATGAAAGGCCCAATAAAATTATATCTCAATGTAAATTAATTCCCATTATGCAAGACAAGGTTCAATAGCAAACATCTAAGACAAAAAAGGGTTTACATATAAGGCCAAATCAAATAACTAGTCTAACGTTACATAAAATGACTAAAATATCTTTAACGTCAACTAACTAACCTTAATACTAAGAGAGGTGTATTTCATGATAAATGACTTATAATTAAATAATAATTTTCTTATGATGAAATATAAATATGGACATCAAGTATTAAATGCTAAAATTACTCAATGTACTGGAAGTGTCTCTTTCTATTTTATTTTTCTTTCTTAAATAATTTTTTTGATTAATGTCTCTAGGTCTACTCATCAGATGTCACCCAAGTATCAAATTAGCCATTTTAACTTATTTTATTAACATAATATTCACTTTGGTCTCAAAAATTTTAGAATTTACATGTAATGGCCAAAATGCCCTTATTCACCTAAAATTACCTTAAACTTCTAAACTTCATAACTTACTCTAAAAAACATCAAACCCAAACATATCATATACCAAATTTTATTTAAAATACCCAATGAAGGTAGTGATACACTTAAAAATTTTAAAACCAATCTATAATGCCCAATATACCAATGTTTGAATATGTCTAAAACCTAAAAAATTCATTTCAACTATAAATGCTCTAAAATTCACAACCTAACTTATATAGCCTATTATACATAAAAGGTATACTTACATAAATTTAATACAACCTAAAATCATATAAAATGACAAGGAATATAGCTCAAATACTCGAATCTAAAAACATTCATCATGATTCTAAACAAAATTCAACATGACTCAATTGTACATTCAACACACATCCACTGAATATTCATTACATTTCTAGCAGACATAAGAATATGTGAAAATTACAAAAATAATTCTCTCATCAAATTTTTACACTTATACACCTAAGATAGAAACATACACATGTAATATAAGATTTTCTAGGATATTATTTCATGCTTATAATTAAAATAAAGCTAATCATGCATAAAATAAATTACAATACACCTAGCACAAAATCCTATTTCTAAGATTAGTTTAGTTACCAAAAGTTTTAAGCTCCTTAGCAAAGATAAAATAAGGAATATAGCAACTTATTCTCTAAAATACTTTTTCACCTTCAAGAATATAAGACAAAAGATTTAGATAAACCAAGACTAAGAAATAGGAAAATGAAAAAGAAAGGAATTGAAATGGAGGAACTTGGGAGAGTAGAATAAGCAACAACAATTGGATGGAAGAATTTGACTCAAGATGTTATAAGGTAAGAAAAATATGAGAGACAAAGAGAGGAATGAGGTGGGACACAATAGTTGGCATGAAAGTCAACCACAAAAACAAAAGATACAACATGCATCATATTGCAAGACTAGTTGGCAAAAAACAAAAGGAGAGGGATAATGAAGGGGATGAAACAATAGAAAAGGGGGAAATGGGTGTAGCATGTAGAAAAACATGTAAGGAAAAATATCCAGTAGAAATTAAAAGAATAATCATAGACAAAGAAGACTAAAAAGAGGCATAAACTCTACTGAAAGACATAAAAAGAGCCAGTTACTATAGGTGGAAGCTAGTTGGGAACAAGAATTGGGGGGGATATAAGGGTGGTGAGGCTTGATTTTAGGCAATAAAATGGTATGAACTTTTATTATGAAATGAAATCTTTAAAAATAAAAAATAAAAAGGTAAGAGGACAGAGAGAGAGAGAGAGAGAGAGAGAGAGAGTTTGTTCAAAGTTGGATAGATTAAGCTTTGAACTTTCTAATTTTTTATGATTTAATGTGCGTTTTGTATTAAAATGCACGATTTGGAAAAAATAAAATGAGATATAATATCGAGGAGTGTGGAGTGATTTTTCGGTTTGAATTTAGTCTCACTAGGGTGCTTATATTAGGGGTGTAAGAGAGATGTTAGACTATGGTTGAGTGTATAAGATAAATGTCATAAACCATGATTATAGTACTTGTTGCACTTTTTGGTTGGGTGAAAGGAAAACAAGTTACAAATATGATTTAATTAGTTATAAGACTAGTTAAGATTATAAGAATGGTTAGAAGATTGGTTACAATTTATTCAGATTAATTAAATTGCAATAAAGTCTAGTAATGAGTACTTATTGGAAAAAATTATCAATTGAATTTCACAAATTATAAAAAAAAATTTATAAAGGTGTGGAATAATTAAATAAAATCAAATATATAAAATATTAGATATTGGAGTTGGTTTGGATCCCAATGAATGTAAAATGAGTGAAAACAACTAGAACGAATAAGTCACCAAAATGTGTTTTCTACAAATACATAAAACGAATAACCGAGAGGTTCAAATTGTCATGGAGTGATGCAAAATACTTTTATAAATTCAAATATATATAAACATTTTGTCACATATCTTATTTGATTACCATTGTATTAAAAATGATAAAAAAAAATAAAGGGACTAAAATCATCTAATTGCATAATTTTTTTTTTTGTAATTTATCGATTCTTAGATAATGGGTGAAACATGAATAAAGAGAATGGGCAGATGAACTCAAAAATGTCATTAGGTAAATTCAAAATTTTTAAACATGTTGAAAAGAGTGAAAATATAGGATTTGGAAGAACTATAATAAAGGTCTTTTTTGTAGATAAAATATTTAAAAATTAACATGAATGGAATCAGACTTAAAAATATAATATATATATATATATATATATTACTAGTCAAATCATGTATGGTAATTGGAGTTTGAGAGAAGGGGTATTACACAACAACATCCCAATGACACCATCATTGTGTCATGTACCCCTCAACCTTGCCCTCTCCTCCTCAACCTTCCCTAGCCTGCCTTGGTCGCTATCAGCAACCCACTATTACTGCCTTGCCTCATCATCCTCCTTTGTTGCCAACAACCACCACCACCATCGAAGCCCATCACCCTCTCTTCTCAGTCGCGCCTAACTCGTGCCCCAAGTAATGCCCCCCTCTTTTTCCTACATCTCCACCTTGAGCTAGCACCACTAGCCCCCAACACACTGCCATGCCAATCACCTTCTCCTTCAACCAAATGACCCTTTCCCTTCTTCTCCTCACCCAGCTCCTTCCCTTATGCTTAATCTTACATTACCCATGCAATGTGAGTTGACAATTTCCCCCTTTACAACCTAAGTGTATTTTGGTAATTTTTAATTTATAAATATTTTAATAAAAAATGTTATTTTATGGGTTAAATATTAATATTGTTAATATGACATCATTCTTAGGTATAAAAGGTTGATTAGTGAAGCCTAATAAATTTTAGTAGATTATCCATAATTTTTATTTTTTTCTAGAAATCAATTAATCCCTATACTCTACGAAAATGTTAGATACCGCATGATAGCACATGAGGGTTTTTGATGTATAAATTTTACTAAGTATGTTTGTCACGTTGAAATTATTTGCCTAATAATGCTAATATGAAATTTGGTAAAACGAAGCATGTTATCTTGTGAAATTGAATGTATGTACAAAAACATGTTAAAATGGGTTTAATGCTGAAAAATTAATTATATAGGTCATGTATGTTTAATATGATAGTTTGAGTATGCTCAGGCATATTTTTTTTAACATAATTGTTACTATTGCATGCCCTAGGGGCAATTTGGTCTTTTAAGTGTATCGTAATAATTATTCTAAAAAGAATACCTAATATGCCTTAATTATTATTATGTATGGAGGTATGTGATTTAATGTTTTAGAAATATATGTTTTAGCGCGATTATTATTGTATACCATTGGGGTATTTTGATCATTTTAAATGTATCACGATATTTATCCTATTAAGCATGCCTACTATATATTATTTATTGTTGAGCATGGGAAAATGTGCTTTGATATTTTATAAATGCATGTTATGGTTTTACATGAAAAATCACGTGTAAAGGTAAAATGGTCATTTGGCAGGCTAGACACTTCATTTGTATGATTAATAATTCAATTATTGTATTTTAGCCTTTTTAAGAAAAAATAATAAATAAAATGAAATTTGTATTTAAATTGGATGATAATGCTGTAATTATAGTGTCAAGGGCATTTTGGTTATTTATTCAAATATGAATAATTGAACCTAGGTTGGCCTTAACATATTTTCAGTGTCAACCTTGGTATTAACCTTGATTATGGTTGCCTCAGATGTTTGAAAATGAGTAAAAATGGGTATGTATAGACATTGGATCTAGGTAATTATTGTGTGGTAACATGATCACCTTAATAAAATACTAATATTTAAAGTAAAAGACCTCAAGATCAAAAATGGTGGCTCTTTAGGGGTAGATACCTTAAGGATATGGTTTAGCCCACTACTGCTTATGGATTTTTGCTAATTTGCCTTAGTAACCTTGTAACACCCTAAAATTTTGTAACCATAATTTTAAGCGTTTAACCTTAACCCTTAAATATTAGATTAATTATTTTTGTTAACCTTTAAACCAGAAACCTAAATAATTTGATAAATTTATCCTAATTTTTTTTATTTAAATCAACCCTAGACTGATAATTTTGCCTAGTTTATTTTTTTCCCTAATCGAATACCCTAAATATGGATAAATTAATTTTATCTTAATCCTAAATCTAACATAATTCTAATTCTAACCCTAAAATTACATTCTTTTCCCTTTTCTTTATTTTCTAATTTAATTTTTCTTCTCCTTTTTTATTCCCCTTTCCCACACCTAAGCCACTTTCTTCCCTTTTTTTCTTCCTTCCTTGGCCAGCCTAGCCAAATTTTCTCTTTTTCCTTCTTTCCCCCGGCCTACTTGTCTAGCTTGTTCTCCTTTTCTTTTCTTTCTTCTCTTTCTCTCTCGACTAGCCAAACACACCTAACCTTCTACATCTCCTTTGCATCCCTAGAACACCCCAACACGCCCACCATGCAATGCCTGAACACCCCCTTGTGCATGCTTATCCTCTTTTCCTTTTCTAACCAAACATAACCCTTTGTACCCCCTCACATATATTTCCTTTCCCCTTTTAAAATATCCCGAAAATTTCTAATTTTAAAAATTATATTTAAATGAGGTCTTATTATGAAAATTAATTAAATACATTATTTTTATTAAAATAAAAGGAAATTAATTAGGACAAATCAAGAAGAAATTTATAAGTATTTTAATTAGGAGAAATTTGGGTATTTTAGTTAATTAAGGATTTTATTTTGGAAATTAATTAAATAAATTATTTTATTTAAAATAAGAAGGAGAAAATAGTTTCAAATTAATATGAATTTTATAAATAATTTATTTAAATAAAATTAGTGTTTTTGCTAATTAAAATGAAAATTATGAAAAATCTTTTAAAAACCCCAAATTAGCATAAAAAGGGATTTAAATATTATTTAATTTAATTAACCTAACCCTCCTATTTTTCTCTTTTCCTTTTCTTCTTCCTTTTTCCTTTCTTTTTCTTTCTTTTCTTCTTTTTCTTTTTCCTCTCCTTTTCCCCGTTTGGGCCTCCCTCTCCCGCGGCCTAGCCCGCGCGACCAGTGCCTCCTTCCTTCTTGCCACGCCACGTTTTGCCCTATTTTCCTTCTGGAACGCTTTGTTTTAATTAATTGTTTTTACCATTGCACCCAGCCCGATATGTTTTTCCTTTCTTTCTTTCTTTCTTCGAACCACCCGGTTCCCCCCACCTTTCTTTTTCTTCTTCCTTCGCACCTACCCAGCCCCGTCACCGACCTTTGCCTGCAACTCCGCCACCAGTCCGAAAATCTCGCCGCCGATATCTCCCGTTTTGACCGACCATTCTCCTTCCTCTCTCTTTCCCCTGACTCGTCGGCCCTTTTGACCCAACCAACACTCCCTCTTCTCACGCGTCTCTCCCTCTCCAAGCCAACCAAACTTGCCACGTTCTACCTAAATTTTTGCCGGCCAGATGTCATTGGTGACCCTAACCCTACCTGCCTTACCCCGTAGCTGACCCACAGAACCCTAACCTCCCTTCTAAAACCTATAAATACCCCCGGTTTGAACTCTATATCGAGCTTTGGTTTTTTTCCCAGAATTCCCTGACCTTACCACCACCGCCCCTTCAGATGCGCCTTTTGCCACCGTTATCCAACCTCGCAGCCACCTCTGCCTCCCAAATTCTTCCCTGCATCACACTCTAGCTAACTAAGCCTCATTCTCCTTTGATTCTCTTCGCACGAGCCACCATAGCCGTGCGAAGTTCCCTATCCATCTCGCAAAAGAATTTTACCCCACAACCTTCAAGCCGCCATCCGACACTTCTATTTCCTTCTGCACCACCCAAAAACTTCTACTAATTCTCCTCCACTGAACCATAACCTTCTTTTCCTTTTTCTCCTTCTCCTTCCCTCTTTTTCTTCATCTTTCCCATTCAGCCGCCACCTCTATCGCCGCTGCCGTGCACCGCCACCGGTGCCATCCATCCCCACTGACTCAAGGTGAGCCCAGTCAAAGCCCTCAAGTGGTATAGGAGCGTGCTCCAAGACCGGTGACATTGTTAGGTAAGGGGTGCTAAGGCCATTTGTGTAATATGTGATTTATATGTCATGTATGCCATGTGATATGATTTATTGTGTATTTTATGTGTATATTGTATAATTATTATGAATGCAACATGATATGGAGTTGAGGTGTGTTTGTGTAAATAAATTGTGGCATGAGCATTATGTGTATGAGTGTGTTATTCTTATGGTATGATGTGGGCTTAAGACATGCATGATAGGGTTGTAAAATAATGATGGGGAGTGTATCAATGTGATGTTTGGGTTATGCATGTAATTGTGGGTTGCATGGTATTAGGGTTTGCACGTCGTTGGGTTTTGCATGGAAATGAATGTTTGCATGGTGATAGGGTTTCGAATGGAGTTGCATGATGTTAGGGTTTTGCACGGAGTTGTGAGTTGCATGGTGTTAGAGTTTACATGGAGTTGAGGGTTGTATGGTATTAGGGTTTGCATGGTAGTATTAATGTTTTGCATGGTGGTATTATGTATTGCATGGTGGTATTAGGGTTGTATGGTGGTATTAGGGTTTACAGGGTGGTATTAATGGTTGCATGGTGGAGTTAGGATTTTGCATAGGAGTAAGGTTTATGTTGAGCTAGGGTTTACATGGGTGTTAGGGCATGTCATGGTTAACGATGTTAGGAGTGGTTAATTAGGGAGTAAGCATAGTAGGAGGCAGACTTGCATGCCTTGGTATGGATTTCCTAATAAGATACTTAAAATATTAATTACGTAAAGTGGAAGATATTGAGCTGGGCCCAGACCAATCCATCTGCATAAAATAGTGGCAGGGAATGTTTCCCTCGCGACCGATCCACCGGCTAGAATAGTGGCAGGACATGTACCCTCATGACCGATCCACTGGCTATAATAGTGGGGGATCCCGAGCTCAACAAAATCAAATCCTACAGTTGCTAATACAGGGGAAAGACACTAATTACTTATAGTAGAATATCGTACGAGAAGGGGCCAGACCAATCCATCGGCATAAAATAGTGGCACGGTATGTTACCCTCGCGACCAATCCATCGGCTAAAATAGTGGCAGGACATGTACCCTCGCGACCGATCCACCGGCTAAAATAGTGGGATTCCCGTACTCGTGTGGACTTGATAAAGAAAATGGTGTGAATTGATTTCCGATAAAAGAGTAATTAAATAATTAATCTAGAATAAGTATGTACTTTATGTGTAGCCTTGATCATTTATAAGTTGTATAATTTCTTCATGACCTTATGGACTATATGTGTGGGTTTGAAAGTATAAGTTGAGTATCGTTTTGCATGATTATGTATGCTTATATGTTGGCCTTAGTGCTTGGTTACCTTGCTCGGTACGTAGCTTACTAATCACCCGTTTCATGGGTGCTGCTCATTTCCACGAGTAGTAGGCCCTTCTGACTTTGTGCAGGTGGGCAAGACATCCGGCGGGGCTAAGTGTTGAGCTTGTGTTTTGCTCAAAATTCGAGAGTGTCGTGGCCATATTTACTCTTCTTGTTATTTTATCTTCTTCTGCTATTTCTTGTGTATTGAATTTACCCTCTTATGATTTATTACTTGATTGAGTATTTTAAATGAACATTTTATCGGTTGTAAGCTTATTTCTCTTTTGGAAATGAATTACAATTCTTTATGCGCATTCTGATTTTGTTTTACAACCGTTTAATGCTAATTTGGAATTTAGTTTGTCTTGATTTATAATTGATTGTTAATCTTTTCTTAGCCTTAGCACTTGGTACTAGAACAATCGGAGTGAAGCGGTCTGGTACTAAGTGTGGCGGTAGCATTCTTAGAATTTACGGTTTTAATTTATAAGTATTATTTTTAAAAAAATGTGTAAATTTTGGGGGTGTTACACCTTTCTCCCAGTATGCCCCTGCCAATACCCTCTCCTTTTCACCCCACTTTCCCTTATCTACCTCACCTCAACCCATTTTCCTCACCTCTTCTCTGCATCGAACCATTTTTTCCCTGGCTTTCTCCTCTCCAACCAGCATATACATACATGCACTCACACCCACTCCCTTCTCCTGATCGTGCAACCCCAAACCATGTTCCTTCCTCTTCTTCCTTATCCCTTATCCTTCTCCATTCCTAAGCTAAATCCCTACAGTGAATACCTCAACCTCCCCATGAAAACCCCCACAAAAATAACCATGAGCTAGTGCCATCTCCTCTAAAGCCACGTCCATCACCCAACCCTAACTCCCTTCTTTCCACCACCCTAAACCCCTTTTTACCCTGCCTCTTTTTTATTTCACTACCACCAATACCTCCCTACATTGTCATCCCACAGAACCCACACACCATCGAAACCCAGCCACCTCTCCATCCCTTAATCTTATTGTATCCTTGTTGCAACCAACCTCCCTTATCATTTGCCTCTTCATTATTACTCCTCAACCGAGCCTAGAAACCAAAAACCACCACCTCACCTTCCTATGCCTCCCCTATCATGCCTCCCTATCATCGTCCCAACACCACCAACCTCATTCTCCACCTTGCAGCATTACCTAACGCCACCATTTCCACCTCCTCCTTAGTTGAACTAGTAGCTCCAAACACCAGCCTCTTCCTCCTTGCACCATCCAACAACCTCACCACCAGCATCCATCTTCATTGCCACCCACCACTAGCCATCACCTCCACCCAGCTAACCAACCCCCACACCCCTTGTGTAACATCTAAACTCATGCTGCTCGTGTAGTGTAAGGAGCTTTTCAAATTTTATCCAATTTCACCTAAGAGCAATTTGGTAATTTTTTCTATTTAATAAATATTTTAATAAGAATTAGTATTTTATTGATTAAATATTAATTTAGTTAATGGGGGTATTATTTTTAGGTACAAAATTTTGATTATCGGAGCCTAATAATTTTAGTAGGTTATAGATAAATTTATGATTTTGCTAGAAATCAGATAATCCTTATACTCCAATAAAATATTTAGATATCATATGATAACATATTAGATTTTTTATGTATAATTTTTATTAAGTATATTCATTACACAGTGATCATATGCCTAATATATCTCAACTATTGTTTAGTATGGAGATGTGTAATTTGATATTCTAGAAACATATGTTTCAACATAATAATTATTATGATTATACGACCTAAGGGAATTATATTCATTTTGAGTATATCATGATTAGTATTCTTATAATCATGCCTAATATTTATTATTTACTTTTGAGCATAGGAAAATATAGTTTGATGTTCTAGAAATACATGTTAGGGTTTTATGTGCAAAATCATGTATAAGGACAAAATAGTCATTTGGTATATACGGTAATTTATTTGCATGTTAAATAATTTAATTATTTTATTTTTTGCATTTTCTTAACTAGTTAATAAATAAAATAGAATTAGTATTTAAAATGAATGATAATATGGATATTTTGTTCTCAATGGCATTTTAGTCGTTTTTGGCCAAAAGTGCCTGAGTGTGAATAATGAAGCCTAGGATGATCTTAGTATATTTTCAATGATTTACCTTGGTATTGATATTGATTATGGATTTCTCAAATGTTTTGAAATGAATTAAAATGGTTAAGTATGAAAATTAGATCCATGTGATTAATATGTAATTTCGTGGCCACCTTAATAAAATACTAACACTTAAAGAGAAAGACCTCGAGATCAAAAATGATTGCTATTTAGGGGTTTCTACCCTAAAGACATGATTTAGCTCACGGTTGATTATGGATTTTTTTTTATACCTTAATGTCCCAGATAGGCCCTATATCTTACTCTACTTAACTATGCAGACTTATAGAGGGTATGCATATTTATGGATTGAGTGTCCCTATCGGTAGGCTATTGTGCTACCATTGTCTGCAAATACAACCAGGGTAACTTAGTATCCTTAGGTTGGTAATTGGTAGGATATTATGTTGCCTTGATGCATCGGTATGACCTGAGTATCTTAGTGTCTCTTGGTTCGATATGATCTCCCATCAAGTAAATAAAAATGGAAATGATTATTATTGAATTGGTTGATAGTAGCATTTGTGCCTACCTATGATTTGGTAGTAGCCTTTGTGTCTACTTGTTGGTTGGTAGTAGACTTCGTGTCTACCTATGGTTAGGTAGTAGCATTTATGCCTACTTGTGGTTTGGTAGTATCATTTGTGCTATATTTAGTTTGGTAGAAGCCTTCGTGCCTACCTGTATTTGATATTATGCCTTTAAGCACTACTTATGGCATTATGGATTTTATTGGTATTGCGTCTTTAAGCCCTACTTGGTATATTATGGTTATTACTAGTGTTGATTTTGAAATATGAGATATATAGTGAATAATATGGTTATCATGTTGAGATCAGTTCCAATCATTACTTCATATAGCATCTCTTGGATGCTTGGTTGGTAAGTTTTATTATGTTCTAAATGAAAGAGTATGAGTAGTATGCAGCTTTAGTGTTATTGTTTATATAATATGATTATTGTATTTTGATCATCGCATGTATATCCTAATATTTTATACCACGTATTATTATGATGTCTTCTATGTGTTCCATGTGAGATATTCATATTAGTTTTGTATAATGAGTTGCTAAGTACCATTGTACTAAGAAGTTCCTTTTCATGGGCTCATGGTTATTCAATGGGCAGTGGCCTTTGCAGGTTAGTTGTGAGATCAAGTGAAAACTAGTAATTGAGTTAATAATAGGGATATCAATGTTTTGTGTGATGTTTTTTTATTCGAATGATAATGTACATTCATGCTTTTATGTGCTTCCTTTTATTGAATTTTGTAAACACTGATAGTTGGTCCTATTCAAAATGATATTCATTTGCTTTGAATTTCTCTATAATAATTTTTATATTGTGTTATTAATTTAAGTAGAATAACATTTTTAGCCTTAGTGCTTAGTATTAAAATGGTAGAGGAAACCATACTTATACCAAGCATGGCAGTAACACCCTATATTTTTCTATTTTTAACTTCCACAATTAACTCTATAAATAAAAAAATTTAGTTTATAATTTTGGGGGTGTTACAACCCCAACTAGTCCCTATATATTACTCTATTTAGCTCTACAGACATATAGAGGGTATGCATACTTATAGATTAGGTGTCTTTATCAGTAGGGTACTATGTCTTCTTCACGTGCTAGTATGACTAGGGTACCTTAATATCATTAGATTGATAGTTAGTAGGATAGTGTATTGCCTTGGTGTGCTAGTATAACCAGAGTACCTTAATGTCTTTGGATTTGATATGATCTCCCCTTGAGTAAATAAAAATGGGAAAAAGATTATTGTTGAATCAAAATGATAATTATATTGGTGTGGTAGTAGCCTTTATATCTACATGTGAATTAATAGTAGCCTTCATGCCTACTTACGATCGGTAGTTACCTTCATGCCCTACTTGTGATATTATAAATTTTTATCGTTATTGTGCTTTTGAGTTCTGTCTGTGATGTATGGATATTATTGGCTTTGGCATTGAGATATGAGATATATTATGAAAGTTATGGTTATTATATTGAGATTGGTTCTAATTATTATTTCGAGAGCATCTCTTAAATTCTTGGTTGGTAAGTTTCACTATATTCTAAATTAACGAGTATGGGCAGTATGTGGTTTTGGTGGTTATTATTTATTTGATATGATTATCGTATTTTGATCATTGCATGAATATTACAATATGTTATACCATGTCTTGCTGTGATGCTTTTTATGTACTCTATGTGGGTTTTTTATATTAGTTTTGTATAATGGGTTATTCAGTACCATTGCACTGAAGGGTTCCTTTTCATTAGCCCTTACGTATTCAATAGGCAATGGTCTTTACAGGTTAGCTTGTGAGATTAGCTGAAGGCTAGTAGTTGGATTAAGAGTTAGAGCTATCTAGTGTTATATTCGGTATCTTTGATCCAAATGTTCTTGTACTCTTATATCCTTTTGTATTTTCTTTTCATTGAATTTTATAACCATTAACGGTTGGTTTTCTTTGGAATGGTATTAATTTGTTCTTTGATTTTTCCTATTCTAGTTATAACAATTGTGTTGTCAAACTAACCGAGCCTTACCACTTGGTATGAGGATGGTAAAGGAAAGTGAACTTCTACTAAGTGTGATAGTAACATCCTGCATTTTTACTATTTTGGCTTCTATCATTAATTATTAAAATAAATTTTTTTAGTCCTAAAAATGGGGCTGTTACATTAGTTCCATTAGGTTTTCTTTTGTTATATTTTGATTAGCATTATGCTCAAAGTTTATCTCAAAATCCTTATCTTTATGTTATGAAATTTCTCTCATTCTCTCTCTATTTTATTTAAATTGTATAAAGCTTTTCCTTGTACTTAGTGTGAGAAGAGTCTGATAAGCCGAACTTGTATTAGGTATGGCAGTAACACCTAATTATTTTATGTTTAGCTTTTACAAAAATTAAAATTATTTACTAGTAATTTTTTGGAGTGTAACATTTTGTATTGTAGACGACTTGATTGTAATAGCTTCCACGAAAATATGGAGTAAATGAGGTGCAACCTTGATCGGTTCTTGTGGTGTTGGTGGACTAATCGAACCATCTTTATCAAGCTTCTCCCAAAAAGGATGGATAGAGAACCTTAGATAGGAATGAAACCATGCATGTAAGTATTGATTTCATGAGTACATGGCATTCGGTGTGTGTGACACATGTATCACCCACATAACACTTTATTAGTGCCTACATTATTACTTCTTTTGCAATTTTTATTGATCAATTTCAATGCAAGTAAGACTACATATCCTCTCAAATTGGTATAAAGTGTGACAATAACATAATGAGAAACATTAAACCGTTACCTCTCAAGCAACCCTTTTATGTTGTAATATTGCAAGTCTAATAATGAGTGAATATGTAGTAAAATGGTGTTGAATCTATCTATTGATGTCTCTAAGAACCTCTTCAATCATCTATGATAATATTCTACCTTATTAAAAAAAAATTAACATATGTAAAGAATCCATATGTAAAAAGTGTCATGAGTAATAAGTTCATGTAAAGATAAACTAATTTCATACATGTTTTTTTACCCTAATGAAAATGTAATCAATTTGTCTTTAAAAATAATTATAAAATATTTCATCAATCATAAAAAAAAAATGGTACTTATAGCACTTGAAAAACTAATCCACACACTCTATATCTTGTAAAAAAAATAGCAAATCAATTAACACTTGAATGAGGCAATGAGAGTGATTGATGAAAAATATGAGAATAGAGATATACATGAGCAAGGAAACAATAAAACTATGATAGTAAACATAATTTGATCATTCACTAGCTAAAGTGCCCTATGTTATAGAGTCACAATGGCCTTCCTTGGCCGCATGAACTTCTCATATTAAGCATCCCAAGCAGCCTAAGATGTTTGCATTCTTTTTGCTTGGTGAGTGTGAGATACTTACATTGGTAGCCACAACTTGCGTGAACCACTTACTTTACTGCCGAACAACATCATATGTTCCTTACATGAGGGACTTTATGCAAGTTGTAGCTACCAATGTAAGTATCTCACACTCCTGCATACTCATCTAACATTACCATGAACATGCTATCCTTCCTTAGTTGCATGAGTTCCTCACATTAAATGTCCAAGACACCATAAGATCTTCACATTGTTTTCTAGATGGTGAGCATGAAATGCCCACATTGGTAGTGAAATGTCCCGGAAATTTTTAATTTTAAATATTATATTTAAATGTGGTTTTATTATTAAAATTAATTAAATAAATTATTTTTATAAAAGGAAATTAATTAGGGCTATTTAAGAAGAAAACAATAAATAATTTTTATTAGAAAAGTTTTGGTATTTTAACTAATTAAGGATTTTATTTTGAAAATTAATTAAATAAATTATTTTATTTAAAATAAGAAGGAGAAAATAGTTTCAAATTAATAATAATTTTATAAATAATTTAATTGAAAAAAATTAGGGTTTTTGTCAATTAAAAATGAATTTATGGAAAATCTTTTAAAAATCCTAATTTAGACTAAAAAAGGATTTAAATATTATTTTATTCAAATATTATTATTTTTAAATATCCTAAATATTCAGATTAATTTAATTGGCCCTAACTTAATTATTTTTCTCTTCCTTTTTTCCCTTTTTCCTTTTTTCTTCCTTTTTCTTTCTTCATCTTTTCTTTTTCTTTTTCTTTGCCTCCCCGTCTGGGCCAGCCCGCGGCCCAGTCCCCATTTCCTCTCCTTCCTTTTCCTTCGGCCCAGCCCATCTGCCCGACGGCCTCCTTCCTTCCTTCCTCCGCTACGCTGCATTTTAGTGTTTGTCCCCTCTAAGCCCGTCACTTCATTTAATTCACCCCCTCACCTAGCTCCAGGCTCGGTTCGCCACCTTTCTTTTTCTTTTCTTCCTTCCCGAATCGCTCGGTCCCCCACCTTTCTTCTTCTTCCTCCTTCCTCCCTTCCCCCGTCAACGTCGAGCACCATTTCCGCCGCCGTCCCTAGATTTTCGCCGCCAGTTACGCCCGTTTTGACCGGTTGTTTTCCTTCCTCTCTGTTCTCCCTGACTCACCGGCCATTTTGAACCAATCCACCTCCCATTTCTCGCGTAGTTTCCCTCTTTTTCCTACGCACGATCTTTACCCCAAAATTTGCTGCCACCGGTCAACCATCGCCGCCGGTGACCCGAACCAACCTGCCTTATCCCCTCACCGATCCACATAACCCTAAACGCTCTTCTAAAGGCTATAAATACCCTCATAGCAGCCCTATGTTGAGCTTTTAATTTCTGCCCAACTCTTCCCGACCTTTCCACCGTCGCTCTTTCTGGCCACTGTGAACTCCTTGCACCGCCCCTAGCTAACTGTGCCTTCCCCCTCCCTTGATTCTTCCTACACGAGCCACCCCAACTGTGCAAAATTCTCTCCTCAACCAAACAATTTTCTGCCACCACCGCCCTTCGAACCACCATTAGCCACCTCCTCCGCCACTTCCGCCACTTCTTTTACCTCTCAAATTATTCTGCAGATCACCTTCTACCTTCCCCTACCTTTATTTTCCTCTCCCTCCCTCTCCTCCTCTCTTTCTCTCCTTCTTCTCCATTCGGCCACCGCCGCCGCCACCTTTGGTTGTGCCGCTACCCTCATTCTGCTCCTCTCCCTCTAGGAATTCTTAAGCAGCCCAACTTCCACCTTAATTCTCCCTATCTTTTTCTCAGCATTCAACTTTTATCCTTTTCTTCCCTTTTTCCGGCCACCGCCGCCGCCACCGTGCACCACCGCCGGTGCCGCTTATCCCCACCAGCCTAAGGTTGAACCCTAGACCATCTCAACCCTTTTCCCTATTTTTACAAGCCTTAATTTAATTTATTTCAATTATTTGAATATAAATATTATTATCATTTTTAATATGTATTATTAGTATTATTAGTATTAATGTTTTGATTATTATTTCTGTTGAGGGCTGAAGCCCTATTGTATTTTTAATTCGATTTTATTATTCTTCTTCTTATTATTTATATTATTACTATTATTAATATTAATATGTTATTATAATTATAATTATAATTATTTTTATTTATACTATTTCAAATTACTACTATTATTATTCCATTATTAATATTACAACTACTTTACTATTAGTTTTTCTATTATAATAATAATAATTATTATTATTATTATTATTATTATTTCATCATTATTATTATTAATAAATTTGGTTATTTATTTTACTAATATTATTATTAGTATTATTTTGGTAAAGGGGCCGAAGCTTTATTTCACCAGGTTTTAAATTAATGTCCTTTTTATTATTATTGTTACTATTTTTTATTATTCTTGTTATTGCTATTATTATTTTAGTATCATCATTATTATTATTAGGGTAAAGTTTTCAACCTTATATTATCAACTTTTATAATATTTCTATTACTTCTATATCTTTAGCAAAGTTAGTAATTAGTTAATGTTATTTTATTAATATATTATTATTTATTTAAAAACCTAGTCTTATAATAAGTTAGTGATTAATAGTATTTTGATAGGAGGGAGTCTAATTTTAGCTTTTCCCTCATAATAGGTGAAACCAGTCAACACCCTAAAGAGGCGTAGGAGCGTGCTCCAAGACCATTGTCGTTTCAGTTAAGGGTGTTACTAAGGCCTTTTATGTGTTAATGTGCATTGAATGCCTTGTATGTTATACATCCTATGTTATTAATGTAATTATTTCGTATATGGTATGATGTAGAGTTCAAGCATGTTCTTGTGTTATTATATGGCATGTGTATTATATATATGTGATGATATGTGTTGTGACCCTGTAAGACATACATGTGAGGGAGTTGATGTGTTTTGTGTGGGAGAAAGGATGAAAAATGAGGATGGGGAAAGAGGTTGACCAAGGGATGAGAATTGACCTAATTATTTTAATGATTCATGAGTGGAGGAATAAAATGGAGAATTTTAGGGTTTCGTGTGAGAGAATCTGATTTATGATTTTTATGGCTTTGTGTGGGAGAATATAATTTATGGTTCTATTTGGGAGAATCTAATTTATGATTTTGTGTGGGAGAATATAACTTATGGTTTTATATGGGAAAATCTAATTTATGGTTTCGTATGGAAGAATATAATTGATGGTTTTGTATGAGAGGATCTATTCTAGGGTTTGGTATGGATGAATCTTTGGTTTTGTGTGGATTGAATTTAGGGTTTTGTATGATGGAATCGTGGGTTGTATGGTGGTATTAATAGTTGCATAGGGGTAATGTTGTAGGGTGGTATTAATGGTTTCATGGTGGTGTTATGGGTTGTATGGTGATATTAGGGTTTGTATGGTGATATTAGGGTTTGCATGGTGGAGTTAAGGTTTTGCATGGGAGTTAATGATTACATGGGATGTGTAAAGTTTGTATAGGAGCGAAATTTACGTATAAAAGGTTGATTTAGGATACGAGGAAGATAATGTAAGTGTTATTTGGGTGTTGGAACATTTTGGGTGAACAATAGTACGTGGGGTTATATAAAGGTCCATAGGGTTGTGTGGACAATTAGGATTTGTTGTGATTGCTTACAATTTTTGTATTATCATGTGTGTTTGGTGATTTAAATGTAATTATGATGGTGGAATTTTATGATTTGTGATGTGTGAAGTATAAAGAGAATGATTCGTGCATATCCATGGGGAAAGCTTTTGAATAAAATACTTAAAACATTAATTACGTAAAGTGGAAGATGTTGAGTCGGGCCCAGACCGATCCACCAGCATAATAGTGGCAGGGAATGTTTCCCTTGCGACCGATTCACAAGCTAAAATAGTGGCAGGGCATGTACCCTCGCGACCGATCCACCAGCTATAATAGTGAGAGATCCCGAGTTCAACAAAATCAAACCCTACAGTTGCTAAGACATGAGAAAGAAACTAATTACTTACAGTGGAACACCATACGAGAAAGGGGCCAAACCGATCCACTGACATAAAATAGTGGCAGGGTATATTACCCTCGCAACCAATCCACCGGCTAAAATAGTGGCAGGGCATGTACCCTCGCGACCGATCCACCAGCTAAAATAGTGGGGTCCCCGTAATCGTATGGACTTGATAAAGAGTATGGTATGAAAATATTTCAATAAAGGATAAATGAAGTAATTAATCTAAACTATATTGGATCTTGGCATTCTCACCTGATCGTTCACTTGCCTTTATGTTATTGTGTTGGTGATTATGCCCTCTTATTATTCTGCATGGATTATGTGCTTATGTATTGGCCTTAGTGTTCAGTTACCTTACTCAGTACGTAGCGTACTGATCATCCGTTTCATGGGTGGTGCTAATTCTCACAAGTAGTATGCCCATCTGACTTTGTGCAGGTGGGCGAAACATCAATCGGGGCTGTGTGTTGAGCATGTTTTGGCTCAAGTTCGAGAGTGTCGTGGCCGTATTCCTTCTTTATGCGATTTAACTCTTTTTGTTACTTCTTTGGTATAGTATTTACCACTTTATTGTTCATTACTCGATTGAGTATTTTAAATGAACCTTTCATCGGTTGTAAGCTTATTTCTCTTTTAGGAATGAATAATAATTCTTTATGCGTACTCTAATTTTTATTTTACAACTGTTTAATGCTTATTTGGAATTTGGATTGTATTGATTTATAACTGATTATTTCTTTTCTCTTAGCCTTAGCACTTGGTATTGAAACGGTCGGAGAGAATGGGTTCGGTACTAAGTGTGGCGGTAACATCCCTAGAATTCACAGGTTTTAAGTTAAGTATTTTAATTACTTCTGCTTTAAAAAAAAGTAGTGAATTTTGGGGTGTTAGAGGTAGTCATGACTTGCGTCACTCACTCACGTTGTTGCTGGATGATAGTGTGAGTTACTTACATTAGTCATGCTCTCCTATGTACTCATCTCATGTTGTTGTGCATATTTTATAGTGATGTGTCCCACATTGGTTCCTAAAGAGATATTTGAATAATTTATATGTGGGGTGGAGTTGGGATCTTTCTGGACTCAAGTACGCTTGGGATCTCTTGGGCGAGTACGACTCGAGGATCTATATCAACTAGTCCTAGGTGAGTACGCCTTAAGATTTGGGGTGGGGCTCACTTCGCACAATGAGTGCAAATTGCTGGGTGAGTCCTGTTTGGAGTGACGAGTAAGAGTCTCCCAACATGGACCCGTTTGACATGATGTGACGAGTACAACTCGCCTAATATATACTCGTTTGGTTTGACTAGTACGAATCATCAGAAGCGGTTCGCATCAACTGGTATTTGAGCCAAATCTTAGTGGTGGACTGCGTATGAACATGTCACATCCTCGTGTGAGTATGTCTCTACTCAAGTACGAGCTATTTAAATGAGATGAGAATGATATGCTCCATAGCGGTTCCTAAGAGGATCTTTAGATAATTTATGTGGGGGTCAATCCTCAACTCTTAAACTAGTTTTTGGGTGGAATTAGGACCTTTTTTCTAGGCAAGTAAGCTTAGGTTCACCCAGACAAGTACGCCTTTGGGGTCCATATCGGCTGATCCCAAACGAGTGCGCCTTGAGATCCAAGCAATATCCGCTTGGCGTGACGAGTACAAATCGTCTAACAAGAACTCATTTGGCAACATGATGATTATGAATCGCCAAATGTAGTATGTATCATATAGAGCCTAATCAACAATAACAAGTGAATGATTACCTCTTGATCGATATTGAAATTGATATCTAATAGAGGGTTGTTTGGTTCATATCTATCAACATCATCTTCTTCTTCTCCTTCATAGTTGTGACAATCTATTTTTCTTAGGGTTGCTGTAAATTTAAGTTTAGTTGGAAAATATGAAACTATTAGATGAGACTGAAAGGAAACTGGAGGAAGGATTTGGGAGGAACGAATGAAGTGAAGGCATGAGTGCGTGAAGGAAGAAACAAAAGCGAAGGGATGTTGTGTGAGTTTTGACTCTTGACCAACGTGAAGGATAAATTAGTCAACTTGCCGCTCATTATTTCTTTTACGGTAATTATTTGTTTTCTATATAACAAGATTCCGGAGTAGTTGTCCAAACAATTTTCTTCCTATGCTCCATTTAGGACTGTAAATGAGGCGAGCCGAACCAAGCTTTTAACGAATCTAGCCAAATCGAACTCACGAGCCAAAGTTAAAAAATAAATCAAATTGAGTTTTTTCGAGCTTGGGCTCTGCACATTTAATTAAACGAACGAGGCGAACCGAACCAAATATCGAACTGACTAAGCTCATTTACACTCCTAGGTCCATTACATGACCCCGTTCACTTATTTTGCGTTTTGGCGCGAAACCTATTGCTTTTCTCCCCTAGTTTACGGTTCACTCTGACGCTCCCTCAGTGTCTTCCGACAGGACCTAATTGAGATTTTGAGATGAGTAAATTATCAGAAATTACTGATCTTTTTGCTGGATTAGCAATACACTTGCAATCCCCAAATCCAGTAGCTAGTGAAGAAGAATCGATCCATGAGTCCATATTGAAACTCAACCGCTCGTTAAACTTCAATCATGAAAAAGGTTTTAGAGCTAGGGTTTTGGACGCTGCTCTGTCTTTAATGTGCTTCAAGGCCCCTCAGGTCTCCTTTCTCTATCTCTCTGTCTATTTCCACTTCAATTTCTCTGCAAATATCGGTACGGTGGTGAAGAGGAAACTTTATTCCTTTGCTTTAGGTTTTTGACACGACGGTGGAGGTTTTGGTGAGGACCATTGTGTCAGTCTTGTCTTCATCCACTGTTTGTAAGGTTGTAAAGATTAGAGAGCCGGAGGTCTTACAGATTGGTTGCTCAATTCGTCTCGCTGATTGCTTCAAATTGATCGACGCGTGTCCGGACCTGATTGAGGGTTTGGTCCAGCGCGGTAGGTCTATGGGATTTGATTTGCTTCTTTTAGTTGTGCCGAACGAGGTTATTGGTTTTTGTTAGGTTTGAATTCAGCTATGTTTCACTCGCCATTTCCTCAGATATGTGACTCATTATTTTTACGGGTTTTTAGTATGGTGTTAATGGAGGTGGAAAAGATGCGTATAGTTTATTTATCTTGTTGTATTTGAAGATATAAAATGAGAATTATTCTAAAAGGTTTTACTTTATTTTTTACACACTATATGAGAGACATAAATTAGGAGAATCTTTTTCCGCCCTTTTACTACCATACCACACACACGTTTAATATATTCCTTGTTAACAATTCTGTTTTATGTTAACTTCAGTGTGTACCTTGCATACGATAAATTATCGTACTAAAACAACTGATGACTTGGTTAAAGACACTCTCGATTTTGTGAAACTATGTGTGTACCTTGCACACAATATCGATTTTCTGAAACTATGTGTGTACCTTGCACACAATACATTATCGTACTAAAACAACTGAACTTGGTAAAAGACATTCTCGATTTTCTGAAACTGTGGCTCACATTCAGGTCACTGCTGTGTGTTCCCGGGTTAAAGACATTCTCGATTTGGATATAAATTTTGTTAAGTCATAATGTTGCCCTGGTAAGCCAACTGGAAGTTGCCTGTGATGTTTCGTTATACTTAATTGCTGAAAGGAAACTGACTCAAGCAACAGATGGTCAGGTGATATTGGTTGGAGTATTTACTGAGTATGTGTAGGGGTAGTTTCCAGCTTATATTATTAGTAAGTGGTTGCTAATCGTAGCGGGCCATGTATTGGATATGCTTATTTACTTATTTTGATGGTTTATGTTCCCTCTGCTTCCATGCTACTGTACTGTTCTGATTTGACAAATGGATAGCTTCTGTAACCTGAATCAGACTCATTGTAGCAATGTCGTAGGAATTAAAAGTTTATGTTAACAATTGGCTCCAAATTTTTTATGGGCCATTAAATCCAAAAGAATAGAAGAAGCTAATAGCTAGCAGTCTTTTGGCTATTTTCTGTTTGTCATAAATTTCTTTTGTTTGGAAAAAAAATGCAGTTTGTTTTTTCATTATTCATTTAAGTGAATCTCAATTGTTGTAGGAATTCCTTCATCTGATTTGGTTTGGGCTATTATGAAAGCTGCATTATCATCAAGCTGTCTGCAGTACTCACCTTCTTTTTCACTAATCCTTGACACAAAGCCATTTGATGGAAGAACTCGTAAGGTTTCAAGATTACTCCATTTACTTCCTGAAGTAATTTGCCCTGTAGATCAGGGTATACAACTGAGGTTTGTCTCTATGGGGATGCAGGTTCAAGTTGTCTATTAATTTTGAATTATATTTGCATATGATTTAAGGACATTGATGCATGGGGAATGCTGGATGTCGTCCTGCTGTTACTTCAGTAGTCAATATTCAATGAATCTGTCAATCTGTAGCCATTAATTTTTTTCTTATCACTGACTAGCTTGTTGGGATAAATTTGGTGATTGTGCCTCTATAACTCTAATGATACCATTATTTTGACAGCCAGCGCCCCCCCCCCCCCGGGGCGGGGATGTCATTGTGGCCTTTAAGTTTTTGTTGATTATGACAACTGCTGTATGATATGTTGGATACATCAGGGAGGGATTTGGTACAAGACTTGGAAGTCCTAGCAAATTAGTTGAGTTTATACAAAACTATCCACTAATACATGAGCATCTATCTCACTTTTTGATAGTTGAATTGAACTGAGTTATTAACTTATGATTAGTATATGTATTCACATAAAAATGTGTATAAGAATGAAATTCTGCTGACTATTAACTGAAAGAACTTAGAAAAATGTGATATTGGTTTTGTTCAACACCCTATCTTGAAGGTGAGCTCAAACCTGTGTGCAACTAATGTCTGATAAGGCTCAGGTATCTCCATTCCAGCAAAAGACTTTAGGATTTGGCAGAATGAGAGGAAAAGAGTCTTTTGATGATGACCACCTAAACTTATATATCAGTTTATAAAATCTGCTTTATGAAAATGGATTGAAAACAAGGTAGGTAGGGACTTAATTTATGTGTGAGTAGGGTTGTAAATGAGCCGAACCAGGGTGGGCTCAGGCTCGGCTCATTTAATAAATGATTCTAAAAATATAGCTTGACTCATTTATAAACAAATTGAGCTTTTAACGAATCAAGCTGGACTAGTTCCCTAGTTTTTGTGGTTAATGAGCCGAGGTTGCGAGCTTTTGCATTATAAATGAGCTTGAGACCAAATTCTTTATGCTCATGTTCGAGCTCAGATTGTTTAGCTAAATGAACAAGTCAAGCCGAGCTGAGCTTAGAAAGCTTGTGAGTCGGTTTTGTTTGTTTGCAACCCTATATGTGAGTACTTGATCCATCATTTTGTTTCTGTTCTCATGCTTTGATTTTCTACAGATAGACAATGGTCAAGTTGTGAATGCTTATTGTTTTGCATGCTATAATTGGATAATACATTGGCAGGCTCAATGGGGGCATTCAGCAATCATAGGTCCCTCATGCCCCTAGGAAAAGAAAGAGAGTGGGGACTTTGGTCAGATGTGGTGTATGCATTGTTGTAAATTTTATTGAGATATGCTAGTAGCCTTTTCAAGTGAAGGATTGGAATTGTCAGAACGATATTTTGGTTGCTGTTGGAAGTTAAAGTCCTTGAGGCTCCCTGTGATTTCTAGTCATCATGCTAGGATGTGATCATTGAAATCTGATGTCTAGTCATGTCAACTCTCGGGAATGTAGCAGGAAGTGAGAAAAATATAAACCCATTTTACTTTGCGTAATCAAGTTAGCTGAATGGTTTCTCATTGGATGCTAAGTTTTATGAACAGCAGCAGTAGCCACTAGCACAGGCTGGAAGGCCAAATCCCTTCTGAGCTGCACACCCACACTTACCTGAAGCCTACAACACACCTGATTGTACTCCAGCAGCTGGTAATATTATCTGTTGAAGTTGTTGAGCCTGGAATAGCTGAGCTTGACCTTCTAGAATAATCATTTAGCAATTCCAATGTGGAAGGATACAGTTGAGTAGGTATGTCTAAATAATGAATGAAAAATGCTTTGGAGGGCATAATCTGTTATGATCCAACATGCCTCTCCTAATGTCTATCTCAAATTCCTTTCCCTGTTTTCTCTGATTTGTGGAGTTGCCCATACTCCTATAGTGCTATTATCCCTTCAACAAATTTAGTCCCAACCCCCAGCATATATATTTCTTGAAACCCATATTACGCTGAAAATTTCACATGCTTAATAATATGCCATACGCAGGCTGCTTGCATGGTATCTCGATCCCTCAACTCTGAACCGTGATATTCTAAAGATTATCCAAGAGGTGAAAGATAGACCACTACTTTGTTTGAGTGAGGAACTTCACCAAAGAATGGAATGGCGCTTGATAATGACATGCTTGGCGCTTTCTCCCATTATGTTCATTGAAACAAGGGCTTTATTACACCACTGGCTCCTCTCACTGTAAGTTCTAATCCCTGTTCCCTATCAGCCTGAGTGAACTTTCCTCTGTTCGATCTCTTCTTCTTTTTTTTTTTTTTTTTTTTGCCATGATCAATTGATAATGAAAGTGGATATTTCTTGTCTTTTTCTAGCTGAAATTGACATATATGTTTTTTTAATATTTTTTGTTATGGTGGACCTGGAACTATTTTCTCAATTAGCAAGCATCCACTACATATGCCAATACAGTTTATCTTTACAGTATGGTTATTTTGATTCTCTGTGGTTTTATTTATGGTTTTTTCCCCCCTGTTTTGTTGTTTTCCATTTTTATGCCTAGAATCATTTGCTTGCATACCCATAAAGGGAAAACTGCAGCTCATTGACTTATCACAGGTATAGGCAGCTGCCATTGAATTGCCCAAATTTGTCTGCTTGGTAACGCAGGTTGAAGTTCTAATGAAACGAAGAATATACACAGAAAGTTGTACCCTATTTTTTGGGGATCTGTATTCAAATTCAAGGCACTTTCCTTGTTTAGAGGCATCCTTCCTCCATCACATCTTATGAAACGAAGTCTAAATTTTGGAGCACAGAAGTAGGAACTGGAAGAATCCTGGCTTCTTTAGTTCGGTATTTCTTGGAATTTATCAGGACCATTATTTTCCACTATGCTCCATAATTTGTAGCACCAGTGCATGACTTGTTTCTGGGTCTCTGTGCACAAAAAAATTCAACAATAATACGAAGTAGTTTATTTGAAAGTAATTATATTCCAATAGATTTGTGTTGTCTGATATAGGCTTGGTTTTGGAAGATAATCTTGAGCTCATACATTCTTTATTTGGAAGATATACGGGGTATGCCATTTTGGTAAAAACATAAAATTAGAATCTCAACATAGAACATATGCAAGCTAGCACAATGGTGGAATACAGGTCAACAGGCATAATATTCATGTAGTATTCTGTTTTGATTGTTGTTCAAGACTCAGGGCGTTGTTCATTTTATGTTCAATTTCTCAGTGGCCACTGTGTATTCTGGTCCATAACATAGAGGGTTGGTGATATATAACAGGGGATTGGCTTCTGTTCTGCAGTTTCAATGTCATCTTGTTTCAACAATTGTTGATATAGCTTCCAGACCAACGTGTTGGGGCCTATCAGTTGACGTTGGATCGAAGCTTCCATTTTTACATGCATATTTTCCCTGCAATCATGGTCTACTGAAGACATTGGCTGGACCTGTCTCACCGGCAACTTTTCTTCACTTGGTTCATATTTTGAATGAAGCAGCAATGTGCAGAAAAATACCATGGAAGCATGCTGGTATGCATGGTGCGATTATAGGTCATCAATCTACTTGGTCAGTGATGAACCAACTCAACCAAATTTTATTTTCTTCCTGTAGAACATGAAGTAAGAATAGAAAATAGGAAAGTATTGTACTACCCTGCCCTGCCCTGACCTGACCTGACCTGATACTGGCACTAAACAACAGTATGTGTTCTTGTGTTTCAGGGCTATGGCTATGAATTTCCCGCTTTGGTTTCTTTTTGCCTGTAGCTTACTATTTTCAGACTCAAATACTTCACAGTATTTTAGCACAAGCGCACCTCAGACTACTAATGGTGGGCTGTCATATTCACATGCTGTTGCAGAAAGTTACATATCATGGATTCTGTGTCCTATCAGCGTAACAGACCAGGATAAGCTTATTGATTATCTGAAAACAATGTCTAGATCTTGGATCAAAAGGTTCTCCATAGAGAGACCTGACAGAGAAAGAGAACACCATAAGAAGAGGCTTAAGAGGCTGAGTGTCCATGAGAAAGACAATACTTTTGTCTTAAAAGAGCATCACTGCCAATGGATCAGAGATTGGCTTGAAGAATGCCAAGACAGTATCACAAAACCTGGTAGTTTCTGCTGTCGAAGGAGCCTTCTGTTCAGAAAAATTCCGTTGGGAATCTTACTTGCTTATGCGGACCTTTTAAATGAAGGCGAATGTGAAACATTGTTGCATTATGCTGCAACTGGGAGGATACTTCATTCAAGAGCATCTCCTGTAGGAATGCACTCAAAGAATTGTAAAACAAGTGATAGAGAGGATGCTATAGCCGGTGCTTGCCTAGTATTTGATTTCACTGATACCGTTGAGAGTATGTTATATTCATTATTCGAGTCTGAAGAGCATGCTCAAGATTTCATATCCCTTGTAAAAAGGAATGCCAGCAGATACTTGCTGCAGTGCATCATGACTCTGCTTGAGGTCAAAATGGAAGACACCAGTGTGATTCAGTTGTTAAAAGATCTCCAATGTAGAATTGAAAGGTGGAGGCGACAAGGTCAGGATCCACCCGTCGAAAACAAAGATTTGGATGGAGTGATGACCCTCTTGGGCCAAAAATTATTATCTTCAACGTGAGATGCCCGTTTCTTTTCTTTCGTTTGGCACTTTTGTAAGTGGAACCCCTGAACATTCATACCTGTCCTAGAAGATGGATACAATTGTGACTGGACTTGCAATGTAAGATATGGCGTTTAATTTTCTTATTTCGTGGTTACTGTAAATTAAATCAGCATACATTATTCTCCCTGAAACAGAGTCTACAACTTGATCGAACAAGGCACAAGGGAAGATAAGATGCTGTGTTGACTGTTTCAGAAATGTCTGGTTCAAGGCTTGAATCTTTGTAAACGGTGTAATCGTTCGATCACTAACCCTAGGTAACTCCAAATCTGAGCCTAATTTGCAAGCCTGTATTTTTATCTGCTACGTGTAACATTCATTTGGCTTTGTTTAAACACTATATATCACTCGAAAGTCGAAAGAAAGTTGTGGAAAGGTAAACACAAAAAACCGCACTCACAGGAGCTATAAAATAAAACTCTTACCTGTTTAAAACTGAATCAAACGTACTAAAAATAACAATACTGGCTTTTTTTTTCTTTTTATTATTATTGCTTTCTGTTTATTTTCAGAAATGAAGCATTCTACATATATACATATGCATATATATTCCCATTATCATCAAAAAAGAGATCTGAATTAGGGCTTACGCTCTAGAAACATGAGCTCCTTTTCTTGGGGCATGGGGAAGCTATTTACTCAAATAAGCTTCACATGTTTGTCTTCGTCATGAAAGAATATAGATGTTCCACCTCTAAGGGCCTTGCAGCCATGGGTGAAAGAATAGTTCATGTGAAGCTACTATCTTTGCGTGCGAACTAAGCTGTATGATGATGAACCAAACAATTCAATAATCAACACCAGGCCGCAACATCTTTCCTTTATGTTCAGAATGTCCTTTTGACCAAGGCAATTCCTCTTGGATCACCTCCCCATTCTTCAAGGACCACCATTAGATTAGCACTCGATTTCAGCCACGAGCGAGGAACATGGTACCTGATTTAAACATCACAGTAACACTTTTTAGTAACTGACTCACCTGAATCTGCAAATACTGTAGAAGAAGAATACAAAAGGAAAAGATGAGAACTGATCCTAGCTCACCATCTCTGAGAGTCCTGTCCACAGTTGCTTAGGCATTTGTTCTCATTATAAGTACCAGCATAGCTACACTGCCCACAATGACCACTGGCTTTATTAGCTGGCCAGTGACGTCCAATGCTCTGTCCGTTTATCCAGACTTGTCCTTTGCTCATGAAACTCATGTCTAAAGCCAAAGGTTCGTTTCCTGCTGGTGCATTGAAAGTAGTCTGCAAGCCAGCCAATGCAAAATATGACCTATCGACTCTGAAACCAACAAAGGGGAAAGAATGGTAATAATATATATGATTTTGGCTTAGGATCTCACCTTATACCAGGTCAATGGTTGTCTTTGAACTAGTTTTGATTCTTCAAGCCACTCTACAGCTGAACTACCACTAACAGTATTTAGACCTAAGTTTTCACCTTTCATTCCTATCTGCATGCAAGAATTATCCAGGACAAAGTTGAGAGATCTTCATCACTCTTGTTAAAGGTGAAGAATGGAACAAATTTGAGAAAGAAAAGAACCTTGTAAGACCACTTCTGTGTAGATAGGTCTCTAGTTCCCTGATTGAGACCCTTTAGGCTGACTGGACCAAGAACACCTTGGTTCCATGTCTCAAAATGAGTGCCAACATTCTGAAATGATTCAGAAAAAAGATTGGAATAATAAGCATCAAGGTAAGTAGCTAGATAACATTATTGAATAATATGGAGAAGACGAACTGACCGCCAGCCCAACTGCAACACTCAACAGAGAGATCTTGTTTATTCCAGCTTTCAGGTTCACTTTGTCACTGAAAGTCAACTTTGGATTCTCCAATGAGCCATGAACAGTTCCTATTCAGAAGAATTGAAGTTAGCATATCAAAGCTACCAAACCCAAAACCACATTTAAAGGGTATACATAAAATCTCATACAGAGACTCCATTATTTCATAGTACCTGATAATTTGCCATTGACATATACATATAAAGAATGCCCGGCTGACATAACAGTGAGAACAGGGCTCTCTCCAGACTTCAAGTTATTAGCATCAATCTTAACACTGCCATTACAATATCAAAAGTGATTCCGTAAGCACTAAGGATCCTAAATTCCCAAAATATTGCCACTTATTGCATCCAATAATTGTGTTGAAAGTTCTAAAAAGGTCAAATAGGCTTCTGAGTCGGTTACGTACTCAGTCATATACCACAGGTAGTCAGACATATCTCTAGTGACATTTAATTGTTCATACAACCCTTGTCGTGAGAAGGAGCCATCAACATCAGTTGTTGGAGTTTCGTCGATATATGACTGCCAAGAGAAGCTTGATACCAGACTCATCTTAGCATGGTATCTGGGGGCATTAACCTGCAGGAAACACAAGAAAACAAATTCCGATGATTAATCACCTTATGGAGCAAAAACTTTCACAGAAGAAGATTGCTTGCTAATGGAGGAAAGGAATCGAAATACAGAAATTAATTAATCAATACCTTTGCAGTGTTGTATACTTCTCTTTTGCAATCAGGTAGTATACTGACTGACCAAGGGGGCAGATCATACTGCACTCCTCCAAACTTAACCTTCACCGAACTTATTGTGTCATAGTTTGACAAAAAGGCAGCACAGGCCCCAGAATTGGAACTAAAGACATGAGCCTATAAACCAATAACATCAACAACAAAACATAAGAAGAAATCAGAATGAGATTTTATGCCATTCAGGAAACTGCAAATTTCCTAGGCAATAAGTCGGCAAGTTTACCTCTTGGCTTCTCCCAAGCTTAGTGACCTTTGGATCAGCAGAAATCAGAGCCGGTTCAGACATTTTGATTGCCTTGTGCAGGTTCTTCAGATGAGTATATTTTGGCTCCCTTGGTAAACCTGGGTGCGACATTAAAAAGCCAGTTACTATGTATAATTTGCATCGACCAATCATTTTTTTATGATGATGTAATAACTTAAGAACTGCGTACCATATTCATCGATTGGAGCATCATAATCATAGCTAGTAGCAACAAACCGACCCGAAGTCCTTTCAAAGTTGGTTCCTCCGTGGTACTGAAATTTAATCAAGTACGATATATGAAGTGAATGCAGATTAATTAAAAATCATAATCATAGGCTGTTCATTATATCAGATCAGAATAGTAAGGCTTACCATATAGTAATTGACAAAAGAGCCGCCATTTAGAATGAATCTTGCAACCGAATAAGCAACATCTTCTGCCGGCCGGTATGGTGTTGCCCCTCCAAATTTTGTGTACCTACGAGGACAAAATAATAACAGAATTAATTACGAAGAGCAAGGATGGCCTAAATCAATGATAAGAGGGGCGCGATGAGCATGACTTACCAGCCAGTCCAGTTTTCTGTCCACATTTTTGGTTTGTTCTTACTGTTAGGAACAAAGCGCTCACAATAGAATCCATTGCAGGTGTTGATCTGTCATTAGAATGCATTCCAGCAATTATTTATACATCCAAAAACTACTTCTTGTTCATATATATATATACGAGTAGTGAAGCACTCACAACAGGATCAGGGGCATCATCTTGTTTGCACATAACCCAGGGAACTCCAGTCTTAAGACCAACGGCCATTTGAGCTGCCCATTTGGTGTAAGCCTTACCAGGATTGCCAATGCTCCATTCAACAGGTCCAAATTCATTCTCAATCTGCCCCCACCACCATACCAAATTAGTATTCAAAACAGATTAAATAATAGCCAATTTAGGACTAGTGAATTATAGTATTTTAAAGTAGAGGTAGAGAGAGACATTTGGGGAACATATTCCGCAGTAGAAGGCACACCAACTTTCCTACTAATCAAATATTTTTTTTTTTTAAAAACACACACACACACACATACATACAGAGCTTCGAAGTTATCAGTAGTTGTTTGTTGTTACCTGTGACAGGATAATTGGACCTCCTTGAGTCTCGAACAACTTTTCTGACTTCATTATGCTGACAATCTTTTCTGTGAATCCTTGCATTTTTTCCTTCATTAACAAGGAAGACAGAATCAATCTAAACATGATGACGAAAAGATGCATAATCCTCATTGTGCATTCAGTAAGAGGACTAAAAATTAATTGATTTTGGAGAACCAAAAAAAGGCCTGAAATGAAAAATGGACTGACCTTGAATGGTCCATTATCGGTCCTGAATTCTATGCCTGGGACATACTTGAGCCAAACAGGGAATCCGCTGAAATTGTGCACCACCGGGGGGAGGAAGAGAAGAGAAAAAGAGGTGATTGAGTAAAAGACGATCAAATGAAAGCAAGCAACCCATCATTTATTTATTCATTTATCTGTGGTGCCGCACCAAATACCCATCACTTACCGTCTACAACTATAACAAATAATCGGTTGAACCACATTGAAACATGATGCGTATTGATTTAAACTTTAATTTTATTAACCGTTTGAGGGAATAAAAATCTACAATAACTCTTGAGTCTTCCCAGAAATTATTGGATCACGCAGCTAAAAATGAAATAATAATAATAATAATAATAATGGTAAACTAATCATCATCCAAGCCTTAGTTAGATGGCTTCAATTACAGCAAAAACGAGATGAAGTTTTGACTGGTAGAAAAAAAAAAAAAAATTTCGCGCATACGAAAGCCACCTCGCTAATAGTAATACGGAAGTAGTCCATGTCTGCCACTCCCTTTGGTTCAATAAGAATATTTTATTAAAATCTACACACGTGTTTCATAAGCATACAATATCAAATATGTTATTATTTAATATATTTTATTAAATAATTTTTAAGAGATAAAAAATAATAATTAGAGAAAAGTAAATTAATTCATCATTGAAAATCTAAAATGACAAAAAATTGGATTTTTTTAGGGGCGAAACCACGTATATTTTGATTAGGAGGTAACAGTATATATCCAAAATGGAGTTGGTTATACTTATGTGACATACCCAAAATTCCACTCAGCACAGACGTAGGGGCCAATCCTGAGATGAGCATAAAGTCCGGCCTGCTGTACCAGCTTTATGAACTTGACCAAATCATATCTGCCCTCAAAATTATACTGCCACCAAAACAAAACCCCTTTTAATTTACGGTAAAAGACAAAAAGCATATACACTACAAGTAAATTGACCCAGAAAACCCATATGCCCTAATATCCCTCCTGAAATGTTGCAGCGAACTGACTTTTCAATTCAGTACTGATACCGTAAATACAAGGCGAAATTATAAAGAATAATGCATTTAAATCACAAAAAAAAAAAAAAGGATGATACCTTTCCAGGAGAAGGCTCGTGGCCATTCCAGAAAACGTAAGTCTGAATAACATCTAATCCTCCAGCTTTAGCCTTCTGTATAAGATCAGGCCACATCTGCAAATTTCACACAAAACATTAATTTCAGAAGAAGAAAGAAAATTTCAGAATGCAGAAATCATTTCCGCACTTGTAGAGAGCAAGGGTAGAACTACCCATGAGCTACATTTAAAATAATAAACATGGTTGTTTACCTCAGGTGTGCTTCGAGGGTAGTGAATTGACCCAGAAAGAAGAATTCTTCTCTGCCCATTTATGGTTATGGCCTTCCTGTCGTAAGAAACAGAAGCAGAAGCAGAGCAAACGCATGAAACCAGAAATATCCACTTCAAAATCATGGCCGTCAAATTAGTTCCAGTATATCTTTTCCACATTGAATTCGAACCTATTTTTTATTTTTTCTTCTATTGAAACTCCTTGGGATCTACGCCCAAAGTAAGTAACGATATTCCCCCTTTTTTTTTCCACCCCTCTTTGGTGCACCCTCAAAATAACTATTTTTCAAGGATTATGCGTGTTCAGAGATTGAGAAAGAGGGTAGCAGAATTAACTGAAATGGAGGTAGAAAGAAGCAGGAGCAGGCTCTCTCTACTGTTGGGGGGGTTGAAGGAGGAGAGAGATTAGAGGGTCGCCGATGGTTCAGTTTGGTGAAAGACGCGAAATGGGGAAGGAAAGGGCGCCTGTGAACTCAATTTAAACATTTTTTTCTTTGGGACCCACCCATCATTTTGCGCCTTTCAGTTTTATCATCTGAAAACTTTGGCGTCATTCATTCCGGACCTTCCTTCTCGCTTAATCCTTCTCTCATTATTGCTGTGTGGCACTCTTGGTTGTAACCCAAAATTGCATAAATTATAGAGCTCATTGCTACTATATTAAACGACGCAAGTACACCGGCAAAAACCACAGTATCGAAATTGGATTGGAGTTTGGACTCATCGGTCATAGCGTCTGGCCAGTCGAATTAGCTAACCGGCCCGAATATTCAGTTTTTATTTTATTTTATGAAAAAGGGTCAAGAACCGGTCTTAATTAAGTTAGTAAGCTGCTACACAACACATTGATAATATGTAGAGCACTAGTCCAGTCCTAGTCCTACTGATAAATTTTTTACAATATGAACGGATGAAAATATGTCAAACTGCTAATCCGACAATAAAAGCCGGTGGAAAACTAGTAACCAACTACGATTCTAAATTTTTTTATGAGTTTAGATATAATTGAACCAACATGAACAATCAAATCATTGGTTTGACTAGCAAAACGGTGGTAAAACCGGTTCATTTTTTATACTGCTGCAAAATTCTGTATTTTTTCCCTTTATTTATTTTTTTTAATTTTTTTTTCCTTTTGGGAGGAATGGGCCTTTCTCTTGCAGCACTTTCACGACGTATCTCATCACTCGATTGGAGATTTGTTCATTCCAGCATATTTACAAAGAGAATTTCAGGTCGCCATGGCATAAGTTTTTTTTTTTTTTTTTATTTTATGATGCACGTATCAATTTTCTATCCTAACTCTACAAATTTTATGCATTAATACATCATTAATTAATATTATAGTCAATATGATTAATTTTTAGTGTATTGGTATGTAAACAAACGTTTTTTTATCACTTTAAAATGGTATTAGTATACAAATTATATCATATATCCGATTACACGATAAGAATAGTGCAAATAGACTATCCCGTCAAAATTCAAATTATGTTCTCTTCTTCTTTGCTCGCCCAATCTCTATCGGTCTCTCTCATGCTCTTCTTCTTCAATATCTTCTTCTTTGATTTTCGGACATGATGACCTAAAATTTTAATTTCTAATCTTTAGGTTGAATTTATTGTTTTTTTGTTTATGAGTTAGAAACCACATTCAATTTGATTTCTATTCTTAGATTTGTGGTTGCTGACATTTTGAGGTGCATGATTGTATTTTTGTTGAATTTTGATATTTTAGTTTACTTATTCTATTGTTTTATTAAAGTTAATATTTATTATAACCAGGATCTTTGAGAAGTTATTTTAAGATAGCTCTATTGAAATTTTAGTATTGTCCTTTTGAAAAATATGAGGTGTCATATTAAAATACTAAGAATAAAAGTGAAAATTTAATATTGGGTGACATTTGATTTAATAATAATGGCAGTTTTTGAATATTAGAGGTCTCGTACTCAAATCTCACCCCGGTATTATAATATTTTTATGGTATCGTCACTTATATAATACTTTCTACTTCCCTTCACGGATCTCCTATGAATAAAAATAATAATAATAGTGAATAATTAATTCTTCATAGGTGAAATATTCAAGTGTATGTGTTTTCTATGTTCTTATTAACTATGTTAAGAAGAAAATTAGTAAAAAAAATGATGTAAATGGTGCTGAAATTTTATTATAACTTTAAAAACTTATAAAGTGTTATAAAAATTCATTTATATATTGTTGAAGATCTATATAAAAATCTTTTTGTTTTATTCTTAATTATGTTGAGAAGAAGATGGTGAAAAATGATGTCATAGGTGTGGAAATTTTATTAGAACAATGTTGAAAATTTATATAAAGAGTGTTGAAAATTCACTTCAGCACGATATTGAAAACTTATATAAAGAGTATTGAAAATTCATTTCAATGGTATTGAAAATTTATATAAACATTTCATATAGTGTTGAAAATGTATATAAAAAGTGTTGAAAATGTGGGGAAAAAATAAATTCAAGTGTTTTTATTATTCTTACCTATTGAGATTGTAAATAGGGTAGAATGTTGTCAAAAAAGGGTTGAAATTTTCTTAAAATACTGTCCAAAACTTTCATAAATTTTTTTGTCCAAATAGTATTAAAAATTTACCAGAACAATATTGAAAATTTATATAAAGGGTATTGAAAAATCATTAGAATAGATTTTATTCTATTTCGTTTACGAATTGGGTCAATATTAAATTTGACAATGCACTTCTAATTTTAATTAGCTACATTCATCAAGTAATTTTTGAGGTGTTAACTATCACTTAATGTTTCAACTATATGAATGAGAATGTCATCGGAAATATATAGTTATTTGAACTTTTAAAATCCTTTGAACTAAAGATTTGTTGAAATAAGGCCTATTGATATATTTGGATATATGTGATGACAACTTTTGGTTGGTTTGAAAACACTTTATAATAGCTTTGTGATAAGAGATCAAAATCATTTAAATCATTTTCAAAAATTAATTGATTACAATAACTAAAATTAGTAATAATTTGAAACTAGTTTATTTGTTAAACAAATGGATTTACTAATAGGGTTGTGTAACAAGCAGATTAGACCTAAAAACCTGACCTGACAACCAGAGTTTGGTTAGTACTAATAAAATTTGGGATCAGTCTTTGGTTTACAATGTTATAAAATATAGGCATCTAGTTCATCGGATCAAAGACTTGAAATTTTCTACTCTAAACTTGAAGGACATGTTATAAAATATACACACCTCTTTAGTTTATGGTTGGACTTGGATTTGAGGTTAAATGTACTTGATTGTTGTTAATTGACTTTCTTGAGTTTTATGTCCCTTACTTTTAAACATAAGAGAAAACGATAAATACTAAGTGATAAATCTAAGAACACACATGCCTCGTATGTTTAAATTAAGTATATATCAACCATATGACAAGGAGAACAAAATGTCTACATTTATTTGTGTAGCTTAGAAGTGTATGGTAACAAGTAATTTTAATACTATTTTATTTATTTAAAACAGTTTAAAATTTTGAGACATAATTTTAATCCTACTCGGTTCAATCCGACTAAAATTTTGAGGCATAGTTGTTGATCTCTATTTTTTTTTTTAAATTTGGATGTTTGGGTCATGTCGGTCTGGTTTTGGACCTACTCACACCTTTAACTACTATAGAATTACTACCGGCTAAGATACATCAAATTCTCCAAACTAAGAAAAATTACTTATTTAACAATTTTGAATAACAAATTAAATGGTATTAAATTGATATTTATCTATCCAAATTTGGAGCAATTCTTACGTAAATTTGGTTTATGGTGAACTCGATTCACATTAACATAGGGCCTGGAGTGAGATTTATATAATTTATGTGAGAAGGTTGCAAGAATTTGCCCCAAATTTTTTGGGAAAAGATTCATTTCAATGTCATCATAAATCCACATAAAAGATTAAAATGACACGAGCAAGCAAATATTTTTTTGCTATACCAAATTCACATCACTTAATTGTCTGATACATGAGAATTAGGGATGTAATTTGGCCAAACCTCTTAATATTTAAGTTTGACTCATTTATTAAACGAACCAAGTCAAGTCGATTTTTATTAGATGAGCTCTAAATATCTGTGACTGTGATTGAATGTGACACGTTTATAAATGAGTTAACTCACAAGCCATAAGTAATAATAGAAATAAATTGAGTTATTTTAATTGGTTCCATTAAAAACTCAATTATGGACTTGATTCATATATGTAAATATTTTTTATTGACCATAATATTTTAATAAAATGTATCATATTATTCTCTTCTTCGTACTTTACTAATTTATTTATAACATGAGACATATTTTGAAATTAGTTATTGTCAAAGAATGAACAAACACTACATATATAATATGTCACTTGTAGATGAGATTTTAACAAATATCTAGTTGAGTCTCAAACAATCATTAGTTAAGTTTTTAACTGAATCTACTCTAGCTTGAGTTTTGTTTATTTAATAAACAAGTTTAAAAATAAGATATGAACTCGACTTATTTAACTGAATAATTATGTTGACTCGAGCCTTTATCAAACGAAATTAAACAAATATGTGAGTCCACTTGACTCATCAATAATCCTAATAAGACTTATAGTTTTCAGCAGCATGTTCATTTTCTTGGTGCCTGATCGGTGCCAAAGGTGAGGTTTGGTGGAGTAGTATCGTGATTCGTATGGTATGATAAGATTTTTGTAGTAGTTTTGTATGGTAAAATAACATAATTTCGTGCCCATTTTTGTCTTCCTCCTAGCTAGCGTAGTCAGACAAATGGTGAAATTGTGTCAAAGTTCTACTTTATTGGTGATAGTGCATCATGCTGCTTGTTACCGCTGTTGCTTTCGCAGCTCCCATTCTCTAACTAACCTCATCATGTGTGACATGAATCCCTAACTAACATCATATACTCATTTTTCTTTTTCTTTTTTTTTTTTAACTCACCGCTTGAGATTTTATTTGTTTCAAATATTATTAAATTTTTAGATTATGAGAGACGGCAATAGCTAATACTGCTATAAATATGGACCAACCTTCATGAAGGGTCATATTTATGATCAATTGAGAATAAAATTGAGGTTGCTAGAAAGTGAAAATTAGATGCCTTACCTATCAGTACGGAAGAGAGTCAGCATGCTTTCTAATTTGTAGAAGTGGTCCTCTAAGTTATTCATTTATATTTGTACCGCCTAATATCTTTAAGTTTACATTAGCCACATAATCAGAGACGGAACTAGTATAGAATATATAGGGTTACCTCATTCCATGTAATTTTATAGTGTATAATATGTAAAAACATTCTTTATACATAAAATTCTCATTGCATAAGTGACTTTGTATCAAATATTTCATCCATTGAGGCGCATATTTAAATTTCACCTAAAGTACCGTAGAACTGATTTTATTTATATGCTAAAACAATTTTTAGTGTTTTGCTCCGCTTATTATATAGTTTTCCATTTATGGATTCTTTGTTCCATTCATGTAACTATATTTTTCTTGTGGCAATTGACAATACTACGCGGTTAAAAGTATAAAATTCAGACGACCACATATTAATGATGTTAAATAATTATACTATTGTACCACTATATATATATATATATCAGTACCAAATAATGATACTTTGTATTCAAATGATATTTTTATCAAAGGCTCTATATGGTTTTTTGTTTCTTTGTCTGGTTTTTATTCCACTCGTTAGGTGTTCTTTTACCATCTATTGACTTTTTGTGACCCTCCTCCTAGTGTTGGGTCTCTCCATTCTAGGGACTAAGTTATACTTATATATTATCTAAAAAGATTAATGACGGGAGAGATTATGAAATTAGAATTTAGTTGAAGGTGAAATTTAGACTTCCTAAGTTCGTTGAGTGCATAACAAAGACTATTGTGCGTCTTTCCTTGATTAAATACTCAATATAACCTTAATTATGTGGTATAAGACACATGAAGTGATATAAAAACTTATTGTTTCCAATATCTATTATAGAACTCGAACGATTTAATTTGTACGGAAAAAAGGTATTAGTATACTAATTTGATATAAAAACAAGGATTGAATTTGATCCAAAATATGAAGGAAAAAAAATCATAAATAATATTGGACTGGGAGTGGAATTCATCTAATTCCATTTTCAAATGGAATTTATGCCAAAAAGAAAAGCCGCAAGCAAGGTACAAGTTCTTTTGAACGCCAATCACTAGAAACTAACTATCCCGGATCATCTTTCCTTCCGCTGATTCACCGTGAAGCTTTTCAAATTCCATGTTTTTTTTTTCTCTCGTACGAATTCTTCTTCTTCTTTTTTTTCTTGGCCCCCTTGTCCCTTCTCCTTTGTTACCCGATAATATGAACCGACCAACCATTGATTGGTGAGTGTATGCATCTAAACCAACGCATATGACGAGATGAGACTGCCACACATCGTATCAGATAAAGCCCCGATATGAGAGGACCCATCGCGGCTTATAGCTTTCAAACTAACAAGGACATCTCGCAATTGCTTCTTTTTTTTCTTTTTTTTTTTCTCTACAGACCGGTGGCTTTAGTTTTGGATAAGAATCCGCCTCACGATCTTGCTCTCATGATGACCATAAGAAGTCGTGGTGATTTTACGTTTGTTGCTTGTCTGCCATAGCTGAGCAAAGGTAATTAGGACTTTTGATCTTCGTTTTGCTTCCTTCGGGCTCAAGCGGATGAGATGCACACGTTTTAGCACCGCCAGCTTTTTAGCCGGCGACAAAGGGCATACTTTAAAGGATTAGAGGGGCCCGTCTTAACGACTACTGAATGAATATCTAGAGCAGACTCATGCTCGAATGTATACATATATATATGTATGTATAGAATAGGGTCCCCATACGTGGAGCGTACATTTGTGGTCAGGTGACGTGAGTATGGATCAGGATCACCCGCTTATCCACGGAACTTACGAAGTCACTTAAGAAAGCCCGCGAGCGTTATCCGTGCAAGGACAGAAGGTAGATGGCGGAAGTTTTTTCTTTTGATGATTGAGCTCTACTAACCGAACCGAAAAATTCAAAGCAATTATAAATTAACCCACTGTTTCTACAGGCCCTCCGAACAAAATAAATCCTCGAACATACTGCATAGAGGCACTAGAGTTCCTGTATATGACGTGAATTATAAAAAAAAAATACAATTATTTTTATAAACTTATCTAAGAATTTAATCAATTTCACAAAATTTTAAACATATTAAATTACACTTTAATATGAAATATGATCTTCAATAATGATTATAGCAAGTATCATTTGCTTAACTTCAACCATAGCCGAAGGAATCAATGAAATCAAAAGCGTATAATTAGTGGAATATAATTTTATATCCTATTCCATCGATTCTTGATTTGATGGTACATCTTCTCTCTTTCGCCTCATAAAAAACAAGAATATTTGTTATATTTTGCTTGATTTTAAGAAAAGAATTAAATCTTAATTCTCTCTTAAATCTTCAATGTATATGGATATTGAGAGAGAGAGAATAGAAGAAGGAAAAAGATACGTGAAAAAAGAAACCGAAAGTCACAAATTATTTTGAATGGTATTGTGGTTTATTAAAACTTAATAATGGACCCAATCCAATAACTGCGGTAATATACTTTTAAAATAATGTGTTCATTATTCCATTCTTTTCCTTATTCTTATATATATATATATATATATATATATATATATATATATATATATATATATATATATATATATATATATATATATATATATATAAACATACTCATATACATCCTACAACTATTTCTACCATAAAAAAATAGTAGAAGATATAATTAGATTAATATACTAATAAGATACATATTTAATAATCTTTATTTTGGATTGTGGCATTGTATTCTTTTCAAGGTTTGAATTCAGTTGACTTGAAATAGGTTAGAAAAACATCACTGTATCTCTTGAACAATTGGATTAGGATTTGACTTAACAAGTGTTGTGACTATAATGAAATCATTTTGAGTTTGGACCCTTTTTAGAGCATGTTTGGTTATTATCATATGTGGAATTATGAAAACATGATTAGCCTTAAGTGTAATTATTGTATGTTTAATCATGATTCTTTATTTCTTATGGTTGAATTCTTATGTGAGCATGCTAACTTTTTTAAGGTATTGTAATTTACTCAACATAAAAAAGTCGTATTGATACTACATTTTCAGCTGTTTATGCATGGGGTCGTAGAGTAACGTGAGACTTACAAGTGTAGCGAGAATAAGAAAAATATAGTATAATCAAAACTCAACTAGTATATATATTCATTGAAAGTTAAGTAAAAAGAATATTTTAATTTAATACAAAATTGTATGAAGATAAAAGCATTACTTTACTACATGTAAATGTAATGCTATTAACATATAAGATACTAATACATACTACAAATATACACTTTATAAAATATCTTAAGATATTATTATATGAAGTTAAATATAAAAATACTACTATAGACATATACAAATACTAATTCATATTTATAACCATACTATGATATATATCCGAACAAATACAACACAAGAATATTTCTATAATAAGATACTATAAAAGAAATATATAAATACTCTATTATAGGCAAATAAGGTATTATTGCATGCAAATAAACATATTGTTATATACATTTAAAGATTGTAATATAAAAATCACAAATGCCATTATGGAAGATCACACTATTTATGACTGAAGAATATTTCTACAAAAACTAAAAAGAGGCATATTTTGGAAAATATTTTAACAACAATTAAATGCTTCATGTTGATCATTTATTTTCTATATTTGAAAATAAGTAATGGAAAAAGAAGGTTGAAACAAAATATCAAATAACTGATGACAAGAATCATTAATATAAAGTGGAAAGTGATAAGTTATTGTTGAAGATGGAATATTAGGCCAAATAAGAATGAGAACTAGAGTTAAGAACATAATAGAAAAAATCAATTAGAAAAATGACCTCAATTAAAAAAAAAAGAAAGAAGAAGAAGAAGTTGAAAACATAAAGAAAAAAATGCAGCTAGAAATTGACCTAATGTGCATTTTTCTATTATTTAAACACCCATTTTTAAATGACATGATTTTCTATTGTACTTCGTTATTTAAGCTTTATTAAAAAAATATTTATTTAATTTTTATCGTGCTAGTATTTAATCTTGGTTCTCATTTAAATGAATCAGTTTTAAAACATTTCACCTAGAGTGTGTTTGATAAGCATAAGTTAGCTTATAAACTAACTTTAAAAAAAATTGTTTGATAGCCATCTTTTCTTACTAGCTTTTAAGTTCATTTTTACAAATCTACTTGAAGTAGATTATAGCTTTTCAAATTTAAGTTAGTTTCTAATCTTTAAGCTAGCTTATAAGTTATTTTTACGAAACAAATTTAAGTTAGTTTCTAATTTTTAATCTAGCTTTTAAGCTATTTTTACGAAACATGGCTTCACTACAAGAAAAAGGTTGATTAGTGATGACACATTTAGCAATGTTAATATGGCATCGCTAATAAGTATTATTAGCAATGACATGTAGTCGCTAAAAATAATTTTAGAGGCATTTCAATTCCTAAAAAAAATTTTGTCTCCAAAGATTATTAGCGACGATAATGTTGTTACTATAGGCAACAATCAGATCAAGCGAGTTGGGTTATATTGGTTCGGGTCATTCTTGGGTCGGATAGTTGTGGGTCATTTTTCTTTGAGGGTTGGTTGTGTGTTGGGTCGATTCATTTCATTATTATTCGGGTGGGGTCAATTCGGGTTCGAGTTATTGTAGGTTTGAGTTTTTGTAGATTCGGGTTGTATCGAGTTAATTTACCACATTAAGTTTAGCTAGTTGGGTTCGGGTTAGCTTGTAGGATTGGGTTTGGGTTGAGTAAGCTCGTATTCAGGTGATTTATATTCAAATTAACTTGATAAGTCAGGTTTGAGTTAACTTGATGAATCAGATTTTTTTAGGTTTTGATGGGTTGGGATGGATTTGGGTTGAGCTAATCCTAGATTAAATCAATTTAGATTTAGGTCAAATCATAAATGGACCACTAGTATTAATGTAGTTCATTAACCTTGTAAGCAAGCATTAAATTTAATTTCATGTAAGCATGTGATTAATAATATGTTATTAATTACTATTTGTTCATTATTATGATTTTTTCATGTTGTGTTTTTACGCAAAAAAATTGGTAAAATTAGAGAATCATTGGTGAATAAGTAAATAAAAGTAAGAATAAATTAGTAAAATTTATAAAATAATATATTTTTTAAAAGCTTTAAATGAATAATAATACATATGTAATTTTTTTGTTATCATAACTGCCTAATATCGAATTTGGTTTTATCAATTCAGGTCAGGTTGACAGCGGGTTGGGTTTGGGTCGGGTCACTTATACGCCGATCAGCGTTGGGTTAGGTCAGTTTCAGGTTGGGTTTGAATCAGGTCAAGTTGATGAATTTCTTGGGTTATGTCTGGTTGGGTTGGCGGATAGGGTCAATTTTTGCCAACTTTAGTCATCACTATATAAAATGATGATAAAAATCCACCCTAAATTTGCTGATTTTTTTTTTACTAAAATACTATTAGCAGTGACATTTGTTGTAGATAATGCCCTTTAATATTACCTTTTTCTTGTAGTTTCCATGGGTCTAGATCTATTTTAGCTTATTGATATACAAAGGTGTGTATATATATATAACAAATTAGTTCTCTTAAATATTATTAATGTATTAATTTAATAAAATATGGTAGGTTGATCAACCGATCCAACAATTGTTATCACCAATCGAGATCTATAAAAATCTACACACGAGAATTGTCCAGTGGATCACAGAACATGCGAGAGAAATTATATAACATTATTAATATTATCTTTTATTTTGTGAAATAATATTTGTAAATTTTAGTATTAATGTAATATCTTTATTTGTAGGATGAGATGGTAAGGCTATGTGATAAGGTTTAGGTAACACTATCAGAGGATGAGGTTAGGATGGCTAAGGACCCCTCCACGAGTTCTATAAACCTATTGATGATTGACTAGATCGGCATAGTGGGTGGGGTTCTTAGATATAAACGGGGCTTCAGGAAGGGTGTTGGACTCATATTACGAGGTAGATATTCGTCATCTTTTGTTGGTATTCACCCTTTACCGTTAAAGACTAGTACACAGTCGTCCGCTATTTTTGCCTCATTTCCTACATTGGTAGATATTATGACATTGTTTGATCTCGACAAACACATATTGATGAATTGTGGAGGCTAGTAACAAAAACACAAGGATTCGTGTTTTCCCATTTGCTATCACTCTAGGTTCGACCTCCATATAGTGAACCCATCACCAGGTTCAACCTTTATATGGTTATCCCTAGCAACAGATTCATCATTCCTAGAGTCTCCCTCGGTAAGAATATGAAGATGATGATTTATTATAAATAATTTTCATTATGGACATTTTTATTTGTATTTAATTCAAATAATTTCTTACATTATTAATATTTATATGTTGTTATTGTAAATATTTGTAGTGTTAATGCTTTGACTGTTAATTATTTATAAATATTTCAATATTGTTATTTTATATGATATTGTATATTTTATCGAATTAAATAAGTGCATTGAAGTTTTTGTTTTTGTAGATGCACAAAATTTTAAAAGACGTATCTAAAACACATATTAGGAATGATGTAACACCCCCAAAATTTACAATGAAATTTTTTCATTTATTATAGAAAATCATACACTGAAAATGGACCTTGATCAGTACAAGATTGACCTCTGACCAACCTCATACTAACCACAAGGCTAAACAAAGTAAAATTATTAACACGAATGATCAATAAAACCATAATAGTTCAACATTTCATAAATAAAATCAGAGTACGCAAATGTCAGAGTTAATACATAATGGAAATTACGTAGAAACAACGTTCACTATGGGGGAAATAAAAAAGATAGGAAAATAGATAATGATAAGTTCAAAGAACACCCTCTCGGACCCCACATCAGGTACAACAGGTCATGACTTAGTCCCACCCAAGGCATCATAGGCATCAAAATCATTATAAAAATCATCTTCTACCTGCACAGACTCAGGAGGGGTCATTGCTCGTAAATGAGTAGCACCCATGAAAGGGGTGATCAATATGCTACATACTGCGTAAGGTAACCATATGGCTAGTACAAAGTATAACATGAAAAGGTAAATAATACATGCAGTAAGTCATTCCAATTAATCACCATTATTAGAATTTAGGCCGTTAATACCATCTTCTCACATCTCTTGAATTATATTTATACGAGTACGGGAACCCCACTGTTATAGCTAGTGGATCGGAATACACTCCAGGGTGAGACACTCTTAGCCACTATTCTAGTCGGTGGATCGGTTTAGCCCCGACTCACATGGTTTTCCACTATAAGTGATTAGTTATTTTTCCATGATTTGTTATCATCCAAGGTTTGGTTTATTGAGCTTGGGATCCCCCACTATTATAGCCGATAGATTGGAATACACTTCAAAGCAAAACACACCTGGCCACTTTTATTTGTAGGTAGATCAGTCTCCAAGGAAAAATGCACCCGACCATTATTCTCGCCGGTGGATCGGTATAGCTCTGGTTCAATAGTCTTCCACTGTAAATTGTTAGTGTTTTATTCATATCTTATTCAATAAGGCATTCCCTACCAGGCATGCACGCCCTTAACGGACTTCCCAAACTCACTCTTCCATCCTAGACTCTCTGAATAACTCTATCTCATAACTTGGGACCTCTACACTCCCCAGGACTTCAAGACTTCTTTCTCACCTTCCCCCTACTCACCATGAATCCAAAAGGCCTCCATACATGTAGTTCAAGGACCGCTTTCCTATTTCTCCTCCTAGGCTCACTATCATTTATTAAGGTTTTCCTGTGAAACCTTAATCTAGCTTATATGGCTCTAAACTCTCTTTATTATATATAGCCCATTCTCCCTTTTGATTCCAACACCATCACTCCACTCAACCAACTCCAAACATCACAACCTACTTTCCAACTCCCACATGTGATAAAGGAACCCTAGTTGGTCGCCTCGAAACCCTAACACTCATTTTTTTTCTTTTACACCATTGCTTCACACACAAAATCCACCCTCCTTTCTACTTGACTCATACCCTTCATAAGACACTATCCTAATCTCAATCCTAATTCTAACCAACTTCTATAAACTCTCTCACAAAACCCCATGCTTAGGGTTTTTATCCAAAAATCCTAGTTAGACTCCCATGCACACTTCCCCCAACCCACATACTATCTCTTCCCCAAAGACTCCAATAATCTAAAATACTCTTTCCTCCCCATGTTTAAACCTAAACTATATTTTTCCATGCAAACTTTTCCCCCATACAAAGACTAACCACCTCATGCAAGCCTCTTGCTCCCCATGCAAGATCTTACTCTAACCTTTTATTTTATTATTATTCTTCCTTTATTTTATTCCCCATATGTCACAATATACTTAAGCTTTCTTCCACTTCTCCTTACTCACCCACCCTCTTTATTTCTTTTAGATCCCCAAAACCTCTCCAAACCACCTAATGCCTTTAAGCATACATGTCATACCATAACAACCATACATAAGAGTATGCCATAAATAACAAGGCATGTCATCCATATTACACATATCACAAATCATACATCACATAACTTAGCTCTTTGCAAAGCAAGTTGCACTACACACATATGTAGTCCACATTCACATGGAAATACAAAACACATATCATTACACTCATAAGCACATAAATCATAGCAAACCCAAGCCTTAACTATATCCATACCTAATAGGACACCAGGCTTGGAGCACGAATCCTACGCCTCCTTACGGGAAGGGTTTGGTTCACAACCTATAAGAAATGGAACATTAATTATTAAATCTTTTTCTTAATCCTTTTCCTCTCTCTTTTATTTTTCCTAACTAAAGATTAATAATAATAATAATAATAAGTTTAATAATGATAAAATATGTAAAATAATTTATATTAAATAAATATAAAGGTTAAGGGCACAACTAGAGAGGGAATAACAGGCTAGGGCGGCGACGATGTAAGGTGGTGGAGGTGATGGTGATAGAAATGGAGAGATTTTGGGGTTGGAAAAGGGGAGGGAAGTTAGGTCTTCTTGGGTGTTAGGTTTCTAGGTAAGAGGGGGTCATGGTGGTGGTGTCTCATAGCGACAGTGCAGGCGGCAACGATGGTTATGGTCGAGAGTGAAGGAGAGAAAAAGAGGAGGAAGGAGGGAAAGGAAAGCGGAATTGGTAGTGTGGGAAGGTAGGGGGAGGTTTTCTAGGCAGGAAGGGAGATAGTGGAGGTGGTGGTTGTTGCGGTGGTGGCGGTGTAGGGCAACACAAGTGGCGAGGATGGGTGCAAAAGGGTAGCTCTCGAACTGCCCACTTTGCATAGGTGGGGAGAGAAGAGGAGGGAGAGTTAGGGGGAGGGGGAGGTCTTGTTCGATGAAGGGTGGTGCAGGGAAGAGGAAGGGTGGGTGTGGTGACGATAATAGCGATTGAAGAGAGGGTGCGAGGGAGTTGGAGAATTCTAGAATGGTAGAAAAAGAAATGGAATTGGAGGCACAAGGGGGTATATACAGGGGGAGAAGGTCGAGGGAAGTGAACAAAGGAAGATAGGAAATAAAGGGGAGGGGGTGGTTGGCTTCCGGTTGGCATGTAGGCTGGCATAGCATGCACGGCCAAAGGACATAGTAGGGTTTTGGGCAGGGTCCCAAAGGGTTAGGTGGGGATGTTGGGCTATAGAGCGAATGGGACCAGTGTAGGGCAGTGCCAGCTGCACGCCATGCAAGTCAGGATGAGGGGAAAGTGAGGGGAGATGGAGGAAAAAGGAAGAAAGAAAAGAAAAAAAAAAAGGAGAAGAAAAAGGAAAAAAGAAAAGAAAAGTGAGGTGGTTGGGTTTTTTTATTTTTTTTTTAATAATTTTGGGAATAATAAAATTATTAATAATAAATACTTACTTTTTTTTATTAATTTATAAATTATTATTATTATTTACTTAAAATTTATTTTAGTTTAGTAAATTATTCTAGCCTCTACTAATTTGATCCCTACATTATTTTCCTCCTTTTTGGCTTTAATTATTTTTATTATAATATCATTATTTTATTAAAAATGGTATATTTAATTAAATCTTACCTATTAATCCTTATTTTATTTTTAATTCCTAAATTAGAGTTTTGGGGTATTATAAATGACATGTAGTATCTATTTTTAAAAATATTTCAGCCAAGATTTAAATATTCATGACAAATTCACAAAATGTCAAGGCAAATTTGAATCTGTTTAAATTTTCAGTAGATATTTAATTTTTTTTCTAGGAACTTTTTAAAAAATTTCGTTCCTAATAAGAGTAATAGCAACTATATTGTTGTCCCAATAAATTTATTAAAATTTGAAATTGGTTAATGAAATTTTGGACTACATTAGTTGCTAATATAGTGTAATTAGAGACGATATTTTCGTCGCTAAATGTTAAACTGACAACCATTGTTTTATTATCCCAATTTCATCTTCTAACAACTAAATATTAGGAAGCTTATTTTGCGAGGACAAGTAGTTGTAAAAAAGTAATAACAATGATTAGGGGGTTATTAGTCCTAGTAAAGCCTAGTATGAGATGGGTGACACACACATATTTTATATTAGGTGTAGGGGTAACACCATTCGTTTAATTATTTTAGCACTGGCAAATCTTTGTTGTGAAATTTTTGGTAGCGAAAAAAATGGTGGTATTATAGTACTTGAGTTAATACTAGTTAATGGATGCTAGTATTGATCTTCCAAATTTATAAAGCTATTGCTTAATTTTAGATTTCCATGTACACTTAGTAATTAGATAGGCTTGGGCTAGGATGGAATCGAGCCTAATTTGGATTAGGGTTGGACTGGGTTATGATCAACCGAAATATATTTTTAAATGAGCCTTGGTTGAGTCTGAGCCAAAATTAGACCAAGTCTAGTGAGGTCAAACCATGTACAATGAAATTTTATATTTATTATTTTATAAATTTTTGAATTGACTATTTTTAATGCCTCTTACAAGTACCAAAAAATGAAAAATTTAGAATGACTAAAAATTATAATTTTAATGATACCTCAGTTTATGTTCATTAAACAAATTCTTATAATGTCTTAGTTTATCAACATCTCACTTCTAAGTAACATATTGAAAATCTATTATTTTTTTCCACACTTTTAATTCTACTTAAAAAAGTACAAGTTTTTGTTTTGTACTATAATATATTGCAACTTTATTAGTATCAATATTACCTAAAAAGATTTACTAGTTTAAACATATATTATTTTAGAAGTATTTTTTAAATATAAGTCATTATAGAAAAAATGTCGTATCAAATGAGAATTATTTTATTTTTACTAAAAAATGAACTAATAAAAAAAATTAAAGAATGATTGGATCAATAAAATTCTCATGTATATCCATAAAATTTTCAAGATTGATCCATAATTAAATGAGCCTAAAAATATAACATTAGACCAAACTATGTAAATCAATTTTATGAATTTGGGCACCGTGACAACGATGAATTGCAGAATTGGGTAGGTCCATGGAATGCCCCACTTTTACAAGAATCTAATTTTAAGTCATGCCAAAGTAATAATCACCACAAAAATATGGAAAACGACTTTAACAAATGATTGATTGTAAAAACAGAATCATTAGTGCAGCAGGTATGCAGCTCCATTGGAATCATTATCGCATATCATTAGGCCATTAAACCATAGTCGTGACAGGCCAACTCTTGGGTTTAGGTTTGCCAAATCCTGTCCTAATAATTTCGTCCACTCCCACTTAGCTACGTACTTAACTTACGTATATAATTGCATTTGTTTCACTCTCTCCAAGTTCGTGCAATTCTAATGGCTAAAGATTAACGCGTGTCCATGTTTCATAAGTGGTATTGACGTCAGGTCGTTTGATGAAAGACAAAAGTTTAACTCTTGTGATTTATGGTGTTGTTTGTCCTTGAGAATGTGATAGGCTTCGGTCTTTCTTTACATTAATCAATAAAGGAAAAAATAAAATTAATTAAGGTTAAAGAGCCGACATTTGAGTCCTCCTTTTACAATTTTATTTTGGGGATCTTTTAATATATGATTCCTCCATTAGTACGCAAACAAATAAAAGTGATAATAATAACGTAGAAGCATCTTTACTTCTCAGACTCTTAACGTAGTCGGAAATCTCATTATCGTTTACTTTCGCTTTTAAATCCTCCTTTATATGCAGTAACTTCATTTCGACCAAGCAACGATACATACTGTTGAAATATAATACAAAAATCTATCGGATTAAAGTTTGTTATATACCGATTGCTTAATTAATACGATATGAAATTTTCTATGACCAAAAGATCTACTATCTAACTTTCCAATATTATTATTTAAAGTATTCGAATTATGGATAAAAGTATGAAATAGTTAGTTGAAATTCAAAAACGTTAATCTTTAAAAAATTAGGAAATAGGATCGTGAGAAAATGACATATATATATATATATATATATATATATATATATAGTTAATTAATATATTTCTAGCATTAACATAATCTCTTATTTTAAAGTGTACCGGTATTCATCAATGTATAAAAATATTCCCGTACATCAGTGGCTATTAAGTTGAAATATTTTCGGCCAAACACCGACATTTCCGAAATATTTTGGGTCTTTGAAACATTTCTTGAATACAAGAAATGGCTATCGGGTCGTTTCCGTTCCATGATACATACATGTTATAACCATGCTTACATATGGCAATCAGGTGAGTTTTATTTGAAACATGATCGATTTTATTTGTTGGATATATAAACGAATTTGGATAAATTGATATGGATATGGAAGAAATTTTAAAAAATTTATTGCATTCAAGTACGGATACATATACAAGATATCCAAATATGTATCATCTTCTATACCCCATCCATTTACTAGTTGTAAAAAAATACTATTTTATCCTTCATTTACATAATACAACAATACATCTACTAATCTTAAAAAAAGTAAATTAAAAAACCCCCTTAAAACGCTAACACAACAAATACAAGTTAGGCATTCCTCCTTGTTAGGTTGTTACCACAATTCTCGAGTCTCAACTATCCTGCTCGACCTCACTTGTGCTTGACTACTTGTGTCCCTCCTTCCTCAATCAAAGCTCATTTCTCCATTGACTACGTCTGGCATTCCTAGGCTTCCTCTTTGTTATGTGCGTCCGGCGTGGCTAACAACGAGTGCACAACTAAGTCGTGACGTCTGTCTAGTGACCCCAATCTTCCTCTCGGTCTTGGCTTCTCCTTCTCTCTATCATTTGGTGGTTAGATGTTTCCATTGCACCACCAAAGACTATCCTATAGTCGACTCCATCTCACTAGCCACAATATTGCCATTAGGTGAAGTATCCCTCTAGCCTCCTCCTTCTCTCAATTAGTTGGCCCTTATTTTTCTTCTAAGTTCTGAGTCGACCATAGTTTTTTTCTTAGATGCTTTCTCAGTAGTCGTTTCTCCTCATCCAACTAGTTAAAAAGACAAGGATGACCTTCAAGCCAGACGAAGGCTTCAACTCCCTAGGGCAAGCGGATTCATAGAATGGGTGAGATTTTAATTTTTTCTTCTTTAGCTAACTAGCATGTGGTTTGTTGATATTCTGTTAGCAAAGACTCTATCTTGTGGTTTGTTGATCAATTATGCAATTCGGTATAACGTAAGAATTGATATGATTGGCAAGGGAGTTGATTTTTTTGTTTAAGAACTTAAGCAGATTGGAGGGAGGCACTACTTGGCAATTACTTCTACGCTTGGCCGAATGAGGATGAGAGTTTGAGAGAGAGAAATGTAATCGTTAGTAATTACTTCTATGCCATTTTATAAAAATAAAAATAATATATATGGAGGGTCATTTTGAAACATCATTTCAAGTTTTGCTAGGATTTCCTTCGCTTTCTTATCCTTTATAGACTTATTTTTCTCTTAAGTTAAAGGTGGAAGGGGGCACTAATCATGGGAGACAAAAGTTTTATACTGTAGTTTCCACCCTTTTGAAATTGATAAATTTTGTATTACTTAATGGCTTTACTATTTTGCACTCTTTTTGGTTGGATGATTTTGATCAAGTTCTCTATTTCTTTGAATATCCTTCAAATTTTAATGATGATTGATGCATAATATTGATACATGTGATTAGGTTTTTAATCTATTTCTTGAGACATACATAGTACTAAGGGGTAAAGTTCACATTATCTAGATCTATTATATTGTTTGTTGAAAATCATATTGCAAAAATGGTAAAAATGAAGACATTATTTTTCATATAAGTAAAACTTAAATTATGAATAGAAATAAGAAAGTTGTTATGACTAAATTATGTATGATTCAGTATTGATACGCAGAATGGATAAGCAAATGTTTTATATGCTTTCATAATTTTATCCTAGGTTTAGGGATGACAACTAGAGTTAGTATTACTGATTTACCAAGTCATATACCTCCATATTTATCCACTACAACTAGTAACCCTAACGCCACTGAGCCATCTACAAATGAGGAAGATAAAGACGTGGAAGTACAACAACTTACTCTAGAAAAAAAAACTTCAATTGTATGGGAACATTTTAAAGTGGTGGAGACTAATGTGAAGAATAAGTCCATTTGTAGAGGTTATAATAAAAGTCTAAGTGGGGATCCAAGAAAGGGCACTTCTCAATTTCATGAGCATATAGAGAAGTATGTAGGTTTTAATGTCATACGACGAGTAGCCCAAAACAAGTTGCATTTCACTCAAAAGGGGGAAGGAAATGGAAAGATAATGATCATTGAATTCAATCAATAAGTTTTAAGGTAAGATTTTTGTAATTTGGTAGTCATGCATGATTATCCACTTTCTATAGTGGAACATGAAGGATTTAAGAAGTTTATGTTAGGTATTTAACCTTCTTTTAAGTTGATTTTAAGGAATAAATTAAAGAGTGACTTCCTTAAGATTTTTATATTTGAGTAAAACAAAATAATGTTCCTATTATGTTATAATAAGAGTCTGATTTTAATTACTATCAACATGTGGATTGCTCAAAATCAAAAGAAGGGTTTCATGGGTATAACAACTCATTGGATTGATTCTTAATGGAACTTACAAAGTCAGATACTCAAACAATTTTAATATTTTATAATTATCAAGTTATAAGTTTTGATCTTAATAGTATGTGATAATGTGTTGTTCTCATTTTTATTTGTTGTTTTGTTTCCTTTTATCTTTGTTAATGTTCATATATGTTCCTACTCCCCACACAGCTAAAGTTCTTTGTGATGTTTTGTTAATTTTTATGGTGGATTGGAATATTGATACAAAACTCACAACACTAACTGTTAATAATTATACTAACAATGATGCTAAGAATGATGTGATGAAAAGGAGATTACAAGCAAAGTATTTTTTATTTCATGGAAAATAGATTCACATGCATTATGTTATGCATATTCTTAATTCGACTGTTAGGGATGGGATGGATCTAATCTAAAAGATAATTGAAAATGTTCGTGTGCATGTGGTGTTTTCGAGGGAAACACCAAATATAATATAAAGGTCTGTCAACAAAAAGAACTTCCATATACTAAGGCCTTAGTGTAAGATTGTAAGATAAGATGGAACTCCACTTTCTTAATACTCGACATTGAATTGTTGTATGAAGATGTGTTTGAGTGGTTATCATGGTTAGAGCCTAGCTTTAAATGTTGTCCTTGTTCTAAGAAGTAAAAAATGGCTAGGATTATTTGTTTGAAATTGTCATTATTTTATGAAATTACTTTGTTATTTTTGAGAAATAAGTATCCTACTTATAACTTGTATTTCCATAAGATATGTCAGATTACATTGGCTTTGACTAAATGGGCATTTGAGGAAGATGAAGATATTAAGAATACGGATACAAAAATGTTAGAGAAATTTGATAGATATTAGAGTATAATTCATGAGATTATAGCAGTAGCAACGATTTTAAATCCCCAGTCTCAAATGAAGTTGGTGGAACGTTATTATTCCTTGATTTATCCAAACTCCACTTATGATAAGGTAGAGAAAATTCATAGAATTATGGTATGAGTTATTTTGTAAGTATGAGGAGAAATTGAAGTGTATAGAAAGAAATATAAGTACATCTTGCGGTTTAACTATTTTTAGTCATACTTCCTATAATGGTGGTGCCAGTTTGTGTTCTAGAGGAGAAGATATACATGAAAAGTGGTTAGCTAACCATGTCGTCACTAATTCATCACAAAGAACGAGTTAGACTATTATTTAGAGGAGGCCATTATGCTAAGGATGGAGGACTTTGATATTTTGTAATGATGGAAGACAAACACTAAGTTTTAAATTCTGCAAAACATGGATAGGGATATACTTGTTGTTCCTATTTTCATAGTTTCTTCATAGTATACTTTTAGCATGAGCGGTCGGTTTATCACTCCTCAACGCAATCAATTACATCCATAGACTTTAGAAATATTGATGTATAGTTGAGATCGGCTTTAGGCAACAATGATGAGTGACAATGGTGATATTTTGTTTATATTATTAAAATTTACTTTTGTTATGAAATATGTATTATTTTATCTATTGATTTTATTATTTCAATCATTTGCTAGATAATAATAATTATGAAATATCATATTATTGACGCGTGTGTCGTGCTTCTTTTGAGGATGACGAGTCTCACGATGGTGAAAATGTGGTAATATATATATGAATATATATGTTTTTCGCATATTTTTAGATAAGGTAATTATATGCTTATATATGTTATAATGTTATTAGTAAACGTAATATAGATAAATATATACGTTTTTTGAATATTTATTTTTACTTTTTTGATATACATGGTAGATGCATTATGATTGAAGTATGAGTATTTAAGAATGAAGATTGAAAAGTTCTTCCTAACATAAATGTCATTTGTGTTCCGTTAATTTGTGATTTTTTTGGATATCTACTAGTTTTAAACAATATTATTATTGATATATTTTACTATATTTTTCTATTATGATACTCAGATATATTTTAAATAATTTGCTTGTTATTAGAAAAGTTGCACAAGTCTAATAGGTTATAACTTTGCAGTTTGCACCATGAAAACACGACTAGTTCATGTATAATAGAGGCATGGTTGTTTTGGTAAGAGATGACTTGTCTGCTTTAGCCACTAAGTTGATGGTTTATTGTGTTATATATATATATATATATATATATATATATATATATGTTAATGTCAAAAAAATAATTCCATAAGTGAATGGATTATGCTAGTGTATAGACGGATAATAATAACGGATAAATGAATAATTTTAATCTGTCGGGTAGTGGATTTGGTAGGTAATGAGTTTATCTATGGGACAATGAATTATCTATCTCTCACATATTAGATATCTACCGAAGATAAGGTAACAAATATCCATTTGAATATAAATATATATAAACTAAATATTTTCTTACCAGGTTTTGTTGGCATCACTATATATGCTAGCTAGATAGGACCAAATTCACGGGACTTTTAAGTCGTTGGTTAAACAGATTTCATTGAAATATATCCGTACCTTCTACCGGCGATTAGCAATCAAATATTGTTCAACAACCGCTGACTGTAGAAATAATGGGTGCCCCCTCCCTCCTCCGAGAAAAAAAAAGGGTCCACAAATGTTAGCATAGGAGCAGCACCAGCAAGCAGCTAGGATGGGAAGGTACTTTAATTAAAGGACAATATTGACCGCCTCCGTCGTTTATTTACACCTTAAGGAAAGGGAAAAGGAGGGAAGGGGAACAATAAAGAGACCCTCGTGGGTTGTAGGTACGCACCCGAATGAGTTTGGAGCCGGTGGATCGGTTCAGTATGTGCATTGTTGTCGAAAAATATGTTGGCATCACCGAATTTGTAATGGAGAAGCTGGTGTAGCTAACGGTATGCACGGGACAGGGCAGGCCACCCAAAAAGTTAAAAAATAAAATAAAATAAATAATTAATCTTGAAAGCATATTGGTCTTGTTCTTCAAGTTATGACAGACACGTATGCTTCGATTCTAACTAGCTAGGTACGTACATGGATGTGAGCCATGTGTTTAGTGCCCCTCCCCCAAACAATCTTTAACTGCTTCTTTTAGCTCTAACAATAGTTTTATCCAATCAAGTCGCGGGCTCGTATAGTTAATTAATACCATTTTTTTTTAGATAAGTTGCGAACGTAAAAATGTCATCACTGTTTATTATATAAATTTATTTATATTTTGTTTATTCCTTCTTCCTAGTTAGGATCCACACTTGTGTATCGCCGCTTTCGTGGCATCAAACAAACAAACAAACAAAAAAAAAGATTAATTAATGGCCTTCTTATATATCATGACTTGCCGACTTTTTCATGATTGAAGCGACTAATTAATAAATTACGATAGCCAAAACACTCGAATAATCTTGAAAGAAAGACAGACTTACTTAATGCGGAATTAATTAGCCGAACGTCAAAGACCAAATGACTTCACAAGTCAAGAATTATAAAATTAAGTTAGGTGCAATCGCTGTATCTAATGAATAATATCCCAACCGGGGTATATATATATTAATTAAAGAGGGAGGGGGGGGGGGCGAGACAGTACGAAGAAAACAGACGTCGGAATGCTATATTACATGATGTCGACGTGGTACTATATCTAAGGAAACGAAACTCGATTAGCTATCGAAGCTCAGTACGTAAAACCCATATTTTATTCGTCCATATCAATTATGACCTCAACCGATTGCTGTTGCTTGTTTTTGGTCGGAAGATGATTGGATGAAGAGGCTTTAGTTGTTGCTCCTCGTTTATAATATGCATGTTTCCGATCGTATGGTCCAATATTACGGCCTCTTATCGTCGTCTTCAATATTCCTCTCTATCGTCTTAGCTTAATTCTTCTATTTTTTTTTTTTTTGGAAAAAAATTAGGCAGGAATAGTATTTTATGTTTTTGTTGAAATCATTGTCGTTCGTCACAATGGCAGGCCAAGTGGGTCGGATTAGGCGCGGATAATGCGTGGTGGTTGGGTATATCGATGAGTTAGCTTGATCTTACTATAACCTTCGTGACATTCGATATGAATGTCGTAAGTACACTACTGCTTCTATCCCATCAAGATATATATATATAGCCTTAGATTTTCCCCCCACACAGATTAATAAATGATACTATAACTGCCTCACTATGTGAACGATTGCTGCTTTAAACATAATTTTTTGTATAATTAAACAAAGGTTGTCGCTTTTTTAATTTTATCTAATGGTCTCCTTCTAATGTAAAAAAGTTTAAAAGTAGTAAATTTTCGCATACCAAATAAGGGAGTACTATAATCGAAGCACTTGAATGATACAATGTCGTGGGTCTTAATCCAACCACTGCTTAGTTTGAGCAGCATCCAATCCCCACCAAATCACTATCGAGTCGAGGAATAATTAAATATGGTATCATCCATCCACCACTAACCGTATGTACCAATTACACAATAAGATAAGGACCCTATCTCCGCTATTTTAGGCTGCACACAATTTTATACTACCAATACTCTCTCATCTATCTTCTCTATTCCCTCCTACGATCTCTCCCTCCCTCTACGGTACCTCTAATACCCAAATCGACTCGGTTGGGTTCATGCAACAATAAATATATAGTAAAATTTGGAGTATAATTTTAATTTGAACAAATTGAATGTTATATTTTAGGATGATCGCTAGTGAATTGTACTATCAATAAGATAGTTGGATTATAATTTCAGAAAGACGAATAAAGAAAACAAGACTATCCTTCTTCTTTTTTTCTTTATTTACTTTTTCCTTTAACTAAAAGGAAAGGCCGCCTGAAAAAAGAGTTGTATCGCCGGTGGTCATTGCTTGTAGAGGTGGGTTTAGTTTTCCGGAGAATAATCGTCGAACCAAGTAAATTGGTAAGGTTCTAGTTTATGAATATCTATTAGCAATAAACTAGAGAATATTGATCGATGAAGGGGCAACACTATACACACCAAAGTAAGGCCAGCGGCCATCGATGGGGTATGCCTAGAGACGCAGCTACCCGAGGACAACAAGGAGCTCAGAGAATAGGGAGACACTGGCAATGGCAGACAGTAAGACGCGCCCAGGAGACTTTCACGATCTTCGTCGATAACTTGAAGAAGGGGACTCAGGAGAAGGAAGTGAAGGAGATTTTTGACGAATTTGGAAGAGTGGCGGACTGCTATATAAGTAGGAAGGAAAGGAGTTTCTCGAACCTTCACTTTGGTTTCATAAGATTCCTAAAGGAGGACGAAGCGGTAGAAGCCATAAGGAAGACGAACGGCATGCTGCTGCATGGGATTAAGCTTCACGTTAAGAGGGCTAGATATGGCAAAGGAGAGGAGAAGGAGACACAGAGACAGAACCACAACCATGCAAAAGGGGGAAATGGCGGGGACAGGAAGAAGGAAGAGGCACACAGAGACGCGAGATCTTATGCAGAGGTAACCAGAGGAACCACGCTTCGAGAACCAAGTTTGGGTCTAAACGGGAGGGTGATTCAATGCATACTAAAGGAGGACATCCTTGATTGTCTAGAAAGGAGCCTAATTGCCGAAAGCTATCAGCCTTGCAACCCGATCTTAGTCGCGGAGGAGTTGATGCGAAATTGGACAACTTTATGCAAGGTTAGTGACTTTGGGAGATACCGATTCCTACTCACGTTCGAATCAAAAGAAGAAAGCACACGGGCTCTGCAGGAAGACAGCATGTTACATGATCACTTCCCGATAGTGAGACGATGGAGGTTGGAGGATACGTGTACTAAAAGAAGGACGTGGGTAGAGTTAAGAGGGATCCCGGCGTGTGCTTGGAACACCGAAGTTTTCCAGGAAATCATCCAACCCTGGGGAACAGTGATCTGCTGCGATTCGGACACGGATGGAAGACTGTCCATGGAGTCAGCCAAGGTTTTGGTGGATACCGAATCCCTGGAGGACATAAGAGAAAGGGTGATCATTAAGGTGAATGGCCAAGACTTCGACGTTATCCTCCAAGAGGTAGGCAGTAATTACCTACCATGGCGGAACGGCAGCATGAAGGGCAAACATTGGCAGGCGACGTCAAGCGCGACAATGGCGGAAGGTGAAGAGTCAGCTGAGACGTCTCGAAAAATGGCAGTGGCTGAGTCTGATCTTCGGGCGAATGAGGACAGAGCGAGCACGTGGGGGGAGGGGAGGACAGACGACGTGGACGTTGATTACAAGGAAGGAAGACAGAAGGTTCAACCGGTGACAGGTATCGAAGAGGAGTTTATCAACTCAATGCACACGCCAATTGCTTGGGAAATAGGGAGGAAGGTAACGGCTGGTTTTGAAGAGTCGCGAGAAGAATGCATGGTTATCGAAGCAGCCGTCAATACGAGAGATGAGAGGGCTGAGGTTTCGACTTCCGAAGAGACAAAAGAAGCCGGGGTGCAGTACAGTTTGGTAGAGGAAGAGGAAATAATGCAGACCAGGGATGAGGTTCGTGGCCAAGGAAAACCTGCGGAACTCAGCCCACCGCCGGGATTTGAAATAGCCCACATTTTCAAGCCTGTTACGCTACAGGTCGAAGATGCGAATGCAGCAGGAACAAAGGGAAGAGGCTCGGCGCAGGAGAGGGGTTTATTGGAAGAAGAAGAAAAGGAGGAGGGAGAGGCTATAAGGGAAGCAGAAGAAACTTGGAAGATAGGGAAGAGGCTGGGTCTATCTTCTAATAATGAAATAGCGTGTGTTGAAAACATAACATCGGTAAGGAGAAGCCAAAGAGTTGCTAGGAGGCGTGAGTGTTAGCGGCTCATTTTCCGGCATCATAGAAAGGGGTTTATTGAATTGTTAGTTATGGTTATTTTAAGTTGGAACGTGAGGGGGATAAAAGCCCATGGCAAAATCTCTAGCATTCGATCTCTTATAGCTAGGGAGAAGCCTTGGATCTTGGGTTTGGTGGAGACTAAGCATGACTTGGTTTCGGAAGGGTGGAAAAGGAGGATTTGGGGCAGCACTGATGTTGGATGGGAGGAGGTCGCGGCAGAGGGAAGAAGTGGAGGCTTGATCTGTGCCTGGGATACGGGAAAATGGAAGGTGGAGAATGTCAAGTCCGGGAACAGATGGATCCTGCTTGAAGGTACTCTTCTCCAGTTTAATTTCGATTGTGCAGTGTTACTTTTATATTGCTATTCTGAAGGCCGTGCTAGGGAGATTTTGTTTGAAGAAGTGTGGAGTGAAATAGAAATGGTTCACAGACCTTTTTTAGTCATGGGAGATTACAATGAGGTCAGATTGCCTAGGGAGAGAAGAGGGGGCACAATTGAATCGCGTAGCATGAGGGCCTTTAATGAATGGATTGATAATTTGGGTCTTATCGACATAAAACCAGAGAACATGGAATTCACGTGGCATAGATCGGGATCGGCGAGTTTGCTTGATAGGTTCCTTATTGATCAAGAGTGGATTGCTCATTTTCCCCATATGAGTTGTGTGGGAATGCGGAGATCGCTATCTGATCATAACCCGATCCGTTTGATGCTGAGTCCCATTACGGGGGGCCCTAAACCGTTCAGAGCCTGGGATATGTGGTTCACTCATCCGAAGTTCAGAAATTTTGTGGTTGATTGCTGGGGAAAACTAGGAGAGCTTCCATGCCATGAAAAACTCAAGCTGATCAAGGAGCCGCTCAGAGTTTGGAATAAGACAGAGTTCGGGAATTTTGAAGAAAGAATCACGGCTTTAGAAACAGAGATGCAGAAGTTGGATGTTACGATCACTAGAAATCCTGTTTCGGAAGAGACTCTGGCTAGAAGAGTGGCGTTACAGAAGCAGCTTTGGTTGTGGCACAAAAGAAGAGAAAGTTATTGGCATCAAGTATCAAGAGTACGGGGCTTCAAGGAAAAAGACAAGAACTCAAAGTATTTCCATGTGATTGCAAATGTCCGAAAAAGGAAGGCGGCCATCCACAGATTAAAAGTAAAGGGGAGGTATGTCACAGATGCACAACGAATAAAGGGGGAGATTACCTCGTACTACAAGGAGCTGTTCGGCAACCACAACCTACCGGAGATCAGAATGACAGGAGAGGGATTCAAAACAATTAATCAGGAGCAAAACCAGAGGCTAGAGGACATCCCAACGAAGGAAGACGTTCGAGCGGCGGTATGGGCTTGTGATCCTACAAAGGCGCCTGGGTATGATGGATTCCACTTAGGTTTCATCAAGAAGATGTGGAATTTGATAGGGGATGATTTCTCGAAAGTGGTGACGGATTTTTTCAGCACGGGACGACTAGCACACTCCCTAAATACAACCCTTGTAACCCTCATTCCAAAAGTGCAAGGAGCAGAGGAGATATCGCACTTTAGACCCATTAGTATGGTTGGATGCATCTACAAAGTTATCGCTAAGATCATGGCAGAGCGTCTCAAGCAGATTATTCAGCCATTGGTTAGCGACACTCAATCAGCTTTTATCGCCGGGAGAAGTATCCTTGATGGGGTTCTAGTTGCAAACGAAATAGTGCACTGGAAGCAGAAGAACAAAGATACTCAAGGGGTGATGGTCAAGCTTGATTTCCATAAAGCCTACGACACAGTGAGATGGGATTTCATTGACTTGATCTTGGAGCTTATGGGTTTTGGGAAAATCTGGAGAGGATGGATTAGTGAGTGTCTGTCAACAGCTAGCATTTCTATTCTGGTCAACGGGACACCGACTACCCCGTTTCGGATGAGGAGAGGACTGAGGCAAGGGGACCCGCTATCCCCTTTCCTATTTGTCCTAGCTACAGAGGGTTTCAATCAGCTGGTGCAAAGGGGCCTGAGAACAGGAGTGATCCGGGGTTTAAAAGTGGGACATGACCAGCTGGAGGTGTCTCACCTTCAATATGCTGATGATACAATGGTGTTCTGCGAAGCTACAAGAGAAAATGTGTTGAATTGGAGGAGGGTGCTTGACTGCTTCTCCATATTATCAGGGCTTAGAATCAACTCCTCCAAGACGGAAGTGATAGGGCTGGGCACAAATTTGAATCAGACAAAAGAGATGGCCGAGGTTTTTCAATGTCAGGTGGGACATTTGCCTTGTACCTACCTTGGTCTGCCTCTAGGAGCAAACCCTAGAAGAATAGAGACGTGGAAACCAGTGATTACAAAAATTCAAAAGCGTCTGCAAAGCTGGAAGGTAAGGGCACTATCTAGAGCAGGAAGACTGGTTCTGATCAAGAGCGTTCTGAATAGCCTGCCAATGTACTACATGAGCATGTTCACCATCCCAAAAGGGGTGATAAAGGAGATTATCCGCATTCAGAGAAACTTTTTCTGGGGAGGGAGTGGAGAGAGAAAGAATCTGCCTTTAGTCCGATGGAGTACGATCCAGAAACCACGAAGTATGGACGGTTTGGGGGTAGGGGACCTGTCCGTAAAGAATAACGCTCTACTCTTCAAATGGTGGTGGCGCTTCTTTACCAACGAGGGAGCCTTGTGGAAACAGGTCATCGAGGCGATGTATCCGAAGACTCAAAAGGGGATTCTAGAAATCCCAGGGAGCGACAGAGGCAAGTCTACATGGGGTGATATTGTCAAAAGAGGCCGTGATAGCAAGCTTCTGGTGGAGGGCTTATCGATAAGGTTAGGGGACGGGGAAACGATCAGGTTCTGGCATGACAACTGGGTGAGTGACGGCAACTTGCGAGATAGATTTCCAAGATTATTCTCAATTTCCGGTCAGCAGAACGAAAAAGTTGCTAACATGGGGGTTTGGGACGGAGCGTGCTGGAACTGGAGTATTGTGTGGAGGAGAAGACTGTTCGTATGGGAAGAGGAACAAGAACAACAGATGATGACCTTGATCAATCAGACCTTACCAAGCAAACAGGGGAGAGACGACATTCTCTGGAATTATGACAACAGTGGGGGGTACACAGTCAAATCCTTTTGTGAAGCACATTTCAGAGAAAAGGCAGGGGAGGAAGAAACAGGGACAGAGTATAGAAAAGTCTGGTTTGGTTTAGCACCGCCAAGGATTGAACTGTTGACCTGGTTCGTGATCCAGCAAAAACTCAACACAAAGGAGCGGCTCGCAAAGTTACATCTTATCAGGATTAGTGAGGCCCTGTGCCCCTTCTGCAGGACGGACACGGAGACGACCTCACATTTATTTCTTCACTGCAGACTTACGGGGAGGCTTTGATATGACATTTGCGACTGGATGGGGATCAATTGGGTCATGCCGGAGAACACGTACCAGGCCTTTTTAGCCTGGATAGGAATGGGGTGGAAAGGCAGGAAAGGTAAAATCTGGATCGCAGCGTTTTTCGCAGTGGTTGGAACCATATGGGAATTTCGAAATAAAGCAGTGTTCGAAAATGCCAATATTTGTATAAACTGGATTTTGATGCTGATCAAGACTAGGGTGGCTTTATGGCTAAAGGACGGGCAGCATATCGGTGAATGTAGGGTTGATGATATAATTCACCACTTACATTGCTACAGAGAGCGGTGTGGCCCCTAGATAATGGGTACTTTTGGTTTTCTGTTGTTTGGTGGTCTCTTTTACCTTTGGGGGTCTATTTTATGTGGGTGGGCTCCGGATTGAAGGGTCCTTGTTTTATGTTTTTGGCTGGACGCCAGTTTGATCAATAAACCATCAAAAAAAAAGAAAACAAGACTATCTTCACCAAACAAAAGATGAAGAAAGGATTAATATATATCCTGATTAATGAACACTAAAATACCAACATAAATATATACATAAATATATACATACGCGTTCGTACTTATGCTTTATGCCTTAGTATTCGTATGGTATGGGGATAATAAAGGTAAAAAAATTACTTTTGTATTTTATATATTTTTTATAGCATATATGAAATTAAAAAAAAAAATCTTTTTTGGATGAATACCCTTTTAAGATATTAATTTGATCTAAAATGGGTATTTAATTAAATTTTTTTTATTATCAAATTCTTTATACACAAGATAGAAAATAAGGAGGGATTTTTTTCACTCTTGTTAACCTCATACCAAACAAACCCTTAAAGTAAGGGTAAAATATTGTAAAATACATGCATCATATTTTATTCTTCTTTGAATAAAGATACCACCAATGTCTCTTATCTTGCTATAAAAATAATTCCTTGCAAAATGAACGGATATATATATATATATATTGTCATCCAATTTAAATGAGACTTTTATTAGAACCAACTTGCTAACTGCAACCGTGTATACCTTTGCTCCAACTTACCTAAATACCCTCTTTTGTTTCATACCATTTATCTTTTGATCTATGGGTACAAAGCTTGATTTTGGCATTTGTGTTGTTAAGTTCAATGAATGAATCTGTCATTTTATGTTCGACTAACCTATTTTTCAACAGTGTAATTCATTTATTATAATATTACATTATTTAGCCCAGGTTTGTATGAACCCAATCATTTTTGAGAAACTTAGTTAAAACTGGCTGGAGCCTCTTGGTGATTTGGTTGTTGTAGGGCCTCTAGTATAGTAGTTGTTGCAAGGGTAAGTAAGGTGCGTGCTGTAATCTATTAGCCAGGCATGTTGGGTCAATTCAGTAGGGTTTACGATTGGGTTTTACTTCTGAAAAAGGAGGGCGGTATCTGAGTTCAGCTGGTCTATACTTCGTGCCTTCTTGAATGGTCTGTAAGGGTGCTTGTTGTTCTCGGTCTTGCATGGCTGCTTGTTTTCCCTACGTCTCATTGCTGGACTGTAATGATCTAGGAACAATGCAGCCCGAGTTAATTTGCCTAGCTTGTATTCCAATAAGAGTTTATTTTGTTGATTCATTGAAAGTCCGTAAAGGGTATGCACATATATATTTGAACTCATACCTATGATATTTTATATACTTCAATCTGATCCATAAGACTATGACTTTACTGTAGGCAAAGTGGGCGAGACGTTAAAATCAGAACAGCTTGGATTCCACTAACAAGTGGCCCATTCTCTTCGGTCATATAACGTTCGAGGTGGGATATTATAAACGACATTTTGCTTGGTTTCGAATTGGGATTCTATGAACAAAATTGGGCCTCTGTCTTAAAGCTACCTGAATCATTTACAGGACACCTTTGAAAGTTTAGAATATGTAGCCCAAATTACCAGCCTCGTTTACATACATATATATATATATATGGATATAAAAAGATCCATACGAGGCTCTGATTTTGCTTGGTCTAAGGTGTGATCGTAAACAATTTAAGTCCAACTTATTAATATTTGTTTCTTTCAATAAACAATAATAAGATTTGTTTCCTTTTTCTTTTTCTTCTTCTGCCCGATCAACTTAATCATTTATTACGGTGCCTGTGACCTTTTTTTTTTTTAATAGAATGTCAAAATATCCAACAATTAGCTTCGAACGAATATATAAAGTAATCATTCTTTTCTTCCTTTTTCTTTAAAAAACATAATCGAGAAAATATTTCTTAATATTTGATATTAATTAAACCATTACAGCAAGGAAAATTGATTATTAGGTCAATTGGTAAAATAATTGGTTCACACACAATACGTGACTAAAATAATTGGTTCCGAGGTAATTACTTGAGATCATATATTATTGTATGTACTTTCCAAAACAGTGGCATGCTTTACTTTCATGGTTTGAATCTTCCAAACAATTTTTTTATTATATAATTTTATTAAATAGGTTTAGATATCCTAAACTAGTTTTATATAGAACTTAATATATAAAATTACGTCGACTTGGCATATTTTGATGGCTTATTGGATTTTTCAAAATGAAATATTTTTAATTGTCTTTGTAGACGATAGATTAATCTTTTTATTTTTTAACCTTTTTTTTCTCCCTTTTGACGACTAATAATTATCCTCTATACATAGAAAAAACACTTTGCCTATCTTGGAGCGTTCCTATAATTTTCTATAAATCTCTCTCTTTCTCTCTCTTCTTTATAATATTATAGACACAAATACTATATTATTATTATTATTGAAAATTTGATTCAGGAATCTTGATTAATTTTTCAATTTCACAAGAAATATTTTTTCACTTAAAAAATAATTTTTTGAGTACTCCATGTTTTCAACATTATTTGCAATATTATATAGAGTATCCATAACATTAGGTTTTCAAGTAAAATTATTTTTTTGGGTATTATTTGTTTTCAACAAAATTCACCTAAATACCTCAATATTTAAGTTTAATTTCACTTGAAAACCTAAACGATTTTCTGCATGTTTTTAGAAATTTGATTTATTTTAACTTTTTAGGTACATGCGTGAAAATAAATTTATGCACAAAGGTATTTAAGTAGAATTATATATATATATATATATAAATATCTAGTATACTTTAAAAATATTGGGTATATCAAATTACTTAAAATCAAATTTATCATACTAGTAATGTTATTACGTATTGCTATGTTTAATACCATTACTTTTTGTATTGTAATTGTTTTTATTTCCTCTTAAAGTTGTAGTTGGGGTTGTTGTTGTCCTCCTCCTACTACTATCAAATTTCTTTTAATGTCATTCCTCTTTTCTTCTTTCTTTTTCATAAAATAATGCCATGCATCTATAGTATCAACACTTCATAAAATTTTACTATGTTTACTAATTGGGACACTATGCTTTTTAACCAATAATTAATTTCATCTTTAGTACCCTTGTGTAGGCATTGTAAAAATCTTTGTCGATGGTGGTGCATAAGGGAATCAGGGACTCATTGCAATTAGTGAGGTGGCTAGAGATTACATCGCTTAGTGATTGTATGGTTTCTCCTCTAACATTGTTTGTGGTCATTTCTTGCTTGTGGAATATTGTGGGAGATTTATTATACCCTACTTCAAGCCAAAGAGAGGAGCTTTAAGAATTTGCATGTTATTAGTGGTTCTCCATTTAATCAATGGAAACTGCATCCACCATCATCCCTTGCGGCATATCTTGTGTGCCCATGATACCCTCATTGTCATGGGGTCCTTTGACATTTTCCATATTTCCCATGATTATAGGGAGGACAACATAGTTGCACTAATTTAGGTCACTCTACTCTGTTTGGTCCATCTCTTTATGACCCCCTCCCACCCAAGGTACTTTCCTACTTGATGTTTGATAGAGTAGGAGGCACTATGCCTCACCGGTGTTGGCATTTATTAATGGGGTTCATCCCCTTGATGTAATAAAAATACCCACCAATAATATTTTATCTAATCACTAAAACCAAATTTAAACTTGCCATAATGTTTTCTTGCAATAATCTGTATATTAAAGTTGTTGAATAATATTATTCACATCAAGACAATGAAGGGATCATATTGCATTAAATTATTTCTTCAAGGCCATTATACATTAATTTTATCTCAATTCTTAGTATTGGCATGAGATTTGTTTTGGTGAACTTATATTCTAACAATTAACAAGGTTATGTTGTTAATACTATAGTTTCAGTGTTAACAAATTTTAGCGTCAACCATATATAATTTTTGATTATCAATCAATTAAGTAATTATTAATAAAATAATTAAATCCTCAAACTGCTGCAATGATTATTGAGATTCATTCTTGTATAGTGGTTATTTTTCTCCAAAATCAAATCATTGGTATTCCTAAAAATAGATAAATATTTTTTTATATATAAGGGGAGGGGATGAAACCCCAGAAAAACAAAGCAAAAATTACTACAAGATGATAGAGTTCTAGACGTTCCACCAACAACATCAAATAAAAGCTAGTCCCTAACATCTCTAGGAGGAGAGTTAAGAGTGTGCAAACCAAAGGATAAGTTATGTCTTACATGAGCCAAACAATTGGTAACCAAGTTACTCTCATGAAAATGATGCCCTAGTTTGAGGAACAAAACCCATACATCTTCACTTGATATATTGTAATGATTGCGACATGGGGATGGAGCCAAGAAGCTAGAGAATTCAATAACTGAACAACCACTTTGGAATCATAACACACCTCAATGTTGAGAAGATGATGTCTTTATGCCTCTAAAAGACCATACCAAAACCCCCACAGTTTAGTCTAGAGGATATCTCCATGGCCAAGATTACTTGTAACCCTAAACAACCAATGACCAGGATGATATCTTGCAACACCTCCAACTACCATGTGCCCCACATTTGAAAGGGCGCTGCTATTGACATCAATTTTAACCACACCTGCCTAGGGAGGTTACTAATCCAAAAAGAAGTCAGTTGAACCACTATCATACTAATGAATGATCTTTAATTTTTTCCATACTAGAATATTATCCTTGGCTAATGAAGAGATCCAAGAGGCTACTCTAGTAGACCAAGGATACTCACCATGATTAGTACCAAAACCAAATTTTCTAACAAGTAATGGAGAAAACCACTAACCATGGGGTTCACCAGAGTCAAGGGAACGCTTCTTACCTAGGTTTGATAAAACTTAGTCATGTAGTGAGCTATAGGAAAAAATGCAACTTAAAATCACTGGAAAGATGCTCCATCCAAATACCACGGATTCAAGCAAAATCACGAAGAGAATGGAGGCCATCTTACTTGGGATGAAAACATAGCATATAATGTGCACTATCAATGAGTTGCCACTTCCATTTATTATGTGAGGTAAGAGGGTGGTATAAGGAGGTAAGCCACATAAAAGTCTCGACCTGTTACCTTGTAGGTAGCTTCTAGATTATGTTCCATTTAGGAGACCAATGGAAGGCATTAGCTTCATACAATATGTTATATGCTAAGTTAATAATAAAATCTTAATTAGAAGTAAGGCCTCAATTTGGTTCGGCCTCCCCAATAGGATCGAAATCAATAAAAAATCCATCAATGTTGGCCAAGGATCAGAATGGTAAAAAGTGGGAGAAAGTATCTCAATTCCAACTATTATCATGATAAATCCTGCACTCTCTTGGAAAGCTCCTAATGAGGAATAGGCTAGTTTGCACAGTCAAGGAGAGGCCTTAACCCTTCCCACCAGTTAACCTAAAAATTTTCCTAATTACAACCACATAGAACCCACTACATGCCAGCGTGAAGCTATTGTATGGCTAAAAAGATGACATACTATAGGGGAAAGACATTATGTTTTAGTCCAATAACGTCAAAACCCACTTGTTGCAAGTAATTTTGGCATAACATCTTAACTCAAAATAGGTCACAACCTTGGAGGACCTCCCAAGATAACTTCATGATAAATACCTGATTTATACAATCTATATTCAGAAGACTCACCCCACCACAATATTTAGGTTTACATAAGTGTTGCTCGTTCACAAGATGGATCTTCCTCTTACCCCTTGCTGAGCTCCAAATGAATTTACTATTAAGTTGATCTAGGGTGGAATTGAGGCTCTTGGGCATCTTATAAGTCTGCATAGTGAAAAGTGGGATTACCGATGTGATAGCGTACACGATAGTCAGCTGACTGGCCATAAAAAATAGGGTTGGTTACTAAGAAAACAACTTTTTCTATGCATGGTCAACCACTGTTTCGAAGAAATTTTTTGTGTGGCCACCATAAGAGAGTTACACCCCAAGGTACTAACCAAGAGAACCAATGGAGGTAATACCTAAGTGGGAGGAGATGGACTTAATAAGGAGATTCAACACATTGGATGAAAAATAAATTGTTCATTTATGGGTGTTGACATTTTGATCTGAGGTAGCTTCAAATCTATGAATGCAATCCATAATATAGATGATCTAAATTAAATTAGCATGACCAAACTATAGAGGATCATTGGGAAAAAAATATATGTGAACTTTTTGGACCATCTCTAGAAGCAGAAATAGGGTGCCATCTCCTAGATGGAACTTCCTACTTGAGGTGAGAAAGTCATTCCATTCTCAAAATAAATATATAAGGATGAACTCCACATGAAGGTTTAAATTCATAAGACATCTCCCCATTCCAAATTAGAAAATTTTGGGAGTAGTGATATAGTGCATGAATAGAGTAACAAGCTTGGAGGGAAAGCCTCTAAGAATAAGGGTATCTTTAATGAAAGACCATGAAATTCTATCAAAATCCTTCTCAAGATTGATCTTGAGAGCCATATAACCAATATTCCCTCTTTTATGAATTATAGTATATAGGAGCTCTTGAGAAGAGATGATGTTGTCCTTGGTTTGTTTCCTGAAAAAAGAAAACTACTTTGCTCTGACCTAATAACTCTTATTAGAGTAGGTTTGAGGTGAGTCAAAATAGTCTTTATAATAACCTTATATGAGATATTACAAAGGCTAATAGAGTTGAATTCTTTTAGCGTAGAGGGAGAGGTAACTTTGGGGATGAGTGAAATAAGGGAATTAATAAAAATGAGTACTGCCTTTCATTGAGCTACAAATGGATAGATCAAGTGGACAATCCAGATACTCGAGGACATGTTGTGGGCTTGCTATCATGGGCTACATCGAGAGGCTTGCAATGAGGTTCCATGGGCCTCAGAATAATCCAGAATGTCCTTGTATAATCTAGATAAGTGTAGAGAGATGTATAGGATTATACACCATCCTAGATGATTCTCGATAGTTCTAGAAGAGGATGTCTCTAGGTCCTTCTACACTTGTATAGATGAGTATAGAGAATTCTAGAAACCCTAATGGGACACTCTAAAAACTCTAATGGACTATTTTAGAAACCCTAATGGACCTATTAGACCACTCTAAAGAGATCCATTAGGCCCGTCTATAGAATCTTCTTATAGGGGAGGAGGTGTGAAGCTTCACTTATAAATAGAAGGGGGTAGAGGTATTTGAGGATCATCCAACAAGAATTGTATTCAGAACTTCTCTCTTTATAATACAATCAACTTTCTCTCTCTAAAAGCTCTCTCTTGAGTTTTCTTGTGAAGGGTTTCGAATTGTGGTCTCAAAGACATCTTTTGCCTAAGTTTTGAGTACACTTGAAGGAGGAAGGATGAATTAGTCTCTTAAGGAGTGAGAAAAGACTAAGGCATCATATATCTAGGCTCTGTGAAGAAGTTAGAGCGTGACATTATGCTGTGGATTTTCAAGGTTTCTTGGAGGATCGCTTGCATTTGCTGGAGTTTTCATACAACAACAGCTACCATGTTAGCATAGGAATGGCACCCTTTGAGGTACTGTATAGATGTAAGTGCCAAAAACCCTTGCGTTGGAATGACATCGGTGAGACTATCGTGTTGGGGCTTAAGATGATTGAGGAGATGACCTAACAAGTCTAATTAATTTAAGATATAATAAGAGTGGCTCAGAGTCATCATAAGAGTTACGCTGATCAGAGACACCATAGTAATGGTTTTAAGTTAGGGGATAAGGTTTTGTTAGGGGTTTCCCTCACTAAGGGAGTTTAAAGGTTTGGTAGCAAGGGCAAGTTGAGTCCAAGGTATATTAGCCCCTACAAGACTCATGATAGAGTTGGCGAGGTTGCTTACTTATTGGCACTCCTGCTAGAGCTAGAAAGAGTCCATAAGGTCTTCCATATCTTACACTTGCGGAAGTACATTATAGATCCTTCCCATGCGATCTTGCCCGATGAGGTTGAGCTGGACGACTCTCTAACCTATGAGGAGAGGCCCTTGTGAATTATCGATAACAAGGTACGTTGAACCCAAACAAGCTTAGTTCTGCTCGTACAGATTTTTTGAAGCCTTCATGGAGCAGAAGAACCACATGGAAATTAGAGAAGGATATGTGTGAGGTATACCCTGAACTCTTCATTTTAAGTAAGTTAGATTTCAGGACCGCTTTTCTTTAAGGGGGTAGTATCTAGTAGCATAATGTCCTCGCTATTAAGAATAATCACCAGAATCACCTTTATCCTCATTCCCTTTCTCTCCTTTCCAAGCCTTGACCTGTGACTTCTAGGATAAAGTTTTCCTTTAAAGGGGTAGTGATGTAATACTCCAAAATTTTAAAATTTTAAAATTTATTTATCAATAAATAAGTTTAACCTAATTTATATATTTTTTTTATTTAATAAACCTAACTTAATTATAGGTAATTTTTATATATATATTTTTAATAATGGTACTAAATTAAAATTTTACTCTATAATATATCCTGAATCCCACACCAAAAAATTTCCTTTTCCCTTTTTCTTTCTTTTCCTTTTTCTTCCTTTCCCTCCCTTTTTTTCCTAGGTTGTGTTGTCCCTCGGTCCAGGCTCCTTTTTTTTCCTTTCCTTTCTCTCTTGAACGGCCCATGCCCTTTCTTTTTCCCTTCCTTCTACTAGGTGGCTAGGCCTATTCCCCCTTCTTTTTCTTTCATTTTCTCTTTTTCTTTATTTTCTTTTCTTCTTTCCTTTTTTCTCCCTTTCTTCTTCCTCGCACCTATCCCCTTCCCCTTCCATTTTTGCGCTAGCACGTGAACCTCTACATGCTACCCGTCCTTCCCACCTTTCCCCTCTTGTCCATACAAGGCCATGCACACTAGCCTTCACCTTGCACCCCTACCCCTAAGCACTTGCACCTCTACTCCCCTGCACCTATAACTTTTCTTAACACCTGCAACCACCCTCTCCCCCTCCCTAAAAACATGTGTGCCAAGCCTCCTATTATCTTCTCCTCTCCCTTAGCCTCACCCTCACCTATAAATGCCGGCCCGAGCTCCCCCTTTCCTCTCTTCTCCACCTGTTATTCCTTCCCTATTTTTCTCACCTCCCCCTCCCTGCCATCTCTAGGACAGTGCCACCACTGTTGATGCCCAGCCACCCCTTGCCACCTCTCTTCCTTACCTATGTCTTACCCACGCCTATAGAGTCACACCTTCTCCCACCTTATTCCTTTTCTTATCTTCTCTTGCGCTTACAGCCATTGTAGGGTGCATTTTTCCTAGCCACCGTTGTCGAACATTCTCCTCCCTCCTTACCACCACCATGCCACAACCACCCTACATAAGTGCCCTAGCTTGTGCAACCACCCAAGTAGCCCTCTTTTTTCCTCTTTCTCTTGTCCGTTTTCTTTATACCTCTAGGTTGTGTGCCACCCTACACCACCGATGGCCACCAACTCCACCACCACCAACTCTAGGCAGTCCTAGTGCCACTACCACCCCCTCAACCTTGAGCTGCCAACCCTCACCCTTTTCCACCAAAATCAATCACCGTCGCGGTGTCTCCACCATGGCCATCATTGCATCACTTGCACTAATTTTCCTCCCTATTTTTGTCACCTCCACTTCCTTTCTCCTCCTTAAGCTATACTTAGGCTAGTTTCCCTTTTGTTCTTTTTTTTAAAGAAAATAAAAGAAAAGAAAATGTAAATTATATATATTCTTATTTTCTAGGTATTATTCCAATGATAGCGGAAGAGGAGGCATAGGTCATATGTGCTTAGAGACCGGAGTCAATTTGGTAAGGATACAGTCATAGCTTGGGTTTTATTTTTTGTTAAAATATGTTCTTGTGGTGTGTTATGTGATGACATGCATGAAATGATAAATGACTCTAATGTTGTATGTGTAGTTTAGCTTGACAATAACTAAAGGTAAGAAGTTGTGTGGTTATAATTTTATTGATTTCAAGTGTTTATGTGTATCCATATTATATGATATTGCATGTGTGAAAAGTGTGGGGAGTCCTTGTGTTCGATGAATTGTGACTTAGGTAGGGTTTTTAAGACCTAGGAACATTTTGGTCAATATTGTGGAAAGTGACATGTAGGATATTTTAGGGTGAAAATTTGTCTAAAATAGTTTAGAGATACCAAATAAAATAACTGTGGCAAAAATAAGGAGGTTTAGGGTAAATATAATATGGGGGTGAATAACTATGACTAAGGTGAGTAAAACCTAAGGGGATTTATGATCATATGTGAATAGAGTGGGGGTTTGTTACAAAAAAAAAGTGGATATGGGGTTGAATATGGAATTTTTGGGTAGCCATGCAAATTTGTGAAGTCCTCTGAGCACTAGGGGAAGAGATACGACCAAAAGTTAGAATTAGGATTTTGGGAGGCTAGGGCATGAAACCTTAGGAGTAGGCTATTATCACATGTACAAAATGGGGGAGTTGGATTTTAACCTTGGAGTATAATGTTAACCGTGAAATTTTGGGAATATTTATCAAAATTAGTAGCCATGTGGGATACAAGGAAGTAGTTACAACCAAAATGAGGAATTAGGGTTTTAGAGGGGGCTCAAATAGGAAGGGTATTATCACATGTCCAAAATGGGGAAATTAGGCTATGATATTCAATATTATGGTTAACCATATAAATATATACATAGGTATGAAAATTAAGGGCTATATAAGCAGTATAGGAGGGGTTAGGCTAGCAAGGAGAAATTAGAGGAGTAATTTTATAGGCTAGTTATTATCATATATGGGAAATGGGGGTAATAGGACATGAACCTAGACCAAGGTCTTCCAATGAAATGTTAGGGTTTGTTGGATAGATTGGGGACTCAAAAGGGACACCGAAGGTGAGGATGTACCAGAGTTGTGAAATTAGGGATTCCAAGGGAAACAGGTTGTCTTGGGGTAGTAGTAGGGAAGGTGTTAAGCATGGGGTAGGTGTAAATGTTTGTGTGATGAACTTGAAATAAATAAAACATAAATAATAATACACTTATCTCTTAAAGTGAAAGATTACTTGATTCGGGCCCAGTTGTACATGTCAATCCACTATTGAGAATAGTGGTCTAAAGTGTCTTACCTCAAAAATTGTACCCTATATCGTTCCACCGGTAAGAATAGTGGGGTCCCAAAATTAAGTAACTTGAATGGATGGTAATAACCCATGGTAAGACATTAATTACTTACGGTGGAATACCATGTGAGTCAAAACCGGTTGTACCTTAATTACCGATCCACTGGTGAGAATAGTGGCCAGGAGCATTCTGTCCCAAGGTTGCACCATGTTTATCGATCCACCAGTGAGAATAGTGGCTAGGAGCATTCTGCCCTAAATTTTTTACTTGTTTACCATTCCATCGGTTGATAATAGTGGGGCCCCTGAACCCAATGTGGATAAAATCATGAGTTGATTATTACTATACTAATACCTTAAGATCAGATAATAATGAATGAGTTGGTATGATCTTCTTATATACGTATCATCTCTTATTTTGGTGTTATTAATATCCGTGACCGACTTAACTTTATTGTTATCTTACTCTGTATATAGCGTACCGATCATCCATATTATTAGTGTTACTCATTCCTATGAGCATAAACCCCTTTAGAGCCTGTGCAAGTAAATGAGGGCTCACTAGATGACTTTACTGCATATAATGCTATGATTGGGGTAGAGTGATGCAATTGGTATTTTATCCAGTTTTCTTCTTATTAATGTTTCAATCAAATGTTTATTTATGTATTCTAGTATTCCTTTTAGAATGAACACATAACTCTTATTTATGATATGCATTGCTATTATGCTATAATTATCATGGTTTGTGTACTATTTTTCTTGCCTCATAGTTGGTGTAAGGATGGTCTGGGGCCAAACTTATACTGATTATGGTGGTAAAACCCCTCTTATGCTTAAATGTTCTTACACTTAAAATAAAAAATTTTAGTAGTAAATTTTGGGGGTGTTATAGAGCCCAAGATCGATTAGTTCATAAGTCTTTGCTAGGGTTCAGATGTCTTAGAGTTTCTACTAGATAATCTCATAACACACATTATAACCCATGGGTTTGATGATAATATAGTGTCGCCACAGACACCTCGATTCCTTCTTCTCCATCACATAAATTGGATCTAGGGGTAATGCCTTCCTTCCATACACGAGTCATCAATACAACCACCATCTTCTTGATCCTCAATTTCACACCATTCCATATCATCCTCTCCCAAATAGATGACCTTGCTTACTCATCCCATGAGATTATCCTAAAGAAAGAAACCTTTGAACCAAGTATTTTCTGTCATCATCTATGATTCATGCATCGATGAGAGTGCTAGAGACATGGATGCATCCCAAGGTTTATTACCATCAGAAGTCCTTTGTGTTTTGAGATCTATAGGGTTAGAAGATCCCTCCATCAAGGATAGAGGATGGTGACTATCAGAGCAGAATAAAGGGTTAGGGTAAAAGGTTATATGAGTGTAAAGCACATTCTTTTTTTTAGTCAATCAAGCAAAATTTTGAAAATATAGAAATATTATGTTCCCATGATATGTGCTTCAATTTTCTTCCACTTCAAATCCCTCATTATAACCCCACCATCTTCACCTTCCCAATTTTGTATATTTACCACCATATAAACTTTCATGATTGATAAAAAAAAAACTACTACCAATTTAACAAAGCTTCTATTCAAAATTTAAAAAAATTTCACACAAAAAATAAGTTTAAAATAAAGATGTACTAATATTGAAGCTAATGATAATTGTAATGAATTGATGCCATTAAAAAATAGTAAAAAAAATCCTTGCCTTCTTTCTATCCTATATTAACCAACATTTTTTTTATTATAAAAACAACTTATTACCACCATTTTTCATTTGTCAATCATACCACTCATTTCATACATATTGATAAAATCCTCAAACCCATTAACACAAAAAACTTAAAGAGATAAAACCAACCCTAGAAAAAAACCAAATCTTTAAAATCAACTTATAGAAAAGAAAAATGTACTCAAACTAATATAAAAAATATATTTAAAATCAAAACATATAATTTAATCAAGAGTTTGGGTTACAAAAATAAATTTAAATTGATAGGTGTGATGATTGGGTGGTGATTGATGAATGGACTTAGAAACCTTAATTTGAATACTTACTTGAACTAATAAGGAACATTTTGGATACATTGAGTAATCTTAGTATTCTATACCTACTATCTATATTTAATGTTCACCTTAGGAAGATAGTTGGTTAACTCTAAGCCTTTTTAGCAGGAAATATGGACCTTTAATTTTAGAGTAAATTAGTTGACCTTAGGCACTTGTTAATCATTTTATGTTCATTTTTATCATTTTAATGATGTTGGACTTATATGTAAACCCTAGAGTGGTCATTAACCCTTGTTTCACTTGGGGTTAACTATTGGCCTTTAGTCAATTATTAACACGGTCAATTATTGACTTTTGTTGATTGTTAACTTTTATCGACCATTTTCTTAAGTGTTGAGTATTGATCCTCATTTTGAATAAATTCAATTAGTAAGTGTTGAGATCTAAATTAAAAAATGGGCATTTCATGGCATGTAACTTGGGCTATAATACCTTTATAATCTGGCTTGTGCATTAATTCCTTAATAATCTTTTTTAGGATTTAATGCATCATATGTTCAATTAGGCCTTAATATCATGTTAATGGGTTTATATGTTGTAAATGATTGGGTTGAAGTGATTATGTGTTATTTTATACGCCTTGGTTCTTGTTTGAACTAAATCTTTCGTAAAACATTAACTACTTAAAGTGAAACATCTTGAGTTGGTACTTATATCAATCAAGGTATTTATTTGAGTTAGATTTAGTATTTACTTGGTACGATTCTAGTATTTTCTATTATATGATCACGGGTGGCTTGTGAGGTCTAAAAAGACCATTTTCTAGCCTACAGGTGTCTCAATATATTTCATCCCTATAGGGGGTATACATACCAATGTTATTAAGATTCTATTTAGGATTGATAAGGCTTATAGAATCAAATCGTAGGATTGTAAGATCCTACAAAAATGGAAAAAATATTATTTATTAAGACTTTTATACTATAAATTATTCATATTTGAAGTTAAATTACACCAAAAAAATTTTTGTTTGAGCTTTGAAATAGTTAAATAATTGAGTTTAACATGGAAACATACACAAAGCAAAAACTACTTATATTTCCTTTTTTTTTTTAATACTCAAGTTCAACATAAGGTAATACTAGAAACTTAAGAGAAAATCACATAGTGACATTTCAAAATTAAATACATGAAATGAGTATAAATCTATTAGAGCAAAGCATAAAACTTGTGACTGAGAATCTAATTATGGTAGACACTTATCCCAAAACACTAAAGATAATTATTAATTTATTATGCAATCTTGGAACTAAAATAAAAAAATGGTGTAGTTAGGTCTAAATGACATTTTCTAGAAAGTACCCATGATAAATTTAAGAAGAGAAAAAATAAACTTTGTGGATACTACTATTGTTGGGTTGTTAGAGTTTATCACACGAATGTTGTTGGATTGTTAGAGTTCAAAGGTGCCACTATATTAGTGTATATCAATGTTTGTTATCATTGATTGTCTTGCCTTAATGAACATAAAGGTGCAATTTTGGGAGAAGATGTAAACTGATAACAGAAAAGAGAATGTTTGGAAGAGGTCTTAAATAATGATTGAAAGGGATGCAAATGAGACTCAAAATAGGCTTAACGATAAGGATATTCAGCAAAAAGATATTATTTTATTATTTTAAAGCTAAAAATTGTGTTTGGTTAGAATCAATAGATCCTAAAACTAATCCTACTTCAATCTTAATTGATTATGCTATAATCCTACCTATCCTGATCCAATCCTACTATCCTCCAAATTTAGAAAGTGGTGTTTGATTGGGATTGGTAGGATCGGTTATAGGATTGTGATCCCACTAGTCTTATCGATCCTACTATGATCCTAGTATCTTACCAATTCTACTATCTATCTAGATTGATTTAGTACTTTTGGATCACAATTTTAATAACATTGATACATACTTAAGTGATTAAATTCCCTATTATTTGGTAGTTTGGTTACGTTTCTTGACTGACCAACTAGGGTTATTATCATTTAGGTACTAGATTAGTGGTTATAATCTCTCCAAGTCTCTATTCTAAAGTTAATATAAACTATTGGTTATGGTCATAATAATGAAATACAACAAGCAATGAAATCCCATACATTTATAATTTTGTATTAAATTATACTTTGCTTGATGATTGAGCTTTCTTCTTATCAATTAACATCTATATGTAAACATGTTATTATCTTATTATTACATCTTCTATCACTTTTTTTTTGCATGGGCCTTATCCATAATGCTATCTTTTAAAGATATTTTTCTCATTCAATATGAGCTAACTACTAATACTACACTTTTAAAGACGCTGTGTCACATGTATTTGATGATGATCTTGCTTACTTTGAGGAGGTCCCACAAGTGGGGTGATTTGGATTTTTAGCCATGTTTAGGGCATAGAGTTATAGCTATTCGGGGATGCATATATTGTGTGCCCTAGATGTAGGGTATATATTTTGGACTCTTTATCTTTTTTGTTCCCCTTCTTTGTTTTTCTATATATTATATTATCTGGCATATGAACTCCATAATCTATTTTTACGTTAAATTTATTAAAGTTTTATGCTATATCTACCTATCTTTGTAAGTTTTGATTTATTTGTGCAAAAATTTTAGCCTTGTATTTAGTATGCAAATGATATAGACCATACTTGTGCTAAGCGTAATGGTAACACTTTGCCTAATTAGGCTAATGTTTTCCCTTAAAGATTAAAATAATCAATAGTAAATTTTAGGACGCTACATTAGTTGTGGTAAAAGTGAGTGTAATTTTGTGAAAGAATGAAGAACCCAAGAAAGAATTCGACAATAATGGATGAAGATCATAGGGTTATAATTTCGTGAGTTAAGGGTTAGGATCATAGCTAAAGTGGTTGGGAGGTGGAAGCAAACGTCTTTTTCTTCTTCATCTTTTTTATAGTCTTATATCTATTAAAATTGTAGGGTAAAGTTGACATTTCAGTAAATCTACATGGTGGGTTAAGTAAATATATGATATTAGTGAAAAAGGTAAATTAATGGATAATAGTGAATTAAATGTAAAACACGGGAGTTTATGGTACAATGCAAGTTTGACTAAGGGTATATGTAACACCCCAAAATTCACTATTTTTTTTTCCAGGGAAGTACTTAAAATAGAAAAACTTAAAACGTGTGAAATCTGGGGGTGTTACCGCCACACTTAGTACCAGACCGGTTTACTCCTACCGTTCCAATACTAAGTTCTAAGGCTAAGAAAACAACTCATAAATATTAATAATAGTTCAAATTCATAAATACGAAAATTAGACACGCATAAGTCCTTATTCAATTCAAACTACGAGAGTTAGTTTTTCAGGGAAGAGAGATAACTCCGAACATAAATTTATTTGGAAGTGCTTAACATAAATTAAGGAAAATAGGAAGGAAAATCTCAATGGAAGTCCAGCCACGCCACTCTGATACGGATTCGGCCCAATCATCACTCAACCCCACCTGATGACCCATGGATATCAATCGCATCAAAGTAAACATCTCCTACCTGCACCAAGTCAGATGGGCCTTCTACCGTGGGAATGAGCAGCACCCATGAAACGGGTGATCAGTACGCTACGTACTGAGTAAGGTAACCGAGCACTAAGGCCAACACATAAGCACATAATCCATATAAAATAATAAAAGGCATAATCCAACATAAGAACATAAAGGCATATGAACATTTCAGGTAAAAGTACCAAGGCCCAATAATCCAGATTAATTTCTTAATTAATCTTTTATCAAAAGTCGATACACACCATGCCTTTTTCAAATCCATGTAAATACAGGAACACCCCACTGTTATTGCCGGTGGGCCGTTCACTTGCGGGACAAAGTCCACACCACTATTATTCGCCGGTGGATCGGTCACTTGCGAGACAAAGTCCACACCACTATTTCTGACCGGTGGATCGGTCTGGTTCCTGCTCACATGGTGTTCCACTATAAGTAATTAGTATCTTTTAAATGTTTTGGCAACTATGATTCATTTTTGTTAAGCTCGAGTCACCCCACTATAATTGCCGGTGGGCCGGTCACTTGCGGGACAAAGTCCACACCACTATTATTCGCCGGTGGATCGGTCACTTGCGGGACAAAGTCCACACCACTATTTATGACCGGTGGATCGGTCTGGACCCGGCTCAACAATCTTTCACTTTAAATGATTAATGTCTTAAGTATTTTATTCAAAACTTATGCCCAAATATGCATGACTAACTTTATGCAAAACCCTAGCTCTCATGAAAACCCTAGCTCCATGTAAACTACACTTCTATGCAACCCTGACTCCCATGCAAACCCTAGCTCCATGTAAGTCACCCTTCCATGCAAACCCTAACTCCCATGCAAGTCACCCTAACTCCCATGCAACGTACCATCTTTCCATGCAACCCTAATATTATCATGCAGCGTACCACCTTTCCATGCAACCCTAATATTGCCATGCAACGTACCACCTTTCCATGCAACCCTAATATTGCCATGCAATGTACCACCTTTCCATACAACCCTAATATTGCCATGCAACGTACCACCTTTCCATGCAACCCTAATATTGCCATGCAATGTACCACCTTTCCATGCAAACCCTAATTTTACCATGCAACGTACCACACTCCCACGCAACCCTAATATTACCATGCAACCTTAATATCGTCACGTGAAACCCTAACACCATGCAATATTAATAACACCGTGCAAACCCTAACATGCCTGTCTTAAGGCCAAATCACGTATTATCACATATAAATAAAACCCATGCCATATAACAAACCAAGATCATACGTGGACTCCACATCACATCGTATATAACATAAATAATAATGATAGACATATGATATATAGCATGCGAATCACATAATGCATATAAGCACACAAAAAGGCCTTAGCACCCCTTACCTAATACGACACCGGTCTTGGTGCACACTCCTATTCCTCTTGAGGGATTTGATTGGGTTCGCCTTGAGTTGGAGGATGTAGGTGGAACTGGCGGTGGTTCCCGGAGGTGGCCGGAAAATGGATCTAAGAGAGGTAAAAATGAAGAAAAAGAGGGAAGGGGAAAGGAGAAAAATAAAATAAGCTTATGGTTCGGTGGAGGGTACTTAGCAGGAGATTTTGAGTGGTTTATAGGGTGGCAGAAGCGGCGTATGTGGCGGCGGACGGCGGTTTAAGGTTTCGGGGTAAAAATTTTGGCGAGATGAGAAGCAAACTTTGCACGGTTATGGAGGCCCGTGCAAGAAGAATCGAAGGTTGAAAATGGTTTAGTTAGCTAGAGGGAATTGCAATGAAGAATTTGGAATGTGGTGGTGGCATTGAGGTTGGCTATCGGCGTCAGAAAATGCGTATGAAGTCACGGTGGTGGGCGATTCTCACTTAGGGTTTCGAGAAGGAAGAAGCTTCAAAAACATTCACCACCAGGCTATATATAGATTTTAGATGGGTTATTAGGGTTTTGGGGGTCGTGTGGATGATATTTATTGCTAGGGTTTTGGTGGCCGGTGACAGAAATCGACCGGCATTAGTTTGGGTCGGGGTTGAACTTTCGCGAAGCCAGAGAGAGAGAATGAGCGAGAGTTAAGGGTAATTGATTATTCCAAGCTAATGTGTGATCTGGGAGGAAGAAAAAGAGAGGTGACTCTGCCGGTCAGAGTTCTCGTAGCCGGCGCCGCCATTTTCGGGCTGGGAGTTGCAGGCTACGGTCGACGGTGTCGGGGCTGGGGTGCGAAGCTGGGGAAGAAGAAAAGGGCTGGACCGGCGGTCCAGAAGAAAGAAGAGAAAGAAAGGAAGACGGGCGAGCCGGGCGCGACGGGGAAGATTTATTAAACAGAACGACGCGTGTTGAGTGGAGAAAAGAAGAAACGTGGCGCTTCGAGAGGGGCGACGGGTGCCTGGCGCGGCTGGGCCGAAGAAGGAAGAAGAAGACTGGGCCGCGAGCTGGCCCAGTTCGGGGTGAAGAATGAAAAAGAAAAAGAAAAGAAGAAGAAAAAGAAAGAAAAAGGAAAGAAAAGGAAAAAGGAGAAGAAAGAAATAATTATGTTGGGTATTTAAATAAATTAAAATATTTGGGATATTTAAAAATAATAATATTTGAATAAAATAATATTTAAATCCCTTTTTAGGCTAAATTAGGATTTTTAAAAGATTTTCTATAAATTCCATTTTAATTTGCAAAACACCTTAAATTTCTCCAATTAATTTATTTATAATATCATTATTAATTTAAAACTTTTTTCTCATTCTTATTTCAAATAAAATAATTTATTTAATTAATTTCTAAAATAAAATCCTTATCTAGTTAAAATACCAAAATTCCACCTAATTAAAACACTTATAAATTTATTCTAGATTTTCCCTAATTAATTCTCTTTTTATTTTAATAAAAATAATTTATTAAATTAAATCTTTCTAAGAAAATCTCATTTAAATATACTTTATAAAATTAGAAAATTTTGGGGCATTTCAGTATATAGCATTTTTTTTTATATAGGAGTATCTAGTTCATTTTTTTTTATAATTTCAAAATCTCATATATTTTTCAATTATTTGATGATCTCACTTATTTTAATTATATATTAGGGGAAAAGTATAGCTTGTTTTAGTTATTTTTTGATTAAAATGCCAATTCAATATCCAAATTCATGCTGGCATTGTGAAAATATAGACACCTATATACTCATTCATGTAAAATAATTGTATGATTCTCATATAGGCTATCTTATATCAATGGCACATAATAGTATTTTCTCTATTCACAGATAAGTGTTGTTTTAGAAATTTAATTTTATTCACAAAGAAGTATCGCTTTACATTTATGATGTAAATTTTAATTAAATGTTCTTAATTTACCATTTAGTGTTAATTATTTTATACTTACAATACTTAATATTATCATTTTCAACAGTGATTTAAATAGGTAAAATTTAGTCATCTGAATTACAATTTTAATTCTTTTTCCATAAGCTAAACCAATGGTAGTAGTATGATATTAGAAAAAAAATGGGCTAACTTCTATTTTTTCATCAATTAACAAAAATTAGATTCCTTAACACCACACAAACTAGTTAAGTGCAATGCACTTTAGAAAAATAAAATAAAAACTATAATATCATTTCACAAAATACAAACAAGATAATCAAAGTTACATTACATAAGCTTCTAGCTGCTGTTTTAGTTGATTCGTCTTAGGTCTGTGATAGAAAGCTCAAAAGAGAAAAAATGAGATGCTTGAATTATTGAAGAAAGAAGATTTATTCAAAAACTTTGGCCTCAATTTTTTAAATGATAACATATACATACTCAAAATATTGAAAAGAAAGTTAGGAGGTTCTGAAATTATTGAAAAAGAAAATTTGAGATCCTAAAACATTTAAAATTTAAAGGTTCGGTTTAATTTTTATATTTATACATTTAAGAGTATATTCTCTATACTTTTAATATTCAGTTTTGATATATATATATATATATATATATATATATATAGATGACGAAAAAAAAAGAATAGTCAAATGATAGCAAAAAATATTTAAATTTTCAATAATAAAAAAATTGATACCTTAGAAACTAAAAGTTTGGGTTTTCAAAGTCTACATATACATGTAATCCCTTTAATTGGCTTAAGAAAGCCTAGGCTGCCATAATTTCCCTAGAATTTAGCAAGAAAGCCCCACCACATGTTCCAAAAGCCTAGACAATATAGCATAAATCCCCTTATTGATTGTTTGGGCTACCATATTTCTGAGTTGAAGCAACCAACATAGAACCCTTAGGCTATGTCACATTTAAGCCTTAACTGCATATCTGCATAACATACTTATGATATTCGCCATCCTGATGCCTTAAAATATCTAAACAACACTAAAATCTTATAAATTTAGTAAAATTAGAAAATTCTAAAAAAATATATATAAATATGTAAATGATTATTAAGATTATAAATGTAACATTAGGGCGTCACATTAGTCGTGGGTGGTTACTTGGAGTATAGATCAACATTAGTTTTGTCAAACATATTTTGTTTTCACCTACACGTTTCCTAAAACCTTTTAAGGAGATCACCTATCATTGGATTACTACAAATCAAACACGTTTAACTGCAGAGATCTCTAAAGATATTTTTTTTATAAAAAAAATGTATACCCTATAACTATGGATAATCATATTAATCATTTTAAACATTTACTATTTTCCACATATCTTGGGATATTACATACACCCTCACTCAATGATTGCAACATCCTTGTTGTGCCTCGATCATTGATAATATCATTACCGTCTATTTTCTGAATCTTCTCACTAGGGAGTTAGTAATTTTATCCAAGTTTAGTTTGAGGTCATAGTTTTGCTCTGATATATTTTGTTACAACCTGTCTACATATTTATTGTGGATGATTACTTCATATCAACACGAGTTATTTTGATTGTGATTTAATCTCATTTACACGCTTTTTAGAAAACCTTTTAGAAGATTACTAATTATTATACTACATCAAGTCAAACACTCTTTATTAAAGAGTTCTAAAAAAATAAAATTTTTAAAAAGAAGGTATACATTGTTGATATAGGTAGTTAGATTAATTCTTTTAAGCACCCACTATCTACCTCATATCTTGGGATATTACAATAAAAATCTGTGATATTAATTTAGTAGTATATTACTAAAAACATTAGAAAAATAGTCCTAATGTAAAAATATTTAACTAATTTAATCATATAATACATAAATAAAATTAGACCAAATGTCATGATACGTAAATTGTAAAACTTATTGTAAACTATAAGTTTAGGTATTTAATTTGCTATTTTTATTTCTTCCACGAAAATGACCAAGTTTTATGCCAAATTATTTCACCATTTATCTTATGACATGAAATATGAGTTTTTAATTTTTAACAAGAATTTTTTTAGGAGTAATTGACAAAGATATGTCATTGACTCTTGGCAATTTGAAGAGAGGATATTTGTTGAATGATAAATGACTATGTTTTATAGACAATTATCAATTTTTTGGTTTGATAAATGACTCAGACAACCCTATGATTAATAAATAAATAATATGCTCATGCCATCATGCTAAGTCATATTTGATGATTATAAGAGATATATGTGATTGTCCGTGAAAATAATTCACCATATAAATATAATATTTATCACAAACTAATACAAATATAAACCTATGGAATTTGAATATGAAATATTTGATATTCAAGGTCTTGGCATCAACTACTAAATACTGACATTACTTAAAATAGAAATTTTGATTTTATTATTTAATTTTATCAATAGACAATGCTAGTGGTTTGCGCTAAAATTAGTTGATAATAATAGATTTTTCCAGTCCAAAACTTCAAATGTGTAAATAATCTCAAAGATGAAATATTTTCAAAATTTTTAGAATCATAGGATTCATCTCAAAAATTAATTCTAAAAGCTCCTCGTATAATCCTCTTAAAGCTTCGAGTTATAATACCCCACATTTTTGTATGATGGTTGAATACAAATTATGTCAAATTTTGGGACTTTGATTTTGATTTAATGTTATGATTTGGTTTGGGATAAAGGTTGATTTGAAATCATGTTGAAAAATGGAGTTTATTGAGTTTTGTAGATAAGTCCATCGATTGTTTCTATGAAGCAATTGATTGGTTTGTCATTTTAGCCAATTTAGGTTCCTCGACTAAACCGATAGACTGGTTGTGGGAAACCGATAGATTGGTGGTTGAACAGTCGACTGGTAGACCCAAACCCATCGACTGGTTTGTTAAGCTGGTCACTTTTTTGAGTTTGATTTTTCTGTAAAAATCCCTTACACTAAGATGGAACCTTACCAATTGGTGCGAGATTATCCCTAAGAGATTCCTAACCATTTTTATGATGCATTTGGCCCCAAAACATTTACCTTAATTTGATCTAGGGATCGATTGGGACAATTGAGGGGGAGAGATGACCTCAACATTATCTTCTTTCTTCTCTTTTCTCTACATGATTCTCAAATCAAATGCTTCGATAGGCATGCTTTAGAGCAGCTGAGAGATTCTTTCCACACAAACCTTCTATTACTCCATTCGTGAATACTAATTTTGGTCTAATTGACCTAAATTCTCCAGAGACACCATTTGAGCTCTATAGAAAGAGGTCAACAAATCCTAGACAAAATCCATCTATTTTGATTAATTTCAAATGATCGATGGTAGGTTTTTGAGTCAATTTACGAACCTTTAGTAATTTCCTTTGATTGGTTGGCTATAAATAGCTCAAATCATCCTTACTATGCACCTTTCTTTCAACCACTAAATTTTCCTAAGTCTTGCATTCCCTCTATTCCTTCTACACTTTGAGTTTTGTCAATCTATTTTTGCACACTCTTCTAATCCTGTCTCTAGCTCTTTCTTATTTTGATCTTCAAGTAAGGTAGAGTTAGATTCAGGAAAAAGGTTGAGTAGTTCAGTTTAACCCTTTTCCCTATTTTTTCCTCAAGTGGTATATTCTTTTTCTTTCTATTTTTAAGTTCAAAATTTGATAAGATTTTGGTATAAGTTTTTGGTTTAAGGTTTTCAAAGCCGAGAATTTCTAAGGTTGACATTCCTATTTTTAAGAGGATTTTGCCTACATCAATTAAGTGATTATTGCTTCTAAGTCGTTTAGTAAGTGTTCTTGTATGTTGGGTGTTATATATAGTTGATTTCTGCATGTTGGAATGAAAAAATGCAGTTTTATATATGAATTGGATAATTAGATGGCATGATTTGAGTACAATGCATGAAAATGGTTAGAAATAGGCTATGATGACTCCATGACGAGAAATGCATGATAATTTTGTTGGAAATATGTTAGTTGATGTTGATACATATTTTGAAATGGATAAGAATGATTTATATGAAATAATCTGTATGAAATTTATGATTTGGTGTTGTATTAGGACAAATCAATTAACTGGTTAGGTTAAACTAATCCATTGGTTCCTAGAACAGTTGATTGGTTGACCCAACTCATTGAGTGTTAAGCATACAGAGGCCTTAGTCTTGCTCTCTTCTTAAACCCATATATTGGTTTGGCAAAACCAATCGACAAGTCTATGAACTATCGACTGGTTTTGCCCAAATAAATCGACTGGTTTGAGGAAAGCATGGTCTGGTTGAGTCAAACCAATCGACTGGTTAACTATAACTTATTGACTGGTTGGGCCAGACCAATCGATTGGTTTGACTAGTTTTCTTAATTTGCTTCTTTTGGGTTCATTTATGCTTTGAGGTTATGTTTGAAACTATACCATGGTTATTAATGGAATAAAAAATATATTTTATCATAGACTATTGACCTAATTAAAAGATTAAAATTGATCATGAATTATGGTACACTCTATAAGTAAGGAAAAGACTAAATGGGTATTACACTTATGATAAGTGAGGCTATTAAGAAAAGAGTAATGAATCTCAGCTTGGGCTGTAATTAAATATAATGGTAGTTGCTAATAATGTTGGCCAAGGACAAATGGAAAACCCACATGGTTAGAAAAATGGAAAGAAAAGGATTAATATGGATTAACATGAGAAGTTGACTTGCTTGCTTTGTATGAGCCTTTTATGATCACCCATATTTTTGAACAAAATACAAATCATGTAAAGCGAAAGAAAGTCAAGTTGAGTATGGAACTGGGTTACCCGATCCTTGATTAATTGTTGGGGGTTCGTCTACTTTCGGATAGGATCCTGAGAAGTCTAGGTGTCGTACCTTCTCTAGACACTAATGATATACTAGGGGGTATCGATACTAAATGGTATGGTTACCTAGGTTGTTAGCTTCAGCCTCGACTTATGTCCATATTAGTTGGCTTCAACCTGGACTTATGTCTATTTTGGTGATTGGCTTAGGCCTGGACTTATGTCTACTTGGTGATTGGCTTTGGCCTGGACTTTATGTCCCTTATTTGAATAGGCTTCCATAGTATGTGTGACAATGGAGTGGTGCACAATCCATCCCTTGATAATAATAAAATATGGATGGTAAATATTTATTGAAATTTATGAACAATGGCCTAATGAGTGGTTAATGATTATTTAAGAAATGGAAGTAATGTTATTATTGACCAAAATAAATAAAGCTAGTTTATGCACTTGACTAATTGGTTATGGAATGGAATAATGATTTAGTGGTTGGCCTATCCCATACATGGATAAATGAATGACATATCCTAAGGCAATTGGATAATTGAAAGTAACCTTAGGGGTTTCTTAGAAACTATTTGTTATTACTTATGTAAGTGTTGAGGTGAAAACGTGGTAAATCTAAGTATGTTGTATTCTATTGTGCTGGAATTGTATTATAATGGCATGTCTTATGCACTATTACCGTTATATATAGTCTTATCATGATGTATGTTGTAATCTATCTTTATGTATGGTAAGTTGGCATACTTGTGTACATTGAGTGAGCAACTTGGCTTACTAAGTACGTAGTGTATTGATGTGCCCGTTTGTTCGGTCACCTGCTCATTTCTATGAGAAGAGGACCATGTACAGGTCTTTGGGGATGCCCAGTAAAGTGCTTACCTTATTTGGGTTAGGGCTTGAGAATAAGGATATCCAGAAGGTTTTGGAGGGGTCCGTGGCGGACCATGGTCTTCATTTGGTTATCATGCCCTAAATTATGTTTTGTAGCCTTCTACTTTATTTGCATGCATTTTTTAATGATTTGATCGTAACCCGTTAGGGTCCTCCGATGTAAACCCTTTTCAAAGTTGTTTAAATTAAAATTTTATTTTGCGCACTCTGTTGTTTTAAGTGTTTGATTTGTTTAACCTTGCATCTGATATGGGGTAGGTGATTGATGTCTATCTTGTGTCAGGTATAGCGGTAACAAAAATTTTTGGTAGTGAAAAAAGGGGGTGTTATATGGGTGCACACTAAACAATTTGGTACTAGATTTTGTACTCATAATCCAACATATCGTATACTAGTCGTAAGTAGGAATGTGTAGGAAGAATAAAAGAAAGATAGGCAGGTAGGTGTAAAAAAAGTAAAAAAAATGAAGAAGCATTAATTACTTAATTTAATGCATGAATAAAGAATTATAAAAAAACATTCTAGCATTAATTACTTTCTTCAATGATAAAGTTGGTAGTAACTGGTATATATATCATTGTATCAACGATTTGCCTGACACGTGTCTTATACACATTCTTAGATTTTAATTTATTTTTAAAATAATACTACTATGATAATAAGAAAATTAATTATATATACACTAATTAATTATGCTATTAAAATTTTTTTCTTTGCTAATAGTAACTCTATCTAATCTCCTAGAAGCACATGCATGTTAGCAAAATCATATTATTAAACTTTTTTCCAATGATACAAAGATCATGCTATAATTTAGGATCATAAATAAATCAAACTAGGATAAAATTTCTTTGGATCTAGCTTACCTCATTTAAAATTTAGCCTTGAACTTTAGATGAGCTACAAAAAGGTTGTTTAGATTTGACTTAGCTGTGGGTTGTAAGTTGCTTGGTTTGGCTTATAAGTTTATATGAGTGAGGTCAGCTTATTTGTTTATGACTTGACTTATGGCTCATTTGATTGGTTTATAACTTGTCTATAGTTCGTTAAGTTGTTTATGCGCTTTTTCTACCTTAATTTATCTCATTTTTAGCTTGATTTAATTTTGAAATGATTTAATCGATTGATGTTTTCTGGCTCATACAACCTTCTTCACTGTATTGCAAGTTTACAAATTTTCTCTAGTTGCTACACACCTCCCCTAAGTAAAATGAACCTTTTACATCAACAAAAAGGCTATATTGTAAAAATATTACAAGAAATATGTTTAAAAAATCTTCATGTGTTATGAGCCTGTATACAAGCTGTGTCAGACCAATTGAACCTTCATTGGCTTGAGTTTGACTCATTTACTAAACATACCTAAAAATTAGATACAATATAAGCTCTATTACCCAAACGAATAAACCAAATTGAACTTTTAACAACCTAAGTCGTCTTCTAGCTGCTTTGTAAGTATGTATGGGTGGGGACTTTTGTTTTGAAATTAGAGCCAAAAGAATTATGATTTATAGTTTTAGAGCTTACAATTTTTTATAATAAAGAAAGAATGTGGGCCTCTATATAGGTGTGTTGATAATACCATTTAAATTATTAAGTGGAGATTTGAAGTTGTATTTGAGGTGTGTTGACCCCATACATATTTTTCCATGAAATATCAATATACTTAATCCGTTTCAAAATGGTGTGCTTATAATTTCTTAGAACATATATTAAAAAATATTAAGGTTCATAATAAATAATTCACTAATTAACTAAAATGTTCGCATTTGAACTTGAATAAATTTATTATTATGAGATACATTAATGAGCCAAGAAAGGATAAATTAAGAATCTCACAGTAAATTTTTACTAAAACTTGAAAACAAACTTATATAATGAAAAGAAAAATTATGAGTAATCTATTATGAAAAATAAGGGGTCTTTACTTAAGATGATGCTTTATTACTACTATACACATTAAAGTTTGGTTGTGAAATTATTATTAAACCATTTTTTTGTTATTAAATAACACTAAGGGCTTTAGTGATCATCTTTTTTTTTTTGTTGTTGTCATGAATGGCTAAATTTTGTTCATTAATGCCAATAGTGACCAAAAATATCAGTCGTCGTCAGTGGTCTTTATTGCTCTATTGCTAAAGGTTTAGCGACCAACCAAAATTTGTTGGTCGTTAATGTAATAGCGATGACATATAATGTTGATAACGATAAATAAAATATACCGTTGTGAATGACATTAGTGATCAATTTTTCCTGTCGTAATTAAAAAAATATTACATACACTAATTTTGACTAACTTTTTTTTTTATCTCCAAATCATATGCGACCTTATAATCTATACACTGTTAGTGATCATATTTTTTTTTCATATACACATTTTGCCACGAAATTCATTATGCTGTTTTAATCATTAGCAACCAAATTTGGTGGTCAAATATGCCATACTTATATTATAAAAAATAAATTCACCAATCAAACCTTCTATAAGTAAAGGGGGCAAAACAACTCTATAAAGTGTATAAGTACTCTAAGTATTGGGCTTACCACAAGTTGGTAGCTCTACTATTAAGACATGAAGTTTGGAATCAATGGGCAAAAAAGAATCTAGCCACTAATTTGTAGTTCTTACATGAGAGTCTGAAGAGGTCTTAAAAATACCTACCTAGAACATCAAGCCAAAAAGAACATGGTATTATACTTTAATACAAAAAATATATACAGAAATAAGACTCATACAAAACCCAATTCTAAGGAATTAAGATAAAATACTTGTAAACGTTGCTGAAAGCCAAAAAAACAACGCCAAAGAGGCAACAACAACGACATACAAAAAAATGTAATGAGCATGAAAGAATCAAGGGAGCCATCTCAACTTATCAACAACAGAAATCATCCAAAATAGAGTACCAGGCCAATTAAGAAACATATTAATGTACACCACTTCTATTTCAAAAATTAAAATAAATCATGGATAATAAAATTCTAATAAAATGTAAGCATCAGGTCACGTGGAATAAAGCACGTGTTATAACCTATCATGCATGACAACATAAAAAAGAACAAAGTTATACAATTTAAAATATATGGACAACCTTAAAATCAAAGATTGTATATTGAACTCCGAAATGAAAGCCATCACTTGAGTAAATATTGTAAGTTCGTGTCCTTCAAGTCTTGAGAAGAAAAAAAATGGACAAATAAAGGGAGAAAAAAATTATTCTGCCATCAAGAAGCAACAAGAATGGGAGTGCTTAGTAAATTTGAACCATATAAAAAATAGATAACAAACAACCAACAAATTTGAGATTCAAACTATAATACCACCAAAACAAGTGGAGTATCATAAAGATTGATATGACTATTTATACCAACATGGTATACCATTCTTTTTGTCATTCTATCCTAACAACTCCATAGTTAAGTGTACTTATTGTGGAGTAATTTTTAGGATTGGTGCTCCTCTTGAGAAGTTTTTGGAAAATTTTCAAAAATTTATTAAGGATAATGTGAGTGAGAACAAAGCACGTTAGAAGGATTTGTGTTGATCTGTATGTCCAACAAATTAATATGAAGGTGCTCGAAAGTAGCTCTTGCAACCCTTGTTGGACTATCTAGTTACCAAGTGACCCCCACAAGGTCGTATAGGTTTGGGGTGTTACACAAACATTTAAGTCACTAATGGCATATCAATGTCTCTTCCACCATTATCTACTCAAAATGAAAACAACATGATACTAAGAATAAACTTCATATTTAGTTGGGCTAGAGAAAAGCTTACTATCTTGATACTTCTTATATGTTTTCATCTGTAAATACTTCCCATGTAGCTATTGAAAATTAGTTACGTAACTCATTTTTCCCAAACATATTCAAAGGATTCAAAGACAAAGAAACAATACAATAAATGGAGAATGACCATATCTTGCAATGAAAAGATCCACCATAATCTTTTTTACTATGTCACAGTAGCTATCATGAAGATCTAAGAGAATCAACAAGAGTATACATATAAAGCAACAAATGATAATCAAATGTTGTAAGGGAATAGGGTCAGCTTAGTTGCACAATAAATTATTTTGTGATAAACTTAATGACACAAGCTTTAGCTCAATAAAGTTTATTTTATAACCCAATCAAGGTTTAAAACAACAAAGCATGCAAGTTTTGGCTACTATCTCCATATATATAATAAGTGTTTGCCTAAAGAGAGATAACATAACAATTAGTGACCAATATCCTTAATCATAGTTATATTATATAATCAATGTATACTCTAAAATAACAAGGTGTTATATCAAGGTCTAGCATGTTTCCATACAAACACATTAATTTTAACATTCATTTATTATTCAAAAATTTTAACAATCTATTCCAACTATTTGAACATTATGTTAAAGGGAGCTAAAAACATATCTAAAAGCAACAAAGTGTCATGAGAATTTATCTAAGTGTTCTTAAGCCATGTACACAATAATAACTAAATCCACGTAATTTAGGACCACTCCTACTATACTAGAGTTTTAACAAATGATTATATAAAAGTAGAAATTCACTAATGGGATAAGGTACAAATTCACTCTTAGAGTCACAGTTGTAAGGAATCTTTTACACCTCTAGGGGTAACTCATAAGTTATTTCTTGACCTACAACAATGTACCACTTTGCATAGATGTAAATTATTTTGTCCGTCAAAACTTATAACCTTCGTATAGTAGTTTAGTTGCTTGTAAGAAAATGCTAGTAAACAAAAATTAAACTCATAATTCAAAAGAACTGAAGCTATTAGAATAAAGTAAATGGCTACCTCAAAAGAATGATTTATGAATTTAGCAATCCCATTGTTCTTTGTTACATCAACCTAAAAATTATTGAAAACATAATCATGAAAACTTCATATTCCTTTTTAGTAATGCTTTTTACAGGAGAGAAAAACCTCTTTAAAGTAAAATTAATATTTCCATAACCAATTTACATAATTTCTAATGACACAATCCTACTATTACTTGCACAAGTTGCACACTATGTAGAAACCTACTCTTATAAGCTATTCTTATACTTAATGGGCTCCTATATAACCATAAACATAGCACAACTAATCAAAACTTAGTTTATGTCTCATCAAAATTATCTCATTATCCATATCAAACCTCTTCATTACTTATATAATATTGTATCCAAAGACAACCCTAGATGTTTTAATAGCTCAAAAGTCTCCCAATGGATAATTTGATCAAAAGTGAAATATTATTGAATCTATACCACGACGGTTGAAATGCAATAGATTTTCCACCACAGGATATGTTATATAGAGCATATATATATATATGGTTTGGTAAATAAATACTATAATTAAATAAAAAATGTAGTTACCTGGGAGTTCCATCACATAGATTTTGGAAATGTCAATTCAGAAATGGTACCTGACAGATGTTCAAATAAAACCTAAAAATAATTGTAAATTGATAATTTTATCTAATATTAACGTAGGACCTAAAGAAGAATGGAAACCATATCAACAACATCATCCAAGAACTCTATTGTTGATAGCAAGCCCAATTAACAAAATTTATACTATCAATGCATTAACAATGAAGGGAAATGTGAATAGAAAATGATTTGTTGAAAGCTTGAATGAAATTATCTTCCCAATGGGGCAATAACATATAACATCCATAAATAAATTCAAGGTTTTATCATCACAAATTTCTTTTTACATGCTAAATCATCACACAAGTGTCTCATAACTTTATGCAAACTAGTAGAATGTATGTATGCCATTCATTTAATTCACAAGACTTGAATATGTTTAAACACTAAAAGGAAAAACATACTTATAGAGATCAAAATATTGAAACCATAATGAAAATAACTCTCTTATTTTTTTCTCTTACCAATGAAGAGTAGAATATGGAAATAGATATTAATAGGATTGAGGATAGAAAGTAAATTCATAACTATAAAAGAAAAAATCACCTAAAAGCAAGTACATTAATATTCATGACAAATATGGATGGCTTCATCACATGAGCATATACACATTATGTTTTCTCTAAGACCCAAAATATAACACATTACAATTGAGGAGGAAAATGTAAAGTATATTTCCACCAATAACCCTTGGCTTAAATTTGGAAAGAGGATTAATGAGTGTTAACAAAATCAATATGTTAAATTCTTGAATTTGTTTGAAAGGAACTTATAATTTTGACAATTGAATCCATCATTTGATTAAGAAAGCTTCATCTACAAACTACATCTATTCATAAAATACATTTGGATAAATTTAAAAATTCCAAGCTCAAGATGTTTGACCCATCTCTACCTACAAACTACATTTATTAACCCATCTCTACTTTCTAGTTTCCTTATAATATGGTCAATTCAAGTGTTCTTCTATCAACTTTAAGAATTATAATATCAAATTTCAAACTCATTCTTGATTAACTTGCATATATATGAAAATAAGAGAATATAACTCATTGAGAGACAAGAATTACAGACTCTAGTAAACTACTTCCATTGTTTAAGCAAATCTGCAAACAACTAGTCCCAGTACAAATGTGTAAGAAACATATACCTAACTAGTAATAAAACAATGATGAATCAAGAGGGTTCATACTTTGAATAAAATAAAGCTAAAAAAAGACAAATATCATTTGTGCAATATATACACTATAAATCTATAAAAGTGAGGTTGTAAAGGAAAAACTATTAAAATCAACAACTTTAACTACTATTATAGAAAAATTAGTAGCTAATACTACTGCTCTAGGTCATGATAATTAGAAGTGTAAAATCAAAATGGCCTTTATCAAACTCCAACAAAAATCAAATCCCAAGAAAATAAGGTAGGAAATTCATCGGTAATTGAGGCATATAATGTCGTAAATGATTAGAAATGAGACAAGAGATGGAACATGGTGGAAGGAGACAAGAAAAAATTAGAGTCACCGTAGAGGATCAAGGGTTTGTTTGTGTGGATGGATTTTCTTGGTGTGACAAGAATGAAGTGAGTACTGATGTGCAAAATTAACATTAAGGATGAAAGGATGAGGAACATACCTGGTTCATGTCACTGATGAGGTTTGGCAGAGAAGATGTAATCGTCCATCGTTAGAGGCACACTAAGATCTTTACCTCAGAGTAGGAAGTTAAGGAAGAAGCGAGGGTTTATGACTTATGAAATGATATCCTCATGACCTAAGTTTTGTTCATTTTTTTTCTTTTAATATAAAGTAGTGTGTGTGTGTATGTGTGTGTGTGTGTATTTGAGTAACCTTCACGGATTCATAACCACACTTTTATTCTCTCTTTTTTATTCTTATTTTCTTTCTATAATACAATGTACATGATAGTATTATTATAGGTATTATTATTATTATTATTATTATTATTATTATTATTATTATTATTATTATTATTATCTTTATTTATATCATATTCAAAATAATATTATTAATTATATCTAATAATAATAAGTTATATTAGTTATATTAATAAAAATTATTAAATATTATAAAAGTAGTATTTATAATAATGATATTAAATATATGTATTTGAGATTGAAGGTTCATTAGCGGTAAAAAAAATAATAATTAACAACCAAACATTACCTTGGTTGCAATAGATATACTAGTAGAAACAACTGTTGATTCTGGTAGTTAATAGCATATCAATAGTGGTCAAAATTTTAGTTGGTCACTAAATTGATCATTAATATCCTAGTTTCTTGTAGTGTAAAGAGGAGGTTATAGTTTGAATTCATAAAGTAAACGTATACTTACATATTTTTTTGTACAACAAACGTACTTTATGTAGAAGGTTAGGAAGGGATTAGAAAAGAAGATAACCAAAAAGGAGGAAAGATAGAGCAAAAATGAGATTTCCAAATGCAAATACAACTAAGTTGTGTTGGCTAATATGGATGGGTTGATTAACACACCCATGTTGATGAACGCTTTTCGTGCAACGTGTTTTTCATTTGCTACTTTTTCCTGTATCTTTTTTGTTTAGGTTGATTATCCTCTTCAAGTCATTTTTAAGTCTTTTCTAAGTCTTGCATAGAGGTGATATATAGATATCACAAAAGGTGTGAGGAATAATAATTGAGAATAAATTCTTGTGGTTTAAGATGTAGAGATTAGATCTAAGAAAAACTCAATAAAGAATGGGTTTTTACAATTGAGTGGATTGAACAAAAGGGTTTTTATTGATAGTCTTGGAGAGTAAAACATAGGGATGGTGTTCTTGATTTTTTTTAAAATTTTGGCGATAGTAATTGTAACACTCCGACCCCACATCGGTCATGTATAATTACTTGAAGCGCTTTCAAGATTGATAACTGACCTCACACATCAACACAAGCCCTTTCTGTTGTGCTTTGTCCTCAATCATACGTTTTTCAAGAAATTTCTCAAAAGGACACCTATCCTTAGATTACTCCAAGTCAAACACGCTTAACTTTAGAGTTCTCTAGTGATAGATTACTGAAAAGGAATGTGCACCTTATTGATATAAGAAGTTTTATCAATTCTTGTTAGCATCTACCATAAACTAATCATTTGGAGTATGATTATAACAACCCCAAATTTACTACTTAAAAATTTCATTTTGTGGAAGAACTCTTTACAAAAATAGTGGGTGCTAACCCCAAACCTAGAATAATTTTGATATTACCATTCTTGTACTAAGTGCTAAGGCTAAACGTTAGTTTGCTTAAATTAACAACAACAATTAAAATAAAGATATCGATTTCAATACATAATAATATTGTCTTGATAGTACAAAACATTAGAAAAAGATTTACAATCTAAAGAGGAAAAGAAACATAAAAGAGGACATAAGAGTTCAAGGAAAATTCAGATCAAAAGATGTCGGGTGAACCCCAGACAATCTTAACTCTCAACCCTTACTAGAAGTTATTAGGATGAACCCTCTAAGTAATTTTACAAGGTAAAGACTACCCATTGAATGTGTAGTGGACTAAGAAACATAACCCATTAGTAAAACGATATTAAGTAAACCATCATACAAAACTAATATGAAAAGCTTGTATGGAACACATAAAAGGCATCGTAATAAACATGGTATGAAATATTGAAATATACATGCAATGAAAAAAAATACAATAATCATATCAGATAAATAATAATCATCAAAACCATATATCACTCATACTCGTTCATTTAGAACATAATTAAACTTACCAACAAAGCATATAAGAGATGATCTATGAAGTAATGATTAGCACAACTCAATAACTATAACCTTCATTATATATTCCATATCTTAATATCAAAACTAATAATATATTTTACACCATATGTAGGGCTAAAAGGAACAATACCAATAAAAATCTATAATATCACATTTAGGGCTCAAAGGCACAATACCGAACAAAAGCAGACATAAAAGCTACTACCAAATAATCCAATAACCATTTAGATCCAATAATAATTATTTTTATTTTAATTTACTCAAGGGATACAATAAGAACCTAGAGATATAAAAGTACACTAGTCATACTAGCATATAAGACATCACGGTACCCTCCCAACCATCTAATATAGAGGCATAACAACACTCTGGTTATACTAGTACATAAGGTGAAATAGTACCCTCCCAACCTAGGACACCTAATTTATTAGTATGAATACCTCCTACAGGGCTCATAGGTTGCCTATAGAGTAAACTAGTTTCTTATTAGGGCACAGTGAGACACTAGTGAACCAAAACAAACTGAGAGCTCCTTCCTTATCTCTAGGGTATCTAACTTTAAATAGCGCCCATCCCCAAGCTTGAGGTCTTCCGCTTTGACTATTAATATATTAAGAAGATGATTAAAAAATATCACATATTGTGCAATGATTCCAATTCTATACTTAACTATTTTTTATATTTTTTTAATTATTCAAGTCAACCCCAAGGTTAACAATCTAAGTTAGATTCAAAGTTAATACTAAGGTCAACCAATCAATACACTAATGATATTCTATGTCCAATTATTCATATTAGGCGCATCAGGTCAAAAGTGACTAAAATGATCCTAAGGTCATAATTACCACATTATTATCCATTTTAAATACTAATTTCATTTATTAATTTTTCATAAAAGGCTAAAACACGGTAGTTAAATTTCATAATATGCAAATGAATTACTAGACATGCAAATGACCATTTTGTCCTTATACACGATTTTGCACGCAAAACCCTAATATGTATTTCTTAGCCATCAAATTACATATTCTCATGCACAACAATAAATAACATATATTGATCATGCTTATCGAGATAATTATCATGATATGCTTAAAATGACCAAAATTTCCCTTGGACATATAATAATAATAATCAAGCTAAAGCATGTGTTTCTAAAATATCAAATCACATACCCCTATAATTAACAGTAATTAAGACATGTTAGACATTCTTATCGAAATAAGTATTATGATATGCTTAAATGACCAAATATCCCCTAAGGTACACAATAGTAATACTTATGTTAAAAATTTACCTAAGCACACTAAACCTATCATATTATACATGCGTGATATATATAGTTTATTTTTGGCATTAAACCCATTTTAACTTACTTTTGTACACATTAATTTTCACAAGTTTGCATGCTCCATTTTTATCAAATCTTATACTAGCATTGTCAGGCAATTAATTTTGATGCAACAAACATGCTTAATAAAATTTATATATCAAAAACTCTAATTTGCTATCATGGAATATTTCACATTTTAGTAGAGTAGAGGGATTACCTAATTTTTAACAAAAACACAAATTATGGGCAACGTACTAAAACTTATTAGGCTTTGATAACTAAACTTTTATACCTAAAAAATAATACCACATTAATCATATTAATATTTAACCAATAAAATAATAATTTTATTAAAATATTTATAAGATGAAAATTACCAAAATACCTCTAATGTTGAAAAGGGGTGAAAATTATTATTAAAATCCTCATGTTGATCATGCATCATGAGTTAGGAAAATGTAGGAGGCTTCAAGGGGCAGTTGGTTGGTTCGGTGGAAGTGCAAGATGGTAGAGGGGATGATGGAAATGAAGGAGGCAACATCAGTGGCTATAGGATCGGTTGTGTGGGGAAGGGTGATGGTGTTGGATGATGCTACAAGGAGGAGGAAGATGTGGTTTAATGTTGGCTAGAGTTGAGTCGAAGGAAGGGATGTAAAGGCGATGGTGATGTGTGTGTGAGACAGAGAAGGTATGCGAGGTGGTGATGGAAGAGCATGAAGGTAGGGAGAAGGGGTGTTGGTGGAGGTTGTTGTAGGGAGAAACAATGAGAAAATTTGTCGTATGCCAGGGGTGCAACATAGGGATTCCATGTAGGGGGAGCATAGGGCTATCAAGGTAGGTGCATGATTTAAGCTAGAGAGAGATGTTGCAGACAACATTGTAGGGGGTTGGCAACAATGGTGGTTAATAATGGGTGGCATAGTAGGGGAGGAAGGGAGTGGTGGTGATGTTGGTGAGGTGGAATTGGACTCAAATAGATAGAGTAGAGGGCTAAGGGTCAAAAAATTAGAGAGGGAAGAGGGTGCATATATGTAGGTGGTTGGGGTGAGGCGTGCCAGGTTGCATTTGGGCGGTGGCATGTTGTAGAGGTATGGTTGGGGAGTAGCTGAAGAAAATAGATATAGGGGCATGGAATCAACGTAGAAAGGTAAAGGCATATAGGGGGTTAGACGAGGAAAGGGAAAATCATGCAAGGGAGCATACAAGGGTTGGTTTGGTTAGAAAAGGAAAGAAGTGTAGGTGAGGTGTAGGGGATAAACAAAGGGTGTCTGGGATAGTAAGTTGGGCGCAAGAGAAGAAGAAGAAAAAAGATAAAGGAAAAGGAAAGACTAGGCTAGGGTGCAAGTCTGTGAAATAAAAAAGAAAAGAAAGAGATGGGTTGGGCTGGCAGGCCAATGAGGAGAAAAAAGAAAGAAAGAAAAGGGTAAAGAAGGGAGAGAAAAAGAAAGAAAGAAAGAAAATGGAAAAAAATGAAAAGAAAGAAAGAGGAAAAAGAAAATAAATTTAGAGTTAGAATTAAAATTGAGTTAGATTTAGGATTAGGGTAAAGTTAATTTATCTAAATTTAAGGTACTTGATCAGAAAAATAAACTAGGAAAAAATTTATAGAGTTAGGGTGATTTAAATTAAAATAAAAAGATAAAATAATTAGGATACATTTATTTAATTATTTATTTGGGTTTGCGGGTCTAGGGTTAACAAAAATAATTAATCAAAGTTTTAATGGTTAGGTAAAAACATAAATAATTTGATATTAATATTATATGAAATTGTGGGGGTATTAGAATTATAATACTAAACATTCCTCCCATTTAATTCTTGAATATATTCTACATAGTCCTTGTTTATTATCGTGATTTTTTTCAACAAATGTTATCAAAGTTGACGTTAGTGTCAGACATCTATCTAGAAGTTTGAGTTAGATTGAAGATGGATAGGATATTAGGATGAGGAAAGTTTGTAATGGAATAGTTCGATGGGAAGAATAATTTTGTGCTATGGCATAGTAAGATCAAGGACGCTCTTATTCAATAGAGACTACACATGACTTTAGAAGATAAGACACTGATAGGTGTTCATGTTGCCAATTGGGAAGATATAAAGTTGCATACAACAAGTATGATATGATTGACCCTTTCTCCAGAAATCAAGTATGACATTCTTGTGGATATGAATAAAACATAAATATGGGAGAAGTGAGTGCAGATGTATGTGTCAAAGTCATTGAAAAATAAGCTATTCTTGAAGAAGGATTTAATTTCACTCAGGATGTTATAAGAAGGAAATCTTCTAGATCATTTAAATGTATTCAATATATTGATCTCCCAATTGAAGAGTTTAGGTGAATTCTTCAAGGATGAGGATCAAGCTATATTTTTCTTAGATTCTCTTCTGAATGGGTTTGATTTTATGGTAACTAGCCTATTGATAGGGATGAATATCATTTCTTTCGAGGAAATTGTGCTAGTTTTTCTCAAGGAAAAAATGATAGAATAATGGAAATTTACTTTAGGGGATCAATCTAGTGTCTATGTTAGAGGGAGATCAAAGAAGGGAAGAAAAATTCTAAATTGAATTTCAGGTGCTTTCATTGTAATAGGGAAGCGCTATAAGAAGAATTGTCCAATAAGAAATAACAGAAGGAGAAGGATTTTACATCAACTACTATAGATAAGGATGATTTTAGTGATATTCTCTTAGTGTAGGAGATGGATGCACAGAAGGATGATTGGATATTGGATTCAGGGTGCTCTACACACATATGTTGTAAGAAGGATGGTTCAAATCCTTAAAGTCATGTCATGGGATTCTAGTTTCTTTGGGCAACGGAGAGGTGGTAAAAGTTGAAGGAACCAGAGAGATTGAGATCAATACCTATGACAAGAGGGTGATGAAGCTATTATATGTGAACTGTTTTTTTTTAAGCTTGGTCAAAATTTGATTTTCTTGGGAAGGTTGGAAGGCTTAGTTTATGTTGTTCACTCATAGTTTGATTGGATGAGGGTTACTAAAAGGATGTAGGTGATCTTTCTTGGTACTAAGGCCAAAGGGAATCTCTTCAAGCTTAAGGGGAGTAAAATTGTAAGGACTTTGGGTTAATGGGAGACTTCATTGAATAGAGAATGATGCCATGATCATTTGGCTCGATTGTGGATATGGGCACATGTGGCTTGAAGAGAAGGTTTGTTGGGATTCAAGTTAGAGTTCAAGCCCATGTGTTGGAGATTAAAAATGACCTAGAAGGGAACACAATAGAAAAAAAAAAAGCAAAATGGGAGTTCTAAAGGCAAATAAAATCAAATCATGATAGCCAATACGATCTTGTTAGGTGAAACGGGTATGTCATGTTAATAGATTTAATGCATGATGGATTTTGGCATGTGTGTGTGTGTGTGTGACATCTTTTCCATAGATTTAATGAAAGTTTTTGATTTACTTGATCGAACAACTCAAAATTTAGTCTTCACCAAACCCTCGTTTCTTTATATATGTGTACGTTAGTAGATAATGTAACATAATTCAACTACATAAAACTAGAATGTAAAATTAAGATCTGCTCCAGTTAAAGATATTTAAAATATAACATAATTTAATATAAAAATATAACAATGCATGATGGATCATATAATGGACCCAAAAAAGATCAAATCCCGAGTTGGCCATAAGATCTTCTGCCGCCTTCACATATTCCACGACTTTCAAGGCTGCAAAGAGGTATGATTTGGAAGATCCTTGACGAAATATGAATCCGTTCCCAATCCAAAGAAAATAATAAAAATAATCGCAGGCAATTTGATTGGGAAAAAGAAAAAGAAAAGAGGAACAGCTTTTAGCCTAGGGAAAAATCTGTCACCGTTGGTCCCAAAAACCTTTGAAGAAGATAGAGGCTCCACCCCATGTTTCCTCATAAATTACATTCATTCTCGCCCATAAGATAATAAACAACTAGCCCAGCATAATTGATCTGGCTGGCAGAGAGAGAGGGAGAGAGAGGGTGATGGGCCACTTGCCACCTCGTTAACTGTCATGTAGCACCACAGTCTATGACCCCTCAGATCTGCGAGTACCATTTTGAAAGCTACCTGTCTATGAACATACCGGAGGCGGAAAATAACATATTGATCGGTCATAATGTCACGACCAAATATATCAAGAAAATATCAGTATTCTAAATTTATCCCGTCTTTCTTTCCTTTTGTGTATTTTTGTCTAATGTTCAAAGGGTTATTCAACCAAGAGGATTGCAATTTCTTCTGATAAGGGATTATTCAATAGTAACCGCAGGTGTGTTTGTCAAGGTTTCAAATATGTAGAGGATGTATGCATGCACGTGTATGCATATATCAACACAAGGATGGATCTTTTTTGTTTATGGATTAGGAAAGAAGTAAAATACGCCGAATTATATCACTCTTTAATGGTCATAGTGGATATTATAGTTTAATAAATCAGAAGGAATGAGAAAATATATGTTTAATGAATTCAATCTATTCAGTTTAATAACTAAATGAACTCTTAATAATAATAATTAAACGATGCAAGCTTGAAGAAACGTCATGTATATATGTAAATTCTTCCCACATTATGTGATCGAAGGATTTGTTGTTCTTGTATGCAATCACTTGCTAGGCTCAACCTTATCAAGTATATACGGGAAGAAGGGAAAAAAGGAAAAACAAATATCCCCTCCTGTCGTATCTCATCAAAAGTGGCACACATAAGGGTTTAATGTCATATAATTTAGTGGTTAAGTTTGGAATTTTATTATTGTTTTTTATAGAGGTACTACATTGAGTTATGTTTTCAAGAAATTTCTCCAAATCCCCTCCCTTCCATAAACAAAGAAAAAATTACAAGTAATATTATGTCATTTCAAGGAAGAAAACAAAAACAAATATTTTACCACTCACAAGTCAAAAAAAAATGTACCCTTTTTCAAAAAAAAAAGAAAAATAATTTTAGTAAGTAGTCCATATAATTTCAATCATAGTTAGACATTATATGTATATGGCATTGCACTTCAATATAATTCATTGTTATTTTAAGATTAATTAAAATATTTAATTTCTATTTTTTTGTATGTTATTTTAATACATGGTTGGAGTTGGCAAAAAGTGTAATCCTGCATGTTTTCCCAAAACAATATCATTAAACTAGAGGACAGAAGTATGTGACCGATGCTAAGCATACTAATTAAAGAAACACACAGGCTCCCACTAAACTAATTGGACAAACAAAAGACGGCCCTACGATTGATCGCTATCTCGCCGTATTATATCCATGCATACGATCGCAGACTCGTGTTCGTCACAAGATGAAGAAGAGAAAGGGGGGCCCCCCAATAGCCTGTCTCATCTTGCCTTAGCATGTTCTCGTACAAATATTACAGGAGTGATGAGGAGGCAAGAAACGTAGCCTACCTCGTGATCATGAAAATTCGAAGGTCTGATATGGTAAATTAATGTTTTGAGCTCATCATTGGATATTATCATCAGCAATAAAAATTGTAATATGGGTACGACAAAAAAGTTCCTCTCGTTCCCTGTCATTTTTGAATTTATAGCCTCATTAATTAAAATCATAATCATATAAGAAAATTGACCCAAAGTAATTTGTAGCATATCTGAAGTGATCGCAGGGAATTGTTGGGCGATCGTGTCCGAATTGTGATCACGTATTTGTAGCTTGAGTTTGGATTAATCACGCCAAATATTTGGTCAGTTAGTATACAGTTAGCTAGATATGTAGCATCTTATAGCTTCCATGATTTCACTTTGTCGGATGGATCGAATTAATTGAGTAGTCGTTTTGCCTTACTTTTTGTACATTTTTTTTTTGATTTCGTGGAAAGGATAAAGGTTGTCACTCATGCAACTATAAATTAGGTCTAATCTCTCAAGTATTCTGTATTCCCTCTATTTCATAGCATAAAGGATAATCGATATTTTTTACCTGCATATTAAGTTTAATTAGAAAGAAAATAACTTTTTGTAGAAAGTCCTATCTTATGAAACAAATTTAGAAATCTTATATTCCTAATTATAAAACGGTGGTCGGTGGGAGTATTTTTCAATTGTAGATCAACATGTATGTTAGATCAGCATGCCATAGTTGCTTTGAGAAAAAAAAAATAATTTGTTGAATTCTTTACCTATATATTGTTGGTGCAAATCAAGCGGGAACTAGGAGATGCAGAAGTGGATTTGATTAAGTCTTTGATTGAGTCTTTATTTGAGCGAGTTAGTAGGACTTGCTAAGTCATAATAATGACCTATTATTACGGTCAATTAGTTGAGGCAGAGTGCTCATTTTGTTTCAGTATTTTTAGGCTTTTAGTTTGATGTAAAGGCTATATATAAAGCCATCTCTTGTCGTTGAATAAATAGAAGGAAAGGGAAGTATTCAGAGTCTAAACAAAGAGCATTTTATCATTCAAATTGGTATCAGAGCCTGGTTAAGTTCTCTGGATATTTGAGAGAGAAGCCGCAGCTTCAAAACACAAGAGTGAAGAAATGGGTGATGACAAGATGAAGTTGCCACAGTTTGAAGGGCACTGGGACCATTGGAGTGAAGTCATGGAAAATTTTTTCAGAGCAAAAGGATTGTGGAGCCTGATTGAGATCGGTTTCAAGGAACCGGCAAGCACAGTTGTGCTGACAACAGAACAACGGACACAGCTGGACAATGCCAAGACAAATGATCACAAAGTCAAGCATTACCTCTATCAATCCATTGATAGGGTAACGATTGAACAGATTCAGGACAGGAGGTCCTCTAAGATCATTTGGGAGTCCATGAAGAAGAAGTTCGGAGGGAACGAACGAGTGAGGAAGTCTCTGCTGCAAAAACTGAGAAGAGATTTTGAGATTCTGGAAATGAATGAATCTGAAAAGGTGGAGGAATACTTCAAGCGGGTGCTAACCATTACCAACAAGATGAGAAGCAATGGAGAAATCATGACTGAATCAAAGGTGGTGGAGAAGATTCTCAGAACTCTCAGTGAGAAGTTCATGTACATGGTTGTATCCATAGAAGAGTCCAAGGACATTGAGAGCATTTCAATAGATGAATTGCAGGCATCTCTGGTGGTCCATGAAGGAAAATTCAAAAAATCAGAAAGAGGTGATGATCAAGCTTTGAAAGTGGCCTACGGGCGAGGCAATGGAACCAGGGGAAGAGGCAGAGGACGTGGTCGCGGCAAAACGTACTTAGACAAGAGCACTGTGGAGTGTTACAAGTGCCATAAGCTTGGACACTTCAAAAACGAATGTCCAATGTGGGAATCAGAAGCAAACTACGCTGATTTTGAAAGGGAGGAAGTACTTCTAATGGCTTACATTGAAGAAGAAGAAAATGGTGAGGAAGATGCAGAGGTTAATCTGGAAAATGCAGAACTAATGATGATGACGTATTCTGGAAAGCAAGAGAACCTGAGAAAGAGGGCATGGTTTCTTGATTCAAGGTGCTCAAATCACATGAGTGGAGATCGAGAGTTGTTCTCAACATTGAGTGGCGATTTCAAGCACTCAGTCAAGCTAGGCAATAACAAACGTATGGAGGTGGTTGACAAAGGGAGTGTAAAACTCATACTAAACGATGTCACATACAATATAAGTGATGTGTACTTTGTGCCGGAGCTCAAAAACAACCTGTTGAGTCTTGGTCAGCTACAAGAGAAGGAGATAACCATCATCATACGGAAAGGTTTCTGTAAGATCTATCATGATGAGAAAGGGCTAATGGCTGAGAGCAAGATGAGCATGAACAGAATGTTCATGTTGATTGATCAAGGTGGTGATGAAGACAATCAACAATGCTGCTTGAAGACGGCTACGGAAGACATGGCAAAACTGTGGCATGAGCGTTATGGACACCTTAGTCACCGCGGCATGAAAACGTTACAAACCAAAGAGATGGTGCGCGGTCTACCAAACTTCGACACACAGAAGTTTACATGTTCAGATTGCCTAGTAGGCAAACAATCGAGGAATCCCATTCCTAAGAAGAGCATGTGGAGAGCCAAAGAAGTACTTGAGTTGATTCACTCAGACATTTGTGGTCCCATTAGTCCCACAACCACCACTGGAAAGAGGTACACTCTCTGTTTCATAGACGATTATAGTAGGAAGGCATGGGTATACTTTCTGAAGGAGAAGTCAGAAGCATTCAATCAGTTCAAGATATTCAAAAAGCAAGTGGAAACTGAGATCGGAAAGAGTATCAAATGCTTAAGAACTGATCGAGGAGGGGAGTATACTTCTCATGAGTTCTCTAATTACTGCAAAGAGGAGGGTATTCAGAGACAGCTAACCACGGCCTATACACCGCAGCAAAACGGTATTGCAGAAAGGAAGAATCGCACGGTTATGAACATGGTCAGGTCTATGCTTTCAACACGAAAAGTACCAAGAGTTTTTTGGGCAGAAGCTGTGAGTTGGACCTTCTATGTTCTCAACAGATGCCCTACGCTAGCTGTGAAGGACATCACTCCACAAGAAGCTTGGAGTGGAGTGAAGCCAAGTGTGGAGCACTTTCGAGTATGGGGAAGCATAGCTCATGTGCACATCTCTGATGAGAAAAGGAGTAAGCTGGATGATAAGAGCAACACCTGCATATTCTTTGGTTTCTCAGAAGAATCTAAAGGGTATCGGCTATACAATCCGCAGAGCAAGAAAGTCATAGTGAGCAGAGATGTTGTATTTGAGGAATCAAAAGGTTGGAATTGGGAGGAAGAACGTGATCATACAAATACAGAGCTGACTTGGAGTGATGACGACATGACATGGGAAGACAGTGGAGATGAAGAAGAACCAGATTATGAAGAAGAGCAGCCTGTGGAGACTGTCGAAGAAGACCAAACTGCAGACCAAATTGCAGACCAAGCTGCAGACCAAGCTGCCAATCAAGCTCAGATTTCTCCACAAATCGAAGTCAGGGATGGAAGAGTGAGAAGACGTCCATCTTATCTCAGTGACTATGTTACTGGAGATGACGATGAAGAAGATGAAGTCAACATGGTGGAAATCAATTCAACCGATCCCTTAAGCTTCGAAGAAGCAGAGAAGAGTCCAAAGTGGAGAGAAGCCATGGATGAAGAGATGAATTCGATTGTGAAAAATCAGACTTGGGAGCTCTCAAATTTACCAAAAGGGGCAAAGTGCATTGGAGTAAAATGGATTTACAAAACCAAGCTCAACGAACATGGAGAAGTGAACAAGTTCAAAGCGCGTTTGGTGGCTAAAGGGTACTCTCAAGAACATGGAATTGATTACACTGAAGTGTATGCACCGGTGGCACGAATGGATACTATCAGAACCCTATTGTCTAGAGCGGCTCATAAGGGATGGGACATCTATCAATTAGATGTAAAATCGGCTTTTCTTCATGGAGTTCTTGCAGAAGAAGTATACGTTCAACAACCTAAAGGGTATGTGGTCAAAGGAGCAGAGGACAAAGTGTATAAACTCCATAAGGCTTTGTATGGATTAAAGCAAGCTCCAAGGGCGTGGTTTAGCAGAATTGAGGAGTATTTCATCAAGGAGGGTCTCGTGAAATCACAGAACGAAGAAACTCTGTTCTTCAAGACAAACAAAATCGGTAATATTCTGCTTGTTAGTATCTATGTGGATGATCTTATATACACAGGAGATGATGAGTCAATGATGAAAGATTTCAAGGAATCAATGCAAAAGGAGTTTGATATGTCAGATCTTGGCAAGATGAGATATTTTTTGGGCATTGAAGTGTTGCAGACTCCTCTCGGGATTCACATCTCTCAAGGGAAATATGTTTTTGAAGTTTTGCAGAGATTTGGCATGGAGAATTGTAATGCAGTGTGCAATCCGATGGTGCCCGGAAACAAGCTTGATATGGACGTTGATGGAGAACGTGTTGATGAGACCTATTATAAACAAATAATAGGAAGTCTCATGTACATCACGACAACAAGACCTGATCTGCAATTTTCTGTAAGTCTTCTGAGCCGATACATGTCGAGACCCACACTTATGCATTTACAAGCTGCGAAAAGAGTCCTAAGGTACTTGAGTGGTACGATGGATTTTGGTATTTGGTACAAGAAAGGTGGAGATGGTGAGATGTTGATATACACGGATAGTGATTTTGCTGGAGACATTGATAGCAGGAAGAGCACATCCGGATACGTCTTCCTCATAGACAATGCAGCTGTTGCTTGGTCATCAAAGAAGCAACCAATTGTTACACTTTCCACCACTGAAGCAGAATATGTGGCTGCATCATCTTGTGCGTGTCAAGCTATATGGTTCAATAGGATACTTGAAGAGCTGAAATACGATGTAGAGGGAAGCACAGTCATCTTGTGTGACAATACTTCAACGATTAAGCTCTCCAAGAATCCTGTTTTTCATGGAAGGTGCAAGCACATTGGGGTACGATTTCATTTCTTAAGAGATTTAGTTAATGAAGGAACATTACGGCTTGAACATTGTGGATCACAAGAGCAAGTTGCAGACATCTTTACAAAGCCGCTGAAGAGAGAAACATTTGAGAGTCTAAGGCACAAGCTTGGAGTTGATTCGGTTGGAGATAAGCTAAGCCTTGTAAACCAAGGCTAGCTTAAGGAGGGTTTGTTGGTGCAAATCAAGCGGGAACTAGGAGATGCAGAAGTGGATTTGATTAAGTCTTTGATTGAGTCTTTATTTGAGCGAGTTAGTAGGACTTGCTAAGTCATAATAATGACCTATTATTACGGTCAATTAGTTGAGGCAGAGTGCTCATTTTGTTTCAGTATTTTTAGGCTTTCAGTTTGATGTAAAGGCTATATATAAAGCCATCTCTTGTCGTTGAATAAATAGAAGGAAAGGGAAGTATTCAGAGTCTAAACAAAGAGCATTTTATCATTCATATATATGGCATAATCGGTGCGCAATTCCTTAGGGATATGTGTAAAAATCGATAGGATAGTGAGAACGTTTATTAGGGAGGAGCTAACTTGGATAGGAAGGTGCCTTAAGATGAGTTGGGATTAACTTTGTATGCCGAAAGAGCGGGGTGAACTTGGTATTCGTAAGACGAGACTTGCCAATCTCTCTTTGCTGGGCAAATTAGGGTGGAAATTTATATCGGGCTCCACAACACCTTGGGTTGATAAATACTCCACGAAAGGTAATTCCCTAGCTTTCATTTGTCGACATCATGTTTCCTACATATGTCGCTGAGCATAAGACTATACAAAAAAAAAAAATTGGGATTCGAAAATTCGATCCGATATTTAAAATATATCATCCGCTTTTAGTTAAAAATGTATCCAATATTTTTAGTATTTGATTTTTTATTTGAGTAACTAATCCAAAAATAATATCCGATATTTTACTAATTATGTTAATAGTATATTATAATATTGTATTTTTATAGTTTTAAGTTTTTAAAATTCATTTATTTTTACAATTTAAAAGTTTATAATAATACTTTTTGTAGATAAAATAAGACACTTATATGAATATAGATACGAATATTAATTAATATATGATCTTTATTTTTAAAAATGTTCTTATAAAAGTTATTAAAATTGATAAAATAATATTTTTATACAGATATTGGGTATATCCAAATTCGGTATATATTTTTTGGATATTCAGAATTCAAATGTCCGATGTTAAGGGCATGGACCGGAGATCTGGAAGAAAAAAATATCCAAACATATACAAATAGCTAGTTAGACACTTGGGTGAATGCTATACCACTTATTGAGTTTGTTATTGGCAGAATTGACAATGAAGTCTTACACAAGCCTACGGTGGACTTTATCAATATGGAAGGCAAGTGGAAATTGAACCTTTTCTCCCACCTTTTTCCTTACTCAATGATATTGCATATTGTGGGGGCTACTTATAACATAGGAGAACATATACCTGATATTTTCAGTGTGGGCGAAATTGCCTTTCGGCCAATTTTCATCTGCATTGGCCTATCAATGCTTGGTAGCCAGTCCGTTGGATAAAAATAGATTCTCTTGGAAATATATGTGGAAATCCTTTATGGAGCTCTTTCTTTGAAGGGAATTTTTGGATTGTTTGCCCACTAACAAGCAACACCCCAAATGAGGATTTGTTGTCTTGGATTTGTTCCCATCATGTTGCATGCATGTAAAGATTGTGAAACACCTTTTATGATCCTAGTACTATGCACATGAGACTTGGTTGGTGATTATACCAATGTAACAAATACTTTCCTTCTTTAGCCTCTATTTTGTGTGTTCGATGGGAGAAAACATGTGTTATCTCAATACTTTATCACATGAGGTGCCTTGGAATATCGTTTTCACCATGACATATTGGTGGCTTTAGAGGTGGTGTTGTGATGAAGTATCTTGAGGCAAACCAAGAACTTCCTCCATACGTATCTTCATTATTTCAAGGGTAAAGAAAAAAAAGGTTTCCTAGGAGAGACATAGGTGATGGGTCATTGGAGGGATGAGATAGGTTCTCAATGTTAAATTGGGAAACTCTCCTTGAAGATGTTCTAAAGATGAATATTGATAGAGACATGACAGGTAGTTTGTAGCATGCTAGTGATGGAGGAGTGCTATGTAACCACTTAGGCTTTTGAATCTATGGATTTTCTTGCAACATAGGGCCAACCAACATTTTAATAATAGGACTATTGTCATTAGGCAAGGATTGACAAGTGCTCAAGAGATGGAACTTTCTAGAGTAATAATGGAATCATATTATAAGAGGGTTGTGGAGAGTATTTTAAATAAAAGGAGGGACATACACCACAACATTTAGCCAGTTAGAGAATGCAAAAACATTCTTAACAAAACCCAACTAGCACAATGGTACTCGATATGCTAAATGGGGATACCCGTTCCCACTAAGATGAAGTACTCTTTGAATCATACATTGATACTTCAATGAATTTGAGAAATATAGCTTAGCCTCGGTATTTTATGTAACACCCCATATTCTCCTAACCCTAATTTATAGAATATTAGTCTCCTAATCTCTTATCCAATACTTAAACTATGCGTGTACACTTTATCTACACCTCTCAAACCCTATGTTTTGATTTAGTTGGTAGGTGTTCAACTAGATCTTAACTCTAGTCACTCGTTTAGGAGCACTTTAAACCCTATTGTCTAGGACATCCGAAGATCGACAACCAACCTCTTTCAATTAACCGAAGTTGGAAATTTTTCATAATTCTTGATTTTCTCTATTTGTTTTGACCTTAAATCAATTCCCATGCCCAATACTTTTATATATTTGAAATCCTAGATTAATTCTTCACATGTTCCTAATTTTTTATGATTTTTGAGAATTATTTTTTTTAACCATTAATTGGACCTTCAACTTTACCTAAGCCATTTTTAATCATTGTTGACTTTATTGGACATGAGGGCTTCAATATTTTGAGCTTCATACACCCCATGATCAGATTCCATACTATCCTTGCTCATTCAACCATAAATCTAGCTATAATCACATCCATTACCATCCACCAACTCTCTTACACTCTCTCACCTATGCCAATCACTCCTCTTTCTTGCAAGCAACCCCTCACATTTGACATCTCCCTCTATCTCCTAACTTATTAAATAGCCATAAGGGGTTGAATGCCCTTTGGTTGGTCATTCTACACATAGCCAATTTCTAACACTTTAAATTTGGTTATTCTCTCTTCTTTTTCTTTTTGGCTTGTTCTTAGATTCCCTTGGTGTTCAACCCTCTTCATTTCTTATCCATTTTATTACATATTTTAACTTCTAAAATCTTGAACATTCTCCCTTTACTGATTGTTCTTATCAAAAGAGAGTTAAATTCATTAGATTAGTGAAGATTTAATCAAGACTATTCAAGCCCTAATTTTTGAAACCTTGAGGATTATTCTCAACACTTTTAATTCTTCTCTCCTAATTAGGCCATTTATATTTTCCCTTATTTATTTTTTATATTTTATTTTAAGTGATCAAAGGATGGAAGAAGGTGATAATGAGTAATTTGTTCTTAGAGACTGGATTAGCATTTGGTAAGGAACACATGTCTCTAGCTTAGGGTTAGTTGTCATTATGTGTTAATTTTTTGAATTTTTATGTTATCATATTTTATGCTAAAAGTCATGTTAGGCTTTATTTTAAATTCTTGTTCATGTATTAATTGATAAATTCATGATTTTATGAGTTTTTTGAAGTTTATGTGAAGTGGCTATATTTTATGTCTTTCTAGACTTTGTCGTAAAATCTCAAGCATTACAATATATTTTGTTATATTAATATGTCCATGCATGAGTATAAATAATTATGTTTAAGTATGGTAATTAGTGTACTATGTTGAGGTTGTAAGATTTGGGATATTTAGGTATTGTGGTGGTCTTGACCTTATGGGCTTTGAGATTTTACGAATTATTTTAATTAAAAATAATTACATTTTTGAGTTTCTAATAATATAAGGATGGTTGTGTGTGAGTTTGGTATATTTTGGAAGATTATAGAGTTTTTTTGGTTTATATGTGTGATTTGGCCTTAAAGGTAAAGTTGACCTTTTGTGAGTTTTTGTAAAAAATAAGTATTTCATTTTATTACTTGAAGTATTTGCACCAAATTTGATATATAATATTTTAGGGTTTGGGTGAGTATGTAATAAGTTGTGAAAATTATAACATTGGAGATTTTTAAGTGAACTAAGAGCATTTTGGAATAAAATTGGGATTTTGGTGTTGTATAAGTAATATATGGGTTGAAATATGATAATTATGATATATGAAGTGTTTTGATAAATTATGAATAGCATACGGTACGCTTTTATGAAAAAAATAACTTAAATTGGGAATAGTAATCAAAAGGGTAGCATCAGTATTATATGCGTGAAATATTGGAGTTAGGTTATACTTTTTGGTATGATGTTTTTAATAATATTTTGGGTTAGCATGTTAAATGTGGTAAATTAGAGAGCCTTATAAATGGATTTATAATGTACTTGTTGATTAGGATTTTTCGAGGACATTATGGTCATTTACCTTGCAAAATGTTCCTTTATGTACTTAATAGTTGCTCTTATGTTTTATCTTTACTTCATGTGTCCAATGTTTTTAATTATTATGAATTCTAATTATTGAATATTATTAATTACTAGATTGAATTCATGATAATAGGAGATATTTGTAATATGTTGATAAGCTAATAGTAATAAAAGTGGAAGTATAATGACATTTTGTAAATTAAGTAATACATTTGTTATGTGTTAAGTGTCAATCAATGTAATAATAAGATATTAATACTTAAAGTGGAATGGCACAAGATTTAGGACCAAGTATTTGAACTATTGAAATAATTGTCTTTTTTTTTTATCATAACCAAAATGACCCTAATATACTCTATAATAGTCTAATTCACTAGTCTATAGAAGTGTACATAATTAAGGATTAAAGGTTTACCTGTGGTCTAGATGTATTTTACCCTAGATGTGAGAGTATCAATGAGGTTTACTATATATCTCTCATCTATGGGAGGGAAAAGGAGAGTATCATTACTAATAGTTCCTCGACCTTAATGTGTTGATGAAATGAATTTATATGACCACATAATTAGGGATAATTAATACTATTGCGTCTTAGTTCATATTATATTATGAGTTGTGTGCATGTATATATTCTTCTTATTATGACCTTATATGCTCTGCATGCCTTACTCTAGTGATACGTATTTATTAACTTACTCAATATACAAGTATTGATCATATTTTTCATTGGGGGGGGTGCTCATTCCCATAATTAGACGACTATGTTGTTGTTTTGCAGGCATTTGATGACCATGTTGAGAAATTTGTTGAGTTCGATGCACTTCTTGGGGAGGAGTGATTGTATATATTGGGTTGGATATAGAGTCTTAGTTATCCAATACTTAGAGTCTTTGTTCGGATACCTCATGGGCTCTTAGATCTAAGATTCCCTTTTTTGTACTTTAATTTGTATTGTACTTGGATTTTATCTTTAAAACTTTTATCTATGTTTGTGAAATTCCTATTATTCTCTTGTTATCTTATTTAAACTTGTTAACATTTTTGCCATGTACTTGATATGAGAATGGTATAAAAATGGGAATTGTTTTAAATATGGTGGTGGCACTTGATTATTTTGTATTTAACTTGGGCAAAAAATAATAATAAATTTAGGGGCATTACATTTTATATCATCTAAAAAATAGCTGCCTCATTTTGAAGCCCCGCACTAGTATTTATAGTTAATAGATTGGTGGAACCTTGCATAAAAAAATTTTGAAAAAGGGAAGCTAATGAGTAAAAGATGGGATAAAAAGTTAATAGCCTCAAATCTGCTAGAAGTAGAGTTTAGCTCCGATAGAGAGAGAGAGAGAGAGAGAGAGAGAGAGAGAGAGAGAGAGAGAGAGAGAGAGAGAGAGAGAGAGAGAGAGATTGAAATGGATGGGATGCAAACCAAAGGGATAGAAGCAGTTTCATTCGCTCAAAGGAAAGAGAGAAAGAGAAAGAGGGTTGAGTGAGTAGAGTAAGGATTGAACCCTACAAAAAATAAAACGCGCTCAAGAAAAGGAATTTAAACTCAATTAGTAGTTCAATTCAATAAAAATAAGAAGGGATTTTTAAAACTAAGCACCCAATATCATTTAGCTTTGGGGGAGGTAGTTGGACCATACATCTTCGATCCCATAGGCTAAATGAAGTGGGCCAATGCCACCAACCCAACCTAATATCAACGGAGTTTTAAAATCTCACACTAAAAAAAAATTAAATATCATAATCTAAATACAATGATAAATTAAATAGACTAGTTATAAGATCTAACTATTTGTTTTCTAATAACCCCTAATCTAAATACCTAAACTTATAAAACAAAACAAGTACTATATGATCTTCAATTCAGCTCTAGCTTCATCAATATTTTCAAAAATTGATCCCATCCCAATTATTGGCATACAAAAATATAAGAAATAAATGGGTGAAAATATTAACCATATTCGAATAAATATTATAAAATAAAGAAGGGTGGAGGTCCATATCAGCCCTCCTTCTTTTAAGAGTTTCGTCACCAAAACTTGAATGTACATAAATTCAAAATCATCCTCAAAATAGTGTATGAATATCATACCCATGCAAAGCACATAAATTAATAAGGCATAAGTACTACATCTCAAGGGGCATTGTAACAAACACATAAGAGCAACCGTCAATTTATAAGTTTATGAAAAACATGGATAGCAATAGTGTTGCTCGTATATAACATATGACAAACTGAACTAAGAAGAAAAATTATACATTAAATGGAAATGGGGGAAAAATATTTCAGGAGGAAGTAGGGAAGAATTCTACAAATTCTTTGGAATTGATTTTATTACTAGGCCACCTAAGGTTTTTAATCCATTCAAAAAATATATATGTACTTTGGAAAAGGTAGTTTAAAATGTCATGAGAAATAAGCTCATTATAATAAAAATTCTTAACCACATTTCAAACTTCAAGAACTATTTTTTACTCACAAGAATAATCAAAAAGGGAAATTTTAAAAGTAGACTCAAAAGGATTCAAAAAATCATTGAGATGAACATTTTCAAGTTTAATTGGTTGCTGAAACTCATGGGGTAAAGACTGATTGATAGTTTTCCTTTTAAAATTTTGAAAATCGGGTTCATTATTATATTTTCTTAATATTTTAACTTTCTTATATAAAAAATTAAATAGTTTTTATATTCATCAATCAAATCATAAAGCAATAATTCTATATTGAGTTCACATTAGAGAGTTGCAACAAAGAATTCCTTATGACTAATAAATTTGAATATGGGTTTAGGATTTTTCAAGGGGATGCCATCATTTTCAACATGATTATCCACTTCTCTAATTTCCAAGACCATATAATCACATATAGGCTCAAGATTTAAAGGGGAATTCAAAGGATTCCTATTAGGCTCAATGTCCATACCACATTAGTTTCAGTAACATTTTCTTCATAAGGGGCCCTAGTGTCACAAGCATCAACTAGTTGAGGAATGTCATGTTTAGCCACATTAATGTAATCCACAATTTTTGAGCAAGGTAAAGGCAAGATAGAAATGGGAATAACAGAATTATCATTGATTTTTATTCCTCCTAATTGATTCATTTTATACATACCGCCCTTAGTTTAGATTGAGGCAAACTTGTTACATAATATGGCTCTAATGTCATCCCAAGAGATAATGAGGTTTTCATTATTTTTAAATCATTTTCTAAGATGTTTATTTCACTCATTACTAATATGGTCATTAAACATCTTAACAATCAATAAGCACTAAATATTACTTTCCTAAATAAAATAAGCAATTGAGTCCAATCTTTTGTTTGGAAGATAAGGGATCCTAGTTATTTCATTATTTAAACCATAACTAGGCTTGCAATTATAGTCAAAAGATTGCCCATTTCATATCTAATACATCTTTGGTCATTAACACTTGAGACACATAACTTAAAACCCATATTTCCCTATTTTATTTGTTGGAGACTCAAAAGAAACTTTTTGGGTATTAAGTTCGATATTCACACAATAGTCATAGGAGTGGAAAAGTCACAACTAGTTAGAGCATGCTATTAACACAAAAAAGAAATTAAACAAACAAGATAAAATAAAACAACAAATATATAGAAGAGGATATCAGTTAAACACTTAAAAATTTAAATAAACAACAAAATAGAAATTAAACATACACTCGCATACACAAAAAACAAGCAAAGCACTGAAACAAACAACAAAACATAAATTAAAAGTGGTAGGTGTTAAGGCTTACAAATAGTATAAAAAATTAAAAATTTGGGGTTCCTTAAATTAATTACAACCAAATGTAGAAAAGATAAATAAAAATAAAATAACTAACAACATAATCTAAATGTGGTCAGAACATGGGCTGACTTCCATGGTGGGCCTATGACCAAGTTGACTCGTTTATCCAAGGCTCATACCACCAATTCCTTACTTCTCCTATAATACCCTAAATTTTTGCTAATCCTAATCTCAAGTGATTATCCTAACCTAATTATAATATTGAAAAAAATTAATATTTCTGTCCTATCCTAATTTCTTAATCCTAATTCTTAGCCTAACCTTAATTTTTATTTCAAATCATTAATATTTGTAACCTAAACCTAATCTCAAATGATTGATAATTAAATTATCTTAAAACCTTTATCTAAATTATTGTATTCTAATCCTACCATACTTTCCATTTTCCTTTTCCCCCCTCTCCCTTTCTTTTCTTTTTCTTTTACCCTACCTAATCAACTTTCCTTTCTTTATTTTGTTCCCTTCTTCCTGCATGACACATTCCCCCAAGGCCATTCCCCCTACCATTCCATCACCTACACCCTATCCTCATCATCAACCATGTCTTGTGTGCATGGTTTGCCTTGAAAAATTTTCCCCCATCACCTCGCCTTTCTCTTCCATTATTTGTTGCATGCATGTATATATATAGCATGACAAATGCCCGAACCACCTTCCTTCCTCCCTCCATTTTTTTGTTGAAACATAACACCAGCAACTAAGGCTTCTCCCTCCTTCACTTCCTCCTTCTCACTATCACCAAACATATAAAAAAAACCACCACCGACATCCCTTTTCATTCCTCCTATATTTTATTTGTCAAGACCACTGTTCCTACCTCCATAGCTTCAGCAAAAGCCACCGAACACACACTATTAACATCGACCATCACGACCAAGGTCCTCCTTGTTTCCTTCGACTAATCTCACCCCTCTCCATTTTCTTTATCCCCTTTATCACATGAGATCATTGTTTTTCCCTCAACCCAAAAACCGAACAACACTACCATTGGCATAAACAATGGCAACACCCTAGCCCCTTCATCCAAAACTACCATGACCCCCCACTTCCATTCGACTAAAACCACCATAGCCACCCAACCCCATTTGGCCTCCTCCGCCTTTGAACAACCTCACATTTGTCTCTCCTTTCCCTTCCTCTAACACTAGAAACAACATCTTGTGCCAAATCCAAGGGTGGTTTCCACTCCTTAGCTTTGGCACTTGTTGTTCCTCCCTCCTTTGTTACATAAAGTTTTGTTGATCACACCTTTGAGCCATATTTAATTTTGCTCCAATATTTTCACTCACTATTACCTCTAATATTCCTTAATTATATCATTAAGTTATAATTTTAGTTTATTATTTTTATTGGGTTCTTTTTTGGAGGTTCTAAAGGAGGCAGTATAGGATAACTGCTTAGAAATCGGTGTCTTTTCTATAAAGATACTAGTTGTAGTTAGGGTTTTACACTAAATGTCTGGCATGATTTTGTGTATTTTTTTTTCTGTTTTTATGTTTTTAATTTCATGTTGATCAATATTACGATGCAGTAGTATAATATTATATGATGAAAGTGAGTGAGTTGAAAAACATGCGATATCTTTATGATTATTTCTATATAGAAAACATTAAGAGAATCGGTATGATATATGGTAATTTATTATGGATTGAATAATTATGATAAGTGAGAAATAATTATTTATATATAAGGACATTTAGTGATCCTTAAGGGAATTTTGGATAATATGGGTCTAATATGGAAATTAAGGTATTTTAATGTGTTATGTGTGTTAAAATATTCTAAGAGTATCATGTGAAATTTTTGGAGTAAATAGAAAATGACTTAATTCGGGAAGAGTAACCCTAAAATGGCGATGTTATTGTCGTATGTGTAAAACATTAGAGTTAGACCAAGATTTTTGGATATGATGTTAATGTTGGTATTTTAGGAAATTATATTCAATTTGGTAATCATATGAGATTAGAGGAAAAATTTATGACGTGCTTGTGAAATTAGGATTTTATGAGCATTGTGAATTTAGTAATCATTAGGTTGTTGTGGATGGAGGTAAGGCTCTTATGGTCTCCCCTTAGTATCCCTAAATTTTCCATTAGATGAGGCAAGCTCCCTTTGTTGATCTTATTGGTTTTGTTGTGGTTGGTAGGCCTGCTACTAATAGACCAGATGCTAAGATATGAGTGGTCCCTATTGCTGGAACTAACCCTGCTTATGCTAACACTCAAATGATTAGTGGCCCAACTAAACACATACCTAAAAATAAATAGGAGCTCCTTAATAGTCTCACCCTAGATGATCTTAGCCAAAGAAATAACACAAGAAGCACCTTGGCTGTCCTACAAATCTACTCTCACCACTTTTCTGACCTTAGTGTCAAAACTAAGCTCCCTATGACTATATCTAACCTTATTATTGGAGCCCTAGAGGTCCACCTCCCCAAAACTAGATCCTACCTCCTGAACCCTGCTTCCCTGTCTTACTCTTTCCCAAAATGGAAGATTTCTCTTGAGCCATCGTGGTGGAAACACATTCTCGCTCATACAATCTGGCAAATTCCTTAAAACCATGACACCCATCATTCTCTAGATGTCGAAGAGGATCCCCTATTTAAACTGATAAACCACAGTCAACTCGCTAGCTTCTATACCCAATGCTAACATCATCAACTTTATGAACCACGTGTGCTACTACCTCACCATCATATGATTACCAAATTCAATATAAATTCCTAATGGCTTCTTGCACAATGCTCATAAAACCCTAATTTCACAAGCACGTTATATAAATCAAGGTTTTATGAGCCTCAACATCTCTTATTATGGATGGAATTAGTTGTGACAATGTTGCTTCTTGCACTTTAGTGGATAATCTTGGCCTCACCACTACAAAATGAGACAAACCATATATTCCACAATGTATTAATGATGGTAGCATAGTGGAGGTGATAAAAACAAGAGAAGGTGCCATTTTTCATTGGGAAGACTTATCAAGATGAAGTGATGCGTGTTGTAGTGCCAATGGATGCTTGTCATTTACTTTTGAGGACATGGAAATTTGATAGGATTGTCCTACATGATTGAAGGAAGAACACCTATTGCTTGAAGTTTTCCAAGAAGAAGATTGTACTCGTCCCTTTAGTTACTTGGCCTAATCATGTTGACATGAGTTGTAAAAAGTATTTACTCATAGGTGAAAATTGTATAAATAAGGCTATAGTAAAAGGGAAGGTATTCTAATTTTTGTTATTATTAGAGGATAATGAGGAGAAGGCTTGTATTGAATTGAGGGTTAGGGAATTGTTAGAATAGTTTGATGATGTATTCCCTAATGACCTACCCTATATATTACCCCCATTAGAGGAGTAGAGCACTAAATTGACTTTGTACTTGGTTTTATACTCCCTAATAAGGAAGCCTACAAGGGTAATCCTAAGGAGGCCTTGGAGTTACAAAGGCAAGTAGATGAATTATTGTCTAAGGGCTTGATAAGGGAGTCCCTTAGCCCTTATGTCATGCCTGCCTTGCGTGTACCAAAGAAAGATGGTACCATGAGAATGTGTGTGGATAGTGGAGTTATCAACAACATTGCCATCAAGTATATGTATCCTATACCTAGACTTGACAATATTCTTGATTGTCTAAATGGTGCATGCTTTTTTTCCAAAATAGACCTAAGAAGTGGCTACTACCAAATAAGAATGAAAGATGGTGATGAGTGGAAGACTGCATTTAAAACTAAAGGAGGATTCTATGAGTGGATAGTTATTCCCTTTTACTTCTCAAATTCCCCTAGTACCTTCATGATATTTATGAATGAGGTATTTAGGTGATTCATTAGCAAGTTTGTAGTAGTTTACTTTGATGACTTCATTGCGCATAGCTCTAGTGAAGAAGAACATGTAAAGCATCTCAAACTTGTATTTCTAGCACTTAGAGGTCACAAATTGTATGCTAATCTAGAAAAAAATGTGAGCTCTTTGTACCTAAGGTTACATATCTAGGTTTTGTGGTGTTTAAGGACAGCATAGCCATGGATGAATCTCAAGTGGAAGAAATCAAGATGTGGCCCACACCTACAAGTCTTACACAAGTGATATATTTTCATGGTTTGGTTCGTTTTATAGGAGGTTTATTAGGGATTTCATCACCTTACTAGCCCCTATAACCGAATGCATAAAGAAGGGTGAATTAAAGTGGACTAAGGCTACACAAGACGCCTTTGAGGTGATAAAGAAGAAGTTAAGCGAAGCACCTATCCTAACAATACCTAACTTTAACAAATTATTTGAGGTTGAGTGTGATACTAGTGAAGTGGACATGGGAGTAGTTTTACTACAAGAAGAGAAACCAATTGCCTTCTTTAGTGAAAAGCTCAATGGCCCTAGAGTGAATTACGACATGTATGAAAAAGAGTTTTATGCTTTGGTAAGGGCTCTAGATCATTGGTCCCACTACTTGTGACCCCACCAATTTATGCTACACATAGATCATAAGTCATTGAAGTACATCAATGGCCAATACAAGCTTAATCTAAGACATGCAAGATGGGTATAATTCTTACAATCTTTTTACTTTATAGTCAAAAATAAAAGTGGCAAAATGAATGAAGTAGCACATGCACTTTCTAGGAGGTATTGTTTGCTCTCTTTGTTAGAATTCAGAGTGTTGGTCACTTTCAAGGAGGTATTTTTTGGGTGCATTCAGGAGCTCTATAAGGAAGATGAATACGTTGGCTACTATTTTAAGGATCAAGAAAAGAAGAGAGGCTCATTTGTCATCCAAGAATTTTTCTTTTTCAAGAACAACAAGTTGTGCATTCCCAAATGATTCATCAGAGAATTACTCATAAGGGAAGTGTGTGGAGGAGGTTATGTAGACACTTTGGCATCAACAAGACCATGGATGTACTTAGTGAACATTTTTATTGGTCAAAATTTGTGGAAGATGTACAAAGTGTAATAGCTAGATGTGTCACTTGTCAAAAGTTCAAGAGTCACTTCCACCAAGGTCTTTATACTACTATACCCATCCCACACCAACAATGGGATCATGTGAGTATGGAATTCATTATAGAATTACCTAAGACACAAAGGCAAAATGATTTTATAATGGTGGTGGTGGATAGGTTATCTAAGATGGATCATTTCGTTGCTTTCCACAAGACAAACGACACCTCTTACAAAGTTGATCTATTCTTCAAGGAGATAGTTAGGTTGTATGGTATTTCCAAGTCTATTATTTCAGATAGGGATACCAAGTTTCTTAGTTATTTCTGGAAGACTTTGGAGGCTAGTAGGTACCAAACTCCTTTTCAATATCACATACCATCCACAAACCAATGGGAAAATAGAGGTCACTAATAAGACCCTTACCATGCTCTTCGGAAGTTTGGTTCAAAAATTCTTAAAGGATTGGGACACCAAACTATCTCATGCTGAGTTTTCCTACAACCGATCACCAACCTTTGCTACAACCCTACTACTTTTGAAGTAGTATATAGGGTGATCCCTACTACTCCCATTGATCTCTTACCTCTCCCAATTAAAGCCCACACCAACTTCGAAGCACAAGAAAAGGCTAGGGAAATAAAAAAAAAAACTTCATGAGTAGGTGAGATAAAAAATCAAGCGAGTCAATAAAATGTACAAGAGCAAAGCAAACAAGCACTGGAGGCAACACTTGTATAAGCTAGGAGACCTAGTTTAGCTTCACCTTAGGAAGGAATGATTTCCTTCTAAACTGAAGAACAAAATCATGCCTAGAAGCAATGGCCCATACAAAGTCATCTAAAATATTAGTGATAACACATATAAATTGGATCTACCTGAGGAAATAGGAGATATATCAAACACATATAATGTGGGAGATTTAATTCCTTAAATTCATGATGAACCCTTCAAAGACAAGGAGGCTATTTTTCAAGAGGGAGGGGATGATGTAGGAGCATTCTCATTTTATGATCATACTCTTGCCCTTAATTTTTCTAAGTTTGAGAGTCACAAAACTCTCTACACTTGTACAAATTAATCACTCTTAAGAAAACTAGCCATGTAAGCCATGCAAACCTTGTCAACCTTTACCACCTCCACAAAATAATACCCCACCTTTAAAGCCATGTTTTTCCCACCCTTTTTAGCTCATTTTCTTTTATTATTTTAGCTCAAAAACACAGCCCATTTGTACCCACAATAGCCACACAAACCAAGTCATAATTCCCTTTTAAGCTATATGACAAGTCCTTAACAATGCAGATCTTTGGGAAGAACAAGGAAGGCTAGAAGACATTAGTTAATCCTTTTTTCCCTTACAATATTAAAATGATATTTTTCTCTTTCCTTTTGAATCAAGTGGAAGCTATATGACTTAGACTTGTGATAGAAGGTCATGATGTTCGAAATTTGCACACATATACTCACCATGGCCAAAATATATGGTAGTATATTAGGTAGTTTTCTTTATTTTTTTTAACTCAAATCACATGTATTAGTTAGCTAAGTTGTAACCTTTAATCTTGCACTCCATCTATAAATGCCAAGCAGAGAATGAAAGATAACACAACTTGTTTTTGGCTCCACACATTTCCTCTCAAAACCTAGAGCTATCACACTTCAACTTTAGTATAGGAGTTTGAAGTTTTGTAAAAATATTCCAAGATTTATCCTAAAAGTTTAAAACTTAGGTGGTTCTTGTAAGTATTAATTTAAGGAGTTACTAATAATCAATTTTACCTTCTCAATTATCTCCCTATTCTACTCTTAATTTTTGGTTGATCTAATATTAATTAGACACCACTTCCTAGTATGACTTGAGTTGGATCTCTTATGCATCAGTAATCACAGGAGACTTAAGGGAAAATTTATGATGCACTTGTGAAATTAAGGTTTAAGAGCATCGTTAATAGTAATTCTTGAGATATTCTTGTTATTGAAAATGTAATACATTAGATTTAGTATGTTGGAAATAATAATATTTGAGGAAGTGGTACTAAATTTGGTGGATAAAAGAGTAATAGGGAAAAATTTATGCCTAAAATGTGAAATTAGGGTTTCTTAGGTAGTGTATGGACCTAATCCTTGAGATGGGCCTTGATATCTATATGGTTGTGCTTTATTTGATACAATTATGTGTTGTAAATATCAAACCAATCATTAATAACATATTAATAATTTAAAGTGAAAGATCACGTGAGTCGGGCTAAGGTATTTTATGGTTATATTCCACCAACAAATAATATTAGCTCATATATGTTTTTCTCTGAGAGGTGCATTAGTCTATTTCACCAGATTAAAAATAGTGGGGCCCTAAACTTAATGTGATTAAGAATATGATCTAATATAAGTAATTGATGGATAAGGTATTGATTATTTAAAGTGAAGGATTATGTGAGTTAGGACCGAGAGGTTATGTCCATTCCATTGGACGATAATTGTGGCTTAAGTGTTCTTCCTTGAGAGGTGCTTTAGACTGTTTCAATGATTAAAAATATTAGTTAGGAGTGTGTTTTCCTAATATATTTTGGTTCCATTCCACCGGAAGATAATAGTGGCCCATGTATGTTATCCCTGAGAGGTGCTTGAGTACATTCCACCAAATTAAAAATAAAGGGATCCCTGAACTCAACGCTAATAAAAAGAATGGATTATGTTATGTCTAATAGTGCGTTATGGATCATTTTTTACCTGTCATTATTTTATATTAATATGTATGTATACTTATTCTTTGATGTGAACGTATACAATTCTTTGTACTTCTTAATTGATTGTATTGTTACCGTAGTATGTAGTGTACTAGCCATCCTTTTCATGGATGATGTTCATTCTCATATGCAGACAACATTGATGTTTATGTTCAGGTTGATGAGGGCCCAATGGATGATTTTGCTGCATACAATGCCCTATGTGTAGAGGAGTGATATTATGTATTGAATTTCTAGGCGTACAATCATGTTATCTGGATGATAGTTTTATGAGGATACCATTTTGATATCCACTTTTGTATGTTTAAAAATTATTCTTAGAGATAAACTATAACACATATTTATGTTAATGAATCACATCTCATTTTCTATTTATCATATTTTACATCATTATCATTTTGCCATGTGGTTGATGTAAGGATAGTATGGTAAGCTAAATTTATGTCAATTATAGTGGTAACACCTAACTATTTTGGTATTATACTTCTACTAAAAATAAAAATTTTCAGTAGCAAATTTTGGTGTGTTATAGCTCTACTATCGAGCTTGGCTGATTTAGAGTGAGTTGCCCTACACCAACAAAAGATTTGATAGCCAGAAATGAAAGGACAGATGGAACAAAAGAAAAAGAAGACAAAAAGTTAGGCTCGCAATTTAGCAACCTGATTCACAAAAAATTGATCAATCAACATGCACCACATCTATATTTTTGATCAAATAGAAGTCCCTGGAAGTATAGATATACCTAAAAGAGTGCCTAAATCACAAACTTGCACAAACACAAGCACATATAGAGTGAAAGATTAAGGTACATAGAATTGGAGTCATATATCGGTGCAAAAAATAACTAAGGATGATGACTAAACTAAGGAGGTAGAAGGTCCTTAGGATGTTAGAGGTATCACCACTGCCAAAATTGTTGTTGTCTCGACCTTAACTTTCAATCTAGTGTGCACCGGTGACTTCCTATAAGCAAAATAACAAATGGATCACTATTAGTATAGATTGAAAGACATGGAAGGTAAAATGAAACAAAAATTAGAACAACTACACATTTCCCACACATCAACTAGGTAACTCAAAAGCTTTAATACCAATAAATAAAACCTAACTAGAAAGGCTGCATTCAATTGGCCAAATGGGGTTATGGGGATGTACTTTTTCCTTTTGATATGAAATACTTTTCAAATCAAACATTAATACTTCAATGAATTTAAGAGAAATGGATTAGCCTCATGATTTTATATCATTGATAAACAACTCCCTCATTTTGGAGCCTCATATAGTATTTATAATATGTAGCTTGAGAGAACCTCGCAAAAAAAATAATGGGGAAAGGGGAAGATAATGAGAAAAAGATGTGACAAAAAGCTAATGGCCTCAAATCTACATGAGGTGGAGTCAAGTTGTAATAAAAAGAGGGAGAGATATACTGAAATAGACATAACATAAACTAGAGGGACATGATAGGAGTGTTTTCGGTTAAAGGAAAATGGGAGAGAAAGATAGCTGACTAAGAAAAGTAAAGGTCAAACCCTAAAAGGAACAAAAAACGGTTGAGAAAAAGGATGGGGTCAGTCCATGATTTGGGCTTTAAGCTCAATTCATGGTTAAATGCAAAGTAGAGAAAAAGGGATTTTTAAAACTAGACACCCAATATCATTTAGGTTCGGGAGATGCAGTTTGATCATACATCTTCTTGCCTATAGGATGAGAAGAGTGGGTTAATGCCACCAACCTAACCTAATAACAATAGGGTTTTAAACTTTTTATCATCATCAACTGTTATGCATGCACTCACAAAAATAATAAATGCAATGATAAATTAAATATGATAGTTATATGGACCTGACTATTTATGGTCTAATAACCCCTAATCAAACTATCTAAAATGATGAATCAAGACAAGCACTATCTGATCTTCAATTCATGTCATGCTTTGTGAATATTGTTAAAAATTGAGCCCATTCTAATTATTGACATGAAAAAAAAAAGAAATAAACATAAGCAAATATTAACCATATTCAAATAAATATTGGAAAATAAAGAGGGGTCGAGGTTTGTATCACATTCTAGTATTGGAAAAGAGTTTTGTGCTTTGGCATATTTTCCATGAACCTAATGGTTGAGTTGATAACCTTACAACATTGGCACAGGGCTTTCCTTTGGGTACCTATTGATTGTACTCCCTTTCCCAAGACCTTAGCCATTTTTTCTATCATGATGCTTTGGGAATTTGTCTCCCTGACAAATCATAATATAACTAGACATCTTGTCCTCCTTTTCTATAAAAAAAAATTATTGAAATTGAATGATATGACCTTTTATTGATATTTTGATATATTTTCTTGAGCCCTTTTTATTCATTGGATACTACTACTAGGAAATGAGTCTTTAGTGATGATTTTTGTGGTCACTGAAAACCCCGTAGACGTCACCATTACTAAATGTCATCTCTAATATTTCGTAACTAGAAATAAAATTGGGATGATAAAATAGTAGCCGCTAATTCAACTTTTAGCATTTAAAATGTTTTCTCTAATTACACTATTAACTATTAATATAGTCTAAAATTTCATTGACTAATTTAAAATCTAAAATTTTTAGGGACAACAATGTCATCGCTAATAAGCATATTAATGGTGACATTGTTTAAAAAAATTTCCTAGAAAAATTAAATTATTAGCTAAAATTTTTAAATAAATATATCATTTTGCTACGATATTTCTTTGCTAATAAGAGTATAAGCAATGACATTTTGTGATTTTGCTAGAAATATTTAAATCTGGTTTGAAATTTTTTAAAACTAGCCACAATATGTCATCTCAAATACGCATTTTAGGGTCGAATTTTAAAATTTTATACATTTACAAAAATAAAAATCTCAAAAATTTTATTTAATCACATAAAATATAGATATCATATAAAATAATAACATTAAAATATTTACAAATAATTAGTATTTAAAACATTAATACTACAAATATTTATAAAACAACATATAAATATTTTTAATGCAAGAACTTGTTTGAATTAAATAGAAATAAAAATGTGTTCAATGATTTATTTGTTTTTAATAATAAATCATCATCTTTGTCTTCCTACTAGAGGAGATTCTGAGAAGAATGAATTTGATGTTGGGGATGGCCATATAAAGGTTGAATCTGGTGGTGGGGTTGACTATAGGGAGGCTAAACTTGGACTAATGGCTAAGGGGTAGAGGTTGATTATTGTATCTATGTCACTATCCTCTCCAATTCATCAATCTAAATTTGTTGAAATTGGACAATATTATAAATATCCACCATTGTAGGAAAGGGGCGGCAGCAATGGAAGATGGTGCACTAGTCTCAGACGGTGGAGGGCGACTACCTAGTAATATATGCCCAAAACCCTTCATGAATGACCATTTATGACCACAAATCTAATCCCTTATTCCGATCTCATCGATCATGGGTCTATAGAACTAGCTAAGGGGCCATTTGTCATCATAACCTCATCCCCTTATAGTATTGCCTAAACCTCATCATGTAGCCTTACCATGTCATCCTACAAATATAAAATATTATGTTAATATAAAAAATCACAAATATTTTTTTATAAATTAAAATATAATCTTGTTAATATTACATAATTTTCTCCTTCATGCTTGGTGATCCACTGGCTAAACCTCGTGTATAGATCCTTATAGGTCTCGATTGACAATACTACTTGATGTGTTTGTTGATTGGATAAACTTAAATATTTTCAATATTTTCATCATTTATTTGTCTCATTTGATTGTTATTTGGTGTGATTTTATTTTATTTTAGCCTAGTTTAGCTCCTTAGTTTGTGTTGCTACTCTGTTGATGTGTTATGTAGGAAATGTTGGAGCTAAGGAAGGAAATGGAGTAAAGTGGGAAGTATAGGAAGAAGCTATACGACCTCTTAGTATCTATCGACATGGGAGTGTTGAAGTAAAAAAATAAATTGTAGTAAAACTGAAGTTTTTGGACCCAATATGGCCTATAGATATTAATCAACACGGTTGTGTAGGCTTGCAGCATGAATACTTGGTCTCTTATCCCAACATAATCGTGTTGGGTGTCAGTTATTTATTTTCTCTGCATGATTTTAAAAGATATGATGGTTAGTTGGTTACATTGAGCAATGTATTTTTATAGGTTTAATTTAGCACAACCTAAGGCATATCTTGGAGGATTTCTTTCCTTCTTGTTGCTCTCTATATATTTTTTTCTCTGTATTTATCTCCCTTTAATGCAAAAATCCATTAGATTTAATTTTCAAGCTTTGTATTTATTCAAATCCGGCGATCAATTTTTCATATCTTCAAAAAAATAGTTATGTATTCTAATCTATTTCCCTATTTATTTCATTCATATCTAGTTTCTCTATTGAGTTTATTGATTCAGCAAGATGTGAGTAATTTCTAGACCAAAAATTGAATTAAGTCTAATTTGGTAGTGAATCGAAGAATTGATTTAATTTTGTATATGAGTTTCTCAATTTCATTATTCAATTGCTAGAGCTTAAATTTCTATTAAATTGATTGATCACCAATTTAATTATACATAAGAAAGCAATCAACCAACAAAAAGTTGAAGATCGATACCAGAAATTAGCAATTGAATAAGAAATCTTGAATCACAAAAATAGACTAGAGTTTTTTTTTTTGGAATATAGATTGAATTAGCTTGAACCTAATGGAGTTAATCCAGCTTAATATCATGAAAATAGGTTATTAGGCTATATTAAATTAGAATTTTAAGCCTCAAAAAAGCTTATTAGTTAATTTTGGCTAGTTCTTCCTTATGAAAAGTGTAATAGAATTAATAAGTGATTGATTCATTTGTTCACCTCCAAATTATGAGCAAAATTTAATCCTAGGATTTATTTATTTTATTGATCTCCTTTGATTATTAATTTTTATTCTTGATTTTGTATACAAGTATCACTTGTTCTTAGAGCCACATAGTTTAGATATTCATAATCTAATGAAACTTCAATATTTAACAACAAATCTTAGTGGGGACAACAGTAACGTGTTACAACAGGTCCGTGGACTTGCGAATTTGGATCATTATGATCAACTTATCATATTTGGTTAAATTAATACAGTAATAATATTAAAGAGAACCAATTTACTATATATATATACACCTTTTTATGTCGATAAGTTGAAATAGATTTCGACCCATGGAGACCAGGATCTATTAGATTAGACATATTTTCTCATTTTTTTTAAACTTTGCCAACATATATACAATAAAGTTCATAAATTATTTATAATTTTCAACATTGATAATAGTCTTGAATTATTTAAAATAAAATTCTTGTATTAGTCTTGAAATAACTTTCTAAGACCAAGCATAATCTATTACATACGAGACTACACCTCCAATAATTGAGATTAAAAGATTACTACAAAATTAATGTATACCATATTAATAATGTATAAAATAATATAATTCATATATTTAAACCAACAATATATAAGTTCCTCAAATTGTGTAAGAATCTTAGAACTTAAATTTTCAAAAATACGAGTCTGTGATTCATTTAATGGTGGAATGAACTCTCCTATGGCATTTACAGCATAATGAGAAAATTTTGGTTCAGACACCTCCACAGGATTATACATGTCATCTTTATTAGCAAATTCTGTGTGCAATGAGTCTCTCCCCTTCCTTTTTTTCAATAGTAGCACTACAAACATAAATTTCAAAATCATTATTAGTACCATTAAATAGCTATTCAAGGTCATATATTTAAAAGGTGGATAAGGTTTTTGTATATATTATCTCACAAAAATCTCATGAAGAAGGTAATATGTAAGTACCATCTCTACGGTGATATCTAGTATTAATGTCAGTCATAACTATATCTTATAGCAAAAAAGTTAAAATAGTAATACAAAAATATTAATTATATCAAATTAGTATATCATATACTGTAAAAATATATTACATATGTCTAATATTAATTTATTTAATGACAATAATATTATCTTAATTTCAAGTACTATAATTTGATAATTTACGTCATTTAATAAGATGTTATATCTTTTTTTACATATATTAGTTACTTTAAAATACATGAGTCATTATTACAACTTTATATAAATTATTTCACTTATTTAATAATCAATTATTTAAGGGATATAATATTTGATGATTTAAAATTTTATTACCTTAATAATATTTTATTTAAGGTTAAAAATAATTTATTAACTCAAAGTATTGTTACTTTATTACTCTATATTATTATAATTATTATCGAATAAGGTTTGGTTTAGTGGTAAAAAATCAACTCTTAAATATAAAATATTTCGGATCCCTCTCCCTTCTCTTTCAGTATTGTATCAGATTTATGGTGTTAATACCTTTATTGTGTTTTGTACTTGCCTTCACACTACAAATGTGGGAGATTATACAAATTTTGATTAGATTGGGCATTCACAATTTTACTAATTATTGAAAATGGATGTAATTTTATTAATAACCCCTTTATTACTTTCTTCTCCCTGCTATTAATTTTTAAAAATGCTATCCACCTAAATATAAAACCCAAACTAAAATCCAAACCTATCTAAAAAATAAGTATATTAGTATATTAAATTTGGTTTTTTATTAATAATTAAATAATACAAACTAATAATAATACAACATAAAATAAAACTATGGCAAAAAAAGATACAATTAATTTATTATAATAACAATAATAATGATGATGATGACAATATAAATAATTCTAATAATAAACTTAATATTATTTTTATACCATGATTTTCTTTTATTTTGTATTGTATTAGTTTTTATTAATTAATTATCAATAAAAAATAAAATGAGTGCACTCATATATATTTATTTAGATGAATTTAATTTTTGGTTTGGTTTTTGTATTTGGGTATTTAACATTATTCATTAATTTTCTTGTAAGGTTGCTCCTTTTGTTTTTAGATATTTTTCATTATTCACTATCATTTTTAGTGTTTGGTAAGTTTTTAATTTTTTTTAAAGTTATGTTTGGTAGGTACCTTTTAAGTTAATTTTTAAAAAGATATTTCAATAATCATATAATTTATAATTTTTTTAACTACTTTTCCATCTATAAAATATATTATTAGTTTTTCATTGAGTGCAAGTATTCTTAATCATTCATTGTCATGTATTTTGTAGGCGCTCCATTTTCATAAATTAAAATTTTCTTTTTGTACATTTGATTCCATACCCAATTACCACCATATTTTTTTATACCACATACATAATGAATTATTTAATCACAATTAACAAGGTAAATAAAGAATTATCACCACGATTTTTATACATTTCTAATAATAAATTATTTAATCGTTACACATACATATAATCATAATTACCGACATGCATGTACAATTATCATCATATATACATTTAATCACAACACATAAATCAATAAAATTATAATCACATTTAATATTTATATATAATACTAAAATTTATCTTCTCAAAATTTATATAATAATTAATAATAAAAATTACACATGCACAAAAATTTAATTTAAAAATTCAAAAAAAAAACCATACAAATATCTAGTAGAAGGTGGGGATGGCGGTGAAATTTCCCCAAAATTCTCAAATTATTCATTAACTAATTATCCAAAAAAAATAAACAAAAAAAATGTGGTAGTAGAGTGGCAGCAGATAATTCACAAAAAATGGCAATTGTTATTGCTAACACTCAGCTTGTAATTGGATAATTCATAAAAAATGGCAATTGTTATTGCTAACACTCAGCTTGTAATTGCTAATAGTCAGGGAAAAAATTATGTGTGCAAGTTACGTGATCCATTAGCAACAATATTATGGGTATTAGTGTTAATGTAGATTATAATAAAAGGTTTGGTTTGATTAATTAAATTAAGTATTATTTATTAGCTAAATAATACTTTGGCTTAGTTGATATATATATATATATAGGACATATCTAGTGAGAGCCACCATTTATGGTGAGAATTGAGAACCACATTAGTTTCCTGATATAAGTACGGTAGTTTCTACCACTTAGTATAGGTAGTTTCATAATTTGAAACATGAATATCAATATTTACAAAATTGTCGGGGCATTTTTTTTTCTAACACTGAAATACTGTAGTTTCCTAAGACACTTACACTAGTTTCCTCCACCAATTGAAAGCAGTTTTTACCGCTTACTATAAGTAGTTTTCTGTCTTGAAACATTGATATCTAATATTTACAAAAATTCTACTATTTTTTTCTAACACTCTAATATTATAGTTTCTTCAAAAATTTATAATAGTTTCTTCCACCTACTAAGAATAGTTTCTAATACTTATGGTATGTAGTTTTCAAAACCGAAATATAAATATACAAAAATTACAAAAATACCACCGCTTTTTTTTCCTCCTAACACTCAAACACTATACTTTACTCTACCTATTATCAATAGTTTCCACCACCTACTGTGAGTAATTTCTTCAACTCTAAATATTAGTTTTTGATTCTCACTTAATAGTTCTCATTAAATGTTTCCTATACATATATATATATATAGGCGACCAATGGAAGGGTCGTGCATGATGAAATTTTGTTTATATATTTATTTGAAATATTTAAATACAGCCAAAGGCCCTAAAAAGTGATTAGTTTTGGCTGGATAAAATTACACATCTTGGGTTGCTAAATGGTGTATAGCATGTAGAGCTGACAAAAGTTGACCCGACCCGAAAAATCTGACGAATACTAACTCGATTCGTTCGAAATTCGAAATGATTTTATCCAAGTAATTAAAAGCCCGAAACCTATTTGATCCGATCTGATACATATTCGATACTTGATATAACCCGAGAAATCGTAAGCCAGAAATAAACCCGATCCGACCCGCTACTCATCCGAAACCCGATATAACCCAAAAAACTATAAATCCAAAATGACCCAACCCAATCCATTACTTATCTAAAATCTGATATTATCCAAAAAATTATAAATCTATAAAGATTCAACTTGGTACTACCCGAAAATTAACATTAACTCATAACTTAATTTTTCCAAAACTTCATAAAACATGAAATAATATAGATATGTAACTAATCCATACTAGCACTTACATCAAAAATCTAGAAATCTTAAAATTTATATCACTTATGTATATACAAATAAAATATCCATTAATGCCAATATTAAAGTATAGAAATACAAGTAGAGAAGAAAAAAACTCTACTATACCATCTAAATATTAGTTCACTTCCATGATTACATCTAGTACCATAAGATAATAACAGTGTAGCCTTAAACACTATATGTTAGTTTCTATATGGTCATACCTTGCAATATAGCACCTACAACATCATAGGAAAGTAGGGAAAATCTAGAGTGAGAATGTTAGTTATTCATTATGAAAATTAAAGATTAATATTTTTTATTACATCAACAGTGTTAAATAGTAAGAGGTCAATATTAGTTGGTATTTTGTCAATAATAGTCACTATTACTTACTTTATCTAATTTTTATCTTATTTAGCTTGATGTGATATAATCAAAATATATAATAAAAAAACTAATGCATTATTATTATTATTTTTTCCATAATTGATATTCATTAATTACTACTATTATTGTTATCATTATTTTTGTATTATTATTATTATTATATTTATATTTATTAAAATTATATTGATATGATGTGATCAATCTCTTATAAAAATAATATAAGAAGTACAACCTTAGAAGCCTTCATTTGTTATCAATTATCAATGATTATTATAAGTTAATATTATGTAAGGAGCATATAAGATATAAATATAATATAAACTTAAAATAATACTTGAACTCAATATGACCAAGCTAATAATGGAGTTGAATTATAAGCTATACTTTAACATAAAAAGAAAATTGATACGATTTGAAAACTTTTAAATTTAAAACAACGTCAAATATATCTCCAAAGATGAAATATTGACAAAAAATTCTAAGGCCCCAAAACAATTAATATAATAATTCACTTTTAATTGAATAAGATAAATTAAAATCTCAAAATAATTAGTTTTTAATAATATCTTGGAATAAAAAAGAAATAAAATGACACAAACATGACTCAAATATTAAATAATCTAAATCCAATCTAAATTCGATCCGAAAATATAATAATTCAAACTCACCCGAACCCGATCCGAACTCGAACCGAAATTAGAACAACCCAAATAAGTCCATTCGATCTCAACCTGACCCGATCCGAGAGCTTAGAATGGCCTGAGATTATCCGATATTAAGTTAATTCGAATCAAACTTGACCCGGCAAAGTGATCCGAAGTTATCCGAAACTGATATGACTCGATTATCATATAATCTGATCCGATACTAACCCGACTCATCCGATTGTCAGCTCTAATAGTACGTCACAATTGAAAGTTTTTTTTTAAAAAAATATTAACTTATTGTTTGATCTTAAACAGTCATACAAAGACTAAGGCTCTAAGTCCTCGGACGGCATATGTTTTCGCGCCACACCCATTTACTCGGCGCCAAAATTTACCAAATATTTAATTTAATTCCATCAGGCACAGCTTGTACCGGGCGGTAGAAACGATGTGTTTTTTCTTCGTAAAGGCCTCTTAGAATAGTCACAAAAGAGCTATTAATACCTCCGCTCTACGGAAAAGAATGATGAAGAATTTCTATCCAATTAATCTCTCTCTATATCCTTTTATTTTAATATATCTAGTTGAGTACTAGTATAAGTTGAATTCATTAGAGTTCTATTAGATTGAAGTATTACTTTTAATAGGAATAAAAAATATATTCTATCATAAGAGACAATTGTTCATAACCTTAGACACGGTAAGAGAAAACAAATTTATTTTAAGGATCCACTGTAAATTCAATGGGATAGGATATCAATTTAATTTCTTGTTTTTTATCTTCTATCTTTGGCTAATTAGGTACTTATTTTATTATTATTATTATTATTATTATTATTATTGTTTGTTAATAATATTTTATCTTCTTATTTATTAAAATACCATAAAATTCTATACTATATTTATAATATGCATCCAGCAATCTTAAGATAATTTTTTTTATAATTGGTTTTTTGCAATTTATTATAATATAGAACATTAATATTCATTTGATAAATAGTTTTACTTTGTCTTCTTTTACTCCCTTCTTTTATCGAATTTCTATTTTTATAATTAGAAATGACATCATCTGCAAACTTAGTTGCAAAATCTATAAACGCCATAAGTGTTGGTGAAAAGCTACCCAAATTTAATGGGTCAAATTTCAAGTGTTGGCAACAGAAAATGCTTTTCTGTTTGACTATATTAAATTTGGCCAAGTATCTCAATGAGAACACTCCTCAACTTAGTGAAGGGGACACTGGTGTAGTCATTGTGGTTGTAGTGGATGCATGGAATCATTATGATTTCATATGCAAGAATTACATCTTAAATGGATTGGATGACATATTATATAATGTGCACTTGATGTCGAGACGGTAAAGAAACTTTGGGATTATTTGGATACCAAATATAAGACGGAGGACGTCGGGATAAAGAAATTTATCGTCAATCATTTTTTGGATTATAAAATGGTGGATAAGAAGTTTGTTATATCCTAAGTGGAGGAACTTCAAGTTATCATTCATGATATTCATGTTGATTGTATGTCTCTTAGCAAATTATTTCAAGTGGCTGAGGTAATTGAAAAATTACCACTACTTTGGAAAGATTTCAAAAACTACCTTAAGCATAAGTGTAAGGAGATGAAACTTGAAGATCTTATTGTCCGTTTGAGAATCAAAGAGGATAAACTCAAGTATGAAGGATCAAATTCTATGGTATCTAGAGCAAACGTGGTGGAAAATGGGTCAAAGATAAGCAAGAAAAGGAAGCACAGTCGAGAGGGTTTTAATGCAGAACCTAATGTCCCCAAGAAATTCAAGGGAAAACCGATGTGAAAAACAAGGACACCGTACAAAGGATTATCATAATCCGAAGAAGTCTAAGAAAAGCAACGCTCAAGTGGATGGCATGGAGATAGATAAATCATATGAAGATATTGATGTTGTTAATCTCTTAGTAGTAGTGTCACAGTACAACCTTGTTGGCAGTGCTAAGGAATGGTGGTTATGTAGTACTCCAAAATCTTGCAAAATTTTAATTTTGATTTATTTAATCTAACTAATTTCTATTATTTAGATTTTTTTAATTATCTTATTTTAACCTAACCTCAAACCCCCCAAAAAATTATAGATAAAATTATTATAATTACTTATCCAAAATTTAACCCTAAAAACCTAGATCAAAATCCCACACCCAAAATTTTCTCCTTTCTCTTTTTCTTCCCTTTTTTTCTTCTTTCTTTTTCTTCTTTCTTCTTCTCCTTCTTTTTACCAAGCTACACCCCCAACCCAACTCTTCTACTTCTTCTTCTCTTTTCTCCTTTCTCTCCTCCTCAAGCAAGCCCAAGCCTGTTCCCCCTCATTTTTTTCTTTTTTTTCCCTTTTCTTTTCTTTTCTTCCCCTCCCTTTCTTTTTTTTTTCTTCCTCTTCCACCTGTCTTCTTCCTCTCCCCCTTCCCTTTTCCTTGTTTGCACTAAAAAACCCTTCCCCTAGCCTTCCCACATGTCCCTCTATTTACCCCTCTCAACTATGCACTGCTATGCATGCCCTATAGTTCCCCTACCGTGCCACCCTTCCCTTACCTTTGTACATGCACCCTGCCCCTACAGCCATACATGTCGAATCCTGCACCTTTCTCCTTTGTCATCTTCTCTCTTTCCCTCGATCCTTCCCTGAATATATACCCCTTATTTTTCCTCCATCCTCCTTCTTTACCTATCCTCCAATGCTGCCGCCACCTATCATTCCCTAACCAACCTCCCTGCCACCTCCCCTCCCTACCTACACCACGCCAACACCCCCTATTGTGCCATCCTTCTCCTCTTTTCCTCTCTTGCACCTACAACCATGGTGGGTTGCACCACCACCACTAACTGCCCCTTCTCTCTTTCCTTGCCACCACCATACTAGAGCCACTCTATGCGGGCACCCTAACCAGCATCACCACCACACCAAGCCTTCCCTTTTCCCCTCTCAACCACTCTCCTCCTTACACCACTGTTGTCCACTAACTCCACCACCACTAACTATCAACAAGTCCCATAAGCCCTAATACCACCACCACCTCGACCCTAGCAGTCAACCCTCACCCACCCTCTAAACAATTATTTCATCGTTGTCGCCGTGACTGCCACCATGCGCCACCCTACACAACCTTTTCCACTTAGGTTACATCCATTTCGTTTCCCCTATTTTAGTCATTTTTTAGGTCAAAGTCTTTGAAAAATAAAATAAAAAATCCTACACTATGTATGCCCTAATTTTTAGGTAGTATTCCATGATAGTAAAGGAGGAAGCATAGGTCTTGCATGCTTAAAGACTAGAGCCACTTCGGTAAGGATGCCATCATAGATATGGTTTTGTTATGTTATAATATATGTCCTTGTTGTATTTATGTGTGATGGCATGGTGCGAAATGTTATATGACTCTGGTGGTGTATATATTATGTGGTTTTGCTTGACAAAAGAATAAGGTAAAAAAGGTGTGTAGATATGACTGTGTTGAATAAAAAGCATTTATGTATAATCATGTAGATGCCTTAGTAAATAAAGGAAGGGAAAAGCCATAAGTGTGATTAGTAAAACCTAGGGGGGAGTCATGATCATATGTGAAAAAAGTGTGAGATTGATACTAGGGATTGAATATGAGGTTAATGACGTCATCTTGTGTAGGCGTACAAATTTGGGGAGTTATTTGAGCTTTAGGGAATGCGTTATGACCAAAATGTAAAATTAGGGTTTTAGGAGGCGCGAGTGGTAACCCTAGGGATAGGTGATTATCGCATGTACAATATGGGGGATTTAAACCGCAACCTTGGGTTACAATGTCAAAAATAACATTTTAGAAATGTATATTAGATTTGATAGCTATACGGGGATAAGGAAATAGTTATGACTAAAGGGAAACATTAGGGTTTTGAAGGAGGCTCGAATAGTAACCCTAGAGGTAGATTATCATCACATGTGTTTATGTAGGATTTAAGCCATGATTTTTTATTTAATGGTTAACAATATAATTCCATGCATGGGCATGGAATTTGGGAACTAAACAAGTACTAGAGAAGGGACTATGCTAGGTATGAGAAATTAGGGTTTTTGGATGAGGTTCGAATAGTAACCTTAGGGGTAGGTTATTATTGCAAGTATAACACATGGTTAATAGACCATGACTCTTGAATATGTGGTTCATGATAATATGTTAATATTTGTTAGGTAAATTGGGGACTAAAGGGGAACTAGAGGAGAGAATATGCTAGGGTTATGAGATTAGGATTTCTAAAGGGAAATAGGTTATTTTGGAGTATGGGTTGGGATAGTGCCTTGCATGAGTATGTGTACATGACTGTGTGATAAACTTGAAATAAATAAAGTACAAAGACTACACTAATCAATGGAATTAGAAGATTACTTTAGTCAGGGCCAATTGTACATGTTTGCTCCACCGAACAAGAATAGTGGCCAGGAGCGTCTTTCCTTGGGGTTGTACCTTGTTACCATTCCACCGGTTGAGAATAGTGGGGTCTCAAACTCAATTTAATTAAAAAATTAAATGATCATAACTCTTGATAAAACACTAACTACTTACAGTGGAATACCACGTAGGTCAGGACTAGTTGTATTTTGATTACTGATCCACCAGTTGAGAATAGTGGTCAGGAGCATCCTATCCTAAGATTGTACTTTATTACCATTACACTAGTTGATAATAGTGGCTATGAGTGTCATGTACTAGGGTTGTACTTTATTAACGATCCACCAATTGAGAATAGTGGGGTTCCTGAACCCATGTAGATACAATAATGAATAGTTATCGCTACACTCTTACTGTACGATTTGAAAAGTAATAAATAAAGTGGTAATATTATCCTATGTGCATTTCATCTCTTATTGTGGTATTATGAACTTATGTGACCCTTCTTGGCTATATTTTTACTTTACTCGGTACTTATCATACTGATCATCCTTATTATGGGTGTTGCTCATTCCCATGAACAAAGACCCCTTCTAAGCCTGTGTAGGTAAATGAGGACCCGCAAGATGACTATGTTGCTTACGATGCTTTGATCGGGGTGGAGTGATATCGTCTTATACTAGGGTTGGGAGTTGGAGAGCTATGTTATTTGGTTATTGTTTTAAACCGGTTTTCCTTCTTTGTCATTTTCATATAAAATATATACTTTATGTAATTTGGTTCCATTTTCAAAGTAAACTCTAAATTCTTACTTATATTATGGAATATCCTAGTTTTGTATTTATCATGTCTCACATCTTGATTTAATGTTGCCTTGTAAATTTTTGGGGTATTACAGGATAGACACCGGAGTTACTCGCCATATATGTGGTAAAAAGTAGATGTCCTCAGAGTATCAATCTATTGAAGATGGTGAAGAGAAACTCTTTATGGGAAATGCTTCATCCTCTAAAGTGATTAGTCGTAGAAAGGTGATACTCAAGTTAACAAGAGGGAATAATCTTACCTTGAACGATGTGTTTCATGTGCCAGATATTTGAAAGAATTTAGTTTCAAGATCTCTACTTAGTAGGAATGGTTTTCAGTTAGTCTTGTATATGATCAGTTTATACTTACTAAGAATGAAATGTTTGTACGAAAAGGATATCTTATTGATGGGATCTTTAAGATGAATGTAATAACTATTGAACCTAACAAAAATTAATAATAACAATAAGTGTGTTTCTTCCTCTTATATGCTTGAGTCCTATAATATTTGGTATGAAAGAATAGGACATGTTAATTATGATACCATTTTTAGAATAATGAATTTAGATTATCTACCTAAACATGAATTTGATCTTAATCGTAAATGCCAAGTATGTGTTGAGGCCAAGATGGTAAGAAAACCCTTTTCATTCTATTGAAAGGAATTCAGAGCCTCTAGATTCAATTCACATTGATGTGTGTGATTTTAAATTTGTGCAAAACATAGGTGGTAAAAAGTATTTCACTACTTTTATAGATGACTTCAAACACTATTGCTACATTTATTTGTTATAAAGCAATGATGAGGCAATTGAAGTATTTAAACACTACAAGGTGGAAGTAGAGAATCAACTTGGTAGAAATATTAATGCAATAATAAGGGATATAGGAGGTGAATACAAATACCCTTTTGAACAAGTTTGTTTAGAAAATAGTATTATTCACCATACTACGTACCACTCCTTATTTGCCTCAATCTAATAGAATTGGAGAGCACAAAAATAGGACCTTGAAAGACATGATGAATGCTATGTTGATTAGTTATGGATTACCATAGACCTTGTGGGAGGAGGCACTATTATTTGTAAATTATATTCTCAATAAGATGACTTATAAGAAAACCCATAATATTCTGTATGAGTTATGAAAAGGCCACATACCTAGCTACAAATACTTAAAAGTGTGGGGGTGTTTGGAAAAGTAGAAGTTCTAAAGCCAAATAGGGTCAAGGTAAGATCGACAACTATTAATTGTGTATTCATTAGTTATGCACATAATAGTAGTGGGTATCGTTTTCTTATTCACAAATAAGAAGTTCTTGACATTCATGTCAATACCATTATAGATTCAAGGGATGCTATATTTTTCAAAAATATATTTCCCTACAAAATGAATAGTGAGCCAGTTTAACTAAAGAGGCCAAGAGATTCTATTAGCAATGGGAACAAAAAGGTTGATATGAATGAACCTAGATGAAGTAAGAGAGCTAAGATTTTAAAATTATACCAGGTTATCTAACTTATTTGTTAGAAAATGAGCTTCAAACATTCAAGGAAGCTATGTCTTCTCTTGAATCTACTTATTCGAAATAAGCAATAAATAGTGAGATTAAATCCATCATGCAAAACTTCATATAGGAAGTGGTGGACTTACCTCCTAGGAAAAAATCCCTAGGATGTAAGTGGATATTTAAGAAGAAATTAAAGTTAGATGATTCAATTGACAAATACAAGGCTACACTTGTACTTAAGAGCTACAAGCAAAGGAAATATGTTGATTTTTTTGGTCACATATTCACCAGTTACAAGAATTATATCTATAGGTATGCTATTATCAATAGTTGCTATAAAAGGATTAGAAGTATATCAAATGGATGTAAAAACAACGTTCTTGAATGGTGAACTAGATGAAGAGTTCTAGATATAACACCCTAAAGGGTTCATTGATCCTGGTTATGAGAAAAAAGGTTTGTCGACTTGTTAAATCCATATATGGATTAAAATAGGTGCCTAAGCAATGGCATGAGAAATTTGACAATGTTATGTTGTCAAATAGCTTCAAAATAAATGAGTTAGACATGTGTGTTTTTGTCAAAGATACTCACAAAGGCTACATTATAGTATGTTTATACATAGATGATATGCTCATAATGGGTAGTAATAATGATATCATTAAAACTACTAAACAAATGCTCACCAAGATTTTTGATACAAAAGATATGGATCTTGCAAATGTCATTTTAGGAATTAATATTTCTAGAAGATTTGATGGGATAATATTGTCTCAATCTCATTAAGTTGAGAAAATAATTAATTGGTTCAAGGAATACAATATCAACCCAAATAAGACACCATTAGAGGTGAATATTCATTTGATGAAAAATACTAGTGTCGGCATTTTACAATTAGAATATTCACATATAATAGGTAGTATCATGTGTCTCAAGAATTGCACATGACTAGATATTGCTAATATAGTTAATTGGCTAAGTCGCTACATCAATAATCCTAGTAGGGAATATTGGAAGGCAATCATTCAAGTTCTATGATATCTAAATCACACCAAGAACTTTGGGTTGAACTACAAAATATATCTAGCTTTAGTATAAGGCTACACTGATGCCAATTGGATATTAGATTCCAAGGAATCTAAGTCCATAAATAGATATGTATTCATACTTGGAAGAGGTGCAATATCTTGTAAGTCATCAAAACAAATGTACATTGCGAGGTCGATGATGAAATCTAAATTTATTACTTTAGACAAAGCCAGGAAAAAGCTGAATGGCTCAGAGACTTCCTAGAAGATATCCCATGTTGGAAAAAACATGTGTCACCCATACGTATCTATTGTGATAGCCAATCTACAATTGGTAGGGCAAGGAGTACAATGTATAATGGTAAGTCTAGACATATTCGTCATAGAGATAATACCATTAGGAGGGTACTTTCTAGTGGAATTATATCAATTGACTATGTGAAGTCAAAGGATAATACCATGGATCCACTTACAAAGCCATTAACGAAAGAACATGTGGAAAGATCATCAAGGGGAATGGTCTTAAAGCCTATGGACATATAGAGTTTTCTTGGTGGTAACCCAACCTAACTGACTAGAGATTCCAAGATCTAGGTTCAATGGGACAACTGATGACTCAATCTTGTAATGAGGAACGTGTTTCCATCTACCCATTCCTATGATGAAACGGTGCAAACAAAAGGATAGGTATGTTCGAGTGGAGTTTTTAAGGATACAATAATTAGAAGATCACCTACATGAGTGGGAATGGACTGCTTCTATGAGAATTTTGTAAGGCTGAATTCTCTAAAGCACTTAAGGAACTAGGTGGTGTTCATGGCCAAAACGAACATAAATGTGACTATGCTCGGAAGAAATTTGTGTGTTTTTTATTATCTCGATTTACATAAGATGGCTAATCCAATAGAAATTCAAGGCAACTTGCTCACTAATTGGATAGTAAATCTAATAGAAATTTATTATAGAAAGTTCAAGGTCTCAGACTAATCCAAATGCATTTTTCTTCACTTGTATTCAATTAGTTTGGAATGAAAGCTAATTATATCTTTCATAAGAGCAATGAATGTATTTCAAGAAAGGTATTACTACTTTGTGGTAGAGTAATAAGAGAGATATCGGTTTAGGTATAATTTTGTCCAAACTTAATATGTTGATGTTATATTACAATCTAGTGGGAAATAGTTAATGTATAATATAATAAAAGGTTTGGTTTGATTAATTTAAATAATTAAATTAAGTATTATTTATTAGCTAAATAGGACTTTGGCTTAGCTGACGCGTATATATATATAAGTGACAAATGGAAGGGACCTTTGTGATGAGATTTTGTTTGAATATTTATTGTTAATATTACAATTAAAGGCCCTAAAAAGAGATTAGTTTTGGCTGTTGAAAGTACTCGTCTTGAGTTGCTAAACGGTTTATACTTTATCGCACGCCACAATTGAGAGGAATTATTTATTTTTTTAATATTAATTGCTTGTTTGATCTTCAAACAGTCAAACAGAGACTAAGGCTCTAAGACGGCATATGTTTGCGCGCCACACCCATTTATCCGGCGCCAAAATTTGCCAAATATTTAATATAATTCCATACTTTTACTTGTACTGGCCGGTAGAAACGAGTTGTTTTTTTCTTCGTAAATGCCTCTTAGAACAATCACAATACAGCTATAAATACCCCCACTCTACGGAAAAGAAGAATGAAGATTTTATATCCAATTAATCTCTCTCAATCTTTCTTTTCTAATATATCTAGTTGAATAATAACAAAACGTTGAATTTGCCGAAGGTTTATTAGATTGAAGTGTTACTTCTAATAGAAACGAAAATCTGTTCTATACTAAAATACAATTATTCACAAATTTAGACACTATAAGAGGAAGCAAATTTATTTTTTAAAAAATTGTAAATTCAGGGAACTCAAATATCAATTTAGTTTTCTATTTTCATCTTTTGTTATTATTTCGGTTAATTGGGTATGTATTTTATTATAGTTGTTGGTATTGTTGTTATTTGTTAATAATATTGTATTTGCTTATTTATTTAAATACCATAAAATTTTATACTACATTTATAATATGCATCCAACAATTAGTAATAACATGTCGTCACTAATAATGTAGCATTGATCAAAAAAAATTTCCTCCAACCAGTCCTGCAAATTTTTTTTTGCCAATATGTCATCATTAATAATAATTTAGCAAAAAAAAATCCAGTGAATGAAAATTTTAGGGGAAAATTTTCTCATAATTTATATAGCGATGATATAAGCATCGCTAATACTTTTTGAGGTCAAAATTTTCTTAAAAATTTCAAGATCTTTAAAATGACTTTTAGCAAATGCTTGGCATTGCTAATTATAAATATTAGCCATGATAATATATCATCACTAAAGGTGTCACTTCTATTTAGTTTTTTCTTGTCGTGAATACTTTGACCTAACTTCTAGCCACACAATTAAGTAACTTACATAAGTATTAATAAGAAAAAGTTGACAAGAGCAAAAGGTAAATATGATGGCTTGTTCTCCTTACCATATTTCCAGATTAGATCAAATTTTATCATATTAGGTGAGATTAGGTCAATTCACATCAAATTGGATTAGGTCAATTTAATTAGATTAGCTAGGATAAGAAAAACTAGGTTAATAACAACAACAACAACAACAACAACAATAATAATAATAATAATTTCTATCATTACCATTATCATTGCAATATTGATAATTTTATCATTTTCATTTTTATTATTAAGATTATTATAATAATTATTAAAATAACTATAATTACAAAGATAAATTATTTTAAATTTAATTAAGATCTCATCGAATAAGATTAAGCCCAATCAAATGAGATTAGATCAAACCAATACAACATGCCATTAGTAGACTCGTAATTAGGGATCAATTTCAAGTTTGCCATAAGTGGCGATAGACTTACCCCACAAACTATATGTCTGGAATAAGATCTTTTTATGCCCCATCACAACTTTTTAATACTAAATTGTAAATTTATATTATTCAATTAAATTTTTTAATGCTAAACTATAAAATTTCTTCGCTAATTAATATATCAAAATAGCTAACCTAAGGGCAACCATCAAGGTAGCATGGAAACAGCTAATCAGTGTCCTTTTTTGTTCCAGAAACGTTCGGGAATTGAATTTGGCATCAGAAATGTCGAAGTCGGCTGAAATCACCGATCCTCTGTTATCACTGTTGGAAATAGGTTGTCGAATGGACGAAAGGAGGAGTTGAGGAGGAATGGAGGAGCTAAGGAGGGAGGAAATGAAGGAGAAAAGTAAAATTTAGGGCAGTGTGTGACTAGGAGTAGATGGAGGATAGGTTGGTATGGAAGTAAGGAGATGGAGTAGAGGTCGAGATGGATGGAGGGAGAAGGAAACGGTGGCTTTTTAATTTTATGTTTTGGCTATTACGTGCCTAAGTTCATATTTAAAACTACTTATTAAAATTAGTTATCCATAATAATTATTTATTTAAAAAAAATTAGTCTAAATATTTTTAAAAATAAGTAGATATTATAAATAATTACTTTTGATAAACAATTCCAAACAAGCTATTAGTTAGACGTTCATTTATTGTTAACTTAAGGCAATCAATTCAATAGAGCTCATGAGGCTTTCCTTTTTTTTTTCTGTCTCTCTCTCTTTCTTTCTTGATTTAGTATTTATTTGGATCTCCTTACAAAAAGTAATTATCTATGATAATTACTTATTGTGGAAACATTTTAGTCTAAAAATTTTTCAAAATAAGTAATTATCATACATAATTACTTTTTGTAAGGAAATCCAAACAAGTGCTTAATTACGTTGGGTCTATATTTTGGACCCCATATACTAACGTCTAAGCATAATATATATATTTATTATTAACTAAAAATACATACTATTATTAAAATAAAATAAATAATTGAAATATACATTTAAATACATTAGTTAACTAAATGCATACATTTAATTATAATTTTTTCATACGTTACATTCTATTGTTATCTTTTAATTTTTTTTTTAAAAAAAACGTTTTTCTTTTTCTTTTAATTTTTCGTTGCCAACGAACCATTGTAGCACATTTTTTTTGAACTAACCTATAGTAAATTATTTACTTGAAGTTCGAACTGTCACTTTGTTTCTCATTCAAGCATGGCGAAACACTCTTTTGCACCAACAAAGAATATCAAAACCCTCGTGAGAACTAGGAACCTATCCATTGATTGCAGGAGAAATTTGATATTAACTGCCTTTATTCGAAGCTATAGATGTACGTACGTCTCTGTCTGGGCTCAAAGAAATTACAACAGAAAGGGCATGTGAAAAGGCCACACTTATGGACCCAACTTTGCATAGTGTAAGGCACCTCTGAGTCTCTGACAATCTAATGAAAGCACAGTAAGATCAGTAGGATAATGTTTGGTACATACAAGTAGGTTCATTGTTCACTGGAGTTTTACCCCCTTCCCCTGTTCTAAATCTCCCCTCTTCTTGCCTTCTTGGCGTCCCAATTTCTTCCCCGAACTCTAAATAAAAAAAATTCGAAGAGCTGACACCTTAAAAAAATAATTTATTTTTTGAATATCTCAAAATTATTGAAAATATAGTTGTGTCAGGACGTTTATCTTTATAAAAATTATTATATCCTTGATAATATTATAATAATGGAAACAATGTTCCCCATGATGATGATGATGATAACCATATACCACTACTGCTACTGCTGCTACTACTACTACTACTAATACCTATGTTTTTTATTAAATGCTTTAGAACTGAATATACTAATTATGAACTTAATGTACTCTTATTCTAAAAAATAAAAAATAAAAAATTATCTCACCTATTTATCATTCACAATCTATTGCTTTTATGTATTGCAAGTGCTCACGCCATTAGTATAAATACTTCTAAAATAAATATGGAGTTGTTATTTTCGTAGACATCGAAAGATGAGTTGTCATTAATACGAACTACTTAATAAGAATATCGAGACATACGTCAATTATCATTGATATAAATACAAAATAGCCACTATTTAGTTAATCGGTATATTGCATAAATGTTACGTGGTTGCTCAACGTATGACTAGTTGTTAAGCAACGACTTTTATTTTTATTTTTACCTTTTTAACTTAATTTATCTTTAATTAGGAATATTCATATATATATGCACACCATTACATTTGTGAGAATTTTCTCTATAATTAGATATCAATATTGGTATACTCCTAACTTACAAAAATTATTATATAAAAATTTCACTATTATTGTGATATTTTGTCATGAAATTAATTTCATTATTATTAAATTTATGTTTCACCACTATTATGTTATATTTTATTATTAGTATACTTGTGTTTCATAATACTTGTTTCGATGTTTCACTATTGTTATATTTCACTGATGTTAGTCGAGCAATCATTATCAAATCTTTATGTTTTCCACTTTAAATATTAATATCTTAATAAGGTATCATAAAATATCACATAATACATAATAATTTCAATTCCATACTTAACCTTATTTCCCAATTATTCAAGTTGACCATAAGATCAACGATCCAAACCAAAATTAAAATTTAAACTAAGGTCACCCTAGGAATCCATTAAGGTCATCTTAGTCCTATCATTCATATTTTGAGGCATAATTAGTCATAAATGACTAAAAAGCTCTTACAAGTTATTTACTTAATAATTACACACTTTATTATCAATTGTTATTAGAATTAACCAAAAATTCATGGTATGAATAGATAACATTAAAATAGGTACATTGATATAAAATTACAATTCCAAAAAATTTCAGAAGTAATAAAATTACCATTTTGTCCGTAAAACATAAGTAAGTCCATTTAGCACATAAAATTGTAATCACACATAATTATTTTACCACAACAACCTTATTCTAGCATGCTATCATACATATAATAAAACACACAAATTTAACATGATCTTGTATAAAAATACACGTTCACATGCTTAGAGAAATTAATAGCAATACATGGTGCATGCATATTTTTCATGAGATTATGAGGAAGCATAAATTATACTTAAGTATAATATAGAAAAATCCAAACATGCTATCACATGATTTTTATATATTTAGTAGGAGCATATGGGTTACCTTTCTCCAATCCAAAATTACAAAATAACACAAAGAACCTCCAAAAGGACTTTACAATTTAACCAAAAATATAACATTCTTTATTTATTTAAAAATAAATAAACTAAGACAAATGGAGAGCAAACATCAGAAGCAAATGAGAGAAAGACTAAATAAAAATTATAACACCCAAGTTGATACTATTACGCAGGGGCTACCTTAGAGCGATTTTGGATTAATCGGCTAGCCCCACAGATCAACATGAGTCCTTTCAGCACGTTTTATCCTCACTCACACACTTCTCGATAAATTTTTAGAAAATTTTCAAAATTTGACCCCATCCTAAAATTACTCCACAACCAGCAAAATTAACTACAAAATTCTTAGGATGGAATCACCAAAAGGATGGTATACCATATTGATATAAGTAGTTAGATCAATTTTTATAACACTCCACTCAATTTAGAGTATGACAAAAATAAACTAAGATAAATGGGGTATAAATAGGGTATAGAAGAACCAAAATATGCAGCCACAAGAGGGGGAGAGGTAGCTTGTTTAATACTCTAATGATAAAGGATAGAGTGGTTGAACGTGTAAGGTAGCGGAGTATATTTAGACTTAATGAAGTTATGAAAGCCAATAAATCAGCCAAGGGATAGGGAAGGTGATGTTTTTCATGTCAAAGTTCATATTTAAACATGGGAAATTCAAGTAGAGAATATTGGGTGTAAGAAAAGACAAAGAAAAAACACAACTAACATAGGTAGAAAGTATAGGAAAGTAACTTTAACTCAAATTTTGGTTGAATGAATAAGAAAATGGTTAGATTGATACAAAATATGATCATGGAAGTGTATAGAATGAATTTCGTGGGTGAAAAATAAATTTAGGATATATGGATTATTTGTAGTGGTGGAAAGATCAATAATGAGGATAAAATTAATGAAAATATATAAAAATCTCATAAAATTACGAAAATTTATCAAAATACTTACACTAATATTTTAAACTCATATGTAAACTTTCATGAATTTAAAACCATTTTTGATATATCAAATATTGATCTGATGAAGACTTAATAAGTTTATAAGGTAATTATAAAAACAAATACCAAAACTATTCCTAAAATCATAAAAATTTCCAAATAATCTTATTTATTCAATTTAAATCTACATATAATTTTAAAAAAATTTTAAAACACATTTCATATGAGTTGTAGCTAGCATAACTTAATTATATATTTTATGTATAAAATTCAAAAGGGATAAAAAATATAAATAAAATTAAACCTAAAAGTTTACAGATATAAATATTATTTTATAATAAAAATTCATTTAGCTACAAAATTCACATTACTAAAAATTCACCCAAAATAATTTTGAAGTCATAAAATATCCTAGAATCATTTTTGTAATTGATTTCACATAAAAAATAGTACACTTACTGGTTAGGAATGAGGTATTACAATATTTAACCATTTTTACTACTCATATTTCACCATTGTTACTAGTGATATTTTGCTATTGTTATTTCTTGCTCTTTACACTAATGTTTCACTATTGGTGTCCTTATGTTTCACCATAATTTTTTATACTGAAAACATTACAATATGAGTCTCTATTTATAGAAAAAAAATCTAGTAGTATTTTGATATTATTATTATTTAGTTCATGGGGGGCATGAAGATAAGTAAAAAAATATCATATATGTGATGATACCATAAATGTGTTACAATGCCAACAAAATGGGAGATTCAAACTTGAAAATTATGGTATCAAGGATCTGACCTTTATCACTAGATCAAATATCATATGATAATTGTTTTATTTTTTTAATATGTAAACTTAAATATAATCCATTTCTTAAAAAGTTATACAAAACAAAAAAAATTAACTTATTTACATATGTGGCACCATGCCTCTCACTTTTAATTTATATTAATCGGTTGTGTAACTAATGATTCTATAGAATTTGGATTATTTTAGCCTTCTACACAATAATAATCATTAATTAAATTAAAAAATTAAGATATCCTTAATAATTATTAAACATTATTAGATTAAATGACTAAATTATTCCTATTGAAATATCATTAAAAATGATAATAGTTGTTATATATATATAATTTATGGAGTATTTAATACTAAAGGGTAAAGTATAAAATGTTCAAAATTTATCTCATAAAATGATACTTTATTGTAACCAAAACCAAATTCATAAAACAACACTTATTTAAATCAGAGGGAGCATTTGATAAGAAAAGGTAAAAGATAATTTAATAAAAGAAATCAATATTATACATAAATTCTAAAAAAAAAAATTGGATAAAAATATATTTACTTAAATAACACTTGTGTTTGGACAAGAGGGAATAAAAGATAATTAGTAATTAGTATATATTTACAACAAAAAAAGGTAATCAACAATATAAAATATGAATTATTTGATAACAAAAAAAAATACTAAATTGTCAAATAAAAACAAAGAGAATATTGTTCGAGTAATCCCTTAATTTTCTAAAAATTATTTAATATCATAATTATAAAAATTAATCTAAATCAAAGTTTATTATATCTCTTAAATCTTAGATACATTTTTAAAAATGTTATGTTCTGAAAATTTTAACCATTTTTACTATTTTGGATATCGTAAAACATCTAAGTCACTTTTGGCTATCTATACTCTTTGATATCTTTCTAATTTATTAATATGTAAATTTCTTTGCATTTTTTGATTAGCCTAGTCATTTTAAAATTAATAAAAAGAGATTTTGATTTTTTTTTATAAAAAAAATACAATTCAAAATTCTTTTAAATGTTTTATCATATTTTAACTCAAAATGTATTAAAAATATTACGTAATTATTTTTAGTTTTTTAGCTTGATTTCACTAATTTCAATCATATTTACCTATCAAAACTCATTTTTCTCTATCATAATCATATCCTAAATCTTTTAAATTCATCCTTATCCATCTAATCTCTTTTATTAAAGCTATATTAGCTATAATAACTCCTTAGGCTCTATAAGCTATTGAATTACATCTATTTCCCCCTTTTATTTTTATTTTATTTTTGTTATTCTCCTACTGTGTCGCAAATATCTAAACCTTAACCATAATTTATTCTCACCTTATTTCTTCTCCGTCTTCTCTTCCCCTAGATCTTCTAAAACTACCACCGTCCACCATTGTTCATCCTTTGATTTTCTTATGGTTATTTTGATTTATAACTTCCGACCCTTGATTTTTATCCCATTAGTGTTTTTACTAAACAAATGGGTTAAATTTTGAGAATCTTGAAGCAAAACCTTTCTTTCCCTTCCTTTTCTTTAATATCAACCACCTAAAAAGAAGAGTATTGTTTTCTTTCCAACTCCTTGCATTCTTATGTTGTATTTTGATATCTTTAGCTATTTTTTTCAAGGGTTTCACGAGGAAGATTTAAGCTTAGAGAAGAGATTATTTTGGCATCTTTCAGAGCATGGATTTAGATAAACATAAATAGGATAAAAAAAATATAGAATTTGTGTTGTTGTTATTTTCATTCAAATGAGAAATTTTTGCTCTATTTTGTGACTATTTGGCATTTTGCTATATCTTTGTGCTAGTGCATTTTTTTATATTTATGTTTCCAATAGATTTATTAGGTGTTTAAGGTTATATATGTTTATTTTTTTGTCTAGATTTAATGTTTAAACATGTTTAGGGGTATGTTGGTAAAATCACATGTTAGCTACATCTTTACTAAAATTTTGTGCGTTCTAATGTGTTTTTTATTCTTTGTTTCATAAGTTTGTAATTTTTTCTTACACTAAGTGTTAAGGCTAAAATGTTTATGTGCTTAAATTAATAACAAAAATTTATAAGAAATAGATAAAAAATTAATTACAATATTAATGTATTTTGATAATAAAAGATCGGATATAAGAGTTACAACCGTCAAGAAAAAGAAATACAAAAGAAAACATAATAGTCTAAGGGATATCTAGATTAAAAGATGCCAAAATTGACACCAGATAGTCCTAATTCTCAACTCCTACCAAAAATTATTGAGTGTAAGATCCCAAGTTAATATGACCATGCGGGAGCCACTTAGTAGCAACTTGATAGCACCCCAATACCACAAGGGTTGCGAGACTACCCTAGAGTACTTTCAAATTGATCAATTAGCCTCACAAATTAACATAAATTCTTTCAACATACTTTGTCCTTACTTATGTGCTTTTTGATAAAATTTTAGAAATTTTTTGAAACTTCCCATGAAGATCAAATATCTTAAAAATTGCTCCATAGCAAGCATGCTTAAATTTAAAGTTTTTAAGACATAATTAAGTCCTTTTATAATAACCACATCTATATGACTTATAATACGATAAGGAAAGTATTGAGATAATAACAAACTAATATACCAAATCCAAATAATGCATATATATAACTATCAAACCAACATACCAAAATCAATTAGCACGTGGAGACAACTACTAAACTAGCAAACTACAACAATCTATTTAAATCCTTATACAATAATCATATTTATATTTAATTTCAAGAGGGAATACAGTAATAGTTCAAAGATATATAAAGTACACTGGTTATATCAGTGCACTAAAGTAACACAATATCCTCCAAACTTGTAACCCAAAGACATATAAGTGCTCCGGTCATATTGATGTAACAAGACAATACAATATATTCCCATACTAGGAAAATTAATCTTTAAATATTGATACCCTTTATAAGGTCTACATGTCACCTATAGAGTAGCTTGGGGCATTAAGTAAAATGTTAAGTCATTTGACAAACCACCAAAATAAATTGATACCTCCTACCTCATCTATAGGGTAGCTAACTCTAAAGAGCATTTATTTTTAAATATCTAGGTTCTCCACTTTAAATACTAATATCTTAATAAGGTGATTACAAAATATCACATAATACACAATGATTATAATTTCATATTTGACCATTTTTATTATTTTTAATTATTCAAACCGACTATAAGGTTAGTGATTCAAACCAAAATCGTAGTTAACACGAAGGTAAACCTAGGAATTCATTAACCTCATCCTAGCCCACTAATTCACACTTTTAGGCATAATTAGTCAAAAATGACCAAAATTCTCTTATATGTTATTTACTCAATAATTTTCCACTTTGATACCAATTGTCATTAGACCTAATTGAAAATCATAGTATAAATAAATAACATTAAAATAGGCATATTAATATAAACTTACAATTCTATAAAATTTCATAAGTCACAAAATTACCCTTTTTCCCCTAAAATAAATTAAGCCCATTTAACCCATATAACCATAATCATACATAATTGTTTTGCCATAAATAACCCTGTTTAAGCATGCTATCAAACATATATTAAAATAAATAAACTTAACATGCTCTTGCATAAAACTACATAATGGTTGATCTCTTTCCAAGCACAAACGGCAAAATAAAAATAACGAATCACCAAAATAACTTCAATACCTTAGAAAAAGAGAACCAAAAGAGGAGGAGAAAAAATATGACAGTTTCACAATTAAGACAAATGAGGTATAGATAGGGGATGGAGGAACCAAAAATATGCAGCTAAAAGAAGGAGAGAGGTAGTTTTTTACACACTTAAATAACAAATTACAAGGTGGTTGAGTGTCTAAAGTGGTAGAGTGTATTTAGGTTGAATAAAAATTTAAAAATAGAGAAATAAACAAAGGGATGGGGGTGATGGTGTGTAGGATCAAAGTTATATTTAAATATAGGGAATGCAAGTCAAGAAGGCTTGGTGCAAGAAAATTTAAAATAACATAATTAACATAGGTAAAAAGTTTAAAAAAGTGATTTTGGCTCAAATTTTGAAGAATTTTCGTGGATAAATAGTACTTTTATGATTTAAGGATTAGTTTTAGTGATGGAAAGATCAATACAGAGAATACAATAAAGAAAAATATATAAAAAATCATAAAATTTCAAATATTTATTTAAACCCTTATAATAATATTTTGAACTCGTATTTTAAAATTCATGAATTTAAAATAAGATTTGATATATAAAATATCGACCTAACGGTGAACTAGCAAACTTACGAAATAATTATATAAATAAATACTAAAAATATTCCTAAAATCACAAAAAATTTCATATCCTCCTATTTACTCATTTAAAAATCTAAATATAATTTTCCATAATTTTTAAAACCCATTTCATATGAATTTTAGCTAGCATAAATTATTTATATGTTTTGCGTATAAAAACTCAAAATGGATAGCAAACACAAATAAAATCAAACAAAAATTTCTAGATTTGCATTTCAACTCATTTATGACCCATATAAAATTTATAAGAATATTTTTCAAGGTGTAACTTAAAAGTTCACATATATAAATAATATTTTATAAGCAAAGTACATATAGCCGCAAAATAAAAATTGTTACAGAATCACCCAAAATGATCTTGAAGACATAAAATACTATAAAATTATTTATATAATTAATTATATATCAAATAACACACTTAAATATTATTATACATAATTATTGTTAGTTAGGAACAAGGTATTACACTTTCAATTTCACTATGCTAATTTATAAGTTATAACATATTATATTTGAGTTAAGAATGTTTATATTAAATTTTCATTATTTAAGGTATTTTTTTAGTATTTATTTGATATTTTCTAAATTTAATTGAAACTTGAGTTTATATGGTAATTTTCTTTAAAGGCTTAATTAGAAATATCACAGGGGTTAGTTAACCATTGATCATTACTTTTGACATTAAAAATAGTAACTGAATGTGAGTAGTAATCAAGTATGAATAGAAACTTTTGAAAATAAATAATTATCGAATTTTGTCATATTATTACTCGGTATAATTTAGAATTTTTTGATTTTATAAATAGTGATCCTCATCAGTATTTAAATTTCTTGCAAATTATATAGAACCTTAAAAGGGAGTGGTGATAATTAGTATATTTTAAACTTTTTATAATTCAAGTGTAATACTAAGTTTAGGTTTAGACTAATAGTCTCGGGATGACCTCTAAGATAGAATCGTACAATTGATGTCTTCCTTGATTATGGGTATGTGTTATTGATTCCAAGCATCAACGGTGCCTCTTTCTACTCTATAGGTGACATACATGTCTTAGAGGGGTATGTACAATTAAAGATAGAGTGTCCTTTGTGGGTCATGGTTTTCTGTTGTTTTCTACCACTTGTCACCATCATAATGATGGGCAAACTATAGTAGTGAATAGAACTTTAAGAAATATATTGAAGACCATACTTGAGAAGAACCTTAAACAATGGGAATATATTTTACCTTAAGTAGAGTTTGCTAACAATAGAGTTGTACACTCCACAACTAATAAATCTCCTTCTGAGGTTGTGTATGGTTTTACTCCATTCACTCCTCTAGATTTAGTTCCTCTGCCTATTTCTGATTTGTATAATTTTGATGGTGAATCTCATGCCACTAGAATGAAAGCATTACATAACTAAGTAAGTAAGCAAAATTTTCATAAAGTTCAATAAATGGCTGATACTTGTAATAAAAAAAGAAAAAAAGGTTTTATTTCAACCTGGGGATCTAGTATGGGTTCATCTAAGAAAAGAATAGTTTCCAAACCTTAAATCTAAATTACATCCAAGAGGTGATGGACATTTTACTGTTCTTAAAAAAATTAGTGATAATGTATACAAGATTGATTTACCCGCTAAGTTTGGTAATGTAAGTGATTCTTTCAACATTTCTGATTTATATCCTCTTGTTGGAATAACAAAGGTTTCAGAGACAAAACCTCTCCAAGAAGAGGGGAATGATGTGTATCCTAATAATTTTAATTATTATTTGAGTATTTTTCTAATTAATTGTGATGTGTTAAATACACTTCACTATTTTTCCTTTTTAATGGTTGACTAGGAAAATAAGGTAGTTGATGTTGCAGCTAATGGAAAATGATGCAGCTGATACTGTTAGATAAAATGTTGTATTCCCATATGATGCAATGGCAGCCACCCAACCTACATTGGGTTAGTAGGAATACTACCTATATAATCCCTTAACTTCTATAATTAGTAATATAATTATAGCTGATGGGAACTTAGGATAAATTATAACATTTATTACATTTATCATGTATCAATTGTAATTGGGTTGGTTATATTTTATTAAGTTGAACCCATATCCTTATTTGGAGTTTTAATCGGGTTGTAATTGTTTAGTGGGGTAAGTTGTAAATGGGCTAATAGATTGAAAGTCCACCTCGGTTATTACTATTAAGGTAGGGTTTAGGAGCTCAATATAAAATCTCCTTAAGATGTAACTTTTGTATATTCCTAATTTCTCTTTCAATAATACAAATGCTCCCTCTTCTCTCTTTGCTTCGTGTTCCCTCTTTTCACTTTGTGATCTCTCTCTCTCTCTGATAAATAACTCTTTATCTCTCTGCCGTCGTTGATCTTCAATAGAGCTCGAAGTTTTTGATCTTCCTTTGATATGTCTTATCATTGGTTGATCAAGGTTGTCTTTCCGATCATATCTTACAATATTTTTTTTGGCATTTTCTCTCGGTTTTGTTGTGGTTTACTCTGAAACTCCACCTTGGATTTCATCACTATACCTCATATGAGTATTAACATGAGAAAAATCAATAGTCTCATCTTCTAAGTTGCATAATGAATAAACAATGTATTAAATGGAATTCATATGCTATAGCCTAACTTTGGTAATTAAATGTCCACTCGCTGCCAACTTCAATATGAGGATTATCTCATATTATTTTCCCTCTATTCTATTATCCCTATCTTTTATCACTCTAGTTGACCATTAGCATGGAGTTGTTGCTTCTCTCTTTTTCTCTACTCTTCCCCAAATATCTTTCCTTCCTTCATCATTATACTTTTCGTATATATTTTAGCTCACAATCCACCTCAACCAATAAGTCAACTCAGTCTCTCTCATTTTTCCTTCTCTCTTAACTAAAGGACTTGGATGATCTATACTTTTCTTATGTCATTGCTTACAAATACACATACTATCTCTTTGGCTCCAACTTCTTTTTACTAAAATTGCTAACTGATTATAATATGTTATTTTTCCTTCCTCTTGTCCTCTATTCACTACGGCTTAGAGCCCTCTTGTTCTACATTATGGAGCTCCATCCTTACCTTTTCACTCTTCCTAATCCTCCTTGTTCCTCTTTTACTTTTCGTTGTGTAAGAATCGATTAAGGGTTGGAAAATGTTGAGCTTTGCTTGGGTTTTTCTCCTATTTTCTCATTCAAGTTTTAAGAGGAGGTTAAGAAATTTTTTTTATTTACTTCTACTAATTTTATTAGGTTTTTAATGAAGTTAAACTAAGTTTTTATTGATTTAAACTATTTTTTTATAAAGGAAATCAATAAGTCTTGGTATTAGAGCCTCCAAGCTAGGATTTGTTTTGCTTTTGCTAGAAATTATCTTTAGTGGAAGGTAAATCAATTGTAAATTTAAATATAGTTTGGTGCTTGAGTGTTAATATGAATGTCTTATTATCTATATCATGTTTTAAATTAAATGTGAGAATGTATACGCATGTGTCTAAGTGTTTAGATGAATTTGATGAAATATGTGAGGCTCAAACTCTTTTGTTTTTGGAAGGTATTAGGGTTGATTTTGAGTATATCAATAATCCATAAGCTAGTTGGTGATTTGGCATCAGAATGATGAATAATACGATGTGTTTGAGCATGAGAAACTCGATTTGATCATTTTGGATGACTTTAGTATTCATGTTATCGGTTATTATTAATTTCAAGGTATGTGTTTAATGTGAAATTTCCATTTTGACTTTTTTTTATTCTCTTCATAAAATATAGGAGGTATAATAACACATGATTTCTTCCAAACATAAAATAATGTTGGTGCATGATTCTATATAGTTTGATTTTTAGTAACATGTTTGGAAGTGTTTAAATCAAATTGGAAATAATTGAGTACATATAAACTAGTGCATGTTAGTATTAGCAAAAAATAATCCACTAGTTCACTAACCTATAAAATGTGTTTATGTTGCCTCTAATTGTAAGATCACTAATTGTAGGATCAATAATATAATACATTTTATTCACAAACCTATATCTATTAGAGGGCACTCCTTATGACCTTCAGTAGAGTACACTTTAATTGTAGGATCGCCAATACCATGATGACTTTGGTATGATTCCCTTACCATGAAAACTATATTGTTGATTCCTTGATATAATGGCTATGATATACCTTCCTTGTTGTGATGGTTATGTTGTGAATTCATCATTTTGATGGCAATATGTGGTTCCTTTGTCATCATAGTTCTTGATTTGTATAGGACCTTAGAGATCTTGGTGCTTTTCCTACTATTCTATACTTATTATCTCTTAAAATGTATACATACTTAAGGGTTAAGTTACCTAGGTATTGGTTTCATATGTTGCAATTGTTATGTTTTTGGTGTCCCTTTCGCCACTATAGATATATTGTGTTTTATTGCCATGATGACTATGTGGTTATAATGTGCTTGTGGTTGTGTTTCCCTATGATATTTATGTCCACGCCTGGTGGATGATTCATCCTTGTATCAACCCCTTGGAGTCAATGTCCATGTGTGATGGGTAGGTTTTCCTTGAGTTTTGAAGTGGTCTATATCCTGATGATTTTAGTGTACTAGTAGTTGAGTCTTAGAGATTCCCTAGGGGGCCTTACTTTTATCATAACAATGAAGTGTGATGATTTATATTACCTTGATTTATTACCATTGCATGTGTCCAATTGGTTCTTGTATGAATGCCTTAGGTGGTCATAGTATGGACACTTAGTATGTGTTTTTATATGCTAAATTCAAGTATACTTTCATATGATTTGTTATACTATAATATTATGTGTATCATGAGTTCTTCAATGTATCAGAGTAGGTTTACATTACTTAGTACTTGGTTGTACCAATACTACATATGATGTTTGGTTGATGTGATGACCTTGGCTTTTATTAGATTGACCATATGACATTTGCAAGATGGTGATTCGCTTTTTTGATATAGTATAGTAACTAGCTATATGTAGCAAGTTCTTTTGGCAGGAGAGTTATGCTATTTAGTAGAAGATAATTTTGTCTAATTTGGGATCCTTTGTCCTCTTATTAGATATTAGTACCCTTAGATTCATGCCCTTGATTTTTAGCATATTGTATTTGGTTTTGTAAACCCTCAATGCTTATTATGTCTTGTGATATCTCCTTGCAAGAGTTTATTTCATTATCATTACTACGGTGAAAGTTTTCAATTCATTATGGTTTTTAGCTTTGTTTTGGTCATGGGATAGGTGTTGTACACATCTACATCCATGTCAAATATAGTATTAGCATCCCCCATTTTTAATTTAATTTTATCTTTTTACAAAATTTTATATAATAAAAAAATTATCTATGAAAAATGGGCATATTAAATGAATACTAATTAACAAAATTGTAGAAAATATACATAAGTCGTCAAACAATGAAACATATAACAAAAAATAACATTATAGTCCCTCATTTCATAATATAATCCCCTCATAGATTTAGAGGCCAACATTGGCTCTTATGTTTTTTTTTTTAAAATTAAAAAAATTATTTAAAAATTTATTGTTTGATTTGTATTAAGAAGTAGTTTCAAAATATTATTATTTTTTTTCATAATTTTTTATTACTATATGTCAAAAGATATTACTATCAAGATTTACTTTAAAAGAAAATGTATAAATTCTATTATAAAATAGATGGAGTAATGATTTTATTCTCCTACTTAGATAAAATTCTAAAGAAAAATGTGAAAACATATGCTTCGATTATGTTATAAAGAATTATAAAGAAGGTTACGTCCGAATAATAAAAGATGCACCTCTAAGATGTCATTCCTTAGCAATAATTTTGATTACCATAATTGACTCCCTCTAACAAAAAAATAAGGATACTTTTATTAGTTATCATAACATCTAGCCTAAATTTACATACATACCATATGCTTCATACAATTATATTGAAATACCATACATTTTAAATTTTATTTTTAATTTAATACCATTTATTAATTTTTTTGGTCTTATATTTCTAAAGTGATGACTTTTTTTTTGACATTACAATTTTTTTGAGTTGAATTGCTAAATTATAAACATCTATATTTTTTTTGAAATTTTTTACATTTTTTATTTTTTTTTAAATTTAAGGATTTCCTTTTATAAAAATCTAGAAGTTTCCAAAAAATATATAAGAAAAAATATTCGTAAAAAGGTGAATATTTTTAGTATGCAGCTTAAAAAATATGCAATATTAAAAAGTTATCATTTTATTATTTTAAGACTAAAAATATTAATAGAATAATATTAAAGTACTCAAGAGTAAATTTTTAAACACACGGAACTTAAATATATTTGTTTAAATATATGGCATCCAAATGAAATTAGGCTAAATGTCTGGATAGTTACGTAAATTTTTTTTCTAAATAAGTATAAATTTTCCTAATATAATCTTAAGTCTTAGCCAAAGTCATCTCTTATTTTTAATGAGATCAATTAAAAAAAAAAGTTATATTTCCAGGGTTTCCTTCAATAGATTGAATTATGTTATTCAAAAACATTCATAGAATATGATCCAATTTCAAGATATATAAATGAAATTAGTTACTTTTTTTATTTAAAAAAGTGTGAAATGTGACAATTATCTATGTTTAGGGGTATTTAAAGTTTGATTTGGTCCAATTTTGGTTCCAACTCGAACAAAACTATCATATTAGGCTTTGAAAAAAAAAATCATCAAGTAAATTCAAGTTGACTTTTTTAAGTATCTTAAAGTAAACCAAATCATAATTTTATGGTGTATTTTTATTTGGTTTAAGATTGATGAACCTCATGATTTAAGATATCCTTTGAAATTTTATTTGTAGAAGTGAGACTGAGTTGCTATAAATTAATTAAGTTTAACATGTCCTTGTAAACTATTACAAATAGATGTAAAGTACAAACCATAACATCTAATATACCATCAATAATAAATTTATATCATTTGTGAGGTTTTAGCCTATTGTTTAAGGTGATTTAGTATCATGTGTCTTGGGTTTGAAACTCCATCTCTCAATATTTGTATATACTTATTATTGCTTCTACATAGTAAATCATATCAAAATTATAATAATAATAAAATTATATCACAACACTTTGGAGAAGAAGGGAAGAAAATTTATAGAGTTTATGTGTGTGACAATAGAGAAAGAAAAAAAATGTTAACAAGTTATATTACATTTTATCTTACTGCAAGTTGTTATATAAAAATATCTTTTATTAAAATGCGTTGGTATTATACATGTATAAAATTTATGGCTTATAAAACCTAATGTAATTATTAAAATGATAACCACATTATTTTATAAACAATAAATGAAATCATAATTTGATTTATTTTACAATTTTTATGCCAATACTTGATTTATTTTTCCTATTCCATACTAATTAATAACTATGATCTTAGTTTTAAATTAACATAATTAAAACTAATGGAGATGTTTTTTATTAAAATGTATCATGTATTCATGTTTTCTATAAGCAAATATTTCTTAAATAAATAAACTTGAATTAAATAATGTTTCATTTGTTCACAATTGAGGACATATATTTTTTTAGTTTTTTTTACATTATAAATTATTTTATATAACATTTAAACACATGAAATGTTATACTACCAACTCAGCCATGCTAAGGTCTTTGGTATTCACTACTACCTCCATCTTATTATATTTGCAAGGGTTTAAGTTTCATCAAGATGATTAAAAATAGTCATATTTGCATTAATTGTGATGACATATTATCAATTTTATAGTGGTGTATTATTATATACTTTTATTATCAATTAATTTTTAATCCTTGATTAGTAAAGGAACAAAAAGGAAGTACAAAATAGACCACAAAATGGCTTTTACATGAAAACTTTGCACATATTTTGGGGTGGCTTAAAAAAAATAACATGCAAATATATTAGGACAAAGGAAATATTACTAATTAAATTGGAGTATTAATTAAATAATTAAAATTAATGTAAGGATATGTTCAAGTTCCAAAATTTATTTCTCAATTTATTTAGTACATATATATTTGACAAATCTAATTAAAAAATAATTAGAAGATTAAAAACTAGCTGAAAATGTAATTTCTATGGCTTAATTGTATACACAGTATGCATTGTGTGCACTTATGATGTAAGAATGATGACAATATTTTTTTTTCAAATTAAAATATCTCTTAGTAGGATTATCAACAAAAAATACATTATAATGTTATGAGTTTTTTCTCAATAAATAGATATTTATATTGATATACTTTTGGTAAAAAAAAAAGTTACGATGAAAAGTAGTGATAAAACATAACACAATAGTAGTAAAATATAAAATAATTATGGTAAAATATGACAAGTTAATTTTTTTCAAGAAAAATGCAACTAACATGGTCAGAAAAAAGAAGTAATAATTATGGTAAAATATGAAGACAACTATATTGAAACAAGTAGATAGTAACATTGAAATATGGAGACAATTATGATAAACCATAAGACAATAGTGGTGAAATATGAAAATAATTATGGTGAAATATGATAAGTTAGTTTTCTTTAAGAAATCATAATTAACATTAGTGACATCTTGTAATACCCCGTTTTTATAAATATTAATTATAAATTAATAATCATATAATTATTTATAATTATTAGTTTAGGAGGTTTAGTATTAAAAATTTTATTATTATTATTCATATTATTACAACGGTTTAGATATAAAAATAATCAGGTTAAAAAATTGATAGAAAACAACTATTTTTTTTATTTCTTGTTTATACCCTTAAATCTTATCCTAATTATTTTATTAATAAGCGTGAGTCGTAACCCGAAATAAATCCCTATAATTTAATTTTGATTATTTTATCTTTTCCATTTTATTTAAACTTATCCTAGATTAGATTATTTTTTTCAAATTATTTTTCTACCCTATACCCTAATTTATCATAACTATATTTAAAATAAAAATATAAAATATATTTTTCTTCTCTCTCTCCCTCTATCAATTGCAGTTCCTTCCTCCTAAATACTCTCTTTGTCTCCCTCATTTTCTTACTTTACTCAACCATCACCTCATCTCTGCATTTATACATACATATACACGCTACACTCACACACTCCAGAAAAACCCCCCAACCCACTATTCCTTCCGGTAGCTCCCCTCTCCCTATGTCATTCTATTCTTCCAACCGAACAAGCCCCTACATATAACACACGCATACACTTCTTAACCAAACAACCCCTTTCCTCTTCCTTCTCTCTCCCTCTGTTTTTTTACCTTCCAGCTCCCCCGACCATTTCGTGCAGCCTCATCCTCATCCAGTAGCAGCCACCAACCATCCCAACAACCTTCCAATAGCCCCGACCTCATACGACACCTAGCCCACCGCACCATCACACAACACCACCACTCCCTCACCAAAATACCCTCTAGCATAGCCTCCAAATAGTCGACCACCACCTCCACCGAGCCTACAACAACCCCTTCTCCCATACACCATTTTGCTCGACCAAATGCAACCCAACCTGCTTCCCTTCCTCTTCAGCTCTAGCCCTCCACTACCCATTCCCTCTCTCTCTATTTTTGTTTGATTTTCTAGCCCCCGACCAATTCAACCGTCCATCACCGAGCATCCCATCATAGCATCCAACCATCTCCACCCTTCCTTCTCTTCTTTCTCCTTCTCTTGTAGCACCACTTCATAGCCACCAAACCTATCCCACCATTCTCCTCCTCTGTTTTTCTCATAGCTGACCAGCACCCAACATCCCAACCCATCGCAGCCCCGTCGCCTAGCATTCACAACGCCTAACCACCGGCCAGCCACTAGTCTCCACCGTCCACTACCACCCTCTCCTCTCCCTGCCTCACCCTCGTAGCCCCCTCACCTAGCCCTTAGCCCATCTAGCAGTCTGAGCCCCCTTTCTTTCGTGCATGACTCACTCTGCATGCAGCGTAAGTTGTTTGGTATTTTCAGAAATTTGGTACCTATATTAAATGTAAGGGTATTTTGGTAATTTTAGAAAAATAAATATTTTTATATTATAATAATTATTTTATCTGATAGATATTAATTCGGTATTTTTGCTATTATTTTTAGGTATGAAAGTTGATTAGCAGAACCTAATAATTTTTAGTGGATACCGCTAATTTTTACGTTTTTGCTGAAATTCAAGTAACTGTTATATTCTACTAAAATGATGAATATTGCGGGATAACACATTAGGATTTTTGGTGTATAAAATATTTTAAGCATAATTTATTTCGATATAATTATGTGTTAATTATTATTATCATGAAAACGAACATGTTATCTGGTGTAAATTATTCTATTCACGAAAGTATGATTAAAAATGATTCTAATGATGAAAAAATATTTTATATGATAATTATGTATAAAATAATAGGTTGAGCATACTTAAATATAAATAATAGGTTGAGCACGCTTAAATATAATTGTGGAATAATTATTATGGATGTGTGTCCTAGGGGTAGTTTAGTCATTTTTGTGTATTATGATATTTATCCTAAAAAATTATGTCTAATATGTATTGTCTGCTATTGATTATGTGACCATGTGTTTTGTACGTTTTAAAAGTGAATGAAAGGGTTTTGTAGGTAGAAATAAGTTTAAGGGAAAAATGGTCTTTTGACATAGCTAATAATTTAAATTTCATAATAAATAAATTACGAAACATCACAGATATACTTATAGGTACAGTATAATAAAATCTATAACCTCACAGGTATACTTATAGGTACAACATAATAACATCCATAACCTCACAGGTATACATACAGTACAATATAATAAAATCCATAACCTCACAGGTATACTTACAGATACAGTATAATAAAAACCATAACCTCACAGGTATACTTACAGGTACAATATAACAACATACATAACGTCACATGTATAATTACAAGTATAGTATGATAAAATCCATAACATCATAGGTATACTTACAGGTATAGTATGACAAAATCTATAACATCACAGGTATGCTCACAAGCATAATACCAACACAGGTAGGTACAAAGGCTGCTACCCAAAACCATAGGTAGGTATAATGGCTGCTACCAAAACCATAGGTAGGCACAACAGCTGCTACCCAAAACTACAGGTAGGCACAAAGGCTACTACCAAACCAATCCAATATCCGATAATAACCATTCCAATCAAATCATATCATTTCCATTTTTATTTACTCAATGGGGATACAATAATAACCTGGAGACATAAAAGTACACCGATCATATCGGTGCATTAGACATTACGGTACCCTCCAACCATCCAACCCAAAGGCATAACGACACTCTGATCATACTGATGCATAAGGCACATAGTACTCTCCTCACCTTGGACACATAACCCTTAAGTATCGATACCCCCTATAGGGCCATTAGGTTACCTATAGAGTAGACTAGAGCCTTACTGAAGCACAACCGGCACACCAGAAAACCAAATAAATCGAGGATTCCTACCTCGTCTCTAGGGTAGCTACCCCTAGAGAGAAACCATTTCCAAACTTGAGGTCTTTCACTTTACATATTAGTATTTTTATAAGGTGATCACAGATAACACATTGCATAATTATTCTCATTTTCATACTTACCCATTTTTTCATTATTTTCAATTATCCAAGTCAACCCTAAGGTCAATGGTCCAAAACAAGGTCAAAGAGAATACTAAGGTCAACCTACCAAAAGTATAAAGCCATTCTATGTCCAATTATTTACATTTAGGTGCACTAGGACAAAAATGACCAAAATGCCCCTGAGGCCAATAATTATCATATTATCATCTATTTAAATACTAAATCCATTTTATTTATTAATTTATCGTGAAAAGGCTAAAATGATATAATCTGGTTATTATACTATACCAATAAGTGTACCTTTGATGTTATGTATTTTATTATACTATACCTGTAATGTTAGGAATTTGAGTATATTTTACCTGTGAACATACCTATGATGTTATGTAATTGGTTGGGGTTAATGCTGAGACATAAATCATGCTATAAAGGTTATAATTGTGGTGTAGAGTGGATTTTGATTATTGCTTTAGAGAGCATCTTTGGATGCTTAGTTGATAAATATTATTATATTCTAAATAAGCATGCATAAACAGTAGGTAGTTTAGTGACTATTGCTTATTTGTTATGAATATTATGTTTAGATCATCTCATGTATATCTTAATATTTATATCATGTATTGTTATAATGCCTTATAGTTATTATATTAGGGTTTTCTTCTACTCATACTTTAGATAGTACCTCTGGGTATTCATTTGGTAAGTTCTATTGTTTCAGATGAATGAATATGAGTAGTCTATGATCTAGATGGAATTTGATTATCTAAATTATTACTATATCTCAATACTTGTATATGTATGTATATGTCTTATACAATGTTAATTGTATGCCTTGCTTGTGTTCCATACTGTTTTATTATATTAGTTTGGTATAAAGGGTTGCTCAATACCGTAGTATTGAAGGGTTCATTTTCGTGGGACTCTGCCTATTCAATGGGCAGTGGACTTTGTAGGTTAGTTTCCAAGTACAGTTGACAGTTGTCAGTCGGTTTTGAGAGCGTAGGAATATCCAGTGTCTCTTCTATTATCTGGTATCCGCTTGTATTTGGACTTTCATGTCCTCCTGAAATTTCTCTCTTGAGTTTTGGTAGATTGCTAATGTTGCTTTTAACTAACATCGTACTTATCTATTATCTTCTGTATTCTGATTTTTGTAGTTATGTTATTTAAATAAAGTAATATTTTAGCCTTAACACTTAGTATAAGAATGGCAGAGGATGCCAGACTTATACTGAGTGTGGCCATAACATCCATTATGTTGTAATTAACGCTTCCGCAAAACAAAAAAAAAATTAGTAGTAAAAATGGAGGTGTTACACATATAACGAAAAATGTGGTCAAACATGAAAATAACTATGATAAAATATGGAGGCAACAACATAAAATATGGAGACAACTATGGTGAAGCATAAACATAATAGTAGTGAATCATGAGCATAATAGTGGTAAAATATAATACAATAATAGTGAAATATGAAAACAATTATAGTCAAGCACTACAAGTTAGTTTTTTTTTTTAAAGAAAATCATAATTAACATTGGTGAAATATGATAACAAATATGGTGAAATACGGATGCAATTACGATGAAATATGAAATCAACAATAGTGAAACATAAGCATAATAGTTATGAAATATAACATAAAAGTGGTGAAATATAAAAACAATTATAATGAAGCATGGCAAGTAAGTTTTTTTTTAGAAAACTAATATTAGTGAAATATACTAACAAATATAGTGGTCAAGCAAGAATTTAATAGTGGTGAATTACAAAAATAAAAGTGGTACTATTAAATATCATAACAAAGTGGTGAAATATAACTATAAATATGGTTAAACATATGACAATATTTCACATAATAATTTTTCTAAACTAGAAATACACTAATATTAGTCTCTATTTGTAAGCAAAATTCGCAAGAATATGATTATATCTATATATATATATATATTCATGACCATAATTAAAAATAAATGAATAAATAAATAAAAGTGTAAAAAAAAACTAATGACTCTATGGTGAGAATTGTGCATACGGTTACACGATATACCAATTAAGTTGAAAGTTTATGAGTTATAAGTTATTTGAAGTACTGTTTCAAAAAAAAAATTATAAATTTTTTTATAAAAAAACTATTTACCAAATAAACTATTTTCTTCTAAAATAACTAAAACTAATTTATTGACGAAGCTAATAAACTAGAAACCATAGTTTTAAAATTTGGATCGATCAATTTTATCGATGAACAAGTTAAGTCACCAATTAAATTTTATATAACGATGCTTTAGATTTTCAAATTGTGCAGAAACAATCAAGAACTAGGTGAATTGACGAAAATAATGGTTGGATTAATAAAAAAATATATGTTGAGAATATGTGAGATTTGTATATAGTTTAAATTTGTATATATTTCCTTTTTCTTAGCATTGTATTTTGATCCACTAATTTTATTATTAAACTAACAAAGTAATTATAATATTAATTCGTCAATCGATCTAATTTTATATTATAAGCCCCCTTTTTTTTTACCTCATAGACGGCCGCACTAAAACATTAAAAATTCTATTTTAAGCCATATCGGTTTTAGCTACGGAGCTCTATTCCCGGCGGGAGAAGCAGCGCAAAGAATAGTGAAAGACAGAAAGACAAAGAGACATTAATAGGGCAATGAATGCACTGCAGATTAAAATCATCGCTAGCTCAATCATGTGATCCTTTTTTTTTTTTCTCGCATAATTGTGGTGGGCTACGAGAAACACGGCTTAAAAAAAATCCAAGCTGACATCAAGTTTCTCCGCTGTCTCTATGCTGACATCCATTTATCTCTCTTCTCATCATCCCACAGCCGTAGGCTAACCGACGTAGATCCTATATATATATTTACGAACTGCCGTCGCTATGCTGGGAAAAGATTCAAAAGAGCGAACCCTAGCCCGTTATTACTGCTGGTGCCGTCGTCGGTTATTTTATTTTATATTATTTTAAAAAATACATTAAAAAAAAAACTAACTGATTTCACATTATATACGACGAGCCACAACGATTGCGAGATAAATAGTCTTCAAGCCCTGCCTTAATTTCCATCGATGTTATGAAAATTATTACAAGTATAAGGTGCGTCAGAGCTGAATAATGCTGCAAAATAATATATACGCCTCTTTCTACTTGCGTAATTTTGCTGCATTTATACTTCAAAATAATTAATAATATATACACATATGAATATTCCTGTATAGATTGACGGTTCTTTGAACATGTTTTATTGTATGTCAAGGCATATGGTTATTTTTCATGGTTTTGATAAATCAGAAGAACAAAAAGAGAAGACATAATAATAATAATAATAATAATAATAATAATAATAATAATAATAATAATAATAATAATGGATTAGATCTCCTTCCACTGAGGTGTGAAAGATAAAATCAAGATAGTAATTTCTATAGTTCCGGAAAGAGGGAAATAAAAGTGAAAAAAAAAATACTATGAAAAGAAAAGAAAAAGGTGGGGGGAACAAATAAAATTGAAAAGATAAATCAGGTTGGCCGGGGTTGATGGTCAAGGTGTGGGGTGGTGTGCCTGCCACTTTCCTGCTCAAGGCATTCATTGCTTTTTGGCAATATTAAGGATTGATCATGCCATTCTATCTCATCATCTATAATTTCCGAACTTATATTATATGGGCGAGAAATGCGCTAGGTTTTTCCTTTTTCCTTTTTTGAATTGACGTGAGTCCTAATTGTTTGAAGCGATTTGCTATAATTTCGATTTATGAATATAATAAAAATTGAAGATACTAAATCACCGGAAATACTTGTTAATAACGATTATTTTAGAACACTAAAAAACGATTTCATAATCATACAAATATTAAAAAATAAAATAAAATTCAGTAGCACTTTTGATAACAATTTTAGAAAAAATTGTTATTAAACTCTACTTTCCATAACTTTAAGTAATGATTCCCTCAACTATCCTAATCATCTCATCTAACAAATGTCCTTTATAATTCTCAAATTGTACGTTGCTTTCCCTTATATCATCATCATTATTATATTTATACTTTATATCATCATATCATATGATTTGAAAGAGTAAAACTTCTATCAATTCTACGTACAAATAAATGATTCGAATCAGCTCATCGACACTAATATGTTGAATATAACCACAATTCAAATAAAGACAATCTATTATATTAGAGTCTCGAGCATATTCTACTATAAATTTGATAACAAACTCTATCACTTCTTTATATTCCCTAGACAAATGATTCAAAAACATATATAACCTTGCCATAGTTTTTCAATCTATTTGTATCCCACAAAAATTAAACAGTATAAGTGAGAGATTCCAAAAAGAAAAAAATCATCAACTGATCATGGTTAGAAATAATTCATATATGTATGATACATTAGGTTATTCAATTGCTACTAATATTAGCTATTACTAGAGATATTCATGTACATAACATTAGGTTATTCAAATAATCTATCTGATATTTTTTCAAATCAAATATCAGATCCAATAAATAAAAGATCAAATAAATTGATTATCCAACCTGACAAATACAAAAATATCCGATCCGATAAATTGTATACATATACATTCTAAACACTATTTATTTTTCAAAAAATTTTATTTTATCTAATCATGTATGTGTGTATAATTTAAAATGAGTGTTTATTGTAAGTAAATTGTACACTTTTTAATTATTATGTTGAGTATATAGTTAATTATTATCCAAAATTTAAAATTACTAATTAAATATAATGTAATTTAATATTCAAATTAAATTATTAGATCATATTTGTTCATATTGGATCAATTTTTATTTTTTGATCAAATAATTTTTTATGCAATATTTCTCAATTGTGGTCCGCTCGAAAGTTTTGAATATCCAACGGATTATTTGTCATTCGATCTAAAACTCCGGATATCTAAAGTTTTTTTTTCCGGATATCCAATTTTTTAAATATCCAAAACTTTTTACCGGATATCCGATCTATGAACACCCATAGCTATTACTCATAAATAACTTGTGTTTTTGTTATTTATTGAACCATGAATCATGATCATGAGTGGTAAGCATAAAACTACATTATGTTTTAATTCCTTTTGTAAACTAGGGATAGGTTGTTCCAATCCTTTGCATGACTTTTTATTTGATTGAACATTTATGATAAAAAAAAATAGAAGGAATGTTGTAATGTCATGTTACAACTACCTAAGCCTAGAACTTGAAATGTTACTATTGAATTACTAGGAGACAATCATATATCATATTAATGACCACCATTATAATTATCCCATTTTACCAAATTAGGGATTTGGTTAGGAAGAAATCAACTAGAGGATGTTGAAACAAGGTAACAAAAGAAAATAAATATGATATACATATAGGTATAACATTACTACAAAAGAGGCATAGACAACACTGAAAAAGAAAGAAAGATGGTGGAAGATAAAGTCTATGTAGGCTATAACCATTTATACTATGGACGACAATTTAGAACACATTTGTCTATAACAACATAAAAATTAAAAATGACGTCTTAAGAGAGAGTGTAGATGGCAGTTTTAGTCTAAGATTATTGTCTATTACCTAACATATATTATGGTTTTAACAACAAAACACCATCTGAAGTCTCACATTTACTTCCCATTGAACTATAGACGATTGTTTTCACCAATATCAACCATCTATACATCTATGTTGCACTATAGTCAACTAATGTAAATCAAAATCATCATCTAAAACCTATATGGTCATTCCCGCGAAGAAATAGATGACAAAGATAAAGTATAACCACCATCTATAATGCTCTTTTGTTATAAAAAAAAATTACATTACACCTACTACTTACACCATTTCCAATTCCCTACAAATTGAAAACTGCATACATTTCTAACTAATACACCAACATCAATGATGTGTATCTCATCTCAGACTTTAAGTTTTCCACCATATATTTACATCAAATAGAAATTATATTAAAAAAAATTAGTATGCATATATTATACACCAACTATCCAATTATAACATCAATAAATTTACATTATATTATATATTTACATCAACTACTTATATCAATGGTAAAAATAGAGCAAACAAGAGATTTTTCAAACAATATATAAATAAACATACATTTTAACATGGTATTGATCATAATTAAATTTTATTTTTATCAACTTGGTCTCTCCTTTTCTTATGGGCTTAGCAAGATCTCTACCATAGAAAGTGAAAAGACCAAGCTAGATAAGATAACAAAGATTTTTCTTAAGGTCTCATGGTCTTGACATCTTCCTTATATTGATCATGTCATACCTATATGAAACTATCAAAATAATAATCGTGCATACATTCAAATAAGGCATTGATCACAAATATTTGTCATTCACAAAATTAATATGTAATTTCAACAAATCCTACTTTCTAAAATTAAAAAAAAAAATACTTTATAGTATACTTGCACACATCATTCATCTACATCATCTGGGGTGTCCACCTTCCTTATACACAAACTTTTATTCGAGTACATGAAATCCTTCTTTGTGATCATCATACACATAAATGTCATAAATAACATCATCAATATTAGATGAGGAAGGTAGTTCCATACTCAAAAAAATTTCCCCCTCTATGTTATCATCTTATTTCTTTCATGACAAAACTATGAACCATCATTTATCGATTGAATCAATAACATAGAACACTTATTTGGATTTTTAATCCAATATAAAAAGGTCATTTGTATCACCAAGTATGAAAATATCCACCCAACTTCCTCAGCATAAACACCATTTTGGTTGTCAAGTCATTTGCAATTGAATAAAGGAACCCTAAAGGAGATATAATGCAATAGCCATATATACTAAAGTACCTTGTAGTACATTATGGGTTCATAAATAAGGTTTTTGTTTCTAGCACTTTCTACATGCAAAGCTTCAAATGTTATACTCACACCATTATTCTTTAGGGTACTATTGTTATATTACTCTTTTATGTAGAAAGTACTACCATCAATCATATACGAGTTGTAGCACAATACATAATGATGAGGGGGGTTGTGATTACCAATTCAAATTAGTATTATAATCAAACACTTGTGATTCCATTCACTATAAAAATAAATTATGATGTTTCTATAATAGTAATTTATCGCTTCTAGATAGACTGTCAGCCTTGATCATATCCATGTGTTGCTACACAAATGGTTGGATATCATTTGTGTTATGAAACAAATATGAGTGAGTTTGTCTCATTGTGTTAGGATTATCAATTTTGAGAACCTAAAATACTTTACCCCATTTTCCTTCATCTAATATATCCGATTGTTATGGTTGAGGAAGACCTATAGTATTAGCACCTGGTAAAAACTCACAACAAAATTCAGTCATCTCCTCCACTAGATAAGCTTTATCAATACATCATAATGCTCTTCATATTGCCTTTTAAGAACTTTATGAACCTCTCAAATGGATACATCCAATGTACATGAATCGACCCACATAATCTAACCACCATAACCAAGTGTACGACTAAATGCATCATGATCACAAAGAAAGTTGGAGGAAAGTACAAATTGAGTCGATATAATATAACCACCATAACCTACAATGTGATCGACCTCTGAGGTTTAATAATATTGTCACATATTTCCTTTAGAAATGAACCAAATTGAGTGATGAAACTACAAAAAAGATTATAAAAAATCGAGTGTATAGCTACTGTAAACAAATCTTGAATGAGAACACGATGATCGTGTGATTTCATGCTCACTAACTTCAAATATTTCATTGAAACAAGGCTCTTGATGTTTGATGAATCTTATTTTAGAATCTTCAATCCTTTCAAAACTCACACAAAGTAATTTCTCTTTTCTAAGAAGATTATAACATGCCAGAGACAAAACTATTTTGCTACCTACTTTCTATGAATGTAATTATGTTCTTACACCCATCTCAATGAATTCTAACAAAGCATTGAATCCATCCTTGGTCTTATTTAGAATATTCAAAAGTGTATCAATTATACTATATCTGATACATTCTTATCAATGTGCATCATATCAATATAGTGTTGTACATATAAGTTTTTTCCAATATAGAAGGTCAAAGAATATTGATCTTTTCTTCCACCCACTTATTAAAACTAACTTCTAGTTCTTTTTCCTAAATGCACATTTAATACCTCAAATTTTAAAATATGTGGAGTCCCATGAGTGGATTTGGATCTCTTGCTTCTTTAATGTTTTCATTAAAAGCTTTTATTTTCTTATGATAATGATGATTTATAGTTAAGAACTTATTATGTCCAAGATAGGGGGTCTTCCTACTCTTAATATATGGATAAACTATGTGTTATCTTTACAAATAAGGCAGGTATAATGTTCGTGGATACTATAGCTAGAAATATTACCATATTCCAAAAAATCATTTATTGTGCAAAATAACATAACTCTCAATTTAAATGACGATTGGGCACGTGCATCAAATACTTCAACTCAATGATCCCACATGTACTTTAAATCCTCAAAAAGGCGAGCAGGATAAATATCAATATCATTACCATGCTGATTTGGACCTAGTATAAGGAAAGATATTATCATACTTTCTCACTTCATACACAATGATGGAGGGAGATTATATGTCACTAAAATAATCAGTTATAAATTATAGTTTATGTTCCCATTGAAAGGGTGCATGTAATACCTTTTTTTTTATAAAACCTAACTAAGAATCTAATTACAACTTGATGTGTTATGCAAACTTGATCATATAAATAATGAGTGGATGATATAGGTTGGATGTGTTAATTATGTGTGTTTAGGTTGGGGAGGAAGATGGATATATTAACTAGGTAAAAAGAAGAATAAGAAGGAAGATTAGGTTTTTTTTTTGTGTGTGTTGGGAGATCAAATAGAACCCATGTACCAGACGATAGGGAGTCGAGGCACAAAGTCGATTGTAGATTATATTTATATAAAAAAAAGTCTTCAAATAAAAGTGTCATGTAGTATATTACCTCATTAATTTTTGGAAAAGGTGTAGGGATACTTGATGTTGAAGGTGCAACTAGATAGTGAAGAAGAAAACATTTCATCCAACCTCCTAAGGATCCCCTTTTGTGATTCCCTTAAAATCCCATTTCTTTTGTTATGTTTTTAAAATTTTCCTTTAAAGGGTTAAAATTAGGTTAATGTCCAAAAACCATAAACAGAATTAGCTCATAATTATATGTTCTACGTCGGTCACCATACACTTATGAGCCCATTGCATATGACAAAAGAACATTTGAACCTTATTTGTCAAAAGCACTGGGTGGAGAGTCCTTTCTCAAACCATCCTATTATAAGTAAGAATTTTTTTAGGGATAATTAACCATACTAAACCAAGTAAAGAAATATAGTTTGCTCCTTATAATTTGCATTTGTTATCACCTCTTTCGCATCTTCCCTAGCATGGATCTAGACATCAACTTGTTCTAGAGGTATATGTGGCTTCTAAGTTTTCTATTCTTCCTCAATACACTATTTATCTTAATGCATAATGTAAATATACTCTCTATCTTCCTTGTTTCATCTATGCCCCATCTTTTGAGAATAAATGTGTTTTAGTGCATTAGCTATGTTCTTATCACTCTTTTCCTATCACATTGAATAAATAGATTAGGTTAATTTGAATTATGAGATAACTATATGATAGATATATTAAAAAGTTAATAATAATGATGATGATGATGATAATAATAATAATAATAATAATAATAATATATTCTTATGTACTTCAAATTCCTTTAAAATCCTCCATGCACATAACTCCCTCCATTGGTTGAGGGACATCACATCAGTGTATAGTTTTGGGTGTGAGGTTATGATCATACCATCAACTATGTACATACAATTTTTATGCATCCACAACTTCTAATCCATCCAGAACTTTCACATTTGACCCATAGAAAGCTTCTTGTGTTGTTTTCCCACATTAAATCCTTGTTAAAATAGTAAAGAATCAAATATTTAGTATGCATAGAAAAAATGCATATGCTAATAACAAAATAAAATATATCAAATATTAAAATCATATCATAGTATCATCCCACACCCTAATATTTAATTATTTTGTAACATCCTTATAATAATAATAAGTGATGGAGATCTGTGCACAAGTTTTAGATTTACAATAATTAATGAACACATCTCTATTGTCACCCATTGGATACACTTAAGTATCAAATTCAATATTAGCTTAATACTCCTTTCTCTATTTCTAGAAATGTGCATCAACCTAATTCTTCCTCTTTTTACTGTATTTCCTTCATCAACATGTATACCATCTTGGTGAGTATTTATACCTAAGATAGAGAATCACATATATAGATCAAGAAGTATTTCGTTAAAGGATGCTATGAAAAATATAAAAACAAAACATATGGATTAATTAAAGCATGAAATGTATAATGAAAAATATATAATCAAAACATATGAAGTAATCAAACCTTTCATCTATGATGCATACCATCTTTCTATATAAATTTAGATTCAAGCACATATAGAACCCTTATTCACGATCATTTTATACATAGAGGCCATAAATAATGCCATCATGGTTGGTTGAGGAAGATATATCAATTATCAAAATAAACTCCCCTTATATGTCCTCTTCACATTTTTTTGCATGAAATACCATGGACCACCAACTTTTTAGCTTGGTCAATAACATAAAATACATATTTTTCTTGTGAGGACAATATAAACAAATCCTACTGATGACTAAGCCTAGAAATATTCACCCTTATAAACCAACATCCATAGTACAAAACCCATTTTGGTAATCAACCCATTTTCACCCAAATAAAAGAAATATAAAAGTGGTATAGTCTAATAGCCATATGTACTCTATCACCTCCATAGTATATCATTAATGCATAAATAGGGTTTTTTCTCTGTTACTTGAAACATGCAAAGCTTCTAATACCACACTTACACTAATACTTTGCATGTTATTCTTTCCATCCTACTATTTTGTGTAGAAAGTATAACCATTGATAATATATGAGCTAAAGTACTACATCACTTCCCTATAAGGAGGGTGTGACAACAAAAATAAATCAATATCAAATTTAAATAATTGTGACCAATGCTATTAAAATCAGAATCCAAATAGTAGGATCATATGATCCTATGATCTAGAAGTACCAAATCAATTTGAATCAGTAGTAGAATTGATACAATAGAAGGATTGATTAAGATTAGTGGGATTACGATCCTACCAATCCCAATCAATCCACTTTATAAATTTAGAGGGCAGTAGGATTAGAGAAAGATCAGTTATAGGATCTACCAGTTATAACCAAAGAACTTTTTTAGCTTGAAAATTATAAAATAATATTTATTTTATAGAATAACCTTAGCTTGAAGTCTATTTTTTGTATCATTTGCATCCATTTCGTTTATTCCTCGATCCCCTTTTCTAGAAATTTTCTTTTCTATCATTAATTTACCTCTTCTCCTAATAGTACATCATTGTGTTCAGCATGGCAAGACAAGTACTACCATAAAACATTGATCTGAAATAATGCAATGGTGGATTCATTCTCCAAAAATATGATGATAACCATGAAAAACTCCAAAAACCCAACTATAGTAGCACCCACAAAGTTCATTTTTTCTCCTCTTAATTTTGAACCAAGTATTTTCTAAAAAGTATGTCATTTGGACCTGACTACACCATTTTTTTTAGTTCCAAGCTTGAATAACAAATTAATAATTTTGGTTATTTTTTTGGGATGAATTTTTATCATAGTTATGATTCTAATTCACGAGTTTTGTGCTTTGCTCTAATGGGATTCTACTCATTTTTTGTATATTTTTTAAATATTTGATTTTAATATGTTGCTCTATGATTTATTATTAAGTTTTTACTATTATATTGTGTAGAAATTGAGTATCAAACAAAAAAAAAAGCAATTATTGATCTGTGTATGTTTCCATATTAAACTCAATTAATTAACTATTTGAATGCTTGACTAAAAGTTTTTGGTGTTATTTAAATATGAATAATTTTTAGTATACAGATCCTAAGGGATAATATTTTTTTTTCCATTTTTGTAAGATCTTATGATCATGAGATCTAATTATATAGTATCCTATTGATCCTACATAGAATCCATATCCTGATTGTTAAATTCACCAATTCACTAAAAAAAATTATTTTATGGAAGCATTGATACAAAAAAAAAAAGAAGAATTGATAAGACGAGAAAGTGCCACCACATGCTCCCCTTTATTCTTCTTTAATGATAAAAAAATGGAAGAATCTCGCCAAGCCCACTGAGGAACATAAGATCTTTGATGAGTAAGTTACAATAGAGAAGATACCAGCTCTATTGGACTCCCGTCAGAATGCACTTAAAAATTCAGAGGAAATCACTTTTAAAAGTAGTGTTACAACTCGTGATAAATATTCGAATTTGCGATCTCAAAATTCAAACTCAATGATGCATCCATCTCCTCCATCTACTTTGATTGGTTTAATAGTAAAAGAGATGTCTACCTTCCCTAATATAATCATGCTTACTAAGTCGAAGAGGGTGAATTTAGAGCATCACAATCATCATACACCTTTTCCCTAACATATCTCTCATTCAATTCTTATGAATTGGAAGGATACATTGATCAATAACCAAAAACTAGATCACATATTACCACTATATTGTGTACCACCTTCGATCATTGATGGACTTATGGTACAATTAGATGTGGATGAATGGAAGGCAGAATCTTAGTACTAGTGGTTCTCATTGATTAAGGTTGTATTTGGTACCAAACCATCCTTTACACAGGTGAAAAACTATGTTAAGAATAATTGGAATAATGTATCTATGTCACACATACACCTTCATGATGGTGGTTTCTTCGTTTTTAGATAATAGAACAAAGCTTACTGCAACCTAATCTTAAATTTTCCATATTGGAGTTTTATGAATTTGCCTCTTATTTTGGATCACTGGATAGAGGACTTTGAATTCAAGATGAAACAATTCCAATTTTTGGGAATAGGGATTAAACTCCCAGTCTTGCCTCTTCCCAATGTGGTCTCTAAATTCTTTGAGTAGGATAACTATTTTCGTGGGTACTCTAGTGTGCACTAACGTTGTAATTGCCACTAAGTCTCAAATATCCTTCCCTAGAATTATGGTGGAAGTGGATGCACATAAGGAACTAGCTTCATCCATTCTAATTTGCACACTTAATGGAAAATTTACACTTAACCCATAGAATATGAGTAGCAACCATATATGTGCTTACTATGCAAAAGTTTTGGCCCTATTATTAGCTAGTGAACTAGAAAAATACCGTTGAAAAACCTAATGTAAAAAGTTAATGGAAGATTATAATAGACAAAAGGAAACATAATATTTGTTCACCTAATATGTCAAATAACACTATTATGGAACCTGTTGTTACTCAACAACTAAATATGACAATGAAGCACCAATGAGCCTTCTTTCATCTCACGAATTTACCTAATAAATCACTTTTATGATGAGACCAACGTTGCATAACATGTATGTTTCCAGTTCTGAAGAGTTTATTTTATATGGTACCTTAGCACTCGAAATTCTAGAACCATATCTAGTGCATGTACATTGTTCTTTTGGAAAGAAGTTCCTACCACATCATGTTATAATATTTTCATGAAGATAGGAAGTTGGAATATTAGAGGATTAAATAAGCCTAATATACAAAAAGAGGTGAAGCTCTAGATGCAAAGGAACAAACTGTCCTTTGTCAGTCTCCTTGAAACTCGAATAAAGGAATAAATTAGTAGTTGTTAATTTGCATATTAACAATAAGTGGGCTTAGATCAACAATTACTCCCACCATTATAATGGTAGAATTTGGATATGTTTGGATAGGTAAGTGCAATGTGTTCTCAAGGAATTATGTGTCTTGTTACTAACCTACATAAATCAAGCTCATTTCATATGACTCAAATATATGGCATCAACACTAGTTTGAGTAGGAAGTCTCTATGGTATTGAGTTGGCTATCAAATATTAAAGCTTCTCAATCCCCTTTGATTCTTTTAGGTGATTTCAACATTATCCTCCATTCTTAAAAAAAAACCCATGTGGAGGTTCCTTATCCCCAAGATATTTTTGATTTCAATGATTTTCTCTAAAATCTTATGGTTACTGATATTAACTATTCAGGTGGTTTTTACACTTGGTTGAATAAGCAATTACTAGATTCTCAGATTTATTGTAAGTTAGACATGGTATTAATAAATATTTAATGGATGATCATATATCTTAATTCCCGTGTTTTATTTGAAACTCCCCATGTCTATGATCACTCCTCCATGATACTATCCATTGGCTCTAGACCTTATGTAGTCAAGAGACCATAAAAATTATATAACATATGGGAAAATGATGATGTTTATGCATACTTAATTCAATCAATTTACCTCCAACCTACAAGAGGGTATATTATCTTTGATTTTTTATGGAAATTGAAGATTTTTAAATCTAAGCTAAGAGTTCTTAATGCTCACAAGTTTGGTGGCATTAGTGATAGAGTAAATAAGACTTTGGATTAATTCTAAGCAACCTATCAAGCCATAAAATTAGATCCTATGAATATTGAGATTATTTAAAGGGAGAAAGAGGATCTTAAACTCTTATACCATTATTCGAGTTATGAGGAATCCTTCTTTAGGCAAAGGTCTAGAATTAACTGGATTAATTTGGGAGATAACAATACAAAACATTTAATGTTTTTTTCTAAGGGTCAAACCCATAGGAATTCCATCTACCACATTGAAAATCAATAGGGTATGTTGGTTACTGATCCCCAACACATCAAGAAATTGTTCCTAACTTTCTATAAAAAAAAAACTTGATGATTTCTTCACATGTGCCTTCTTCTAATTTGGATCCCCAAGTTTTTCCTAGAGGCCACATTATTTATGATTCTCAACGAAAGATCTTCCTCTAGTAGGTCTCAAAAGAGGAATTTGAGTAGGTTATCTTTGCTATGGGAGATGATAAAGCCCCTAGCATTGATGGTTTCAATGCTTTCTTTTACTTGAAATGTTGACATATTATAGGAGATTACCTTTAGAGAATTCTTTGAGATTTTTTTTCTCATGCATTCTTCCTAAAAATATTAAAGTGTCTTTGTTTTTATTGATCCCTAAAGTTGACGAAGCTATTAAAGTAGAACAATATATACCTATATCTTGTTGTAATGTCCTTTACAAGGAAATCTCCAAAGTCCTAAAAGACCTAAATCAACCCATTTTCCCTACCTTGGTTGGACCTTCCTATTTTAAATTCATCAAAGGTAGGTGTATAAGGGATAATATTTTGCTTGCTCGTGAACTTGTTCGTAACTATAGTCAGAAACGCATATCTCCATATCTCCCTAATTTATTATGAAATTAGACTTGAGGAAAGCATATGAATCTATTGAATGGTTCTTCATGGAAAAAGTGCTTCATGTTCTAAGGCTTCCATTTTGTAAGATTGATAATGAAGTGCATCAATATAGTCAGTTATTCACTATAAGTTAACGGAATTCCCACTCCACCATTTGAGGCAAGAAGAGATCTTAGAAAAGGTGACCTTATTTCCCCTTTATCTATTTGTCTTATTAATGGAGTATTTGAATAGAATTCTCTAGTGCTTGCGGTAGAATCCAAGGTATAAGTCTCATCCCAAATGCAAGAAAATGAGAATTATTAGTCTAACATTTGTAGATGACCTATTACTATTCTCACATGGTAGCAAAACCCTCCCTCAAACAACTCCTCTCTTCCTTCCAATAATTCTCTACTCTGTCTGGTTTACAATTGAACAAGGATAAAATCCACCTATTCTGTGGTGGTTTATTTCATGTAGAGAGAATTTCATTGGTGAATGCATTTCATATAAATGAGTGTTCACTGCCTATCACCTATTTGGGAATCCCCCTATCTGGCACAATGATTTCTAAACACCAATATATTGATCTAATTGAGAAGATGAGGTCCAAAATGAGACCCTAGTCTATCAAAATGTTATCATATGTTGATTGGTTGCATCTTATTCAAGCTGTGCTATTTGGCATATAAGATTACTAATCATAAATATTCATCCTATTTGTGAAGATCATTACAACAATTGAAGCACTTTGTGGATCATTCTTATGGTCTGGTTCCACATATGTGATAAGAAAAGCACTGGTTTCATGGTCCAAAGTTTTTTCCCTTATTGATGAAGGAGGTCTCAATCTTTTTAACATTAAGATCTAGAATAAAGAAGCTATATGTAATTGGTTATGGAAACTTGCAATGTAGAAGAATATCCTTTGGGTCAAGTGGAGTCATGAATATTATTTTAAAGATACTTCACTCTGAGAGTATATGTATAAAGCATCCTCCCCATGGGTTATGAGATACATCTTGCAACTTCGTCAACTATTTACTTTCCACACACTCCAATGAGCTTGCACTATCAAGGATAAATTTAGCATATCAAGATGCTACCATCAAAGGAGATAGAGATGCATCAAAGTTCCCTGGAGAGTTATTACATGGCCTACAATCCGAATACTCAAACACCAATTCATCCTTTGGTTAGTAGCTCATGAAAGGTTGGCTACTAAAACATATCTAAGGAAGTTGGGGGCTATGGTTCACCTATCACGTGTCCTTTGTGAAGATGCAAATGAGGACGTAGATCACCTTATTACAAAATTTCCATTCTCATGATATATATGGAATTTGATTGTAAGTAAAATGGGAAAGGGTCATATAGTTCGAGATTGGTAAATATAAGATGGATAACGAGAGAAAGAAGAAAACCTAAGGAGAAAACAATGCACTCAAAATTATTTTTACTCCATTTTTGTATCATGTATGGAAGGCGAGAAACACTATAATATTTATATTCTCCAAGTCCCCCCTTGAGAAGGTTTTTAATTAAATTGTTTGTGAGGTATCATATAAGATAACCAATATGCATGATAGCTTGAGTTTTCATAATTTTAAGTTTAGCAATGGATTCACCCCATGTATATTATAGTTTAGGTGTGTGTGCCTTAAACTATTGATTATAATGCTTTCTCTTATGGTATTAATAAATATCTCATTAATTACCAAAAAAATAATGGGTGTTATCGCCACACTTATCATAATTCTACCATCCTCTAAAATTCTTATACTAAGTGCTAAGGTTAAAACATTACTTTACTTAAATTAATAATTACAACATAAGAACAGGATATCGATTTCATTATAGATTAACATTGTCATGATAAATACAAGAGATCAGGTAAAAGAGTTACAACATTAAAAAAGAAGAAATAGAAGGGAACATAAGAATCTAAGTAATATCTTGATCAAAAGATGTTAAGGCGAATAACAAATATTCCTAACTCTCAAACCATATGAGAATCCATCAAGCCATTCCCTTAAAGTAGTTTTTCAAGGTAAAGACTTCTCCTTGAATAGGAAGGGGATCATAAAATAGAACCTATCAGTAGAACGATACTTAGTAAACCACCACAAAACACTAGTATGCAACTGCCATATGAGATATACAGAGAACAACGCAAAGTATCATGGCATAACACATCAATTAGTACATACCTAGCCAAGAGCCACATTAATACTATAAATTTTATCATACTAGATGTCACATGATCAACATATCAAACTTAACTATATTATGAATATTTCATGATCCACTTATACCAAGGGTATCCCACAAAGAAACGAAACAACAACCAAAATTAAGGGATCTTCCCACAACCATCTCTATACCACTTATCATGATAAAAAAATTATTAATATAATTACCAATCAATATACCAAACCACAAATTGCAAAAATCTATTTGAATAATTATATAATAGTAATTCCATTTTAAATTACTCAAGGGGTTACAATAATAGCCTAGAGGCATAAAAGTTAATATCCTCTCAGCTTATAACCCAGAGATGTACAAGTAATCTAGTCATACTATTTTAATAAGGGAAAACAATTTCCTCCCATCCTAGGACATCTAATCCTCAAGTATCGATACCCCTATAGGGCTCATAGGTCACTTATAGAGTATCCTAGAGCCTTAATCAAAATGCTGAGACATCTAATGAAACCACCAAGCCGAAACGAGGCCTTCAACCTTATCTCTAGGGTGGATAACCCTAGAGAGAAAACCATTACCAAAATCAAGATATTCCATTTTAAATATTAGTATTTTATCAGGTGATCATAAATGTCACATATTACATAACAATTTTCATTTCCATTATTAACGTTTTTCTTTTATTTTCCAATTATCCTAGCCATTCCGAAGGTCAAAAGTTAAAGCCAAAGTCAACACTAAGGTAAACCTAATAACACACTAAGTTCATCCTATATTCAAATATTCATATTAAGTGCATTAGGTTGAAAATGACAAAAATTCCCTAAAAACCCTAATTTCACCATTAATATCCAATTGCGTACCAAACTTAGGTATCCTAATAACTTTTTACGAAAGGCTAAAAAATAATATTTTAAAATATTTTAGCATATGGTCAATTTTTTAGGGTATAGTGATTAACTATATTTTCATTATGCATGCATTTTGCCATTTACGCGTACTAGCCCAAATCATACGCTTCTAATGTGTCATAAATTCTATGCAACGCATGCCTATGTATGAATATATCATTTGATAATGAAGATAACATATAATAACGTGGTGCAAGCAATAATAAATTACTAACCCTAGAGTATGTAAATAACAATGATCACAAATAAATTCTAATTCTACATTCATACTATCATGCCATGTATATGTCAACCCTAGCCACAACATGTAGCAATACTCATAGTACACTTGAAAAGTTTGTATACCCTATCAAAAACCTAAACATGCAAATGTTAACCATTCACAAATTCCACAAGCATCTCTCTAGTATTTAATCACATATTGAGGATATGTACTAACTATTGTAGATCATGTCTTCCTCTTATCCCACATTTCCATAACACTTGCATATTATTATACTCATAACAAGATTCTAAAATATTTCACATGCATATATCCTTTCAAATACCCACATGCATAGGCATACTCTACGAAACATAACAAACGTCTATGTATCACCATATGGGTTCATATTTTAGTAGAACCTATCCAAGCTAAAGCAAAGGAAATAAGGAAAAAAACAACCCAACTAGTCTCCACTCAAACCTCCTAAAACTCCTTAAATCAACTAAACAAATATGCTAGCAACTAATTGATAACCATAAGCTAAATCAACAAGAAAAGACCATATACATACACAAGATTACAACTTCACCAAGGTTAGAAAATGGAGAAGCTTATGTTTCCAAGGCTTAGCAATGTGAGATATTAATGCAAGGAGTAACTAAGAACAACACAAAGTCACCCAACCAAGGGTGGAGTAGCGTGTAAAGTTCACCCAAGAAGAGGGGGCAGTGGTAGAAGTTCACGTAGTTCAAGGGTGCAAAAACATTTGCTCATACAGATGGAGGTGTGTAGCTTACACAACTCACACAAAAGGGGCTTGGAAATGTGAGGTTGGATAGGAAAATAGTGGCTCTTGCGTGGGAGACTCACGCAGCAAGAGGAGGGTTCTATTGGGGTTACACTTAGAGGCTTATATAGAAGATGGTGTGAAAGAAGGAAAGGAACACCAGAGTCAATAGTAGAGGTATGGAGGTGAACAGGAGAGGAAAAGGCAGAGGAGAAAAACATTATAGGAGAGGAGGATGAGGAGAAGGAAATAAAATAGAATAGAGTAGAGTCGCTAATTAGAGTAACTAGACTGGAGAAAAACATCTAGTTAGTAGAGCTAGGGTTCCAGGGTAAAACTTATGTAAGTTAATGTCCAACCTATAGTTAAAACTAATAACCTAAATTCTATCCATATTTTAACCTATTAAAATTTATATATAATTTTTCATAATAATACATTTAATATAGAATCTCTTATAATATTTATCGTAATTAATTATATATGATTACCAGTTTTATAGTTAGGGTTTCTAGAGTAAGGTTTTTATGGGGTATTACACTAACATCATTGATTACAATGATGGCCAGTCTAAAAAGGAGTTATCATATCTATCTAATATCTAATTATTGCTCTTAGATGTATTCAAAGCCCTCAAAATATCCACATGTTGATCCATATATGGATAAACAATATATTCATTATGAAGGATATAGAAGTGAGCTTAAGAAAACATTTCACCATCATCAACAATGAGCATGTGAAATCCTTTGCACCAATTCCCATGTTACTCAACACAAGAATGTTGTGGTTTAAAAAGACCTATCATATTAGCATTGGGTAAGAACTCACAATAAAATTATGTCACCAAATCTAGTGAATAACTCTCAATAATGCATCATTTTAGGAATTTCATATACCTCTCAAATGGATACATCCAATGTAAATAAATTGATCCACATAATCTAACCTCCCTAACCAAGTAAATTGTTAAATGAATCGTGATTACAAAGAACAATGGAGGAAAATAAATCTCAAACTGATATAACACTACCCCAAAAAGTAGTTTTAATAACGGTTATTTTACAGTTTTAATAACGGTTTTCAACCGTTATTAAAACGCCCGTTATTAAATCTTTAATAACGGTTCATAACCGTTATCAAAAATATAAAAAAACCCGCCAATATGAGCATAAAATGAATTTTTAATAACGGTTTTTGAGAAAAACCGTTGTTAAAAAATAGGGTTTTAATAACGGTTCTAAAGAAAACCGTTATTAAAAAGTAGGTTTTAATAACGGTTCTTACGTAAACCGTTATTAAAATACAAGAGTTTTCATAACGGTTCTAATGAAAACCGTTATTAAAATGCCAGAGTTTTAATAACGATTCTTATGAAAACCGTTATTAAAATACCAGAGTTTTAATAACGGTTTTAGAAGAACCGTTATTAAAACATTTTTTAATAACGGTTCTGATGAAAACCGTTATTAAAGCCTGCCTTTTAATAACGGTTTTCTTCAGAACCGTTATTAAAACTTCAGTTTTTTTTTTTTTAGTTATTGCAGTTTTGTTCCTGCCCACATACACAGTTGTATGTTCAATAATTACCAAATCTGCATTGTAAAACAACATCAATTGATAACATATCTGCAATCACACCATAATTCCATTCAATCCCTTGTTAATACACCGGACATATATACTCAAGAACAAAATTAGTAGGCATACCACAATTTGGTAGCTCTACACACCAAAGCAAAATGTTTATAAATCTAGCTTAATTACAAGACTTAAAGACATAGACAAAATACAAGCCTGCAGAACATATATGCATGTAGATTATATAGATCTCTACCTAATACCGAATGAATGAATGCACATGCTTGGCCCATTGCTCTCTCACTTCATCAATTTCTTCAACACTGTATTGCTGGCCTTGTGCATAATCATCGGTGAAAAACTACAAATCCCAAGTTTTGATTAATATACAGTTAGCACTTACGTCAAGTATCAAACATATATGTCATGATTCATTAATTAATAGAAAAATATCGAAAAGAAAACATACATGGCTTGGATCTATGTTGACCGATCTATTTTGGACTATCAGATCCATTGATCTACATACATAGTATCCACAATCTTTGTCGTTTTGCTGTTGTGGACACTGTCATATAAATTCAGTTAGCTCTCTAACTATTAGATATTAATTTTAATTAAAATAAAATACGAAATAGTTGCCTTCCTACTTACTATGACAGGCTCGTATTGAACATTCTTTGGGTCTGGGACACCATTCTCACCTCTCCTTTGATACGCTGTCCGTAGTGCCCTAATAAATAGAGTTGGATACACAATATTGTAAGTACGCATATATACCTCAAATAATGAAAGCTAGCTAGACAAATATATGTATAAATAAGCTAATGAAGTAAGAAGTGAAAAGTATACTAACATGTCGATAAATTCCTTCCCACCACGACGAGCGACTTCAAAAGGCACGTCATAGGTTCGAAGGGAATCAAACACATAGACTTTATTAAGATCAGGTCGGACGGCGTACAAAACCCAATGTTCAGTTGCGAGGTGAGGAATGAGATAGAGCTTGTTGTGTCCCTCAATCAAAATGCGATCCGCTAAATAGTTTATGTGCCTACCCTCTCTTATTGTACTACCGTCAGCTATGTAGTATGGGCACACAAACACAATAGAGGACAGCATTCCCTCCATCGCAGCTCGAGTAGCTACCAACCTATGGACAACAAAAACAATGCATATTTGTTAATAAATAATAACTCATATAAGTGGTCATAAAAATTCCAATTGTATAAGTTAAGAGTACTAAAATCTCAAAATGAAATTATACTTACGTGACATAGACGGCGACACTTATGGTTGACATCCATTCTTGATTATAAATGTCGCTTATGTCAGCCGTCGATACCATGTAAGTAGCATCGTCCCTCCCAACATACTCAGGACGACAATCAATGAAAATATAATTGTCCCTGAGGTAGTTTTGGGCATAAAAATATAATAACGCTAATGCTGGTGGAGGTTGGCTTTGCTGATCTGAAGAAGGAATCTTTTGTGGGGCAACTGATTTTTCAGATTTAGCTCTCTTTCCTTTAGCAGCGCCCTTTTTTGTGTTGCTCGTTCTGCTAGTACCTCTCTTGGTTTTACTAGCAGAAGCAGTACTCTTCTTTTTTGATTCCTTAATTGATAATATTAAACAAAATATATATTGAGCATATAAATATATATATATGAAAAAGGTATATATAGTGTAACTACTAAACAAGGTCTAATGAACATGTCAAATGTCAATACCTCTTCAGTAGTGAGACGTATTTGATCCGCAGGCCAAGCCACAAAGCTTCCATGAGCTTCTAGTACTGTGGTTGCCTCATCGCCCTCATTATAACAAGGCAAGTGTGCACTGCCAATGATTGGAGTGTCAATACTCACCGGCCTTGTATTTACGGCTAAATTATACCCGTGGATTGTCTGCATTTCAATACTGTGACTAATGCGGACCCTTCCTTTCGCCAAAATTGTTGAAAGGTCATTCGCTAATAAGTCACATTTATGCAAACCCTAAACAAAAATATTACACATTATTAATAATTTATTACACCGAATACATTTAATAACAATTCATAGTTTGTAATGCTTACCTCGGGAAGAGTAGAAAGAAATGCATCAGCTTCACAACTATCTCTGACGCTATTTACATTAGGTATGTGAAGCTGATCATGGTCTACTGAATCGGATGGCTTATACCCTTGAGATTTAATAAATGACAACTCTTGCTCCATTGTTGCCATCCGTTCAAATGCCACGTTCAATTTTTGGGTGAGGATGGCGACTTGCTCATTAGTGCTACGAGAACCACCAGATCGACCACATATGCTCGTTCTCGTAACACCCAATCCAATGCCCCTGTGTCTTCCAGGGTGTTCTACAATTCCTGTAGCCTGGGCCACAATGCTATATTGGTCCACCTCCTCACCTTCTGACGTTTCAAGTTCGTCCTGTAAATTTAACTTATAGGAATAAGCATAATATAATAGTTTTCTATAAGAAAACTAAGTAGGGTTCTAGATATCTACAAACTTACAATTTTTTTGGCTGCAACATCAACATATTCATTAATATATCCATCTCTTGTTGCTCTAGCCTTCTTCCATAATGTACCAATATTGATGGACGAGGTACATGGGTCCAAGTCTTGGGCTAGGAGCTACAAATCAAAAAATATTCTTAATTAAGAATATTATTATAAAATTCAACATTTACATATAAATAGATAATGACAAAATGCATACCAACTCCTCTTCAAGGCCCGCATAGCCTTTGCGAGCCATATTATGCCGATATTTATTTTGCTTGGCAATCTCTTTATTTTGGGTACTTTTTTCCTATGTGACAAGCCAAAACATAATGACATGGTTATTTCAATATTAAGCATAATACTGGGATTGATACAAAAAGTTTAATGGTTATCTAACAAGTACCTTAAAATCCACCGTAAGACGATAAGCAATGAATTGGTTCCAACTTTCTTGATCGATGAAACCGTATCGTTTGGGTGGGTTCTGTCGTACAGAACCATCCTTCTTTCTATACATTTTTCTACGAGCTAAATATGACCTAAATGTTCTTAGACGCTCCCCACAATGTCTAAGAAGCCATTTCTTCCTACTCTCTGGGACATTGAACACTTTCTGCAAAATAAGACATGTAGATGTATACCGATGATAATGTAATAAAATTAATAACATTTGACATACAAAAATGATTACATAAAATAGCATTTTTACCGTGATTTCCTGCCAAATATGCTCCTTATGACCCTGTGGAACCTGCTTCCAATTATTATAGGAGATAGGAACACGGTTACGGGTCACAAGGGAAATGTAGGTCAAGAACATATCTGCGTAAGGGCCGATGGGAAGATTGTAAGTATTCCATCCCAAATCGACTACTTCTCCTCTATTCCTCATGTCTACGATAATTCTCATAATCGTAGGTCCCCTCTTCCCTTCTTCATCACTGCTATCCCTATCAATGTTTTTGTTGGCCATATCTCTACAAAAAATAAATAAATAAATTATGTTAGAATGTTATGTATTGAGCATAATAATGTACCATTATATTATCGATACGAATCACATGCTTAGAAAGAATTAATCTCAAATGTATCATGCTATTCTATATATATATATACGAATCATGTTAACACGTTTCCAAAAAGATATTAATACTAACCCTAACCCTAACCCTAATTAACCCTAATTAACCATAATAAATGATAAACCCTAACCCTAACCCTAGCTAATTAACCATAATTTATTATAATAAAACCTAACCCTAAACCACAAAAAAAACCTAATCCCTAAACCTAGCTAAATGTAATTAAAGCATAATATATAAATCATATTATTAATTATTATTATTATTATTATTATTATTATTATTATTATTATTATTATTATTATTATCATACACAATTATTTCTCTCTATTTAATTAATCTCAAATGTATCATGCTATTCTATATATATATATATACGAATCATGTTAACACGTTTCCAAAAAGATATTAATACTAACCCTAACCCTAATTAACCCTAATTAACCATAATAAACGATAAACCCTAACCCTAACCCTAGCTAATTAATTAACCATAATTTATTATAATAAAACCTAACCCTAAACCACAAAAAAAACCTAATCCCTAAACCTAGCTAAATGTAATTAAAGCATAATATATAAATCATATTATTAATTATTATTATTATTATTATTATTATTCTTATCGATCATATACAATTATTTCTCTCTATTTAATTATTCACTTTTATATATTCCTTATTCTCTATATCTATTTAATCCTCATCAAATAGCAATCATTAACATATGCATATATAAAATATATTTGCATTTCATTATATGACATTTCCTATATCTTATTGCTAGTGATCTCCTATACTTATTAATGAAAATATGTGTGTGTGTGTGTGTGTATATATATAGTTTTTATGAGTGAAAATGTATATAATTCTACACTCACATTCATATTATATATATATATATATATATATATATGTAAAGGTCTCGGCCAACACATGCATTTGTTAATATATAACAATAACGCAACAAATTCAACCAAAAACAGCAAAATTTTCAGCCAATACATTAAACAACCCATTTTCGAACGACAAACCACAATCTTTCAATAACGTACAAACAAACGAAACCCTGTACCAACATGCATGCATTTATATATATATACATACATACGTAGATAAAATGTTACGAGAAGAAGAACAAACACATACATAAAGTGAGCTAGCTACAAACACGACGGTGAGAAGGTTGAGAGAGGCAAGGGGCTTCAAACACGACAGAGGATGGTGCAAGTGCTAGATAGCTTCGGAACAATGACAGCACGCACATGCAGAGCCGGCAATGGCGGAGGCGTGGTGGAGAGTTGGCGGTGCGAGGGTTTCCTTACTTGAGAGGAGCCGGCCGGTGTGGTCGTGCGAGGGTTTGCAAGGAGAAGGAGAGCAAGAGAACGAAGGTGCAGAGAGTCTGAAAATTTTGGCACGAAACAGAACTGAACGAAATATAAGTTTGATTTTGGGGTTTTAATAACGGTTCCTGAGAGAACCGTTATTAAAAAGATGATTTAATAACGGTTCTCTTAGGAACCGTTATCAAAACATATTTTAATAACGGTTTCTGGAAGAACCGTTATTAAAATATTCTGACTTTTGACAACGGTTCTAATATAAACCGTTATTAAAAGATGTTTTGATAACGGTTTACCTGAAACCGTTATTAAAACATCCGTCCAAATTTTACGTTGCCCTTTTAATAACGGTTTTTAAATAGAACCGTTATCAAAACTTCCCGCCGATTAATTTCCACGCGTTTGACAACGGTTTTCGAACTACCGTTATTAATGTCCCGTTATTATAACCCGTTTTCGTAGTAGTGTAACATAGTCAAAATCTCACTCTACTATTTGTCCAACCTTGTAGGGTCAATAACATTACTATAAAATTATAACAACCTAAATTTTACTACTAAAAAAATATTTTTTTAATAGAATCATAATATCAAATTAGTCGGGTATTACCACCGTACTTGGCATAAGTCTGACTTAACATACCTCTTTACGTCAAATACAAGGCAAAATAGTTAAGAATTAAAATATGATAAATAAAGAATCAGAGAACTTTCATAAACATAGAAAAAGTTTGAAGATCAACTTCGAGTACAATATCAAAATACAACAAAAGAGATCCCATAGAAACAAGATTCCAAATAGGTATTTGGGTAAAAGCTAACCACCAGATAACATAACTTTATGCCCAATTTCGATACACAAGAGTCATTCCTCAGCATATAAGGAATCATATGTAGCAAAAGCATTCAACGAGTCCTTAACAACATGCACAAAAACAACCAGATCATCCACTCGTGGGAATAAACAACACCCATGAAAATGATGGTCAGCACACTGTGTACTAAGTAAGGTAACAATACACCCAAAGTAATGGAAAAAAAAAGATAAAGCATGTGTCTGAATTAATAATAAGTGATGCAAGGTAATTAAACATTGATTCCATGACTCATTATTAGATATAAATAAGATCCATTCTTTTATTTATATTGAGTTTAGGGACCCCGCTATTCTTAACCTGGTAGAATGAATAGAATCACTACTTAGGAAGGAATACAACTGAGCCACCAATATCATTTGGTAGAACAAACCCGACATATACCAAGGGAACACGCTCTCAACCACTATTCTTAAACCAGTGGAATAACTTGAAACACCTCATAAGAAAAGAACACGTATAAGACACTATTAATGTAATACCCCAAATTAAATGGGGTGTTATAAGGATTGATATGGTTACTTTTATCAACATGACATACCATTCTTTTGGTGATTTTATCCTAAGAACTCCACAATTAAGCATGTTTGCCATAGAGTAATTTTTAGGATGGGTGAGTGCAATACCCCGTTTTTAACTATTTTTAATTATGTGTAATTAATTACATAAATTATTATTGAATATTTAATGGTTTCAAGATTTTTTTTGGGTGATTCAATAGTAATTGCAAGTTTACGACCAGACACATTTTACTTAGAAAATGCTATTCATATTTGTAAAATTTTGAGTTACACCTTGAATAATATTCTTATAAAATTTTATTTAGGTCCTAAATAGGTTAAAATTTAAATCTATAAATTTTGGTTTAATTTTATTTTTGTTTTTTATTCCTTATGAATATTATACGTACAATATATAATTAAGGCATGCTAGCTGAAAGTCATATCACTTGTGTGTTAAAAACTCTTAACATTTATATTTAGGTGGGAAATGAATAAATAGGAGGATATGGAAATTTTTGTTATTTTAGGAATAGTTTTGGTATTTATTTTTGTAATTACCTTATAAGAATGTTAATTCATCGTCAAATCAATACTTTATATATCAACCATGTTCTAAATACATGAAATTTTACATGTGAGTTTAACATATTTTATTAAGGTTTTAATAAATGATAGTAATTTTATGAGCTTATTTCCTATTTTTCTTAATTTTATCCACTTTATTGATCTTTCCACCACTAAAAATAATCCATAAATCCTAAAATTATTTTTCATACACGAAATTACTTCCCCACACTTAAATGATTAGATTTTGTATCAATTTGACTATTTTATTATTCCTTCAACTAAATCTTGATCCAAACTCACTTTCATACACTTTCTACCTATGCTAATTGTGTTCTTTTGGCTTTTCTTGCATTGAACCTCCTTCACTTGCATTCCCTATGCTTAAATTTGACATTTGACCTATACACCACCACCTCCCCCATCCCTTGGTTTATTTATTGTTTTTCACAACTTCATTCAATGTAAATACACTCCACCACCTTACACACTCAATCACTTTTTTCCTTTATCATGCAAGTGTTGAACAAGCTACCTCTCCTCCTCTTGTGGTTGCAAATTTTTGGTTCCTCCATCCCCTATCTATACCCCATTTATTTATTTATTTTCATTTTACCTCTCTCTCATTTTCTCATCTTGGTTGCTCCTACCTCTATCTTCATTTTAGTTATTTTGCTAAGTGTTATTAAGCTTTATTAAGCCTAAAACTGATACCCATCCTCCTATCTATCTCCTTATTCTCTTATTTTCACTTTTAAATTTCCTTCTATCTAGCCTTTATTTATTTTTAAATGAGTAAATGAGGTTAGATTTTTGGTTAAATTGTGAAGTTGTCAGCTTTTGTCTCCTCCACTTATGTCTCCATTTTCCAAAGGCATTGAAGTCCTTTTGGCGATTCTTTATTTAATTTTTCTATTTTTGCTTGGAAATAAATAATCTATATGTTCCTACTAAATATGTAAAAATTATATGATAGCATGTTTGGGTTTTTCTATGTTATAGTTAAGTGTAACTTATGCTTCCTTATAATCTCATAAAAAAATATGCATGCATCATGTATTATTATTAATTTTTCTAAGCATGTGACTAGTATTTTTTATGCAAGAGCATGTTAAATTTATATATTTTAATATATTTATGATAGTATGCTAGAATAGGGTTGTTGTGATAAAATAATTATGTATGAGTAAGGTTTTATGTTCTAAATGGGCTTACTTGTGTTTTAGGGGCAAAATGGTAATTTTATCACTTCTAAAACAGTCCAGAATTGAAATTTTATATTAACTTACCTATTTTGATGTTATTTATTTTTATTATAAATTTTACTTAATTCTAATAACAATTGGTATTGAAATAAGAAATTATTAAGTATATAACATATAAGGGCATTTTGGTTATTTATGACTTATTATGCTAAAAGTATGAATAATAGGACTAGGATGACCATCATGGATTCCTAGGTTAACCTTAGCATTAATTTTGATTTTGATTTTGATATTTGACCTCATGATCAACTTAAATAATTAGAATTGGAATCATTATGAATTATATGATACCTTATGATCATCTTATTAAAATATTAATATCTAAAGTGGAAGACCTAGAGATTTGGGAATGGTTTCTATTTAGGGTTAGCTAACCTAGAGGCAAGGTAGGATCCCTTGACTTGGTTTGGTGGTTTTCCAAATGACTCAATATTTTGACTAGAACCCTAGTCTACTCTATAGGTGACTTACAGACCATATAAGGGGTATTGATACTTAAGGATTAGGTGTCCTAAGATGGGAGGATATTATGTTGTGTTGTTGTAACATTATGATTGGAGTGTATGTCTCTAGGTTATAAGTTGGGAGGATATTGTGTTGCTTTAGTGCATTGATATGATCAGTATACTTTATATGTCTCTGTGTTATTATTGTATCCCCTTGAATAATTAAAAGTAGAAATAATTGTTGTAAAAGGATTTAAATGGATTGTTTTGGTTTATTGGCTTGGTATATTAGATTTGGTATATTTTTTGGTAATTATCATAGTGCTTTATTTATCATGTTATATGTGCTATAAAGGTGGTTATTGTAAAAGGCCTTAATTATGGTTTGGTGCTTTCCTTTGTGGGACACCCTTGGTATAATTAGATTAATGAAATAGTAATGATATGATTAAGTTTGATATGATGAACTTGGGGCATATGGTATGATATGAGTTATGGTATGAATGTGGCACTTAGTTATGATATGTACTATTTAAATTTTATGCCATGATACTTTGTGTTACCTTATATGTGTTCCATGTGATATTTTTATGCTTAGTATTGTGTATTTGTTTACTCAGTGCCGTTGTAATAATGGGTTCCATTTTATAATCTCATGTCTATTCAATGGGCAGTATTTACCTTGTAGGAGTACTTTGAGGGTACAACTTGATGGATTTTGGTAGGGTTTGAGAGTTAAGACTATCCAGTGTCCATTCTCGCATCTTTTGATATGGATATCCTTTGGACTATTATATTCCATTCTATATTTCTTTCCCTTATCAGTTATAACTTTTTTTTACTAATATTTTATTATTGGAACAATTTAATTTTTTAATGAAATCTTTATCTACTTCTAATCAATTGTTGTTCTTAATATAAGTAGATAAATATTTTAGCCTTAACATTTAGTGTAAGAAAGATAGAGGAACCAGACTTATACTAAGTGTGGCAATAACACCCTAAGTTTTAAATGGTTTAGCTTCTGCAATCAACTCTTTTAAAAGAAATTTTCAGGCACTAAAGATGAGGGTGTTTTAGTGACCCTCTTAGGAAGCTTAAAAAAATTCTAAAAATTTCTTGAGAAGTACACGAGTGAGGATAAAATACATAAAAAAGGACTCGTCTTGATCTATAGGGGTATCAAATCAATCTAAAAATGCTCTAGGGTAGCTCCTGCGTGGTCGTATCGAGATGGGGTGTTATAATTATCATCTAATGGAATGGGCACAATACCTCTATCTTGACTCACATAATTTTTCACTTAAAGTGAATAATATCTTATCCAGTAGATACTTATTTCATAATAATATTCTCATTCATGTTAAGTTTAGGGACTCACTATTTTTAATCTATTGGAACAGACTAATGCACATCCTAGGTAAAATGCTCCCATGCCACTATTATAATCTAGTGGAACAAAACCACAGTATACCTCGATCCAACTCACATGATCTTTCAATTTAAATGATTAGTATCTTATTTTGAGTTTCTTATACCAAGATAATCATGAAACACTCATGTAGATATCCCAACACATAGTCAAAAACACGCAAATCACAACCATGAAGTTATTGGAATTTTTTCTCATAAAATGATCCATAATTCTCCTAAGAAACCCTTTACTTATTGTACTCATCATTATCTTGAATGTTTTATTATCATACCTAGCTTATTTAAAATCTACTTCCAATTTTAAATCACCAAATTTTTATTTTTAACCCTTATTAACCAAAATTCCCTTCTATTACCAAAAACCTTTGAATCTTATATTAGGTAACTTATGTCTTACTCAACTATCATTTAATCACGTTACTTATAAAAAAAATTTGATAACACCCTTAGAAACTTAATTATCACACCATGATTATTTCTCATATTATCATCAAATGACCATAATGCCTTACATTAGCTAAAATACTCATATTTTCCCAAAGACCTTACAAGTCCTAATATTAATGAATTTCAACCTTCAATATTTATATGAAATACATAACCCTATATATATATATATATACACATACCATATCTAGATTCATGCTAATCGACTAAATACACAAATGATACTTTCATGTTACTCTCATTTTCAAGATATCACGTAATAACGTCATTTTAATCAACATTATCCAAAAAAAATTACGAAATAGGATATCACATACAAATACACATTGCACATATCAACCCTAACTATGACATGGATCCTTAACAATAAGGACACCAATCTCTAAGCACGTAAGCCTAACTCATCTCCTTTGAGATCACCAAAAAATAACTTGTGAAAATGAGAATGAAACACAATTATAACTTAAGAATACAACCAAGTAAATGGGGATAATTGAAACAAGTGGAGAAGCTCAGGTTGTGTGGAAGTATGGTGAAATATATGGTGGTGCTAGGATGGACCATGGGGTGTTCTAGAAGGGAGGCACAAATGTGAAAAAGGCAATTCAAAGGGTATGGGTATAGCATGCAATGCATATACGGTTCAAGAGCATGGAAAATGCATAGGTGGGGTGTGTGAGCTGCTTAAAGGCAAGCAAAATAGGGTGTGTATGAGCTATGCATGAACATGGGTGGGTCATGCAAAAAGGACATGATTAAGGAGTGCGAGGGTTCATGGTCATGAACCTCAATGAAAACAATAGAGTTCACGACAGGGAGAAGTAAAAAGAAAAGGATTGGGGTGGAGATAATTGTGTGCCGGTAAGGAGGGATATTGGGGTGGTAGTAGTGGTTGGTTTTCCAGGGGAATGGTGGTATTTGGTGTATGGTGGTGGTAAGTGGAGTTGATGGTGGGTGGCCACAATGAACATATAAATAAAGGAAAGAGAAGAAGGAAGGTTGTTTTAGGTTGGTTATGCTCTACAGAAATGGAGGGACTGAAGGGTCAGTTGGTCATTAAATTGGGCAGATCTTAGGAGGGATATGTGTGTGTACATGTTTGCATGCATGGTGAGGAATGGTAAATAGGGCAAGTAGGGCATGCACGAGACGGGGTGCATGATCAAGGGAAAGGTTTGGGCAAAATTTTTAATAGACACATCCCTTTAAATGTGGGAGTTGATGGTAGTGATGATGAATGTAGGATAGGTAGTGTAATACCCCAAACTTTTACTAACCTTAATCCCAAGTATTTAATATGGTAACCTCATTCTAATATCAGAAAATTAATATTTCTATCTTACTCTAACTCCCTACTTCCTAAATCTTAGCCTAACCCTAATTTATATCTCGGGTTATTAATATATTTTCTAACCTAAACCTAATCCTAGCTAATCAATTAATTAAATTATCCTAATACCCTAACCTAAATTATTTTAACCTAAACCTAAATCTAAACCCAACTCTTTCTTTTCCCTTTCTCTTTTTCTTCTCCTTTCTTTATCTTATTTTATTATTTTCTCCCCGCCAATCCTCACCTCACATCACCTCTCCTCTCCTATTCTCTTCTTCTTGTGTGCACGCCTTCCCTGCCAAGCCTATCCCTCTACCCCCATCAACTCGCCCCTTTTCAGTTCTAGAGTCAGGGTTGAAATTTTACCTGATCATCTCACCTCTCCTCTCCCTTTTCCTACATACATGTGTGTATATAATACACATTTAATGCTTACATCTACCCCTTTCTCTCTCTCTATTTTTCAATCAAAATATTATACCCCATGCACAGCTCCCCCCTCCACCTTTTTCTTTTCCACTCCTAGACATCACCAAAACCGCCCAAGATCACCCTCACCAACGAGCCCAATCGAGGCAAAAACACCTCCATTGGTAGCATTTTCCACACCTTAACCCCTAGCATTGGCCACCTTTGCCATTACCTCACCCCTAAGAACCGGCCAAAACTAAAACAACCTTCCCCCAAGAACCAGCCAAAACTACCATAAGCTTCCCTTAAGCACTGGCTAAAGCCACCACAACCTTCCCCTAGGCATCAACAAAACCCATAGTTGCTACCCCCTTCTTTTGACCAAACCAACTGATCCTACCCCTCCATTCGACCATTTTCACCACAACACACCCCCTACCTACAGCAACAACCACCATAACCCACCACTACCTTTTGACCATTCCTATTATTCCTCACCCCTACCCTTAAGCCAAACCTACCATTGCCACCCTCCTTATTTTTTCCCCTTCAACCAATCCTCCTTGTTGCATAAAAACTTAGCTGAGACTTCTTAGAACCTCGGTTTAGTTTTTCCCACTATTTCACCCTTCCATTACCTTAAACCCTCCTTAATTATATCATTTAATTCTAATTATATTTTTTTAATTGTTCTTATGTAATACTCTGGAGATCCCAGAAAAGGCAGGATAGGATAAGCGTGTTTAGAGACCGGAGCCTTTCTCGCAAGGATACTAGTCGATGTTTTAGGGTTTTGTGCTAAATACTTGCATGGGTATGTGTATTATCATGATATTTTTATTATATGGTTAAATGTATGTTTTTAATGATATGATAAGATAATATGGATTATGTGATAGAAAGAGAGTATGGATAATGCAATATGTGTTAATATGATATTATTATGCTAGGTTGTATTTTTGTTGATGAGTATAACTTGTGGAAGATTATTATGGGCCTAATAGAGTATGATAAGTAGTAAATAAGTATATTTAATATGTGTGATGATAAATGGAAGATTTGGAAATAATGATATTAGGAATATAAGATTTTTACAAAATAAGGATTTTCGGCTATCTATAAGGGTATTTTGGTTAATATGAAATTTTTGGTATTTTAACCTATTAGGAGGATTAAATATGCTAATAATATTATGTAAAGTTATTAGAGTGATTATGAATGTCGTAAGTTCCCCAAAATGAGTAAAAGGCCTAAATTGAGAATAGTAACCTGAAACGGTAATCTTATTATCACATGTGTAAAACATTAGAATTAGACCACGAATTTTAGATATGTTGTTAATATTGTCATTTTAGGGATTTATATTGAATTTGGTAATTTTATGAGCCTTATGAGAAAATTTATAACTCACATGTGAAATTAAGGTTTTGGGAACTTTATGAATAGTAGGGTTGTAAATGAGCTGAGCCAGTTCGGTATTCGGCTCGGCTCGGCTCGTTAAAAGCTCGGTTTGGCTCGTTTGTTTAGTTAAACGAGCCTAAAATTGAGGCTCGAGCTTCGCTAGTTTATTAAACGAGCCGAGACCAAACTCAAAAAAGCTCGGCTCGATTAATTTTTTGGCTTTGGCTCGTGAGCTCGGCTCGGTTCGGCTCGTTAAAAGCTCGGTTCGGCTCGTTCGTTTAGTTAAATGAGCCGAGCCCAAACATCATTTTAGGCTCGTTTAACTAAACGAGCCAAACCCAAGCCTAGGGGTATTCGGCTCGGCTCGTTTACAACCCTAATGAATAGTAACTTTTGAGATAAGGCTATTATCCCACGTATAAGATGTGGGAGTTAGACCTTGAATGTTAGATATTTTAATAATAATAAAATTTGAGGCATATATACTAAATTTGATGGGCAAATGATCAATATGGGAGAAGTTATGCCTAAATTTTAAATTTAGGGTTTTGGGGAGATAAGGATCTTAACTCTGGAGAATGACTTTATGAATTGCATGATGTGCCTACCTGCTTTAATGTGTTTTGTACCTATGGATCAATTATTAATAAGATATTAATCATTTAAAGTGAAAGATCACGTGAGTTGGGCCAAGGTAATGTTTTTCAGATCCGTTCTATGGAATGATAATAGTGGCTTGGGAGCGTTTTGCCTAGAGGAGGTGATGGTTTTAGATATGTTCCATTGGATAATAATAGTGGATCAGGTGTGTTGTTTTTTAGAAGTTGCTTTTGTTTGTTCCACCATATTAAGAATAGTAGGGCTTTATCCTCATCGTGAATAAGAATATGAATTGAGTAACCTAATGGATAAGACGCTAATGACTTAAAGTGGAATAGTACATGAGTCAGGACCAAGGTGATATTTTTATATCCATTCCATCGGATGATAATAGTGACTCATATGTGTTATCCCTAAGAAGGTGTTTCAGTCTATTTCATCATATTAAAAATAGTAGGGTCCCTGAACTCAATGTAAATAAAAGAATGAAAATGATTATATCTAATAAACAGGATTGGATCAATATTAACCTTTTGAGACTTCTTGTAAACTGCATGTGTACTTATCATCTTTTATGACTGCATGTTTTTATCTATATCTTAATTTGATAGTGCGGTTACCTTACTCAGTACGTAACATATTGACCATTCTTTTCATGGGTGATGCTCATTCTCATGAGAAGATGATCTGGATATTTTTATGCATGTCTTTGTGCACCAGCTGGATGATTTTACTACTTTTGATACATTGTGTGGGGGAGGAATGACATTTTATCTGTACTAGGTGTTTGGGTGAAGAGTCATGTTATCCAGATGATACTTTTACCCAGATACCTTTTGGACTCTTTGATCCATAGTATCCCTTAGTTTGTATTCTATTATTGTAACCCAGAGTTAATCTCCAACTCATATTTGTATTTATAAAAGTTTCTCTCATTTCTAAATACCTTGTTTTACTATGAATAGTTTTAGCATTGTGATTGATGTAAGGATAGTTTGGTAAATTAGACTTACGTCAATTATGACGGTAACACACAATATTTTTATTATATGCTTCCATTGTAAATCAACAAATTTCAATAGTAAATTTAGGGTGTTAAAAGTAAGGTTGTTAACTAGCTAAGCTAGCTTGGGGGCTATTTAGACTTTACTCAATAAGGGCTTGGCTTGACTCGCTTATTTAACTGAACGAGCCTAAAAATAAGTCTTAAGTTCTTTTATAGTGCAAAATCTCGTTAGCTCGGTTCATTTATCACAAAAACTTGCGAGTTGGCTCGTTAAAAGCTCAGCTCATTTGTAAACGAGCCAAGATTGAACTTTATTTTTAGGCTTGTTCATTAAACAAGACAAGCCCAAGTCCACCCTGGCTCGGCTCAGCTCGTTAACAACCATAGTTACAAATAGGTTCAGTAGGTAGGCATAGCGGAAGGGATTTGGTCAAAAAGAGAAAAAATCCATGCAAGGAGAATAAGAAGAAGAAGAAGAAGAAGAAGAAGAAGAAGAAGAAGAAGAAGAAGAAGAAGAAGAAGAAGAAGAAGAAGAAGAAGAAGAAGAAAAATGAAGGTAGGAGGCTGAAAAGAAAAGGAGAAGGAGAAAAAGGAAATACTTTTAAGATTAGGATTTGAATTAGGTTAAAATAATTTAGATTAGGAAATCAAGGTAAAATTAATTAGCAATCATCCAGGGTTAGGTTTAGGTTAAGATTATTAATGACCCAGTATAGAGATTAGGATTATGTTAAGATTTAGAATTAAGAAATTATGGTAAAATAGAAATATTAAATTTCTTATATTAAAATTAGGTTAAGATGTTAATTACTCGAGACTAAGATTAAATAAAATTTGGGTTATTATGATTGTTTCTTAAAAAAGGAAAAACAAAATAGTGACAATACATTGAACTCAATTTGGCAAGATAGTATGTATAACACTCAACTACAAGTCTTGAAGGAGAATATGATGAGAAAGAGATTTCATACCCACTAACTTTAAATGACTGAAACAAATTTTCTAAACGTTTAATGAATATTCTTCAAGAGCCTTTACTATATGCAAATGCTCACATAAATAGCTTCTTCTTTTTTTCTTTTTTTTTTGTTTCTTGTTTTTTGAAATAGTATAACATGTTGGAGGTAAAAAAAAATATACTTCCCACTACTTGCCAATGTAATTATATTCTTATACCCATGTTGATCAAGTTCAACTAAGCATTAATATCATCCTTTTTCTTTTTTACACATTCAGAAGCATACTCATTAGACAAGCAGATACATTCTTCTCTATATGCATCAAATCAAGATAATGTTGTACGTATAAGTCCTTCCAATATGGAAAATTAGAAAAGAATGAATGTGCTCAAGTAAAAAGAGGACTTGCTTGTTGAACAAAGAATGAACGACATGGGAGAGGTCACACTTTGAGGAAGAAAATGAAGGATGGAAACACAATGAAGGCAAAATGGAGAGGGATGATCAAAGAAGTCGAGGAGCACCAAAGTTTGCAATGGAAGGAGACATTAGAGTGGGTTTACGATTTTGGAGCTACGTTACTAATTGCTTAGGTGAGCGAGTGAATGCGAGGGTTTCAAAGGAGTTAATGAGGCTTTTGATAATGGTTATTTCAAAGCTGTTGTTAAAACTTTGAAACATTCAAAATTAGTTTTAGTTATAAGCATCATTAAAAGACGTTGGTCCCAAGTGTTTAAGGTTTTAATAAAAATTTATTATATAAACTATCATTGTTATATCAACGGTTTCAAAGCTACCATCATTAAAAGTTTTCCCCATAGTAGTGTACGTTTTGAATTGTTTCTCAGCTGCTGAGAAAGAAATGAAAACTACTTAATTGGCGCAACTATATTCCAAGCTTATAGATTTTAAGATTTCCCTTCCTCCTTATCATTATAATGTGCACGGACTATGCATGCATGGTGAATCTAAAATAACCTATCGATAAATTAAGTCATTACTTGTTGAAATACAGTAAAACAATCTCACAATACATTAGTCTCGCACGAACATTAATTGTATATAATATGGATAGATAACATTGGATGTTCATCAATCAACTTGAGAAGGGTCGTATCGAGCGGTGAATCGCTCAATTTACACCACGTAAATGATCAGGATCGTGTGTGTGTGTGTGTGAATCAACTGGCAATCAAGAGATGATCGGCCTAGGTTACTAGGTAGCCAGCTAATGGCTCTTCGAAAAGGGTAAAAACGTCGAACATTTATAGATAGGGTGTCTATTCCAATCAGGGTGTACCTCCTTTGTGGTAACATATGATGCTACAAGTCAAATCCCTTTGTTGGCCCACCTCCTTGTGTAATCCCTTCTTTTTATTTTAGTTAATTGCATGCCCGGCGCTCCTGCCCGACCCCTTGCTATAAAACTCACGTGAACGCCCCCTTGGCCCTCTACTCATTCTAATGATCAAATCTCTTCATTTCAATCTTTGCGCAGTGGTAGCAGTATTCCAGCTCCATTCCTTCTTCCTTTTAATTGCTGTGCCTGCTGCTGATCAACCATTTTCCTCGTCTCTTAGACTTGATCATGACACCAGCAAGTTATTATGATTTTCATCAACCAACTGATTTCCTTGTTGATCTAAATGATCATCAAGATCAAGCACTACTACCCCTTTGCCATGATCTCCATAATCACAGTAATGATCAAGTTAGCCTAAAATTAGTCCTTTCAACTTCTTCTTATTCTTCTTCATCTTCTTCTTCTTTGTCATCGTCGCCTCCGCCTTCTTCTTCTTGTCCTAATTTTTTCATCCCTTGCCCTGATCAAGGTCCATACAATAATCACTTCCAACGTACTTTACCATATCCACAAGAGGTGCGTTCGTACGTAGAACAATTAATCCGTCTAGCTTTTTAATTAATTAATTTTTTTTTGTTCTATCATGAGGTAGCAAGGTAGCTAGCTATCCAAGAATTTTAATTTTATTGTGCTAATTTGATTAAATTAATATATTCATCTTCTTTTTTGTGTGTGAGAAATTAATTAATTAATCAATCGTCTTTTCATGTTCATGGCTAGGTTGATAATTATGTCGGGTATAACTACCGATCATATGGTCAACAGGCTTTCCCAGTGGAGGAGAAGACGGAGACTGGGCTCAAGTTCACTATTTTCAAGGAAGGGCTGGAAAAAGGTAGTAGTACTGCTACCGATGAGCATCAACAAGGAGATCATCAGACTAGCAGTAATCCGTTTAAGTGGATGTCTTCGAAGACGAGGATCATGAGGAAGATGATGAAATCTAATCATCAAATTAACGTCGCTGCTGCCACCGCCGCCACCCCCGACAGCACCACCACCTCTATGGCGGCGAAACACCATCATCATGGTGATCAGGAGGATCGCAAACAGCCCTCTTTGTCTTCGATCGAAAACGACAGCAGCAGCCGCAGCAGGCCTAGCAGTAAAAATAATTTCTCTCCGAACCACAACGATAGCAGCAATAATGATGCCCTTATTAGGGTTTGTGCTGACTGTAACACTACCAAGACGCCTCTTTGGAGAAGTGGCCCTAACGGTCCCAAGGTATATTATCAGTTCTCTTTTTACGTACGTACAGACGTTAGATTTCTACTATTTTATATATGCCAATTTTAATTGATTATCATAAGCACTCTCGTCTCCACATCAAAAACTGCATATATATATGTTTAGATATCTGCATATCTATCTCAAATAATTTAAAAAATAATAACTTTTGCAGTCGCTCTGTAACGCATGTGGGATCAGGCAAAGGAAGGCTAGAAGGGCCTTGGCTGCAGCTCAAGCAGCAGCTGCTGCTGCAAATGGCAGAACCACCACAACCACCAATCTCTTGGCTGCAAGTTCACAGAAATTGAAAACAAGTACCGAGTTGTATCATAATAAAGACAAGAGATTGTCACCGCCTAGTAACGGATTCGTCGCGCAGCAAAAGAAGCGATCCAAAATCTCGAATAACAACAACAACAACCGCCCTGGCAGCACCAGCAGAAACAGCAGTAGCTTATCTCGCGGCGACGATGATCAAAGCAGGAAGCTTTGTTTCGAAGAGTTCGCGATCGATCTGAGCAACAAGCTTTCCCTCGACCGAGTTTTCCCGCAAGAAGAAAAAGAAGCCGCTATTTTACTAATGGCTTTATCTTCTGGTGCCCTCGTCCATGGTTGATCTATCGGCCTCACCCCTTAATAATGCTAGACTTATGGTAAGCGGTGATTGGCTGGTTGTGTTTAGCTTGATCGATCTGATCTTAGTATTAATAATAACATATTTTATTATATATCATTTTTAATTGAGTGTGCCGTTGTGGGTCAGAAATTAATTAAACTAAGTGCGTGTGGTATTTTGTGTACGAGCTTGGTTAATTGTAACATTAATTAATGTGTTAGTTAGCTATGATATCAGTAGTAATAAGGTAGCTAGCTTGCTAGTTTAGCGGTTTTGTGGAAGCTAGAGTGTTTTGTCTGTTCATGGGGAAGAGTCGAACAAGATGGTAACCAGAAGAAAGGAATCTCTTGTTCAACTGTATTTGAATTTTTCTCTCGTTTTTGGTATGCTATACATTACGAATCATATCCAATCAAGATATATGGTCCGACATTACGTGTAGCGATATTGATTTGCCGATGCTAATTCATTTTCCATTCTCTAATGTCTATTATTGCACATGTGGATTGAGTTTAAATTACGAACATCACGGCATAATCTTGGTGTTTACTATATATATAAATGATCAAAAATAAAAATAAAAAAGATTAAAATCTTAAAAGTTAGTTAAAAATATACTTTTCAAGTGGCTGAAAATGTAAACCGACGTAAAAAGTACGTAGCTAAAAAGCTATCAGAAATATCTCAAAATTACTGCGATAAACCTTTATTCTAAGAAGAGCAGTGTTATATAGAAGATTTTTTTCTCTTCTTTTCTTTTCTTGTCCCCAAATTTTTGGAGATAAATGACTTAATGCTGTCATCCAAATATAACCCTGATCTTAAGTACGAATGGACATCACTTTTAAGCAATTTCCATGGTGCAACGGTATATACCGTGTGCACATGATATACCATGCGCACATTATGGCGTCAACAATTTTTTTCAATTTTTTTTTTCTAAATAGATATTCATATTGATATCTTTTTGGTAAATATATACATAGCAAAAAATATTGATAAAGTATAACATAATAGTGGTAAAACATGATGGTAATTACTGTGGGTGTTTAAAATTTGTTTCAGATTAAAAATCCGGATCAAACTAACTGAGTATTCTAGGTTTTGGTCTCGAGGCAAAAAAAAAAATCCGCTCCTTAATTGGTTCAGGTCCGACCCAAAATTTCTTTATTATTTTACTCCAAAAAAATAAATATTTTTAATATAAAATATATATAATTTAGCAATCGTAGTCCTAACCAGTCCAAGAATGGTTATTCTAGTATAGTCTCTGGTCCTTACTTTAAAATATTCTAGTATTTAACCACATTTCTCTTTAGTTTTGGACTAATGCACATCCCTAGTAATTATAGTAAAACATAACAAGTTAGTTTTCTTAAAAAAATCGCAAATAAGATGGTTGAAAAATAACAGTTGTTCTATGGTAATATACATAAAGACAAATATGGAAAAAATGAAGACATCAGTGGTGAAATATAAAGATAATTATGGGAAGATATAAGACAATAGTGGTAAAATTTTATAACAATTACGGTGAAACATGATAAGTTAGTTTTTTAGAGAAAAAAAATCACAACTAAGATCAGTGAAATATAACAACGACTATAGTTAAATATAGAAGCAACTATGGTAAAATATAGAGATAAAAATGGTTAAATATAGATGTAACTATGGTGAAACATGGGTAAAACAAAAACATAACAATGGTGAATCATAATATAATAGTAGTGAAATAAAAAAATAATTATGGAGAAGCATGATAAGTTAGTTTTCTAATAGAAATCACGACTAATATCAATGAAATATGAAAACAACTGTGGTAAGATATGGAGGCAACTGTGATGAAATATGAAAGTGACAATGGTGAATTATGAAGACAACTATCAAGGATTGACGTATAACTTTTTTCTTCAAGTTTACTTAAGTAAATTATTGTTAGTCATTTCATATACGTCCTTCCTATCAAAATAAATAAATCATTCTATCACCGAATTTTTATATAAATAAGAACGTCACTTTAGAAAAGTCAAAAACTAATTTTTTTAGAAAAAAAATTGTTTTGGCCCTATTTTCAAAGATTTTTGTTTGATTCTAATTTAGTGAAGAATACAGAGTTAAGCAGATTTTACTTCCGGATCATCATCCATGAGTTATCATGACCTTCAATTTTCAAAAGGTCTTTTAATCTCAGTGTTCACTTGGCATGGGATAATAGGAGTGAAATATATACTCTCAGATTTTACATCTTTCAAATAGTGTATTTGGGAATGATAAAAATATTTGTTTAAAAGAAATACACATTTTAGTCCAAATAAAGACCTAGAATGAATATTTCTCCAATAAATTTTTTTTCATTTTAAATAAACTACATAAAGACACCCAAAAAACGAGTTAATTATTTCATTTCATTTTTCCCTCGGGTTACCCCATACCCAGCGAGGCCTTGACCTTTGACATACAAAATAAAATTATAGATTAGTTTGTACCTATATAGTTGGACCTTTGATATATAAAGTACGATTAGATCAGCTGGACTCCAGTGTTGGGATCTCAATACTTTCACACAAAAGAAATTACCGGAGTAAACTTTCACATTTTAGACGGGACCAAACTAAATATGTTCGTTCACTCTTAATTAATAATTCTGTGATTCACCACCAACCACTAATATGTAATAGTATATCATCCTGTGTCTGGTCCTGCATAAGTAGCGATGGGTTACACAAAAGGCCGTAAATATCCAAAATTACGCCAGGAAAGAAACAATACTCGTCGGGTAGTCTGGGCCAATCAAACGATGATGATGGTGATGGTTCATGACTGATAAACCAGCGGTTTTCTTTTTAATTCGCTCATTTTTTATTTTTTCATTTTTTCCTTTTGAATTAAAAGTTTCTCTTTGGAAGGAAAAAAATAAAAAATAAAAAATAAAAACACAAAAAAATTGCCTAGACAATGAAGCACTGTGCTGATCTTGTATGCTTTCGAGGCAATTATGTTGTCTTGTATTGTGTACCTGTTTTTTTCTCCTCCATCAGTACATGTGTCTGTATGGTCACGAAGCTGGTACTCGGCGACGTAGATCACCAACAGGGATGATCTGTAAGATAACGGAAGGACCTAATTAACCGGGGCGGATCCCAAGGAAGAAGTCCCTTTTTTCTGTTCGTCATAGTATTATTGATCCTGAGGGTTCGATAATTCCACTGCCGACCATGGATATACATGGATATACCAACGCAGATATTGATCTTCTTTACCCATACGGGAGTTCGTTGCTTGTCCATCCCAGAAATAAAATAATCAGTCAAGGCAAACTGCCCAAGGAGCCACCGATTGAACTGCTCTCCTCTCGAGCATGAATCCAACCGACTCAACAGAAGGAAAGAGAAGGCCAGAAATGACAAAGAGGCAGAAATGGTCCCATGGACAGAAAGGAACACCGAAGCCCTGCAGAAACCCGGCCGGGGAGGGAGAAGAAGACATTTGTTTGCTCACGGCAATCAAAAACTCCCCCGACCATACAAAAATATTTCCCCTCACTAGCTAGCTAGTACAGAATTAATACTCCGTTTAAATATGTTAAAAATTATTCTAAGATGCCGGTTTTCGACCGTTGTCCTACATAATCACCGCCGCTATGTCCTACAATGACGATAAAGGAGCCGTCGTAAGCGAAGAAAATAAGATATCAGGACGGCAGACAACGGCTGTTGGTCGATAATACCCCACCCGGCCACCCCCCATCGGGCCTTAAAGAGACAAAAAGTTACAACGATGATGATTGTTCAACAATCGACGTAGTATTTTAGTTACTTTTTTCTTTTAAAAAAATCACAGTTAGCTTGATGTACAAATCAATAGCTACAAAATTTGAGACGAGAAATTTACTAAGATAGTATCTACCCTTGAAGTACACGTTAATGACTGGGGTTCGATTCGATTAAGGACTGCATAACGTATTTTTTTTTTAAAAAAAAAAAACAAACTGATACAATCATTAACCCATACATCTTATATACATTCTCCCTCCTCCTTATCTCCATCCTCCTCTCATTGGCAACTCAGTGACGCCACTCACCCTTGCATTATTGATGCCAACAATACCCCACATTTTAGGACCCTAATTTGTTGCATTATATTCCTATAATGAAGAATTAACCCTATCCTCTATGTGGGTTTGATTGTAAGTGTGATAGATTGTCTTACTCCTGATGTAGGTTTGGGTCCGGCAAAGTTGGCTATTTACTAGTATTAAGTAACCAATCGACCATATATGCTTATTTTATTTTTAGGACTGACGAGACCAGTTAATTAGTTCATCTAGGTTTTAGTTTTTGCGACCTGTTTTGATTTCCTAATCTTATCTAATCCTTTTCTTATCTTATAGTCTTTTTGGTTCTTTGTTGATAATTAATAATTTTTATGAGTTGTATGATTCTTCTCCTGACTCATTACCTCACTAAGTCAACTATCCTCTCCCCTATACCAATCAACTGGTTAAGGGATTCACCAATTACTAATTCACTAGTCGACTGGTTATCTGTAACACCCTAAGATTTATTACTAAATTTTTTTATTTTAACGGAAGCATAATATCAAATTAGCTTAGTGTTACTACCATAATTGATATAAGTCTAGCTTACTATACTATCCTTATATCAAATATAAGGCAAAATAGTTAAGAATTAAAACATGATAAATTGAGATAAGAGAACTTTTATAAACATAGATAAAGTTTGGAGATTAACTCTAATTACAATATCAAAACCGGCAGGGCCTAGTTTTGAATGATGAACAACAAAAGTCTCTTCTGCAGCCTGTTACTAATGAGGAGATTCGTAGTACCCTCTTTTCCTTAGGGGACTACAAAGCGCCTGGTCCGGATGGGTTTTCTGCAAAATTCTTCAAGGAAGCCTAGTCAATTGTAGGTGATGACTTCTGCAATGCTGTTAAAGAATTCTTCAAGACAAGAAAACTCCTTAAGAGGATCAACCATGCGGCCTTAACACTTATTCCCAAACATCAGAAAGCAGAAAAAGTCTCTGATTTTCGACCTATCTCTTATTGCTCAACCACGTACAAGGTAATTGCAAAAATTCTTGCAACTCGTATTGCTTCTGTTTTGGAGAACATTATTAGTGTGGAACAGGGGGCTTTTGTAAAAGGCCGGCTAATGCCTGAAATCATCCTCCTTGTCCAAGAGCTTCTGAAAGACTACTCTCGAAAACGAACATCCCCAAAATGCTTGATAAAAGTTGATATTCGAAAGGCGTATGAATCTTTGTCATGGGACTTCCTTCATGATGTTCTCCTGGGCCTTAATTTCCCTCCAAGGTTTGTTGCTTTATTGATGGAGTGTGTCACCACTACTAGCTTTTCTTTGAAGCTGAATGGGTGTTTGTTTGGGTTCTTCAAAGGTGGTCGTGGCTTAAGACAAGGGGACCCGGTGTCACCTTACCTCTTTGTCTTAAGCATGGAATACCTGAGTAGACACCTTAAAATTCTCTCAGCTACTAAGGGCTTCACCTTTCATTCAAAATGTAAACCCTTGAAGTTGTTGCACCTTGCCTTTGCAGATGACTTGATTTTATTCAGTCGTGGTGATATTACTTCTGTTAAAATTCTGTTACAAGGGCTAACATCTTTTAGCAGGGTGGTGGGCTTGGAAGCCAACCCTCTTAAATCACAGATCTTTTTGGTAGGGGTAACCAATCAGGTTATACTTGGGAGTGCCCCTTAACCCAAGTAAGCTAAGGGTTATGGATTATGAAATTTTGATTAATGAAGTGTGTGACAGACTCAAAGCATGGAAAGCAAGCTCTCTATCTTTTGCAGGGAGGCTTGAACTCCTAAATTCGGTTATACAAGGAGTTATGGGCTTCTGGCTTGGTATATTCTTTCTCCCAAAGATGGTCATAAATCGTATTGTTAGTCTATGTTGTACCTTCTTGTGGCATGGCAAAGCAGCCCAGGTTGCTTGGAGCAAACTCTGTATGCCGAAAAAGGAAGGTGGACTTGGCCTTAGAAACATTTATGCTTGGAATTATGCTTTTATGAGCAGATATATATGGTTTTTGCAGGATGAAAAGGAGTCCCTTTGGACGAAGTGGGTCCATATAAACTATCTTCATTCACAACCTCTAGGGGAGTTTATTCCTTCCCAAGCCACCTCTCATGTCATGAAGAAACTCACCAGTGTCTACAATTGTATTGCCAGACAGGAGGGATCACACGAAAAAACCAAGGACCGCCTACTGTCTTGGAAGCCAGGGCATAATTTCTCCACATGGTTGGCTTATGACTTTTTCAAGCTTAAGGCGGATAAATGGGAGAACTATGATATTGTGTGGAAATATTGTAAAACCCAAAGGTACACCTTCATTTTTTGGCTCTCTCTTTTGCGTAGGTTGAATACTCGGGATCGCCTATCCTTCCTTGGTGATTCCCAGTCTTGCTATCACTACAAAAAACTAGGCTTTTAACGACCAACAAATTTCGTCGTTAATGGCCAAAATTTGGTCGCTAATGTCAATAACGACCAAACAAATTGTTGGTCGTCGGTGGTCGTTATTGCTCCCTCGCTAAAGGCTTTAACGACCAACCGAAATTTTTTGGTCGTTAAAGCAATAACGACGACATATAATGTTGGTCGCTAAAGCAATAGCGACGGCTTATAATATTGGTCGCTGTAAGCAATAACGACGGCTTATAATATTGGTCGCTGTAAGCAATAACGACGGCTTATAATGTTGGTCGCTATAAGCAATAGCGACGAAAAAAATATATCATCCTAAATAATATTGACGATCAATTTTTTTTTTGTAATTATATATATATATATATATATATATATATTTCAATCTTCTCAATCCCTGTACCTGTATCCATATATATCCCTTTTAACACGTGGATATAATTTTCTAAATACCTGCCTACAAACATTCAACTAAATATTCATACAAATAGTTTGTATTACATGTTTGGTACAACAAAATATTTGATCAAATATAAATATATTACAAAAGAGCTATAGGATGTCATTGCATTATACAAATATTATGATAAGCAGCTACCTAAAAATTAATCGTTCTATTCACCGAACCTAATAGACTAAGTCAGCCTATCAAAATGAATAAGATCTGCAACAACAAAAATATAAAAACAATAATTAATATAAGTATCAAATTAACAATGACATATCATATCAAAAGTTAATCAATCTTACATTGCAAGACTTGAAGTAATACACGTACAGGTATATTAATGAATTGATTATTTAATTTTATTTTGTCCAATTGATTAAAAGGTTTAGATAGATATCCTACATTCACAAAATTATTTTTTCTATTATACATATTGGAATATGAGTTCTTTTATCTAATGTTGATAAGACCAAACTAGATAGTATTGTCATGTATCTATATGATTGGCTCAAAACACTTCAGACCTAAGATTGTCAAAGTAGCACTACACATAAAATCTTTCATTTTTCCAAGTCCAAACTGTTATAGTGAATCATGGAGACGCTACTTTTCTAACCTTTTATTTTCAGTGTCTCGATTCTTAGATAGTTCTAGCCATCAAAGTTCACCGAACTCCACAAGAAATGAGAAGGCATAACCAATACTCAACCAATTAATATAGTCAAATTCGAGCTGCTTAAACAGAAACATATATAGAACAAATCAAAATGCAAAGATAGTTACAGTTCTTTAGATTCCGAACTGCAAAACTCTTCCTAAGACCTACTACAATTGCAATCATTTCCACGCCCCCTCCCCATAATAGAGAAATAATATGGCACTGAAAATTCAGAAAGAAAAACAAATTATTTGAGCCTCATAAGAAACAAACAAAATCACAATGTTCCGATACCGAAATCCAAAATACTCACACCCAGTTTTCTAGCAGAGGTGGTGGTAATGAAAGCATTTGATTCATCCTTCTTAACTTTTGATATATGTTACGCCTAAAGCTTACTTGAAGACAATAACCAAACAGTAGTTAAATACAAATATTTTTTTTTGATAAATTAGGAATTTTATTAAAAATAGGGAAAGATTTGTCCTTCTCACCACAAACCATTTCATAATATTAAGCAAAACACATACATAATTAACCCATCCAAATTCCCAAATTCCGAACATTTCAAACAATCCTCACACAACCGGATCAAAATTCCCAAATTTCAGAAATCAAGCATATACCACATAATTAACCCATCCAAATCAATCATACAATACATACATACTCAATTCAGCAGATAATTTAGCATAATCAAAGTTAATTCATAGAAATTCCGAACATTTCGAACAATCCTCACACAACCGGGTCAAAATTCCCAAATTTTAGAAATCAAGCATATACCACATAATTAACCCATCCAAATCAATCATACAACACATACATACTCAATTCAGCAGATAATTTAGCATAATCAAAGTTAATTCATAGAAATTCTGAACATTTCGAACAATCCTCACACAACCGGGTCAAAATTCTCAAATTTCAGAAATCAAGCATATACCACATAATTAACCCATCCAAATCAATCATACAACACATACATACTCAATTCAGCAGATAATTTAGCATAATCAAAGCTAAGTCATAGAAATTCCAAACATTTCGAACAATCCTCGCACAACCGGGTCAAAATTCCCAAATTTCAAAAATCAAGCATATACCACATAATTAACCCATCCAAATCAATCATACAACACACACATACTCAATTCAGCATAATCAAAGCTAATTCATAGAAATTCCGAACATTTCGACCAATCCTCACACAACCGGGTCAAAATTCCCAAATTTCAGAAATCAAGCATATACCACATAATTAACCCATCCAAATCAATCATACAACACATACATACTCAATTCAGCAGATAATTTAGCATAATCAAAGCTAATTCATAAAAATTTAATCGAAACAAATGTTAGGGTTTAGGATAATTTATACCAAATAATATCAGCCAAAATAGGGCGGATAAAGGGCACTGGAGCTTCGTCAAAGGTCGAGGAATGTCCGCCGATGGTGGACGTCACTGGAGGTGGCCGGCGGTGGCGTCGCGGTGGTGTCGTGGAAATGGCGCTGGAGCAGGGTCGAGCGACCCACTCTGCTTCCCTGCTCGCGCTGCTCGTCCGACCACAGCTGCTGCTGCCTCGCTCCCATGCTGCCGTCGTCCGGTGGTTGTGCTGCAGTGGTGAGGTGGTGTCGTGGTGGCTGAAGAAAGCACGCAGAGGAGCAGGAAAGGGAAGGGAGAAGGGTAGCAGGGGGTCGGGCCTCAGCGCAGAAAAAAGCCAACGGGAAAGGAAGAGGGAGAAAGAAAGAAAAGGGGGCGGGGGCTGTGAGTCTATGACCGACTCTTTTTTTTTTTTTTTTTAAGTATGTAAAATATGATAACAAATAATTTTATCTAAATTTTATTTAATAAAAACCGTTTGCATAAAGATCCGAGAAATAAAATTTTTTTTATACAAGTTTAAGTGACTAATAATAATTTTATATATTTATAAAAATATCATCCGTAAATAAAAATGAAAAAAATATAAAAAAAAATCATAAATAAGTTGTAGAAATTTTAAATATAAAATTTTGCGAAGATCTTATCGACCTCATAAAAAAATTCATAGACATAAATATTTTTAATAGATAAAAATTATTAAATTTTTTCTACTATAAAAAAATATAAATATATATATATGAGACTTAAATGCCTTTAGCGACCAAAAAAATTAACGATTAACGACAAAAAATTACACTGGTCGTAATAGATATACCAATAACGACGACTTTTAATAGTGGTCGTTAATAATATATTAATAGCGACTAAAAAAATTTTTGGTCGCTAAATTGGTCGTTAATGCACCAGTTTTTTGTAGTGTATTTTTGTCATACGGGCATAGAAAATCATGATCACCTATTCTTTGAATGTCCAATTATTGCTGGTGTTTGGAAGGATCTCATATCCTGGCTTGGCATTACCCGAGGCTCTACATCCCTATCCAGTGCAGTTAGGGCTATACGAAGACGAAAGAAAGGTAACAAATGGGTAACCAAAGCTCGCGCCTTGACTCTAGCTGCTGCCACTTACTTTATTTGGAGAGCTCGTAATGCCAAGGCTTTTGACCTTCGGGACATTGATGCTAGAGGATTGGTTACACAGATTAAACGCTATGTCTATAGTGCTATATATTATGACATGTTCTTGTAAACGTCTAATCTTAGTTTCTCTTTTAATGTTCTGATTGTGGTGTTCTGTTCTTGGTCTTGATAGAGCTACCATTTTGTGGTATGCCTATCCTTTTTGTTCCTGGGTACGCCCAGTGTATTTGTACAGCTTTAGGTAATATATTAACCCTCATTTACTTGAGGGATCCCATGGAACCAAGAATAAAAAAGGTATCTGGATAAAAGCTAACGACAAGATAACATGACTCTACACTCAATTATGATACATAAGAGCCACTCTTCCACATACAAGACATCATATGCAGCAAAATCATCCGAAAGGTACTCATCGACCTGCATAAAAGCATCTAGATTGTCTACTAATAGAAATGAACAACACCCATGAAAATGATGATCGGTACTCTACGTACTAAGTAAGGTAACAATACAATAAAAGTGAGGGTACAAACAGATAAAGCATACATGAGAGTTCATAATAAGTGATGCAAGGTAAAACTAATTCTCTGACTTATTATTGGATATAAACAAGATCCATTCTTTTATTTATGTTGGGTTTAGTGATCCCACTAATAATAATCTAGTAGAATAGACTAAAGCACTTTTGGGATCCCACTAATAATAATCTAGTAGAATAGACTAAAGCACTTTTGAAGGAAGAACACACCTAAACCACTATTATCGTCTGGTAGAACATACCAAACATATACCAGGGCAACATGCTCCTAACCACTATTCTTAAACTGATGGAACTGTCTAAAGTATCTCTCAGGAAAAAAAATGCACCTGAACAACTATTATCGTTTGATGGAACAGACACAATACATAGGTCTTGAATCACATAATATTCACTTTAAGTGATTAAAATCTTATCCATTAGTTACTTATCTCATAATCATATTCTCATTTATGTTGAGTTTAGGACCCCCACTATTCTTAATTTGGTAGAACAAACTGATGCACCTCTCAGGATAGAATGTTCCTGAACTACTATTATCATCCGATGGAATGAACATACAATATATCTTGGCCTGACTCACATGATATTTTACTTTAAATGATTAGTATCTTATCCATAGTTTCTTACATCAATATCATCATTCATAATTCATGTAGAAATTCACAACACATATTTAAAACATATAAAGCACAACCACATAGTTCTGGGGGAATTCCTCAAGAAAAAGATACATAGTTTCCCTAAGAAACCCTACTTTCACAGGATGAGCATAACATCTCATTTTATTATACTTATGTTACTCTGAATATTCCAATTATCATACTTAGCTAAAATGCTTATATTTTTCCAAATATCTTACAAGTCCCAATACTAATGAATTTCAACATTTAGTATATATATAAAAATACATAACCCCAAATATATATTTATACACTGCGTATCTAGATTCATGCCAGCCGACTAAATACACAAATGATACTTTCACATTTCTCTCACTTTCAAGATATCATGTAATAGCATTATCATAATCAACATTATTCAAATAAAATTTCTAAATAGAATATTACTTACAAAAATACATGTTGCATATAAAAACCCTAACTATGACATATATCCTTAACAATAATGACACTGATCTCTAAGCATGTATACCTAACTCGTCTCCTCTAAGATCACCAAAAATCACTAAAATAAGTGGAGAAACTTGGGTTCTATGGGAGTATGGTGGTGCTAGAAGGAAGCAGAAGGTGTGCTAGGAGGGAAGCATAGCTATGCTAAAGGAAAGTCGAATGTGAGTTGGCAAATCATGTAGTGCATGCATGGGGAAAAAACATAGAACACACATGAACGGGGTGTGCAAGGTGTGCAAGGCTTTGTGAAAAGCGCATGGGTAAGGGGAAAAGGGTGTGCACGATGCTGCACTAAGAGCACAGGTTGTACTCGAACCATGTGTGGGTCATACGAGGGTGCACAATTGTAAACCTCAATAAAAACAAAGAAGATCATGACGAAGAGAAGGAAAAAGAAAAGGATTGGGGTGGTGATGGTTGGGCAACGATGAGGGGAAATGATGGGGTGGTAGTGGTGGTTGGTTTTCTATAGGAACGGTGGTGATTTAGAGTTGCGATAACGATGGGTGTTCGTTGGTTGTGCAATGCAAAATGGGGGTGTTTGTTGTGGGTTTGGGTACTCAGCGGTAATGGAGGAAGGGAGGGAGTTAGGTAAGGAAATTAAATGAGGTGAGGAGAGAGAGAGTCTCGAAGATGGGGGTGTGTGTATGTGTGTGTGTGTATGGAGGTTGTGTGAATGGTGAGGGATGGTAGAGGAGGTATGCAACACTCTTAAATTTACTACGTAAAAATCTTATTTTGCAAAATCGTTAATTACAAAAATAATGGGTGTTACCACCACACTCAGTATAATTTTGACATCTTATGTCATTCTTATACTAAGTGTTAAGGCTAAAACGTCAATTTTAACTAAATTAAAGTCTTCAATGTAATAACAAAATAGCGATTTTATTAAAAATTAACCTTTTTCTGACAAATACAAAAAGGATCAAACAAAATAGTTACAATACAACAAAAAAAAAAGAAATAGTAATGGACATAAGACTCCAGATAGTCCTAACTCTCAACCCCTATGAGAATTCATCAAACCAAACCCTCATAGTACTTCTACAAAGTCATTACTAACCATTGAATAGGAAAGGAACTATAAAACAGAATACATCAAATACGGTATTAAGTGAACCATTATTACACAACACTAGCACGCAAGGCCACAAGGGGCACATAGATAATAACATGGCAGTAATACATTAAGGAAATCATGTGATGCTAAAATGATCAACATCAACATAATCAAATCAATTCTGAATATTAAGGTAGGGCACTTAGGCAACTACCAAATCACATACCAAAATTAGGTAGCGCACAAAGGCAAATACGGAACAAACAACCTAGAATAAGTCCATTTATTCTTACACACAAGTTACTTCCATTTTAATTACTCAAGAGGAATACAATAATAACTTAGAGACATAAAAGTAAATCGGTCATACTAACACATAGGGCATTATGGTACCCTCCCAACCATCTAACCTAGAAGCATAATAACACTCTAGTCATACCGGTGCCCAAGGAAACACAATATCCTTCACATCAAGGACACCTAACCCTTAAGTATGGATACCCCCTAGAGGACCTGTAGGTCACCTATAGAACAAAATAAGGACTTACTAGGGCACACAACACACCAGGGAACCAAACAAACCAAGGGTTCCTACCTCATCCCTAGAGTAGATAACACTACAAAGCATCCATTTCCAAACTCAAGTTCTTCCACTTTACGTATTAATATTTTATAATGTGGCCACAGATATCATACATTACATAATTAGTCTCATTTCCTTACTTATCCATTTTTCCTTTATTTTCAATCATCCAAGTCAACCCTAAGGTCATTGGTTTAGGTTAAGGTAAAAATCAACACTAATGTCAACCTATCACAAGGCTAATACCATCCTATGTTTAATTATTCACAAGAGATGCATTTGGTCAAAAAATGACCAAAATACCCTCAAAACCCTAATTTTACCATTATTATCCAAATATCGTACCAAACCTTTTTATTTTGAGCACTTTGTCATAAAAAGGCTAAAAGACATTAATATACAATATTTTAGCGTGTAGATAAACTTTACGATTTAGCGATTAAATATATTTTTCACTTTTCATACATTTAGTAAGCTACATATACAAACCCCAATCATGCATTTATAACGTTTCATATGATATATGTAACACATACGTGCATATTTATAGCATGATACGACAATTAATAGGGTAATCATAGTGCATGTAAGAAAATATTCCTAACCCTAGGTCATGCAAATTGTAGTTATCATATTCTGACCCTAATCATCTGTGCACACTTTTATACTATTTGTCTCAACCTTAGACACCATGCAATTATAATCATGGTACACTTATCATGGAATTTATATTATATTCTTGACAACATAAAAAACCCTATCAAAACTCTAGACATGTATACATTAACGATTCAACAAAATACATATGTGTATATCTCTTATTAAATAACACGTCAAATACTTGCTAATTATTTAGTATTACACATTCATGTTCACACCTATTCATAACACTCACATACCTATTGTAAAACTTTTGGCATATAACGCCTGTATATATCCTTTTAAAACCCATGTATGAATCATACAAAAGTGACATAACGACCTTTATATGTCATCACATGATCTTGCATCTTAGTAGAAGGGTATGGTTACCTCTTATCCAAGCAAAAGAAATAAAGAAAGATTTACCCAACTAGTTTCCACTTTAGTTTGATGCATAAGCATCCCTCTCATGTGATGACAATAATCTATTCATAAATTTTTCTAAGTTATGAGAATCAAAAACTCTCCTTACTTGGACCAAAATATGAGCTAGATTATATGGAGTCATGTAAGCCATGCAACAAAAATTATAATCCATCAACTCACCACCATTTTTGGATTCATTATGGCTTGAATATGGCTCAAAAATATGTCTTGAAAAGCTATGAAAGATTCGGCCAACATCTAGCAAAAATCAGCACATGGAGCACACATTATTTGAAAATCACAAGCATGCAACCACTTCACTTTTGCAGTAGATTTTGGAGTCAATTTTTGGTGTTTTCCAAGACCTTAATTAGCATTAATTAAGGGAATTTAATTTCATAAAAAGTAACCAAAGCAGCCGACCAAATGGGGTCTTGGGGAAGGTTTATTTTTCCATCTAGATAATGCATAAGTAATGTACTACTTTTCCTTTTTCTTGTTATTTATGTTTCTTAAATCCTAATTATTAGCTTGTAAACCTAATGTAACAGATAGTGAATGGGAAATGGATGATGGGAGGCTCGAAACATCAACTCCCATGCTGATTGTACCATAGTTAGCATACATTAGAGTAAAGTTTGGTTAAGTTAAACCTTTATGGTTACCTAAGGGTTGATTGTAATTTTCTCAACTTCTTACACTCTTATATGGGTGTAAAGAGGAATGAAATATCTAGCCTTTGAGTATTATGCAGACCCTCAAGTCATGTGTTTTCATTTCAACCATCCTAGTGCATGGTTTGTTGAGTTTTACAAAAAACTTACAATCTCTATCTTAAGAGTTGTTACCTTAAGTGGTGATTGTAAGTATTTGATTTCAAGGGTTACTTGAATATCAAATCATTTTCCCATCTCATCTTCTCTTCTATTTTCTCTTTTGTTGGAGCTAAACCCAAGTTCCATCATTGACTCTTAGTAAGACCCAATTTGTTTAGCATTTTATGTATCAAAGTTCTTCAAACTCTTTACATCAACACAACCAACACATATATTAGCATTTTAATATAAATAACAACAATCAAAATTAACTAAAAATCAACTCAGAAAAAAAAGGGTAAAAAAATAACCGATAAAGGAATCCATGTGAGGCAACAAGAAAGGGAAGGGCAACGACACTAGCTGTCGTTGCAAGTGAGGGGAGCTTCAACAAAAGGGATCATTGATAGGAGGAGTTAGGCAACTTTGGCCAAAGACAAGGGGAAGGCTTTGGTTGAGGATGACTATACTAGGGAAGGTTCGGTGATTATAGGCGCAACAAAGGGAAGGTGTTCAACAATTTTCGTCGAAGGTAAGGCAGTGGCTTCGATGGGAGTGGCAGGTGGTATGGGTGAGGAAACAGTGAATGTTGTCGATGCAAGGAAGTGTGGTGCAATAAGGGTGGCTAATGGTGGCTTTCGGGTGTGTTTGGAAAGAATGAGGGAGAGGGTGGGAAGAAGGATGTGTTTGGTGGTGTATGTTTTGAAAGAAAAATGAAGGGAGGAAGGTGGTTGGTTGAGGTAATAAATATGATACACAAACACATATGCGGAGGGGGACATGGAAGTGAAGCATGATCGAGAAGAATTTTCAAATTCAACCTATACGTGTAGAAGGTAATAGTTGATGGGGGTAGGGCTTAGGTAATGTAGGCTGGAGAAAGTGTGCTTGCAGGGGAGATGGCATGGAGAAGAAAATGTGTCAGGGATGGAGGATGAGGGATCATGCAGCCATAGGTAAAATTGTAGTATGGTATGGTAGGGTAATAATTTAGGAAATATTAAAAGCAGTAAAAACATTGGTTAGTAAAATTAGGTTACTCTATGAAACAAATACAGATTCAGGTTTCAATTAGGGCTAAAATTAATAATCCCAACTCTATCAAATTTTAACTTAATTAAATTTATATTCAAAATTTCACAATAATACATATAATGATAATAATAATTTTAATACAAAACCTCATAAAATATTTATTATAACTAATTACACATAATTATCATTTTATAATTAAGGCTTCTAAAATAGGGTATTACTAGGTAAATAGGGGAAGTGGGCACAGACATGATTGGGCATGGGGTTTTGGGGTAATTTTTTCTCTTGAGATGTGGGAGGTGATGGTGATGATGATGAGGGTATGATATATAGGTGTAAGGTGCAAGCATGGCAGAAGGAAAATGGTCGAGAGAGGAGTGCAACGTACAGGAAGAAGAAGTAGAAGGAAACTAGGAAGGAGAAGGAAAAAAAGGATAAAGAGAAAATAAGTTTATGGTTAGGGTTAGATTTAGATAAAAATAATTTATAATAGGGAATTAGAGTAAAATTAATTATCAACCATCTAGGGTTAGGTTTAGGTTAAAAAATATTAATGACCCAAAATAAAGATTAGGATTATGTTAAAATTTAGGATTAAGGAATTAAGATAAGTTAGAAATATCAATTTCTTGATATTAGAATTGGGTTAGGATATTAATTATTTAGGATTAATATTAGATAAAATTTTGGGTATTACATTATCCTTTAACCACTCAACTAGTTTAATTTTTTTACATGATTTGCTTATTGTTGTAGGTCTCGAACCTACCAACTAGTTTTTGGGATTGACATATAGGTGTTGGGATAGTTTTGTTGATTTTTAAAGGTTGACTCTAACATCCTAGTCTCACATTGATCATGGGTGGTTACTTAATTAGAGAACTTTTGAAACTGACGACTAGTTCCATAAATCAACATGAATTATTTTTAGCGTATTTTGTCCTCATTCACACACTTCTTAGGAAACTTTCTAGGATGCCATCCATCCTTTAACCATTCAAAGTCAAGTATGACTAATTTTGGATTTCTCTAGGGATATATTTCCCAAACATAATGTATAAATTGTTGATTTACGTAGTTATATCAATTATTTTGAGTGTCCGCCATTTATCATATAATTTAGGTTATTACATACACCTCCACTCAAAGAATTCAATGTCCTTGTTGCGCCTCAACCATCAATTATCTCACTAAGTTTTATCCCAAAAATCATCCCATTAAGTGGCTAATTCATTCATCCAAGTTTATTATACAATCACAGTTTCACTCTAACACCATTTGTAACACTCTGGTCACACAATAGTCATAAGTGGTTATTTGGAGCATTTTTATGATTTACAATTGGCCCTACAATTTTACGCACATCCTTTCAAGTTTGTTTCGTCCTCACTCACAAACTTCCTATTAAAATTTCCAAGAGGTCACCCATCCTTGGACTACTCCAAGACTAACACATTTAAATGTGGATTTTTTCAAGGATAGAATTCCCAAAAAGAACGTATACCTTATTGAGATAGGTAGTTGTATCAATTCCATTAAAACTCCACCATCTACTACATAATTTGGGGTATTACATTGACTATGAGTTTAACCTTAGCATATGTGTTTCACCTTCAATGCCCACCTTAAATTATATGTAAATTGTTATCGTGTATGCCCTATGTGTTTAGGTCATCACTTCAATAAAATATTAACACTTAAAGTGAAATATCTTGAGATTTGTGAATCGTTTACTCTTTAGGATTAGCTACCCTAGAGACGAGGTAGGAACACGCAATTGGTTTGGTGGTTTGTCGGGTGTCTCGGCATTTCAAATAAGGCCCTACATCTACTCTAATTAGTTCTTGAGACTTTTTAGAAGGTATGCATAGTTAAGGATTATGTGACCTATGATTGAGGGTATTATATTGCCTTAATATGCCAGTATGATCAGAGTACTTAATTTATACGTCTATGGGTTGCAAAGATGGAGGATAACGTGTTTCCTTGGTGCATTGATATGACTAATGTACTTTATACATCTCTAGGTTATCTTGTATTTGTCGAGTATGGTGATTTAACTAAGAGTGGTCTTGGTATGTTGATTGGTAGTTGCCTTAGTACACTATCTCTTATAGTTATGAGATAGTTTTGCTAATATTATTACACATATACTACAAACTAATTTTGATAGAATGGAAATTTGAATCCAAAAAAATTTTTGGTCTCGCAACCAACTTCAATTATGGAAAAAAAGTCATAAATTCTAATACCTAGTTTTTGGATAAATTTTAGATCAATTTAATGATTATTTTAATGTTATAATATTTTTCCCTAATATTATTAAACGCATACTATAAATCAAGCTTGATCAAAAGTTAATCAGAATCCTAAGAAAATAAAATTTTGCTTAAGTTGAGTAATAAGCCCATAAAAAATATAAAAAAAAAAATAAGAGGGCGAATCTCATATTTATGACATTAAACAAGTATGTTCATTACGGAAAGCGGGCATATTCGGCACATAAAGTGTGTTTCTTTTAACTTATTAAAACTAACTTATTTTAATATATAAACATAAAAAATTGGTTCGGCAAGTGGCTTTTTATTAGCTTTTAACTAGTTTTTAAAAAAATATTTCAAGTGGCTTATAACTAATAAGCTTTCATATAGCTTTTAAGCTAGTTTTATCAAGCATACTCATAGAACACATTGGTTTACCACATAATTTGTTTTACTAACTTTATAATATTCATAACTTCTAGGTTCACAATATAAGTAGGTTTATCATAACAAAACTTTCAAGTTCATGATATAGAATACACAGGTTCATAACATATTAATGAAAGAATATACGTAGTAAGAGTTATATAATTATAAAAATGACTATGAGTCTATAAATAAAAATTATAAAATTTACTCTGTGTTTATTATACTTGCTGAACATGTTCATAATTAAAAGTTATAAATTTTATAAAAATGATCTTGTATCTAGAAATAAAAAGTATAAAATTATAAAAATGACCACATGACTATAAATATAAATTACAAACTATAAAAATAATCCTGGTTTTATGTATAAAATTATAAATTATTTAAAAAAAATAACCCCGGATTCCCAAGTAAAATTTATAAAATTATAAAAATGACTACCTAAGTAAATTTTCTAAAGTTATAAAAAATAGTTTTGGATAAACTTTGCAAGGTATTCTTAGGTCCATAATAAAAAGAATTGAAGTTTCTTATAGAAGCTTAGAACTATGGTTCTAAGCCATCATATCAAGACTCGATGATCATGATCTGAACTAGATTAGAAAATAGTAATAACACCCCTAAGCCTATCAGCCACATCTTATATATTTTTCCCTCCTTATCTCCATCCTCTCGTCAATTTAGGGCCGCCACCCACCCTTGTCTTATCGCCGTCGCCACTCATCTCGTTGTCATCTCGGTGACCGTTCGATGTCGACTTCATCCCTTCCCTTAATCCTACCATCCTCTTCCCTTTCATTGGAAAGTCCACTAGTACTTGTAGTTCTCTCGCCTTATCCCGGCGATGTGTTGTCCAGCGATACTACATCCCTCGCTTTTCTCTTCAAATGACCGATGTTGCCTGTCAGCTATGCCACCAACCACCGCTGCCTTTGCCTTCCATCTTGAATAGCTATCTTACTGTTTTTGTGTTTGAATATTACAGATTTTTGGGCTAATTAAATTAGTTTACGATCCCAGACATTGCATTAGTAATTTTTATAAGATGCACCTTAATTTTTATACTAGTAGATCAAAAAAGCATCAATGTATATATAATGAGAACCTAAGAAAACTGAGGAGTATAATGGTTTGATGAAGCTACTATAATAACTTTATAAAACTACCGAAATTAGTATGAAAGTTCTTTTCTTTTCTTTTTTCTTTTTTTTTTATGAAACTACTATGATAGTTTTATAAAATTACTGAAACTAGTGTGATAAGTTTATGAAACTACCGAAACTATTGTAACAGTTTTATAAAACTACTGCAATAGTTTTATGAAACTCCTGAAACTATTATAATAATTTTATGAACTTACTGTAATATTTTATTAAACTATTGTTAGATTAAATCTAGGTCGTCAATTTCATAATCTAAGGATAAGATATATAGTTCTTAGTTCTCACCAAACATCTAAGTTCTTATTATTTACGTGTCCTGCGCACACACCCAGAAATAATTATGTTATAATTTGGGTAAAATAATATATGATTTGAATCTGATATAAAGTAATAATATATGAAATTGTAATATAATAATGGTAAACACAAATTATAGGTGTACATAAATATGGCTAAAGTAATAATAATGTTTAGTAACTTATTTGAAATGACATGAATTGATGTAAAATAATAATTTTAGACATATAGGTATGGTTAATGAGGTTTAATTAATAAATAGTATATTTGTAATTAAGATAAATAGCATAAGGTTTTTAGGTATTTAGGTAAAAGTGGTAGGACTTACTTATAAAGTAAGAATAAGATGTACATAATAAAATTATAATGGTCTATAAATAATAATGTAAAACAAATGACCTGAAGTATAACTTATTAAAGAACATGAAAATAATGAGCTACCCAAACAGTGATTAAGCTAATTAATTTATATTTATTTCATTAATCATAAAATAATTTTGTTAGGAAAATTAATATTTTAAATTTAAATTTTTGGGTGGATAAGGAATTAGGGAATAGTAATAGATTAGAATTATGGAATATATCATTAGCCATATTATACACAATTTATACCATGCAATGCAACCATTCACACAGTTCTCCATCGTGCAAAGGTTGACATTAGCATTTATTTCAAAATCTTTTAAATTAAAATATATTTTATCAAAATTATCAAAAAAAATATATTTTAAAATTTTATTACATTTGTTTCACAATAAATGACTTTTAAGTTTTTCAATTTTATTTCATCATCATATAAGTCCTTTTTATGAAAAAAAAAATAATGCTATATTTATAAATCTTCTTTCTCCACACCTCATTAATGTGTCTCACAACAATAAAGGTGCTCAATATCTAATATGGGAACTTTAGTCATTGTAGACACCATTTATTCTCAACTTTCATACTTCTTAATCCACACGTTAAAAAACTATAGACCCTCTATTACGAAATTGTGGGGTGTATCATAATATTCCTAATTTTTATCTCTACAATTAGAGATCTATTATAATTTTGGGAGAAAAATTATTGCGAGATGTTGGTACAATCATGGTGAAAGATCATAAAATGAAATTTTGTTAAAAACAATCCTTAGATTTTGACAGAGTAATAATGAAAGATGTGTGTAACAATGGTAAAAGATCAGTTTTAATATAATAATAATAATAATAATAATAATAATAATAATAATAATAATAATAATAATGGATAAAGATATATCCAACAATAGTGAAAGATAAATACAACAAAGGTAAAATATATATATACAATAATGGTGAAGAATCACAAAAATATTGTTGAAATTTAGTAGTAAATTTTAGTACAATAATCATGAAATATATGTATAACAACAATCAAATGTAAGTACAATGTTGGTGAAAGATTATTTTAACTATTGTGAAATATCAAGTTACATATGGTAAAACATCGACTACATTTTACAATGAAAGATAGAATAATCAGTTCAATAATGATTAAAAAAATAATCAATTAAGTTATATTGAAAGATCAGTTTCTGATGGTAAAACATTGATTATACTCTACGATGAAAGATTAGTTCACTTATAGTGAGAAATCAATTTATATATAATAAAATATCATTTTATATATGATAAAATACCAATGGTGAATTAGATAAGGACAAAATACCAATGGTGAATTAGATAAGGACAACAATAATAAAAAATATATGCAAATTATTTTTTTTTAAGACAAACATATGTCATTATGGGTATCTATTTATAAATGAAAAAATCTCAAACATATTATAATATATATATTTTTAATAATTAAAATTAACAATATTTTAATTTTCTTAAATGCTACCAATTCGCACAATACAGGACCATATGAACAGTTGGTTGGTATAGGAATTGATACATTATATATACCGTAATGAACTTGGATATCCTAATTAAGAAGGTAAAGATATGAATGCATGTAGAGTTTATTCACTCATCTGAGAAAAGATAAATCAGGAGAACTGAGATAAATATTGTTGAGAAATTTGGTAAAAATAAATTCAAAAAATAGGATTTACTTGTTTGATTATATTGTTAAGAAATGTGATTTCATCGCTGAAAGTATTTTCCAACGACTACAGTAGCAATGTGGATGGTATCGGTGAGAGTGGTGATGGAGAGAATAGCAGGCGAAATGGCCGTAGTTGAAGGCCATAATACTGACGGTGGTGGAATGGTAATGCCAGGACGATGGCAAACCAGCAGTAGAAGTGATGGTGGCTAGCGGTAATTGGGTGCAACTGTGCAAGTGGCGGTGGCTGGGACTGAAGCAAGGGGTATAAGTTTCTTTTTTCTTTTTTTCTTTTTTTTTCACTTAGTTCAGATCTTGTTAGATTTTTTGGTTCATTGGTCTTAATTAATGGCTCGGCTCTCATGGGAAAACTTGGTTCTATACTGAAACATCTCCTACGTATACATACAATATACGCACACACACCACAACACGTGAGCTGCATGGAGAATGTGGATGACATGCTGTAGGTGGTGGCATTTGAGCTCATCTTTACCGGCCAATCCTAGCTATTGGGTGCTTCAATTCATGTAGGAAGGCAGTGAAGGGAGGCTTTTAAAAGTTAGGGATGTCCCTCGGTCCTTTTTCTTACTAATTCCATCCATTCAGGACATGAATAGCAAGCTTGTTTTTCAGAACATATATCCCCAGTGTTAGATTGGAGGATCAAGAAGAAAGCTGGTAGCGTGGTGGACTAGAAGATAGGATGAGAGCTTCACTCTTTAGCAAAGGACACTGTGCAACGATCTTACGATTAGGTCTGGATATTACCTCGACCCAGGCCCGTCGGATCTTAAAAGTTCAGACCCAGATCCAGATCAACCGGATCCAACGGATAAACGGATCCTAAATAGATCCGGCTATTTTTTAAAAAATATATATGTAATAATCTATGCTAATACAAATATATTATGTTTTATATAACTTAATATAAATTTTTTGTTAAGAAAATCGTCCAAGTGAAAAAATAAATATATTAAAATAGTTACGTTAACTTTTTAAATAGTATTTTAATACTTTTATAATACAATATTATACATATTGCTTATAAAGTAAATATACAAAAATAAAATTAAAAAAAATGAATAAGGAGCTCAAATAAGATTACGATAATAATGACAAACATAATATTAATATGTGTATATATAAACACATATACATATATATATTAAATGAATCTGGCGGATCAAGTTTGGGTCTAGGACTACTAAATCCAGACTCAGATCCTTTAAGATATATATAAATTCAGACCCACTAAAAATAAAATGGATCTAGCAAGTTTGGATCGAGTCTGATATCCATTGCTATCCCTAAATCTGGGGTTCAAACCCCATTGTCAACCGAGGGCTTCAAAGCCCTTACCAAAAAGAGTTAGCTCTCCTAGAGGAGCTGTCAGATAGATGAACAGAACACTTGTTGGCCCAGGTACATTCATGTTCAGGATGAACCCTGTTGTTTAAAATCACAAAGCACTTCCTATAGGTTGTTTTTGATGTTGCCTGCAGAGTTACGAATAAAAAAGGCTTCTCAAGCGATGAAAGACGAGGCAAGCAATAAAAACGCAAGGGCTTGATGGTGTTTTGAGTTGTTTGACAGTCTGAGATAAAGGGTTCGGACATGTAATATTGAAATATTGGTCGAATGCGTAGTCACGGGATGCTTCGATGATGTGTAACCAGGGGGGAGGGGATTAATGTGATGGTAATCCAGTTAGGGGTTGGGTAGTGGGTTTTTAGGTTCCTATGTATTCTGCTGTTTTGGGGTTGCTAGCTTGTGTATTTTGGTTCCCGTATCTGATTTTGGGTACTGCGTCTGCTGTCTTGGGTTCCTAAGTTTTTTTCCTCCTTTTATGTAATTCATGTTGCCTATGCTCCCACACATGAGCGATTAACCCTTACCACTTCAGATTAAAGGGGGAGCATTACCCTCACCCGATATTGATTGCACACGGAAGGAATCAAACACAGGACCTTTCGGTCGAAGCCACAAAGTTCTGAGGAAATCAAACACGAGACCTCTAGGTCGAAGCCACAAAGTTCCGCGTTGATTTTACCACCATGCCGCTGGTGGGATTGTTCCTATGTTTTTTAGTCCTAATGTTTGATTACAGTTATGTTTTAAGCGAGTGCTCTGCTTAGGTGCACCTACAGGCAGTTTGCCTACTGTTTTCGCAATCTGGAATTTCTTCATGCAAGTTTTCTTGGTTCTTTCTCCGTGTCTTCTGCTTTCGTTGCAGACCATTGTATGAAATGTTGTAGATATTCTGTGCAGTGCCCCATATACTCTGCTGGTCAATTGAAACTCTTTAAAATTGCGATCAATCGTCATTGCTCCATTAAGTAACACAGCTGCAGATGACGTACCACATCTTACATTCATTTAAATCCACAGAATAAGATCCATTGCCACGCACCAATTCAAGGAATTCATCATCACCGTTAACCCAGGAACTTCTGGTTCCATCAAACAAAACCCAGCTAGACGAAACGCAGGGTGAAACAGAAAATCATCCAAATAGCCTTTGCCAGTAGTGCATTAACCTAATCATACCACACTGGATCAAACCCTTGACCGAAATGGGACTCTAATGTCCTTGATTCTGCAATGGACACATGGAGAATTACTGGGAATGTTACCAGAACAGGATCCCAGTTCAACATGGACCACAATAATCGGATGAACTTTGGGATCACGTGATTGACAGGAAATATGTTGTCTTAATAGGAACATTTCTTGATCTCAGGTATGAATTACTGCTGAAACAAGAAGCTGTTATGATATATAATCTTATTACACTGGCTAGACCAACTGAATCTGCAATGAATTTGGTTAAACAAAGGAAAAAGATGCTCCATGAAAATACACAAATCAGGGATAAGAAAGGATTTAATGAACACGGTTAGGGAATTTAGATCCATCAGTTGATAATGACAGCAGTCTAGTCTATGCATTTGATAGAAAACCGAACCAGTAAGAATATTTTGTAGTGGAATTTTTTTCTTTCCTGTTCAAGGCAATGCAACAGCTGGGGTTCGATCCTCATGCAGTTAATAATACTTTTCAGTACTTAGGTTCTGGTAAATAACCACAATTAGTAGTGCTCTTTAATCATCTTCATGATTATTATGATCCACCAAGAGGTCCCATTTCCTTTTTGATCATTCTATTAATAAAGGCAAAAACTCCAAAAACAAAACCATCGATTAGCAACAGAGAAAACAAAGCAAACAAAATCAAAAGAGACAACCCTATTTCCATCACATGAAAACACCTATACTCTGAAAACCCCATTAGACCATACCCCTGGACAATATTAGCCAACCCATTCCTGATATCAACATCTGAGACCCAACCATTAGCCCTACAGTGAAAATACCAAGCCATTAATCCCAAGAAGATTGTTAGTTGATGGAGCATATAATAAATCACATTTTCAAAAGTTCGAACTACTATCTAAAACAGACAAGGAATGGTCTTGGGGCTGGATAGATATATAACTGTTGTTTCAGTTAGATAATGATTTTTCACATCCTGAGTTATATGTAGAATCGTTAACAAAGCAACCTTTTTTTATCCCTTTACACCATGATTTTCAAGTTGATATCCTGATGAGAAAATCACCCATGGAGAAATTTGGGCCTCGGATTGATTACAGGAGTACTGGTTATTCATAACTTGCAAAGAGAAAAAAGAGCAATGTGTCACGGTCCATGACTTGCCCAAAGCATCTTGTGAATGAGTCATGCGAATATGGATATTCCCTGATTGCCTAATGGTTGTTAATGTTGATATTATGTCTCAGGTACGACTCAATGTCCCTTCTATACATCTCTATGTGCTATTATTACGGAATGTTGCGCATATTTGGCATGGTGCTAAGCAGGATTGTGTGCTGGATGCTAGCTTTGCCAAGGGCGTTGGGCCAACACCTCTAAGCATGTGACAAATGACTCAACATTGAGCTTTGTCAATAAGGAATTGGAGATCACTGCAATGTAACAGGGAATTTAATTTCAGGAGTATTTAGATTTCCTAAATTCTGCAGTGAAGAAAGGTTTAAAGAACTGTTCTCTTCAGATGAGGATTATCAAAGTGATCTGATTTTCCACTCCGGTGGATGCTTTTGAGATTTTGATGACAAGGCAAGAGAGAAAAAGGTTAGGAACCAGAGAGATTGGCAGTCTGCACCCTCATCTACTTATTGTGGCAAAACAGAAACCAGTGCACTTTCCAGTGGCAGAGCAATAGGGCAAAAGAGATGTGGTTCTTAGTTTTATTAGATTACAGTACAAGGATGAAGTTCATAAGTACAGTGGTGTTTTGAAGCACTCAGATCATTGTTGTTCAGATGCAGATAGAGAAATGGTTGTACGTGTATTTGATTTACCATCATACTCATTTGGATATAAATAGAAAGTTAAGTATAAAAGAAAATTAGGATTTTATACAAAATTTTGAGTAGATGAACATAATAAAATATTAAGCATTAGGGAGAGCTAAGATTATACTTCAACACCTTCTATTTTGTAGCATGTGGAGATTCTGTGAAATTTCAGCTTAAAGGATTGCCCTGAAGAAGATCACAAATTGATTTGCCATACACTGTATCATCTGCAGTTGAAGAAACAATTCAAAATACAAGTAAATGAACCTATAAGAGCCTTCAAAAAATGGCTGTCAAAATATTTGAACCGTGGTTAGAGAAAATGGGTTATTTTGAATTCATAGAGTCGGTATAAAGGTGAGATGAAAAAAACAATCCTTGCCTTGGTTGTCTTTGCCTGGTGAACAGAACAAGAATGCCAAAACCTATCATGAGAGCAATTTTCACCGCCTACAAAAATGAAGCAAATTCTAATTCATTATTTGAATTAAGATTGCAGAAACAGACCCAGACGGTGTTGAATAACCACCTTGCCAGGTGGTCCTTTGGGAACTCCTCCTTTTGGTGAGTTATTAGACTCAGAATTCTTCCAAGTTCTGGAATTATTTCCTCCTTTCCTCTGCACCAGAAACACCAAAAAGCTGAAAAATATAAATGAAGGGGGCGTTCATGATTCTAAATGCTGTGTCAAATACAAAAATACAAATGTTCCTCCTCTTATTTCATCTATGTATTCAGATATAAACTCCACACATCACATAGAGACTACTTTGGAAAGAACAAGGAAAACTTAAATTTAGTTTCTTAACATCACTGGCCAGTCCAACTGACCTTTCCTTGCTGTATCTCTGAACTCATCAAATCAGAGGAACATTGTACAAATTGATATAACCATGGTTTACTGTCAGTAGCCATACAAGAGCACACAGCCTCATTTAGAAACATCCATCCACCAAAGCTATCAGAGTAAAATCTCTCTGTCATGTAAGAAACTTCTGGACACTCAATATGTTGTGAAAGTTCTGCACAAAATCCCCCCTCGTTCTCTTTGGGCATCCCTTTATTAGAAGGATATTGTTGTTTTGCAAGTTGATCAGGCCATTGGGAACTATATGGAAACATGTGAAGGACTTTTTCTGACACGGTTTTTGTTTCAGAAGTTGATGGTCTATGCAATAACTCTTTGGAAGATTTTTTGTCCTCCAAAAAAACTTCTGATCTGTTTACAGATATGAACTCATTCTTCTCATTAGAATTCTCATCATGAGACTTTCTATTCAACTTTATCAGATGCTCAGTAGTCAGAGAATATTGGTCTTTATTTGATGTTCCACAAGTCCTGCTATTATCTTGACCTCTCCCCGCATAGGTTCCTTGTATTTGCAATTCTTGTGAAATAGCAGGACTGTGTTGTCTTCCCAGTTTGTGTTCAACTCTTTTAGTGCTCATTGTTGTGGCAGGGATCTCAGAATCTGGTCCTTCAGAAAGGCCACTACCTAAATGAGATTTTCTCATTATTTGACCAACATCCAGCTCATCTTCCTGCTCATGTACATCTTTTCTTCTCAATTTCTCATGTAATAAAAGTCATTTAACATCAAAAACATATGCATAACCTTATGAACTAAAAAGAAATACCTGTGTGCTACTACTTTCAAATGCAAGTATCATTTTCCTTACATTGCTAGGCATTTTCTCCAATGCATCCAGCCTCCCAGGGTCATCATGCTGAGTCCCTACCTTGGCCGCTGTTACTTCAGCCCTTGATCTCAAGTTCCCTGCAGAATGAGAAGAAGCTTCTTGGGAAATCCTAAAGGAATGATCTTTTTGGCAAAAGACATCTGCTGCCGATGTCGTCTCCTCATTTCTCCTACCTGTATAACTCTAAAAAGGCAGAATTGCCTGTCACAACAACTAAAATACGAATATGTATCAGAAATAAAGAATTAAATAAAAACATGCACTAGCAGTGATCAAGCTTAACTGGGGCTGCTTGTTCCTTGTTAAAAATCTTTGTAATAGATTCATTCAGCAGTTTAATTGCCTTGACATCAGCACTCCTTTCATTCATAGCACCAGTGTTCTTCTGTGAATCTTCTGAGGCAGGGCTCACAAGACCAAAAAAATGCTTTAGAGACATTGCAAGAGAGCAAGCATAATGGAAAACTAAAATACGACCGCCAAAGCTCCAACACTCGTTCCGTCTCCCCCAGAACCAGAAAGGCCCAAAACAGTGGCAGATGAACAACGATGTAGAAGACTAAATATCATCAAGTGTAACTGCAATTGTACCTGAATTATTTCGACTCTTGTTGAGAAGCTCCTCTTGCTTCTTCCTCAATGCAGACTCTCTCTTTCCATATTTATCCATCGTAAGCAAACAGAAAATATCAACATGTATCCCCAAAGTCTACGATAAAGTCTATGAAAGGACCATAATCAAGTCTTTACCATTTGCAATTCATAATCGTAATAAATCATATTCATAAAAAAGGAAAACAGATGAGATAAAAGCATAGAGTAGGAAGAGTACCATAATGCGGATTTTATTGCGCTCTTCTTCACTGAGAATGAACTGCAGTCTCATGTGTACATACCCACCACCTTCAAGTGCAAACAAATCATCCCAAAACCCCCTTTCAGCAATCAACCTGGTCTGGATACCTGTAAAGCAATCACGTCATCCACCTAACCAACCAGGCATACTAAAAACTTGTACTAGAAAGAAAATTCTAAAAGATCAGCCAATTAGGAACCTGTATGCGCTATCTCATTCCCTTCATCATTATGGATTTTAAGAATCATCTTGTCACGAAGGTTTGACAATGGGCTGTAGATCATCACAATTGATCATCATCAAAATCAATCTTTTTCACAACTGGTGTTTTTTTTGGGAGAGGTTGAGAAGTGGATAAAGAATTGAGAGAGACTAGCATGCTTACAAGAAAAAATCTCCCTTATCCTGAATCTCATACACCTGTTTTCCTACAGATACTGCATTTCGAATCTTGTATCAGTACTGAAAGAGTAATGAATGAAAGCAAGGAAAAGAAAGGGGGGGGGGGAATATAAAAAGGCACAACTGATCATGCCCACATACCCTCAATGCTAAGTGACGATGATGGTGAGACGGATGGGAGTCCTTCCAATCCTAAAACTGGAACACATTACATTGAGAGAGAAAAAGAAGAGGGGAGGAAAAGAGAGAAAACCAAAGAGTAATTAAATATTAGGAGACAGAGATAGAAATTCAGTGAAATGAGTAAAAGAAAAACAGTCGTTCATCACTACTTATCACGCACTTGAGACCTGAATTGTTCCGGGCATTGCTGAGATCGAGACAGGTCAATTTCCAAGACAAGGCAAGAATGAATACATGAACAAACGAATCAGCGATCGAAAACTATGTTGTAGCTACGTTTATGCATATAAGTGTTCCTTAATTTTTGTTGCAGGAATTCAACTTGAAATGAGAGGCCAGCTAGCTTTTAGTTAAGATTTAGGAGACAAAGGGAAAAGGATATATCAGTGGCTATTAATGGACGTTAGAGATGGAGATTTTGTTTTCTGGGTCCTACCCTTTTTTAAAAACTTTCATAAATTTTGTCTCACTCTACTATCTAACACGGCTGGCTTGTAATAGTCAACCAGTATTCGCCTGCATTTAACGTCTTGTTTCTGGAGTTCTTCCAGACAATTAAGCTCAAAACGTCAATCTATCAAATTGGCAATAGAAAAAGAGATTATCAAAGTCAAATTTCGATCAATACTTCTAGTTCACAATCATCGATTCATTTACTCATCAAAACAATGTATCATTTACATAAATATTAATCTACTCAATAGCGTACTCCATGCTATCTTTCCGACGCCTCTCTTAATTTATAGAAACGATCGTAACCTCACTTGAACCCTTCTTCCTTCGTCGCTGCGTCCCTTGTTTTATCCTTGATAAACACGTAACCATCCCTTTCTTTTACCTTCATAAATATGTAACCTGTAAATTTGAATTAAAGGAAGAAAAAAAAAATTTATCAAACATATCCATATGTATTAACCATTCGTGCGAGCAACAGTCGGAATCGTACGTAATCGGGAAAAAGAGAACTGAAATCAGGAGGTTTAATATGATAGAATAGAAACATCACCTGGGACGATGAAACAATATGCCATGGCGAAAGGGAAAGCCAACTTCAGGAGCCTAACTTTAGTTGGATTTGGGAGAGGACTGGGGTTTTGCTCTGAAGGTTTAGTGATACTTTCGAACAAATTGTTGCTTCCTTTAAACCTATCATTCTCCTCCTTTTTCGTAATCAAGCCTCTCAATTTTGATGTCACTCCATCGATAGACTTTCTCATCATCGCTAGTGAATTAGTATATCGATTTGTTCTGTCCGCGAAGCCTGCTACTGTTGTCTGCACGCACCGTTCCCTCTGTTTATTAGCCTCGTCCCTCCGCTTTCTACATGCTTCAGGATCGTTCCCTTGGTCTTCATCTAATCTAATGCGGGTGATATAATTGACATTAATTTGGCAATAGATATACATTACACATTCGTTAATTGATATTATTAATTGTTAAATATATGTGTTATTTTTATTAGCATTGAACTAGATTTTCACCCATTATTGAGAATCAATTTATACATAGCATTTGAAAATTGAAGTACTAAATAAAAACTAATATTAAGTTTATTTTAAGAAATTAAATGTAAATAGTCTAAAATAAAATATAGATAGAGTAACAATAAAAGTATATAATCCAATAATATCCAACCTTTATTTGATATAGCATGGAGATATTGAGAATCAAATTATAATTGACGTTTAATAATTTAAGCATTTGATGAAAGCTATTATTATATAATAAGTTAATCAAGAGTTATTAAATGTACGAAATCTTGAATGAAATATGAATAGATCAGCAATTGCACTTTATAATTATATCTTTTCAAATACTTCTTTAAATACAACATTTATTGTTAAATTAATTTCATCAACATCATCGTCATATACCAAAACTTTTAAACATCTACAATATATAGCTCTAAAAATCGAGTTATATAATTACCAATACTAAGTACTAGTTTTTTCAGCAACAAAAAATACCAACATTAATAAGGTATTGATCTTAACTTTTGTTGATTGTCATTGCATATGATACAATCAATAGAAATTATCTTCAATTGAACTTGAAAGGTAATTTTAGATCAAATGACATTAATCACATCTGAGACAATAATACTCTATGACTATCATTTTTCCTAACTAAGATCCTTGCTTCTAAAACATGAGTTATAAGCTTTGTAATGATCATCATAGTACTGTTCTATAACCCAAATGAATGATCGATATTTTTCAATAACATAACATATGTACCAATCTTTAAATTCAACACATGGTTGAGCACCCCAAAGTACTTAATTCCATTTAAGAATTATAAAGTGTGTACATCTTGCAATAAATCGTTATTTGAATCGGAACTATGTATCATATTAGAACCTAAATACGTCTTTAGGAGTGTTGATTGACAATGTGTACTTATTTATAGACTCAACATATCAAGAGTTGATACTAATATGGATCTTCATTGAAAATAAGCATCGGTAGTGATATAGTCATTGAATTCTAGATTTGTGATTTTCACAATATTTGCAATAGAATTACTAGAATATTTTATTAAAATATTGTATGGAATGTTGATTGTTGCATGTCCATTATTCTATCTCCGATACTTGCAATCCATTATGGAAATTGCTTCAAGTTGGTAAATTCATTGATAGAGCTAAATCTTTTCATCCTCGTGTTCTTTGTCAATCATAAGACTCAACAATCTCTCTATAAGTATGAAGAGTTGATAGTTACTAGTACTTATGTAACTGTCACACTATTATATTAATTTTGCAACTAAGAAAAACATCTCAATCTATGATATGTATGATCCGATATGAATGATCAATGTTCAAAATAATATATGAGATTCATATGGTCAATCATCATATGTATAATTTTTATTTTTATTTTTGCTAGAGCTCGCTAATCCCATATTTTATGCTAAGTTGGTAACATTCTCTAAAATTAAATTCATCTACACCATAAAACATTATTTATGCAACCACCTAAGTTATTATTTTTAACTCATAATCCTCCTTTTGACTTTTATGATCTAATAATTGCTATATGAATGATCTAATAATTATGGCAGAAATAAAATAATTTCAAATTTAATAAAAAAATGAATCCACTAAGTCTAAAAGAAAGTAATTTCTCCTAGAATCCTATAATATATTTACCTTCATTCTTAGCCAAATATTTGGTTCTCCAATTTTAAGAGAAATTTTGAAACCTTCAAAGAAGGAAATTTTTCAATGATTAGCTTGTGTTCTAGAATGATGAGCTAGAATTTATTTATTTGGGGTAACTAAAAATGTGTTATAGTAAATATTTTATATATCACAATGATAACAACCACTTAGTTAAGTAACTTAAAATACTATCCTACGTATCGCACTAATAAAAATCATTTTTACTTATTGAGGTTTTATCCTTGTTGTGTTTGTTGCAGTGGATATTTTTTTTCATTATTTGTATTTTATCCAAATTTGTTCATGTGCCATTTTATGATATATATATATATATATATATTTCATGTTAAGTAATATCACTTATTTTGTTTTCTCATCAAGTATAATGTATAACTATCAAAGATGCTTAACTTGCATGCAGTTAAATTAAAATTATTATTATTATAAATCATATACTATATATAATTATCAATATTTCATTCACTCATAAGGCACATCCTACAATTTACTTTCGTTGGGTTAGGCTATAATAGGGTTGGTGGCAGTGGATAAGGCAAGTGTATTGCCTTTTGGAAATTATCAATATTTATAAATCAATCATACATCTTGGGTAATTAAAATCTAGTCTTAAAAAGAGTAACATCCATTTAATGATTTATTATAATTGTAAGAAGAAAAAAACTAACATATACAAATTTTATCATGATACTACGCATATATTTTAAACTACACCTTAAATTTTATTTAATATTTTAATAACTATTATAAGAGTTTATGTATGATAATTATTATAAACATTATAAATAAAAAAATTATATGTTTTCATATCGTGATTATATTTTCCATTGTTGCATATCCTAGACATTGTTTTAAATAAGTTTCCTAATATGTTTTTTAATAATAAAGTTTCAAAATAATATGTGTATCTTAAATAAAGTTTTCTATTACATTAAAGTTTCCTAATATGTTCTTTTGTAATAAAGTTCCCTAATATGTTCTAATAATATATGTATCTTAAATATATTTTATATTTTCAATAAAGTTTCCTAATACTTTAATTTTTTTAATTGTATAAATTAAAAATTATTCTAATAATTTTGATATTGTATATAACTATAAATCATAAAAATAATAATTTTAAAATTTTATTTATGTATTTTATATAACTTTTTAAAAAAATGATATAGTCAGAAAAATAATAATTTATTAAAGTTTTATATCCAATAATGTTAATATTTTTTACAACAACAATTTTTTTCCTAATAATAAATATTTTATATATATTAGTTTTGGCAACAACTTTTTGTTTCTAATCATGAGACATTTTCACAATGATAGTATCTCATCTATCACTTTTAACCTATTACATTCATAATACCATGTGTACACAAACATTTTATACATATATCAATCAAATACAAATGTCAATAACAGATTTATTTGGTCATCAATATAAGATGCTTAATGCATCAATCGTATAATTGTCCAATACAATTGTCAAAAGACAAACTATTATCTAAAATATCTAAAAAGACATCGTTATCATTTAAAGAGCTTTTTTTTTGTCAAAACACTCTTCTCAAGCATTTTGTGTTCAAAAGGGCACCCAAAAAGACTTCCAAAACCAAGATGTAATACTCTAAATTTTAGCTAACCCTAATCCCAAGTAATTAATATCTTAACCTAACTCTGATCTCAAAAAATAAATTTTTTACCTAATCCTAATTTCCTAATCCTAAATCTTAACTTAACCCTAATCTTTATTTTTGGTTATTAATACTCTTAACCCAAACCTAACCCTAGATGGTTGGTAATTAATTTATCATAAATACCCTAGCCTAAATTATTTTAACCTAATTCTAATCCTAAATCCAAATTTATTTGTTCCTCCTTTTTTTCTTTTTCCATTTTATATTTCTCTCCTTTTCTTTTCCTTTTTCTTTCCCCTGCACAGCCTTCTTTTTCTTTCTTCCTCCCCTTCTTCTTGCATGAAAATTTCACTTGACCATGTCCTCTGCCACGCTTCCAACCTACACGCTATCCTCATCATCACACCATTCCCTTCCAACTTTTGCGAGATATGTCTGTTGAAAATCTTACCCTTATAGATCATGCCTCACTCCCTATCTCCCTCTCTATTTGTGTGCATGTATGCATATATATATATATATACCTATAGAATTCCACATTTAATACCTCCAACAACCTTCCTTCCTCCCTCTATTTTCTATAGAAAGATAGACCACCAACCAGGAGCCCTTCCTCGTTTTAGCCATCATCAAAGACACCACATCAACCAAGCAACGCAACTCTTCGCCGCTCTTACTTCATTTGCACCGTCCAAAGGCACCATTCCCTCTCCCTAACCATCAGCCAAAACCAACAAAATACTCCCCCTAGACTAGGCAAGGATCACCAAATCCTTCCTTGTTCCCTTCAGCTAAACTCACCAAAGCCTCCCCATTTTCTTCCTCCCCTTGAGCACCAATGATATACATTATTCCATCCTCATTTTCACCTGCCAAAACCATTGTTTCCTTCCCCCACACAATGGAAAAACTCACCAAAACACCCCTTAGCTTTGGCAAAATCCATCGAAGCTCCCCACTTCCCTACAGCCAAAACCATTGAAGCCCTCCTTTACCCCTTCGGCCATTTCCACCGATCCTTACCCCCAGCTTTGTCCCTCCTTTTTCATTGAATAAACCTTAAAATATGTGGTATTTTCCATTACTAGCCCTTTGTTTGACACCAACAAATGTTCCCCTTCCTTTTATTGTACAAGTGTTACTAAAACATCTTTGAGAATTTTCCATTCAGCTTTCCCTCCATTATTTCGCTCTTTTTTACCTTATCCCTTCCTTGGTTACATCATTAAATTCTAATTGTATGTTATCATTACTTTCTAGGTGATTTTCTGAAGGTTCTAGAGGATGTGGGATAGGATATACATGCTTAGAAATCAGTGTCCATTTTAGTAAGGATACAAGTCGTAACTAGGATTTATGTGCTAAATGGTATGTATAATTGTATGGATTATCACATTTTTATGATTATGTTTTTAATTTCATAATTCTTAATACTATAATGTGGGAATGTGATATTATATGGCGAAGAATGAGTAAGTTGAAAAATATGTGCTTATACAATATCGTTGCAATAATTCTTATGTTGTGAGTCTTAAGTAATGAGCATGATATATATTATTGTAATGTGTATTTAAAAAAAGTATGGTAAGTGGAAAATATGTATATTTAAGGTGTATGCTGATGTTATAAATTGAGTATTTGAAAGTAAGGTCATCGAACATATAAGGTTTTTTTTTTTGTGAGATAAGGGTGTTTAGTTATTATCAATGGTATTTTGATCAATATGTGTTAAATATGAAAATTTTAGTATTTTAATGTGTTTAATGGGATAAAAAATTCTAATAGTATCATGTGGAATGATTGGGGTATTTATGAATGGTCTAAGTCCAAATAAAAAGAGAAAATGGCTTAAATTGAAAATAATAACCCTAAGAATGAGGTTGTTATTGCCTGTGTAAAACATTGGAGTTAGAACACAATCTTTGGCTATGTTTTTAATATTGGAATTTTAGGAATATATATTGAATTTGGTACTATATGATCCTTTTGGGGAAATTTATGACTTACTTGTGAAATTAGAATTTTGTAAGTATTGTGAATAGCAACTCTTGAGATAGGGATTGCATGAGTAAGACGTTTGAATCAGACCTTTACTTTTCAATATGTTAATAATAATAATAATAATTGAGGAATATATACAAAATTTGGTGGATAAATGAGAAACATGGAAGAACCTATGCCGAAAATATGAAATTAGGATTTCTTAGGAAGATTGTGGACCATTCCCTTGAGGATGAAAATAACTATGTGGTTGCAATTTACATGTTTTAGTTGTGTGATGTTCATATCAAACTAATTAGGAATAAGATATTAATCACTTAAAGTGACAGAGTGTGTGACTCATGACTGGTTTTACTTGTATGTTCCATCGGATGAAAATAGTGGTCAAGAACATTTTGCCCTAGAGTTGTATATTATTGATATCGTTCCATCGATTAAGGTCATGATCGTTTTACCTTGGGTTGTATATTACTGATACCATTCCACCTATAGATAATAGTGGCCAAGAGCAGTTTGCCCTAGGATTATTTATTATTGATTATGTTCCATTTGTTGAGAATAGTGAGGTCCCTAAACTCAATTTGAAATATATCATGAATATGATCATAACCATTAATAAGATATTAATCACTTAAAGTAAAATATTACTTGATTCAATACCATTTGTACCTTCCCATTCCACCAGACGAGAATAGTGGTTAGGAGCACTTTCCCCTAAGGTTGTATATTATTAATATTGTTCCATTGGTAAAGAGTAGTGGCTGGGAGGGTTTTGACTTAGGGTTGTATATCATCAATACCGTTCCTCCTGTTGAGAATAGTGGGGTCCCTAAAATCAACATAAATAAATAATGTACCATGTTATATCTAATGAAGAGACATGGAACAAATATTTACCTTACATCATTTTATGTATCATGTATGTATGCTATACCTTTAATGTGAAATCATGTATTCTTTATATCCCTTACTCGGCTATATTGTTACATTACTCAGTGCGTAGTGTATAGATCATCATTTTCATTGGTGTTGCTCATTCCTAGGAGCAGACAACTCTAATGCTTTTTTATGCAAGTCGATGAGGACCTAATGAATGATTTTGCTGCTATGATGCTCTGTGTGGAGTAGTAATATTATGTATCGGGGTTGGGGTTAGAGTCATGTTATCTGGATATTAAGTTTACCATAGTGTTCCTTTTTGTATTTTTATATATTGTACTCAGAGTTAATCTCCAAACTCATATTGAAGTTTATGATATTTTACATTCTAATCATTATGCATTGTGATTGACATAACGATGGTATGATAAGCAATATTTATGTCAATTACGGTAATAACACCCAACTAATTTGGTATTATGTTTCTGACAAAAAAAATTAGTAGCAAATTTTTGGTTGTTACAAATGATGTCATCTTTTTTTGTAAAAATAATTAACTAATTACAAAAATTCATGTCCACAAATAAATCAATAATCACCATAATCATTATCACAAAAAACATTGCCATCAACATTATCATGAAAAACATCACCATCATCCTTAAGTGCATTCTTATACCTGAATAAATAACAAGATTAGTACACATCTCTTAGAATATGAAATTGAGAAATTATATATGTCATTAGCAATCCAAAAAGTTGGTAGATCCAACATTGATGATAATCAAATCTTTCTAATGTAATTATGCAACCACCATGATAATTATTATGTAGGTCAGTCCTAAATATTAAAAAGTCATGTGCAAAACTAAAATGTGGCCCTTCTTTCCCCTTTTTTTACTAATTAGTAACTGAGTAATTTCCATTTTACATAAAGATATAAATAAAAAAACAAAACACACATCATAATAATCCCTTAACTAAACTTGGTATTGTTTTGATAATGAACACATATAGCATAAATGCCAAATAGTGCCAGATAGTGCAACTAAACAACTAGCTAGTGTTTATTATAGTATGTCATATTGAAATTTTACCTTTTATTTTTATTTTTTAGGTATAAATGAAAATAAATAATAAATATGACAGTATAGATAATATTGATTGATCGAAATTTTAAATAATTTTTAGCCAAAGGAAAGTTTGTTAGTGTTTAGTGACCAAACATATGAGGGAAAAGAAAAAGGAAAACAAAGAGCATCGTCCACCAAATTCTATAAATACTCATGGAATGTTATTTATTCCTTAATAAACCTAGCTAGCATGTCCTTCCATATTTATATTTGTTTACCCATGGAACCATCAAAGCATATTCTATGTGCATGGATTTATTTCATTAGTCTTATAGCATTTGGTATAATATATGGAGATCTTTCATTGCATGTTTTTTATGCATCTCTTGATCAAGCCACTACTGGTAGGTCTATTCAAATTATGATGAATGCACTAACACAACTCAGTGAGGTGTCTTGATAATGCTCTAATTGGGAGAAATTAGAATTGTTCATTACTAAGTTTAAGCCACGTGTTAGAGACAGATTGATTCGGATTACCAACATGACATAGGAGAAATACCTTTTAGGTACCTAGGGTTACCTTTAAGTCCCACTAAACCCAAGCCAATTGATTTTCCCCCCTTAGAAATGTTGTCATTGAAAACATAGAAAAATGGAGGCAAAATCATTATCATACGCTAGAGAAATGGAATTTGTTAGGTCTATGTTACAAGGGATGGCATCTTATTGCTTAAGCATATTCCCCATTCCCAAAATGGGCATAAATAAAGTCATTATTCACCTCATATCTTTATTATAAGGTGGGAAGAAACCATTTATTTCTTGGAATTAAAATTGTTTGCCAAAGAGTGAAGGAAGGGTTGGTTTAAAGGAGTTTAGCACATGAAAAAAGAAGATGTGTAGAAAATACTTGTGGTTTCTTTAGGGGGGGAGATACCTTATGGTGTAAATGGGTTGAGCATTTTTATTTAAGCGATGTATCAATATAGGGGTCCACAACTAGGCATGACTCTTCCCCTCTCACAGAGCATCAATGAAAGATCAAGGATGAATATATAACCTCTATAGGTAACTACTCTCAAATGTGCCTATTACTAGAAACTTGGAAGGATGATGGGAAGTATTAAACTAGAAGAGATTACAAATTATGATCATATATTTTTCAGTTGTGAATGGACCAAACATATTTGGGAGGAAATCAAACATTGTTTGGGCATTATAAGGGATTTCACAAAACTCCAAAGTGTTGTTAGAGCAAATGGGAAATGCAAGAAGAATAAAAGAAACCTCATCCAGCACAAGCCAAGACCTTAGGAGTTATAGCATAAATTTATCAGATCTAGATGGCTAGGAATATTGTTAATTTTGAAGATTAAAAACCAGAATATACAATTGTCATTTTTAAGATCTATATTACTGTTTGTATGATCCTCTCAAACTTTGACTCATTTGTTCCACTATAGTTCATTTTGTGTGAGTCTTATATATGGATGAACCATCTATGATATATATATATTTTTGTGGTTATAAGCTACTATATATGCTCAGTTACCCTCAGCTAAATCATTATCTAAGATAGAGTGAGGTGATGGGTATGTTTAATGTTTTTTTTTTTAACATTTCTTATTGTTGTAACCCTCATGTAGCCATTATTTTAGGTTGGGGGTTAAGATATATCATGTTTGTGATAGATATATCATGGTAGACCTAGATGGTCATTTTTGAAGAAAAAAGAAAATAAAAGGAAATCTATAGTGATGTACTAGTACCCTTAATCTTAGTTTTGTAGTACTAGGTTGTTCTACTATTTTAGGAGTATCCTTTTGGCTCTCCCCCAAGTATTTATGGGGGATGTGTGTGTGTTTGTGTATGAATTTGATAAAATAATAATAATAATAATAATAATAATAATAATAATAATAATAATAATAATAACAATAATAATAATAATAATAATAATAATAATAATAATAAGGTCCTTACACCCATACTACCATTTCCAACATATCAAAAAATTGGATAAATGGTACAAATTTTTCCAATAGTATATGATTTTATTCCTTTTTTCCATAAGTTTTTTATCACTAATTTCATCTCCACCTTTTTATGTATTAACCCAATAACTTTTATGGTTTATGACAACTAAACGACAATGGTTGATTATAAAGTCTATAGATCCTAACATTGAGCTGCTAAAAAACAATTAAAGTTCAAGATTATGTATTTAGCACTATTATATATTATAGTTTCATTATGTAACCAACTTCCACAAAAAAAAAAGTTTGTTGGGGATATGTAGGGATTATGTACTACAATTATATCTACCATTCATTATATAAGTACTATCTAAAAGGACCAATTGGAGTTATCAATATAGCACGCGCTTATAGGGATAATTCTAGATCTTAAAAGAAATTTTATTAAACAACTTAAGTTGCTACTTAGAAACTAACTTGTGAATTACATATTACCCTAGGATTTAGAATATTAATTTTAATATGGGGTACTTTATTAAGTGCTTGTCGAATCCACTGAAATACAAAAGTAATAGAAGTTGCAGTTTAAGGATATGCTTGTTCAAAAACTCCATAAAGTTAACTACCATCTATGGAAAAAGTACTTAAAAGATTGTAAGATGAACGTGTATGTGATCCCTTTCTTTTTGTTCTGTACATAATCATGTTTTTTATAACATTTATCTTATACATTAAATCATATCCTAGTGTAATCCCTTAAAATTTTAGAAAACCTATAATTTAATAAATAACTTTTATTTTAAATAAATTAGCTTTTAAAATTATTTAGTTTATTTTTTTTATGGATTTTTAGTATATAAATTTGGATAGGAGTATTTAATAAATTAAAAATAAATATTTTGTTATTTTATTTAAATAATTTCCCAAACTAATATTTTACTAAAATTATCCTTTTGAACCAATATATTAAGTTATATTGAATTAAATTATTAAATTAAATAAATTATCAAAAATATTGTATTTTATTATTTTCTAAATTAAATTAAATTATTTTTCCCTATTATCCCATTTTCCTTTTTTTCCTTTTCCTTTCCTTCTTCTTTTTCTCCTTTTTCTCCTTTTTCCTCCTTCCTCCCTTTTTCCTTTTTTCTTTTCCTGGCTTCGCGCTGCCAGGCCTCCCCTCCTTGCGCGCTTGGGCCATTAGCCCATTCTCCCTCACCCCAGCCGCACTGACGCCGACCCAGCCCCCTTCCTTCTTTTTTTCCTCCCTTCCCCAATAACCGAGCCGGCCCAAATTCTTTCCCCCCCCTACGCTGTCCTGCTTCCTCCCTCTCCCTTTCTTTCTTCTTCTTCTCCACCTGCCTTGACCCAACAGCCCTGACTGGTCCCTGTCGCCATGACTGCCACTGCCTACAACCTCCCGTTGCCACCTCCTGCAACCACTGCCACCACCTACCTTCTTCCCCCCCTCTCTCTCTCTACTGTCTTTTTTCACCATTTTGGAACCGGGCAACCATACACCCCATCCCGCATGGCTCCCCTTTCCTCCTCTTCGTCACCCTCTCCCTGCCACCCTAAACGCTGCCACCCGATCAACCACCTATCTCTCTACCCTTCCTCTTCTTTTTCTTCTCCCCTTCAGCCTTTTTTTGCCCCATATTTTCGAGCCCTTATCCCCCGATCTCCTCTTCTCTCTCATTTTCTTCCTCTCCATCTTTCCCCCCTATTTTGTGCACCACCGCCCCTCCGCCACAGCCACAACCAGCGCCTTCAGTGCCTCCTGCCACCTTATACTACCACCCTGCACCACCATAATACACCCACTCAAGCCATCCCATAGCCCTTCTTCCTCCCCACCTACAACCCCACTGTTCGCCGCCGTCCGACCGCCTCTGCCACCATCCAACCCACCATTAAACTCCTTGCAACCTCCTCTACCACCCTCATACCTTCTTTTCCCGAAACCAGCCCCTAACCCCTCCATTTTCCCCTCTCTTTTCCTTCCTTCTCAGCCACGCCCAGCCCGACAGACATCTTCGCCGCCTCGCCTTCGCCACTCTTGGCCACCAACAACCCATCCCCAGCCTCCACCTACACCCCCTCTTCACTCCTGCACCCTTCCCTTGCCCCCAATCCTCCCCCCATCTACCTTCTTTCCTAGACTAAAGACCCCAACCCAAAAAACACCTTTCTTCCCTTCTACTCCCTACCTTCGACCCTTCTTCCCCATCACAACATGCATGTGGCTCATGTTGCTCATGCAGCATGAGTTCCACATTATTTTGGGAGTTTTGTGTTTAATTATTGAGGTATATTAATAGTTAAATAAATTGTGTTATTAATTAAGTTTTTTTTTATAAAGTTTATCCTTTTTAATTTCCTACTTCTAATATACTAATTATTGATATTATTTTTAGGTGTTGATTTTTCTATTTAAAGCTTAAAGATTTAACCGGGATACCAGTAAGATTTGATTTTTTCGGGATATAAGGTAATCATTAAACCCCACTTAAACGCATGGATAAATGTATGTTAGCACATTAGGATTTTTAATATGTTATTATGCTTGATATTTGTGATTTGATATAATATATATAATTGCTTGTACTGATTGATAAAAAGGAAAGTATGCTAGTTTATATACTATGTGTGGAAATATTGCTTAAGGAAAGAGTTGGCTATTAATGAAAGTGTTAAGTACTATTCCATGTTATTTTATGTTATTATGACTATTTATGCATAAATAATATTATTATGAGCCCTATGGGCATTTTAGTAATAATTTTTGTGCAAGAATGTGGCCTAATATGTGTGGGTGATAATATGTATTATATTAAAATATAATAGTTGGTGGATTTGGATATTGTTAATGGAGTGTTAATGTTATTATTCCATGTGGTAATGTTACTTTAAGAAAAGTGGTGTAACAAAGGAGGTAAAGTGGTAATTTTGAAGGAAAAAGGGCAACATGGTAATTTCACAAGTAAAAAGGGGTATTGTGGTAATTTTGGAAGTTAGGGGTATTATGGTAAGTTTGGAAGTAAAAGGAAAAATGGAATTTTATGAGTAAAGGGGTATTATGGTAATTTTGGGAGTAAAGGGTAAATTGGTAAATTTGGAAGAGAAGGACAAGATGGTAATTTTGGAAGAAGAAGGTAAAATGATAAATCTTCTAAGTAAAAGGGTAAAATGGAAATTTTATGGCAAAATGGTAATTTTATAAGTAGAAGGGTGAAACGGTAATTTTAGAAACAAGGGGCAAAATGGTAAAGTGCAAGAAAAAGGGGTATTATGGTAATGTTATAAGTAAAAGGGTATTGTGGTAATTTTGTAAATAAAAGGATATTATGGTAATTTAGAAGTAAGGGGTAGAAGGGTAATTTTATAAATAAAAGGATAATTATGGCAAACTTGGGAGTAAGGGGTAACTTGGTAATTATGATAACAGCGGAAGATAATTTGGTAATTAAATTATGATTAAAAAAGGGCAATTGGATAATTATGATAATAGAGAAGGGTAATTTGGTAAATTAAACAATAAAAGGGCATTATGGTAATTTTAGTAATGGAGAAGGGCGATACAGTAATTATAAAAATGGAGAAGGGTAAATTAATAATTATAAATATGGAGAAGGGTAAATTACTAATTATAAATATGGAGAAGGGTAAATTACTAATTATAAATATGGAGAATGGTAAATTAATAATTATAAATATAGAGAAGGGTAAATTGGTAATTATAATTATAGAGAAGGGTAAATTAATAATTGTAATTATGAAGAAGGGTAATTTGGGTTTTATAATAATTGAAAAGGGTAAAATGGCAATTATAATAAGTGAGAGGGGTAAAATGGTAATTATGATAATAAAGAAGGGCAATTTGGTAATTTATCCAACTAAAGGGCCAATTTGGTAATTTAACCGACTAAAGGGTAAATTGGTAATTATCTAACCAACTAAAGGGGAAAATTGGTAATCATGATAATGAAGAAGGGTAATTTGGTAATTTATCCAACTCAAGGGCAATTTTGTAATTATAACAAAGGAGAAGGGCAATTTGGTAATCTAACCAACCAAATGGGAAATATGACAAGTGTAACACTTATGAAGGGTGAATGGTGATCTAAAAAGTGTAGGAGATGACTTTGTAACCTAAACCGAGGAAGGAGTAATTTGGTAATTATGCAACAAGGAGGGTAATAAAGTAATTTGTCAAGTAAGGAAGGGATGACATAGCAATTATATAAGTAAGGGGTAATGAGTAATTTGTACCCAACCTGTCGTTGTGATTGTGGAATTTCATAATATGACTCAAATAATGCTGATTAGTAAGGTAAGAGTATTTGATAATTAGTAAGTATCACGAGAACGAATCCTAATTCAGAATTAGACGAGATTATGATGGCCTTAATGATTTCTATGTGTTATCTTGGATAACCACCTGAATAAGAAACGACTAATAATATCAAAACGATTGAAAGTGAATAAGTATTTGATTTTTGTGATTTTTGTGATCACTTTAATTAAGACACTAATACTTAAAGTGAAAGACCTCGAGATCGGAAATGGTGGTTCTTTAGGAGTCACTACCCTAAAGACGTGGTTTAGCCCACGATTATTATGGTATTTGCTGGTGTGCCTTTGTGCCCGAGCTAGGCCCTATATCTTACTCTATCTAGCTCTACGGACCTATTTAGAGGGTATGCATACTTATGGATTAGGTGTCCTTGTCAGTAGGGTACTGAGTAGCTTTATGCACCAATACGACCAGGATACCTTTACGTCCCTGGGTTCATGGTTGAAGGGTACTAAGTAGCTTGTATGCACCGGTACGACCGTTTTACCTTTGTGTCCCGGGTTCTTGATCTCCCGTCCGAGGCAAATAAATGGAATTGTTGTGCTGATAAAAAAAAGGAAAAATACTAATAATAAAAGTGAAAGATTAATGAGTCGGGCCTAGTTGACTTATGATATTGAGTACCGATCCACTGGTTATAATAGTGGCCTAGGAGCATGATGTCCTAGCAAGTAATTATGAGTACCGATCCACTGGATATAATAGTGGCCTAGGAGCGTGATGCCTTGGCAAGTGATTATGAGTACCGATCCACCGGATATAATAGTGGCCCAGGAGCGTGTTGCCCTAGATGATGTTGATATGTATTTCGATCCACCGGCAATAATAGTGGGGGTCCCGAGCTCAATAAAACCAGTCATGGATGTGAATAAAGTTATGGAAAAATACTAATCACTTATAGTGGAACACCATGTAAGTCGGGGCCAGACCGGTCTACCGGTGAATAATAGTGGCCAGGAGCGTTTTGCCCTATATGTGACTGATCCACCGGCTATAATAGTGGGGTTCCCACACTCACATGGATATAAAATCCGATAGATGATTGAATAATGATGGACTAATGGCTTAAGGCCCGAATATATTGATTCTACACTATGACATGGCTTAAGGCCCAAAAGTATTGATTGTTCATTACGACCTATTGATATCTGATGTGAATGTTAATCATGTGAATATCATATATACACATCTTATTATATATGTATGTAGCTTTATATCATGTGTTACATTGCGGGCCTACTTTTAAGTGTGTTTTAAAGGGTTACTCAGTACCGTAGTACTGAAGGGTTCCATTCGTAGGGCTCCTGCCTATTCAATGGGTAGTGTCCCTTGCAGGTCTTTTCAGGTGCTATTCAAGTGGGCAACGGGAAAGAGTATAAGGATTATCCGAACTTTTAGGGTTCTCCCTTTGCCTTTACTTTCTAGTTTAATTGTATTCTTTGTTCTTATAACCACCATTGGTGGAATCTATTCTTATAAAATTGTTTACTTGCGCTACTCTAATTTTAAATATGATTTGAATTTCTAGCAATTTGATATTTCATTCTTTAGCCTTAGAACTTGGTACTGGAACGGTATGAGTGAACCGGTCTGGTACTAAGTGTGGTGGTAATATCCCCAAAATTAACAGTTTGTTATTTTTCTTCCACTAATCTTTTAATAAAATGAAATTTTTCAGTAGTGAATTTTGGGGGTGTTACACCTAGCCTCTTTCTTACACTCCTAATGTTAGCACTCAAGTGAGGCAAAAGTCAAACAAAAAACTCACTCCATAATCCTCCCTTATCGGATCTCGCATTATTTGCCTAAATAGTGTCCCATTTGCATTTGAAAATTACATAAAATCACAAATATCTCCCCCTTCCTTCATTTCTCTCTACTGATCTTTTTGAAACTTCCAGTTGCTTCCGAGACTTTTTTTTTCCTCTTAATTAAAAACCAATTAAAATTCAAGATTATATAGTTAGAAGTATTATATATTATGGTTTTCTAATGTAACCGATTTCCATAAAAAAAATTAGGGATATGCAAGGCTAATTTACTACAATGCTATCTATCATATATGTTATAAGTACAATCTAAAGGGATCAGTTAGAGTTCACATATCCCCTGAGATTCAAAATATTAATTCTAATATGGGGAACTTTATTAAGTTCTTATGGACTGCATTGAAATATAAAACTAGTGAAAGTTGTAGTTTGAGGTTATGATGTTGGAAATAAAATCAGGCCTAGGCCATGCCCGATTAGAAAAAACCTAATACCATATCCATATATAAGCCCAAGTAAGGCTTCATCCTAAAACTATTTGGTAATAGGATGAGTATCCCACTAGACTTATATATTGGTCTAATTCCCTCTTATTTATCAATTTGGGACTTTGTTCACACCCAACAATACTCCCCTCGAAAAAAGTGACATACAGCCTCCCCTTACAGAGAAGACAATGCTCCATTGAGTCAACTACTCATCTTCATTACATTGGTGAGGGCACGTCTTATGTGAAGCACTAGAGTATCACCTTAACTCAAGAGCTCATTCATCTATCTAGGCCAACTCGACCTTTCCAATAGAGTATTAAACAAATTTCGTTCAAGATTTTGAGGATATCCACCTAGGTTCCAAACCAGGCTTTGATGCCACTTATTGGAAATAAAATCAGGCCAACTCCATACGCAATTATAAAGAATCCAAGACTATATCCATATATACAGCCCAAGTAAGGTTCCATCTTAAAACCAATTGGTAATTGGATGAATAGTCCACTAGACTTATATATTGGTTTAATTCCCTCGTATTTATCAATGTGGGACTTTGTTCACACCCAACATATGAAAATTCACAAACTCCAATAATTTAATTACCATCTATGGAAAAAGTGATTAAAGCTTGAAGGATGAACATGTACGTGATCCCTTTCCTTTTTCTCCATTTTTGGGTATTTCTTGGGAATAAAACAACTAAAGAAGAAGAAGAAGAATGTTTGTCTTATCAATTAATTAATGACTTTGGTTTTGTGTGATTGAGATGGAGATAAATTTGTGTTTGTATCTTTGGCTTTTAATCTTTTTGTTTCATTAAAGATAATGACGTTGTCAATTAGGGTTTCCTAAAGGTTGTTCTAATTGATTTAAGCTTCCCCCAAACTAATGTAAAATAGGGAATAGTGTGTTTCACCACTACCATTTCTCTTTAGTTATTAATGGAAGTGTAACAAGGTTCTTTGAAGAGAAGTAGGTTTTGAGGTAAGGGATCCCAATTTCCTTTACCTTTTGTGATTTTTCTGGAGTATTTTAGTAGGTTTCTAAAATGATAGCTTAACCTAAATTTATCCTTTCATGCAAAATGTAAATACTTGGGCATCACATAAATTCCATTTCCTCATGCCCTGATGGTTTTCAGCATGGGGGTGATAATTCTATTAAGATATTTCTATAGAATTTGTAAGAGTTTAGTGATTTGGCAAAACTCACCACTAACTAAGATAAATCAAATATATGTTAGAGCTACTAAAATATATTTTATACTCCATTCATTAATGTTGCGACATATAATATAGGAAATTATTAACGAAAGATGTGTATGAGTACTATAAGCCCAAAGGGGACAAAATGTTATAAAGTATTTTTACATGGAACTCAATCCAAGTGCAAAGACAAGGGTTATTAGTGTGGTTGGTGGTTAGGTAAAGGTTGAATACCAAAGACAAGCTTAGGTCTAGGAGGGCCTGATTTGTTTCATATAGTTACTTTTGTATTATCCTTTTTTGGTATTAGTAAAAACTACTAATTTTGATGCTTGATGAAACATCAATTAACTACTAAGTTCTTACTAGTGTTTTCTTAATGTAATAGTGGGTTGTGTCTTGGATCTTAGGGGTTGTTTCGTGCTACAAATAACAATATGATTATTGCACTCTATAGTTATGTAATTAGTAGCTAATTTTTTATTTTATTGGGCTAGTTGGAAACCTCACCTAGCATTTTGGGTCTAGAAGGGGTTTTCTAGAGCATGTTAGATAGGTAGAACCTTACTTGGTGGTTGGCTAAGGAGGATCCACAACCTTTTATAAATGTTAATTAAAGTCCAATATTATTCCCTGGGATGCCTAGTGAAGTTGTGATTATTAAAAATTATATATTTATATCTTTTTACATTTGGGTAAAAGAAAGAAAGAAAGAAAAAGAGTAGGAAATCTTACCTATCAAATTATTCCACTAGGTTCATTTCACATTTTCCATGTTATTACTCTCAATAGGCTAAATAAGTTTGTTTTCTCTTCTACAAGTTAAGGGGATATACATGCCATTAATATGAGAAATTTTTTGACTATAATATACATCTCTTTTGATATGGTTAAGGGTGCCTAGCTGGTGTATTATCATAAACACCCAAATTAGACCCTAGATACATAAACATGCAGCAAGTTGTGAATAGGGGCCAATCCCTTTGATACTATAATTTAATCAATCAATTTATGTTATCAATTATTTTCCTTGCTAAATAATGGAAAACTAATTACTAATATCAAAAACAATAAAAATATTGGTTAAAAGACTAATCAGATAATAATGATAAGAAAATAGGGATCAAATAATATATTCAGCATAGGGATATCTATCAATCATCAAATATTATGGCCATTTAGTATTTTTGATGTTAACTTACAGAAGCTTGTAAGCGTCCGCTCCCTAAAATCCCCTTATGCAAATAAACCAAAATCAACTCTTAATTTATTATCTAACCAATTAATAATCCGCATAAGATCTCTAGATTCAATCAATGGCAACATTAATGATTAGGAAGCTACTAAATAAAACCATACCTACGAAGTATGAAACCCTTAAGATTAATAAACTAGATTAAATTAATATCTATGTTTTAGAAATTAACCAATCTATTCACTACTTATGGATGTATACACTAACAATTACGGAATAACTATGTTGTCTTAGGATTCGATTAGCACTCAACTTAAATATGTGATCAAGATAGATAATAAAGCACTAATTTTATCTCACCTCATTTGTAACCCTAATACAAAGTATATATAGAGTTAGTCAAATATTTTGTTTGGCTTACATCACACAGTTTTGTTATACATGAGTAGAGTTGTAAATGAGCCAAGCTGAGGTAAGATTGGACTTAGATCCTTTAATAAACAAGCCTAAAAATGAGGCTCAATCTCATCTTGTTTAATAAACTAGCTGACTGAAGCCCTTAATGAGCTAAGCCAAAAAAGTTCATGAACTAGCTCGGCTAATTTACATACCTGTGTGTGAGTATATAGTGGGCCTATTCTTTTATTTTGATTCGTTGTTGACAACATGAGATGAGATGTATATATCCTGAGCTAATCTTTTTCTTCATCTTTTTTTTCACTTTTTTTTTAAGGATCATTTTGTCCTTCTTACCGCAACAGAGGGATTTTGATCAATTGTTGGCCAATCAACCCAATGCTAAGACTTAGGGAGGCACTTTTTTCTTTTTTACTTTCTTTTCTTTTTGCTTTCTTTATTTACTCTTGTTGACTTTTATTTTGGAGCTTGATGACTATGGCTCATGTTGTTCTTGTGAACCTTCAAATGTAAAATTAAGCACCATTTTTTCAATGTTATGACTAGACATAGAAAAAATAACTATAAATAATAATTTCATATCTTGATTTTATCTTTATATAATAATTTAAATAATATAAATTCAAGTTTGTACGCAAACTTTATGGCAAAAATATGATATGTTATCAAAATCATACCAATTTTTATCTTTAACTTGAAATAAATTATATACATAAGATTATTATAATTCAAGCATATAATTGTAAATGATATACAAAACATCACATATTATTTAAATAAATAACCAAAATCTTATATTGAATGTGTTCATAAAAAAAATTCACATTTAAACTTTGGTCATCCTCAAGAAAATCAATACATTAAGAAACTTTCATCAATATATATAGTCATGTCACGCCCAAGCAAAAATTGTTATACCACTTCCTATCTTTACATTCCTAAGATGAAAACAACCAATAGCTTAAAACTATAATCAAATCAAATAATCATTTCATAAACAAATTGGTCACTTGTCATAGAGACTTTTAGAAGAAGAAAAAATTAAACATAGTTAGATTAGGTTCCTCCCTTCCTTGAAAAGCATAGCTAACTCTTATTATCCATCTCTCGTGATACTCTTTAACATAGACACCATGTGTAATAAGAGAATTATCTATTTATTTGTTTGTTTGTTTGTTTTATACATTTTTTCATATTCACTATTTCTACTTACTTTTTTTTTACTTGGGTTATGCTTCAACCAACCAGGTATGTTTTATGTTTTGAATTTCCCGATACAAGGATTTAGTGAAATTATTCTCATGCCTTTTTTTTCACATAGGTATCTCAATTTTTATTTTTCATCTTTTTAATGGTATTTGTATAGTTATTTTCCTCAACCTATACTAAAAATAGCATAAAGAGACATAAAATATGGTCTTAATTGTCATCTCAAAAGGATAAACAAGAGTTACATAAGTTTAAAAAAATTGAAAACAAATTAGAACTCACCAAGCAAGCTAACAATTCAAATATGAAATAACATTTGTCCAAATAAAGTGTCAAGGAGTCACCACATTTATCAAAATAATGTAAATCAAATAAGTAGTTACACAACATCAAACTCATCCAAAACACAAATTTTATACATGGAGTTTTCATCATTTTTTCCCCTAAATCATCTTTTATTTTCCCTTTCTTTTGAATTTGTTAGGTAAAATAAAAAAATAGATAGAAATGAAATACTATGATCTATAAAAAATGAAAATGTGGCTCTACAACATTAATGGTAAAAAGCCTATAAAAACCCAACAGGCAAGATTCTCATTTTGCGCTATTTTTTTAAAAGAAAAATGAAAAATCAAAGTGAAAAATAAAACACGATTAAACAAATTATGTCCCTCCTCCACAGTTGAAGATTACATTGCCCTCAATGTAATTCATAAGAATAACTTAGCATAAGGTAAGTTTGTATTAGCATACAAGTTCTAAAAAAATAAATAAACAACCACATAGCAAATATAAATATAACAAAAGTGGTAGAGTTTAAGAAAAAAAATCTCTTCATCCTTGTAACCACAAAATGTACTCCTAATAATGTTGTTTTGCAAAATCTTAATTATAAATTAAGTGGATGTTATTGCCATACTCAACACAATTTCAGTTTCCATACCATTTTCATATTAAGTACGAGGCAAAGAAAGTCATTAAACCCTAACACGAAATAAAGAGAAAAAGAGATAATGATATAAATAATGTAGAAATATAAAGTGTTAAGAAATAAACTTCAAATATAATACTCAAAATACAACAAAAGGAAAAATAGGACCTAGGAGTCCAAAAGGATACCTAAATCGACCATGATACCAAATAATAGTGACTTTATTCCCAACCCTAAAATATAAACATCCTCCTCTATAGGTATAATGTCAAAAGCATCTACACAATTATCAACCAAATCATCACGCACCTACAAATCAACAAAGGCAAAGTCACTTGCTCATGGAATAAGTAGTGACCATAATATAATATAAATTTGAAGGGATACTTGTAATCAAGGTTAATCAAAAGGCATAGCATGTTATACATTGATCATGGTATTCAAACAATAGGCATACAATAACACATCAAGATTAAGAACATAGGCATGAGAATAAATATAACTATAATAACCTATTTTTATACTGACTTAGTGATCGCCATATTACAATCTTTATAACACTACTCAAGAGAATATAATTGCATAAATGACCTTCGTAAGAAATAACACGCCTTTATAGCGCATAAAGGCACCATATCAAGGCAAAATGCACCTAAGCCACTAACTAACCTCGAATTGTTAAGTATATGCGTAACCAGGACAACAAAAACAAGACAGATTATTGTATGTCTGCCGTTAGACACATGGAAACATATTTGAGCACTTTTTACACATGACATACTCAATTTGATAAGGATAAATATAACATAATTAATCATATAAGAAAACTTTTATTGTATAGCAATTATGTATTCAAGTAATAAAAAATAAATATTTATGTTTTGCATGTACACAAGCAAATTAATAGACTTGGGAGGAATTATGTTGCTCAAATCATAATATTTGAAAAGATTGAGCACAAAGAAAAAATAATGGAAAATGTAATGAAATTCAAAGCAACCAAGGAAGTAAAAGAACTAGAAGAAGAAAATTTATCAAAAGAAGTCGGAGAAGCTATATTAGATAGAGTGTATGGCATAAGATCAATAAATAAATAAATAATAAAATACTGGAAATGTAATGTGTACATTTTTAGATAAACTATATTAATGTGTATATTATGCTCAAATAGTGCCATGTGTTTTTAAACAATGTTTAATACAAAAATGCTTATTATGTTTTTACACATCTTCAATCTTATTATGTACATTTGACCATGTAAGATGTGCATTCGTCATTTTAATATGTACATTTGAGCTTATAAACATGTGCAATTTTAAGATGTCCATTTATCCATTTGAGATGTGCATTGTTAATCTAAGATGTGCACAGAAAACTATAATATGTGTCTTTAGTTATACAAGATGGGCATTTGACATTATCCCCGTATCAGTTATGGATGCATGATTCACAGATGTACAATTATTAATAAAAGATGTGCATTAATCTATCATAAATGTCTACTTTTAAAATGTGCATTTAACACTCAAACATGTGCACTACAACTTATAAAATGTGCATTTATCGATAAAAGATGTACATTTGACGTATAAGATGTGCATGTGTGATTATCACATGTGCATATATTCATAAAATACATGCATTTATTGATTAAAAAAATATGTATTTATACAAAAAAGTGCATTTTTTCTAATAAAATATGTGTAGTTTTTAGTAGAGATGGCAATAGAGTGGGTCAGGCACAAGGACCCCATCCCCATCCCCGAACCCGATAAGCAAAATCAACCCAAACCTATCCTAATCCCCTTTTTTTCTTATCAGGAAACCCCCAGCTCAATCCCCGCAAGGATCAAATTCTCAAATCTAACCCGATCCCCAAACTATTCACCATTCCCAATTCATTTTCCGACCTTAAAACCAAACCTAATACCCAAAACCCGACCTCATCCCTAATACCTAATCTTATTTTTTTATAATATATTTTAATTTATATTATATATAAAAAATTATATTATATATATTATATAAAAAATAAAAAAATTGAGTTAGGTTAGGGGATGGGGACCCCAAACCCGTCCCTACCCCGTCCCTAAAAAAATTCCTGATAAGAACCCCCAAACCTAAACCCGATCCCCAAAATCTCTCCCCCGAACCCGAATGGGGAATAGCCAATGAGGCCCCGAACCCGCGGAGAAAATTATCATCCCTAGTTTTTAGGTGAGCTTTTCCCACTCTAAGATATGAATAGAGAGCTATAAGATGAGCATTTGTAAATAAAATATGTACATTTGACACTCTCCCCATATAAAAGTTATGAATTCTCAATTGTAAAATTTGAATGAATTTGTTAGATGCGTATTTATTCATAAAAGATGTACATTTTTATAATGTGTAAAAAATTAAGATGTGTGTTTGACATATGTACCCTTGAGACTCTAAGATGTGTAATATGAGTGTTTATATATATATCATATGTGCATTTTCTAAATTAACATGCCCATATTTTTATGTTTTATTACTTTCCATTTTGATCACTTTGAATTTAAAGTAAAGCATATATTATAGATTTAAAACATGTTCCATAGTTAAAAGTATCAATATCCATATGCTTCCATATTAAGATACTAAAAAATACAATTACAAATACATAATGGCAAGCATTAGACTCACATACTAAAAACATAAATGAATACAAAAGAAAGAAGTGAAATATTTTCATCAGCCTTAAACGCATCTCTCCTTGTAAACAAGGGAAAAAAATACTCTTCTTCCTCTAAAGAGGATGAAGACCCATTTGTCTTGTCTTTCCCAGAAGAAGGTGAATATTCATATATCTTCTTCCTCTTCTTATGAATCTTCAACCAAAGGTGGAGGAACTTCACTCCTATATGTTGATGGGAAAGAAATCTTTTATGCATATCCCACTATGTGATGGGGAAAAGGTTGAAACCTAGGCAAAACATCTAGAATTAGGTTATGTGATACTTGTGTTTATTTTGGTTGTGTTTGTGGTTGTGGATGAATAGTGATAAAAAATTATTTCATCCTAAATTTTCCAAAGATCTTGCACAACCCTCTTTACATCTGCTAAGAAGGCATCATCTCTTGGAGCCATATCTTTTGGCTTTATATTTCTACCATTACCTTGTGGTTGAACCCTTTTTTTATTCTTGAGCTTGTGGAGCTTTTTATTTTTCTAGGGTTTGATTAGTATGATTGTTTCAGTGGGGGTTCACTCTGATTGTTTGCCTTTTATAGCACAATATCTTGGGGATCACTTGTTGTAATACCCCAAAATTTTAAAACCTAAAATTTAAAAATTAATCTTTATTTGGGATAATTTAATTTTTAAATTATTAATTTAATTATTTTGTGGACTTATAATTTTTAAAAATGGATATGACTATTTAATAAATTAAAATAAATATTTCATTATTTATCATACTCTTTTTATTTAAATAATTTTAAAACCCATATTTTACTAAATTTATCTTTTTAAATTAATTTCTTAAATTTTAATTAAATTAATTTATTAAAATAATGTATCCATCTAAATAATTAAATATCCTTATTCCAAAAATTATTTTTATTTTTATTTCCCCCTTTTTTCTTTTCCTTTTTCCTCCTTTCTCTTTTTTCTTCTTTTCTCCCTTCCTTGGGCTGCCCAACCTTCATCTTCTCCCCCCGCTGGGCTGCTAGCCCTCTCCCATTTCCTTACCCGTCTAGTAGCCATTTCCTTCCTTCTTCTCCCTCGCACGCAGGCCAGCCCGCTCTTCCTTTTCCTTGTCCGATCAGCCTGACTTCCCCCTTTTGTTCTTCTTCTTCTTCCTTTGCCCCTACACCAAACCAAACAGCCCCCCATGTCTACACCTACCTGCAGCCTTCCCCTCTGCACCTGTCATTGCAGCTTGCCTTATCCCTCTCTCTTCCATCCCTTTCCTTTTCATTTTAAGTCAAACTCACCCCTGCACAACCTCCCCCACATGCCTTCCTTTACCCCTCTTCTTCTTCTTCTTCCTGCCACCATGCACTCCCGACTCCCTGCAGTCTATAGCCACCTAACCCGACCATGCCAGCCCTCCTTTCCCTCTTCCTTTTCTCCTCCTTATGTCCTCCTTCTCTACCCATTTTCTATCCCCCTCAAGCTCCTCTTTCCTCTCCCTACCGAGCTCTTTTCTCCCCACTTTCCTTCTTCTTCTCCTCCCCTATTTTTGCTTCGCCACCCTCAACCGACACCTCTGCCACCCAACCAACCACCACACCAACCCCTTGGCCTCCCCTACTTCCTCCCTGCACCACCTAGTAGCTGCGACTTACCCTTGCAATCACCCTTCCCTTCCTTTCTCTTTTATTCCCCTTCTCGACCTCCACACCACACTACCACCTCGTGTTGTCGTCTCCCCTCTTCTTCCGCCACCAAAGCCACCCCTTAACCCCCTGACACCTCCTCTACCACCTCCCTACCTTAGCCGACCGAGATCTCCCTTGCAACCCCTCCTTTCTTTTCTTCTTTTTCCTTCCTTCTTCTTCTTCTTCTACCTTCCTTCTCACCACCTTTCCATCCCTACATTTGCCATCCCTACCACCCCGAGTCACCAATCTTTGACCCCCAACCACTACCTACACTCTGCCACCCTCCCTGCACCCACCCACCACCCTCACTCTCCTCCATAATCCCTTAACCTAATCCTCAAATACCCTTTCTGAGACCCTTTAACTTCCCCTCATCCACCACCTTCCACCATCACTCTCTCTCATTTTCTCCCTTCCTATTGTGCATGCAACTCACGCTACCATGTAGCGTGAGACTAGCTGCATATTATGAGTAAATTTACCAATTTTTAAGGTATAAATATAGTTAGCATTTATATATATTTACTAAGATTTTTGATAAAAATTTATTCTTTTAATTTTCTTCTGCTAATATGCTAGTTTTGATATTATTTCTAGGTATAATTTTTTTCTAATCAAAACTTAAACTTTTAACCGGAGTACTGGTAAAGTTTAATTATTGTTAAAAATAAGGTAACCATTGTACCCTACTAAAATGTGTGGATATACGTATGCTAGCATATTAGGGTTTTTTAATATGTTTGTGTGCATATTATGTGGTGTTAAGTACATCATGACTTGTAGCATATGTTGGAAGTCGGAATGAGAAGCATGCCATATTGTACCATGTGTGGAAATGATGGTTAAGGAATGAGCCTTATTGTTAATAATAATGTTAAATGCATGTATATGTCATGATAAGCTAATATGGCCCTTTGTAGTAGAGATAATGTTAATATGAACCCTAGGGGTATTTTAGTAATTTTTTTGGTACAAAGGGTGTGGCCTAAATAAGTATGTATGGTAGGTGATAATGGGTATTAATAATAGATAATAATAGTTGGTGGTGTTAAATGATGCATATGGACCATAGGTATTAATGTTTTATGTGGTAAGGGCATTTTAGTAAATTTGGCATAAGAAGGAAAATTTGGTAATTTATATGAATAAAAGGGGTAATATGATAATTAAATAAGTAATAAGGGTAGTTTGGTAATTTTACATGGAAAAGGGGGTAGCTTGGTAAGTTTACAAGTAAAAAGGATAATTTGGTAAATTATTAAATAAAAAGGGTATTTTTGTAATTTTGGCATAAAAAGGGGTAACTTGATAATTTAATAAACATAGAGGGTAATATGGTAGATTAATAAATAAGAAGGGTATTTTGGTAAGTTTGGCATAAAAAAGGGTAGCTTGGTAACTTTATGAATAAAAGGGGTAATATGGTAAAGTCATAAGTAAGAAGGGTATTTTGGTAATTTGGCATAAAAAGGGATAACTTGGTAATTTTATGAATAAAAGGGGCAAAATGGTAATTTAGTAAGTACGATGGGTATTTTGGTAATTTGACATGAAAGAGGGGTAACTTGGTAATTATACAAGTATGAAGGGTAATTTGGTAATTTAACAAATACAAAGGATATTTTGGTACTTATACAAGTATTAAGAGCAATTTGGTAATTCGGTAAGTAAAAAGGGGTACGTTGGTAACTTTACAAATAAGGGGATATTTTAGTAATTTTGTAAGTATGAAGGGGTAAATCAGTAAATTGCATATAACATGTCAATGGATTTAACAAGCCTCCATAATAAGACATAAGGGATATTAAATAATAGAATAAGGGTTTATAGCTTTAGTATCACTTGTTTAAGTATAACCACATATATTATAAGGATAAGGGCATTTCGGTTAATCGGTGAATATCATAAGGATAATGCATATTATAGGGTTGAATGGGTAATTAAGGGTATGATATGATGTTTATTTTGTAATCATACAATAGGTGCCTTAGTTGTTAATTATGCGTGGAAATATGTGATGGATTTGCTAGAAGTACATGTTAGGGTTTATGCATTCAATGATCCCTTGGTATAGAGTACTTGATTCTATGACCAATATTATAATTATGATATGATAACCTATTATGGCATGTGAATAAATGAAAATGAATTTTGTAATGGAAATAGATGATAAAAGGAAGCCTTAGCCTTAGGGGCATTTTGGTCATTTTGACCTAAGGTGCCTAAGTATAAGAATTGGAACCTAGGATGGCCTTAGTGGATTATTTAAGTGGACATGGTCAATACTACCAATAAGGATTACGTAATAGCAACATAAACAAATGAAAATGATTAAGTTTGTGATTGTTATGTTTCTCGTGGTCACCTTAATTAAGACACTAATAATTAAAGTAGAAAACCTCGAGATCGGGAATGGTAGCTCTTTAGGGGTCACTACCCTAAAGATGTAGTTTAGCCCACGATTATTCAGGATTTTTTTGGTGTGCCTTAGTGCCCCAACCAGGCCCTACATCTTACTTTATCTAGCTCTATAAACCTATTTAGGGGTTATGCATACTTATAGATTAAGTGTCATTGTCAGTAGGGTATTGTGTGTCCTCATGTACCAGTACGACCAGGGTACCTTTGCGTCTCTAGATTGATGGTTAGAGGGTATTGTGCTGCTTGTATGCGCCAGTATGACCATTATACCTTTATGTTTTGGGTTAGTAATCTCCCCCTCGAGTAAAATGAATGGAATTGCTGTGTTAATTAAAAGGAAAAATACTAATCATGTAAAGTGAAAGATTATTGAGTTGGTCCCAGATGGATTATATCATTTGTACCGATCCACCGGTTATAATAGTGGACAGGAGCATTTTGCCCTAGAGGTTGTATATGTATACCGGTCCTCCGGTTATAATAGTGGTCAAGTGCATGTTATCTTGGAGTGTATTCCGGTCCACTGACTATAATAGTAGAGGTCCCGAACTCAACAAACCAAACCTTATATGATAATAAATCATGGGAAAGATAGTAATCACTTATAGTGGAACACCATGTGAGTCGAGGCTACACCAATCTACCAATGAGAATAGTGGATAGGAGCCTTTTGCCCTAAAGACCGGTCCACCATCGAATAATAGTGGCCAAGTACGTTCTATCTTGGAGTGTATTTTCAATCCACCGGATATAATAGTGGGGTTTCCGTACTCACATGGATATAATTCGAGAGATGATGTTGAATAATGTTTAATTAATGGCTTAACACCAAACAATGTTAATTTCACCTTTATGATCTATTGATATAGTAAAAGTATGGCCTTGGTGCCTGTCACTCTTGGTAAGTGATGGAAATGCTAAGTAAATTAACCTTGTGATATGCATTTCCTATTATATGTTGTGTTGTATTATGTAGTGGCTTTTATGTTGTTATGATTATCTCTATTCTTGCGTATGTTATTGTTTTTTCATTTGTTTTTGTATGATGGTTTGTATGCGAGCCCTACCTTTTAGTCTAGTATAAATGGCTGCTCAGTACTAGGGGTATGAAAAATCGGATATCCGTATCCATTCGGATATTTTTTTTGAATATCCACTCCATATTTTTTAGACCGGATATCCGAAAAATATTGATTGGATATGGATTGGATTCGGATATATCCAGTATCCATATGAAAATATTATTTTATCAATTTTAATAACTTTCGCTAGAATATTTTTAAAAATAAAGATCGTATATCAATTAATATTCATATCTATATTCATATAAATGTCTTATTTTATCTAAAAGAAGTATTAAAATATTATTATAAATATTTAAAATATAAAAATAAATAAAATTTTAAAACTTAAAACTATAAAAATACAATAATATGATGTATTGTCGAAATAATCAACAAAATATCGTATATTTTTTTGGATCAAATAATCCAGAAAAAGATCGAATATCCAAATGTCAGATATCCTTTTTTACTAAAATCGGTTCAGATATCTGAAATGTCGGATCGGATTTTTGGATCCCGGATTTTTTGCACAGTCCTACTCAATACCGTAGTACTGTAGGGTTTCGTTTGTGGTCCTCTGCCTATTAAATGGGCAGCGTCCTTAGGTTAGTCGCAGGTGCTATTCAAGCTGTCATCTGGTAAGAGTGCAAGGACCACCCGGGAAGATTTCTACTTTTATCTTTTAAACTTTCATAATTCTTTATGTAATTGTTATATTTTCTTATAACCACTAATAGTAGGTTTTACCTTTTGTAATGTGATTCAACACACAACTCTCATTCAGCTATAACTTAGTTTTGTGTAATGTGCTCTCATTCTTTTTAAGTATTAGCACTTGGTACTGAAACAATAGAAGGAAACCAATCTAGTGTTAAGTGTGGCAGTAACATCCCCTAAATTTACCCTTTTTGCATTCCTTATTATAAGATATGATGTTATGTTTAAAATATGAGCATTTGTTGATAAAAGATGTGAATTCTATAACAATTAATAGTCAAGACAACATTTATCCATTTATTCCTATAAAATGGGTAATTATCTCCAAAACATGTGCATATTGCTATAAAAGATGTGTATTCTATTACCATTCATATTAAATTGCAAAGATTGTGTGTTTATTCGTATAAGATGTACAATTGTCCCTAAACGATATGCATCCTCCTTTTTATATATACAATTGATGTGTATTCCATTACCATTCATATTGAATCAACCGATTGTGCATTTATTCCTATGAGATATTTGTTCCAAATAAAGTGTTCATTCCTGAATAAAAATATATGTAATTTATTATCATTATTATGTTAATGTTTCATACTACTAAGTATAAAAAAAAGTGTTATTATCTTCTTCTTCCTCTTTTGAGTCATCATTAGAAATAAGAGGAGGTGTAAAAGATAAAGGGTGTATGGATCTTATTATTCCTCCTCTAATGGTGGTCATCATAGTTTCTTTGGTGGCAATAATTGTGGTGGTGTTAGGGAAGCTTCTTATAATACCTTATTTTTAGGAACCCTAATTAATAAAATTGGTAATTGTGTGTAATTAATCATAATAATTATTATAGAATATTTTGTGTTGGATATATTATTATTATGTGTATTATTATGGGAAATTATATTATAAATCTAATTAGGTTATAATTTGATAGAATTTGAAAGATTAGTTAGCCTTTATTCTAACTTGAAGCCATGAGCTCTAAACCTAATCCACCTGATTCTCCTCTTCCTTGGTTCATTTGTGCAACCAAACAACCTAAATAAACCCCAACAAAATTGATCACCACGCTCAACCCCTTGGCATGGTTGTCTGTGCATGTTTAATTTTCATTCCAAAACAATGCCCCTGCTCTACCAAGTGTGCCTAAATCCATCACCAACCCAACCCTATGCCTTACCATTTTTCATGCAACCCTCATTTGTATAAGATTCCTCAATTATTATTATTTTTTGTTTGATTCAATCCCAAATCGACCAAGAATTTGTATTTCTTCTTCCCTATGGTTTGCTCTAATTTACCCCAACATTTTTTGAGTTATTGCACCACTTTTCCTTCACAATTCACGTTACCCTAGCCTTATTGAGTGAACCATCACTGTTCCACCCCCATTAGCTACGTAATTTTGTCACTTAAACCCACCCCTCCTCATGTGATATAGTGACACAACACCCCCTCCACCTGCATGAGTTACTCATGCAACCAAGCAAATGAAACTCACCTAGGTCACAAAAGCCTAGTTTGTCTATCTTTTGTTATTTTAGTTGATGGTTGTTGATTAGTTGATAACAAGTTTGTTTGGTTTTTATTTAAGGAGTTTGAGGAGGTTTTAGTTAAGACTAGTTGGGTGATTCTTTACTTTATTTCTTTTACTTTAGTTTGAATAAGATGTAAACATATACTTCTACTAAAATGTGAGCTCATGTAGTGGCATATAGGTTTGTTATCTTGCTTAGAGTATGTTATATGCTTCAACTAAAATGTAAACGCATGAGTAGAATGTAAAAGTCTTATCATAAGTATAAAAAGATGCAATGTTATATAAAGACATGCTTAAATTATGCACCTAGATGTTGTGTGGGGTGTGTGTGTGTGTGTGTGTGTGTGTGTGTGTGTGTGAGAGAGAGAGAGAGAGAGAGAGAGAGAGTATGCTAGATTAGGGTTTAATGTTGTAACTTAAGCATGTATGTGATGATAAGTAATAACATGCTATTGTTATAAAAAATGATTAGGGTTAGGGTTTATTTAAAGTAGATTGCTTTGTCAAGCTAATATAGTGCCATCATAGGTGCTCCATGATAATCCTCACATGGTGTAGTTAAATTTAATATATAACATGGAAATATCCAAGCATGATTAGCGTTAGTTTAAATTCATTTTTATTAGCGCACTCTAAGGTTAGAAATTTATTAATGCATGTGTTATGATATTAATTATTACCTTAAATGTCGAGTTATGCCTTAATCTATTTTGCATGTTGAGCATGGAACTGTGTCATGTTAGAAATGCATGCTAAGGTTTCATGTGAGTAATATGTTGAGTCCGTACTTTTACATATGTTGTCTTTTTCCATGACATATAATTTATTTTCATAATAAGGTGTTATGAATTATCATATTTTAGCATTTTCATGACAAAATGTTGATTAAAATGTAAGTAGCTTTTAGAATGGATAATATCGTGGTGATTAGGGTTTTAAGGGCATTGTGCTCATTTTAACCTAATGTACCTAAAGGTGAATAATTGGAAATAGGATGACCTTAGTAGATTGTGGGGTTAACCTTATTATTGACTTTGAATTTGTCTTAAACCATGTCCTTTGAGTTTGACTTGAATAATTAGAAATACGGGAAAATTGTTAAGTATGGAAGTGAATTTTTTCTGCACTGTATAATATTTGTGATCACTAAATAAGATAATAATATTTAAAGAGTAAGACCTAAAGATTTTGGAATGGTTTGCTATTTAGAGTTAGCTACCTTAGAGACGAGATTTATCCATGGTGTGTTGTAGTGCCCTAGTAAGGCCCTTATCTACTCTATAAAAAACCTACGACCCCAATAGGGGGTATCAACTCTTAAGTACTAGATTCCTTATGTTGGGAGGGTATTTTGTCACCTTGTGTGCAATTATTACTAAAGTTTTTTTATGTCTCTAACTTGGATGGTTGGAAGGGTACCGTGATGCCTTGTGCACCATTATGACAAATGTATTGTTATGTCTCTAGGTTATCTCTTATATCACCTTGAGTAATAAAAAGAAAAGTAACTTGTGATGAGGCATTTGTAATGTTTGGGTTTGTATTAGATTATTGGTTAACTAGTTACCTTTGTGCACCATCCTTGGTTTTGGAAATGTTATGGTTTGGTTAGTTGGTAGATGCTTTAGTGCCCTATCCCTTTTTGGTTATAGGTTATATTATGGTTGTTTTGGATGCAATTGTTTTGGCTTCATGAGAAGGTTATGTTTTGATTAAGAATGATGGTATGATGATATTGTGGCCTTGAAGAGGTGTATGTTATAGAATTTTTACCATATCTTGTTATTGTGTATTTTCCTTGATGTATCCATACCATGTTACTATGTTTTACCTCCTATGTGCCTCATATGGCATTTGATTTTTAGTGTTGTGTAGTGGTCTAATCAATACCGATGTATTGATGGATTTCATTTTATGGGCCCCAGCCGATTCAATGGACGGTCATTACCTTGCAGGAGTACACTAAGGGTACAACTTGACGGCTTTTGGTAAGGGTTGAAAGTTAGGACTATCCAATGTTAGCTTCAACATCTTTTAATTCAGATATCCTATAGACTCTTACGTCCTCTTCTATATTTCTTTCTCTTATTAGATTGTAACACTTTGGTATGATATTTTGTACTATCAAAATAATGTTAATCTGTATTAAAACCATTATTATATTCTTATAATTGTTGTTATTAATTTAAGAAGAATAATTGTTTAGCCTTAGCACTTGGTATAAGAATAGCAGAGGAAATTAAACTTATACCTACCATTCTTATATTAAGTGTAGCAATAATACTGTACATTTTAATGATTAAGCTTCCACAATTAACTCATTTTTAAAAAAATTTAAATGCTAAGAATGGGGCTATTAAACTTCTTCATGAAACAAATGGAAATTGTTCCCTATCCATTCACGTTGTGACGGTTGTCATTTACCTATGCATACCCCATTTTTTTCTTTTATAAAATCATTTTTTATCAAAGAGTATCCTATTTTTATACCAATGTATGACTAAACTACATTAAACAAACAAAAAACTCATTCCCAATAAACTTTAAAGTAGTTAATGTGTATTCCCAAAACACTAAATTTATTACATTTCTAAATATTTGAACAAGAAAGATGACATTAAAATCAATGAATAACATGTCTTGCTAAAGATGTGTATTCCTAAAAATATTATAAAAAACAAAAATTCCCCCTATTTTATAAAGTTTGACAGATAATGATTTATTAGTTTTCTTACTTCGTTGCAAAGATAAAATATCACCAAGGGAAAAAAATTTCAAGAATGTAGGACACCACTCCTCCCTTTTTTTTATAAAGCAACTTAATCCATTCTTTATCAACACATTGATACCAATCAATCATGCAGATAAAAATTAAAAGATCAATTGAATTTGTAGTATATTATTACAACATGGGTATTCTACGATACAACATGTGTATTATTTGCTATAATATGTGCATTATTATCATAAACTATGTATATTTTATACCAGTTAATTTTTAATTCAATATATAAATTCTACGCAATATGTATTAATTGGGGAAAAATGTATATAAACATCAATAACCTATGTATGCACACTTATGTCAAATATATATCAAATTTATGTAACATGTGGATTCAAATAGATATTGTAACGCTCTGAATTTTGCTAACCTAAATTTTTGGGTATTTATTCTTTAATCCTTTTCTAACCCTTAATCTTAGTTTAATTATATTATATTAAACACTTCCCTTACCAACTAGATTTTATTTTTCAAGTTGGTTACCCAAAATAAACACTCAATCCCCAACCCATATCCTTCTAATTTCACACCCTTTGGTGTACCTTACCTCCTTCCTCCCTCATGCCTTCTCCATTTTCTCTTAAGACCCCCATGCATCTTTCCTTCCTTTTCCCTTTTTACCTATGTCTTTCATTTCACCCCAAACCAAGCTCACTTCTCCTTCTTTTCTCTGAAACATTCACCTACCATTACACCCCTACCACCCTCTCTTCTACTTTTTTCTATGTTTTCCATTTTTCTCTACATTTTATTCCTCCATTTGCAGCAACCTCACACACACTTTGACCTCCAACTCCATCCTTCATGCAAGGTTATCATTACCATGTCTCATTCGCACATTAATACCCCCTTTACCAACATCATTCATCCATGCAACTAGCTCCCCCAAACATCACCTCCTTGTGCTACACCACCACCTTCGTAAATAGCTCATCCAACCAACCCACCATCCACCATTCACATTTTTGGCAACCCATCTTCACCAGCTATTCAACTTTTCCAACAACAGCCCACATAACTCCCTCATTTTCTACATCAACAACCCACGTTGCAACCCCCTTACTTATGCCAAAGACTCATGCAACTAGTCCTCTACTACGTGCCAACCTCACGCACCAAGGCCACCCCAACACTAATGATTCACACTGCCATATGAACCCCAGCGTGCACCTCCAACTCTTCTTCTTTCCACTCTCATTGGTTCACCGCTCCTTTTTGTTGATCACCGGTGTTTTCAACTCCATTCTCACAACAAGCTCACTACTAGCACCTTAACCTTACTGTAACACCCCAAAATTCACTAATTTTTTTAAAGCGAAAGAATTTAAAATTAAAAACTTATGAATTTTGGGGATCTTACCGCCACACTTAGTACCAAACCGGTTCTCTCCAACCGTTTCAGTACCAAGTGCTAAGGCTAAGAAAAGATTAACATTAAACTTAAACCAAGAGTTCATGAAAGAACTAAAAAGATCATAACACCAAAGATCATAGTACGCGTAAAGAATTGTAATTCATATTCAAAAGAGAAATAAGTTTACAATCGATAAAAGGTTCATTTAAAATACACAATATAAGTAATAAATCATAAGAGGGTAAACCTGATAAAGAAGAAATAACTAAAGGAGGTAAAATCACAAGAAGAGTGAATCCGGTCACACTACTCTCAAACTTGGAGCCAAATATATGCTCAACACTTAGCTTCGCCTGATATCTCACCCACCTGCACAAAGTCAGAAGGGCCTACTACTTGTGGGAATCAGCAGCACCCATGAAAAGGGTGATTAGTACGCTACGTACTGAGTAAGGTAACCGTGCACTAAGGCTAACACAAAAATCATATAAACCATGCAGAATAATAAAAAGAGCATAGAGACCATCATGATAACATACTATCATACAATCATTCAAGTAGATACATAAAGGCCCATTTATAATCTGAATTAATTACTTAATTAATCTCTGATTGAAAATCGATTCACACCAAGCTTTTTATCAAATCCATGCGAGTACAGGAACCCCACTATTATAGCCAATGGACCAGATACACACAGGGCACATAGCTCCTGACCACTATTATTGCTAGTGGACCGAAAACATACAAGGTATAAAGCTCCTGACCACTATTATTGTCGGTGGACCGGAAACAAATAGGGCATAAAGCTCCTGACCACTATTATTGTTGGTGGACCGGAAACACACAGGGCATAAAGCTCCTGACCACTATTATTGTCGGTGGACCGAAAACACACAGGGCATAAAGCTCTTGACCATTATTATTCGCCGGTGGATCAGTCTGGCCCCGACTCTCAAGGTATTCCACTGTAAGTACTTAGTGTATTTCCCATGTCTTACCACAAAAATGTTCGGTTTTATTGAGCACGGAATCCCCCACTATGATAGCCGGTAGACCAGAAATGCACAGGTACAAAGCCTAACCACTATTATTCGCTGGTGGACCGGTCACATATAGGACATCATGCCCTAACCACTATTATTTGCCAGTGGATCGGTCTGGGCCCGGCTCAACAATCTTCCACTTTAAATGATTAATGTATTAAGGTATCTTATTTAGAAACTTTACCCTAGACATGCATGAATCACTCCCATTACACTTATCCTCCAACTGACCCGCATCATATCATGATAACCTTGCAACTCTTAACTTGCCCAACAACCTTTCCGCTATACTCAAACTCATACTAGAACTCCAACAAAAAAATATGTGGGTCAAGGCCCACTACTACACACCTCCGAGTCCACTTATTTTCTTACTATAGGGTTTTCCCCAGAAACTCTAATTTAGGCCTAAGTGGCCCATCCTACTCCACCTCACACAACCCAATCATTTTTAACACTCCACACAACACAGCCCATAGATTCCACCCTCATCATCACTTTTTAATCACCGATTACACATGTGACCACGAAATCCTGAGTAGTCATGCCAAACCCTAACTAGCCATAACAAACCCTAGTTCCTCGTGTCCACATATCACCCTTCCATTTCTCACATTCCATTTATTATTTTTCCATGCCAATCATAGTCATCATTACTTGATCATTTTCATCTCCCTCTCGTACTCCACTCACTCTCGTTTATTTCTACTTATTATCACCTCCTCAAATTAGGGTTTTTACCCTAAACCCTAGCTCGGTCTCTTACGTATCCTTATATTGTTCCACGTACTATTTTTCATCCAAAGTGTTTAAACACCCAAACAACACTTACATTACCGTCCTCACATCCCAAATCAACGTTCCATATGTAAATTTCACTCCCATGCAGACTTTACACATCCCATGCAACCTTTTAAACTTTTCATACAAACCCTAAAACTCCCACATAAAAACCCTAGATTCAACCATGCAAACCCTAGATCCATCCGTACAAAACCCTAAATTCCTCCATACAAAACCCTAAATTAGATCCTCCCATGTTACACCATAGATTAGATTCTCCCACTCTTTTATTTTATTTAAAAATCCCCATTTTATTCTTCCATTCATGAATTATTAAAATACTTAGGTCAACTCACATCTCTTGGTCAATTTATCCCCCTTTGGTAAATTTACTCACCTTGGTCAACTTATTCCCCTTTTGTCATCTTACTCCCCTTGGTCAACCTCTTTCCCTATTCTCCTTTTTCATCCTTTCCCCCACACAATACCACATTTAACATCTTCACATGCATGTATAAAGGGTCACAACACATTACATCACATTCCACAACTTTTCACCACATATACATATCAACATATACAATAAGAAGGCACACAAGCATACCAGGACTCCAAGTTGCTTCATACATAAAATAGTCAACATACATAAAATAGTCAACATAAACTAGTCAACTAAAAGCACATGATACTCAACATGACATCATACAAGGCATCCAAGACATGATATACAAATAGCACAAATAAGGCCTTAGTTACACCCTTACCTAAAACGACACCGGTCTTGGAGCACGCTCCTACGCCTCCTTAGGAATTTGGCTAGTCTCACCTATATGAGGAAAAAACTAGAATTAGATTCCCTCCTACCAAAAATACTATTATTCCTAATTTATTTTAAAACTAGGTTTTTGATAAAATAATAACATATTAATAAAAATGTCATTAACAAATTACTAACTTTGTTAAAGATATAGGAAATAATAGTAATATTATAAAAAGTAATAATATAAGTTTTGAAAACTTTGTCCCAATAATAATAATAGTGATACTAAAATAATAATAATAATGATAATAGTAAAAATAATAATAATAACAATAATAATAGTACTAAAAATAATAACAATAATAATAATATTTGAAATAAAAGGTAGAATAAGGGCTTCGACCCTTCACCAAAAATAATACTAATAATAATATTAGTAAAATTAATAATAAAATTTAGTAATAATAATAATAATAATAATGAAATAGTAATAATAATAATGATAAAAACCATAATAATATTGCAAAAATAATAATCATCATAATGGTAATAATAGTAATGATAATAATCGAAGATAAAATGAAGTAGGGTTTTGACCCTACATTGAATAATAATAAAATTATTAAATAATAATAATAATAACACTAATAATAATAATAATAATAAATACTAATGATAAAAATATTAATAATATTAATAACAATAAGACTTGATATTTATAATACTACTACAATTCAAAATAGGTACAATAGGGTTTCAGCCCTATATAGAATAATAATACTAACACTGAAAATAATAATAATAATGATAATAATAATAATAATAATAATAATCGCATAACAATAATAATAATAATAATAATAATAGCAATACTAATAGTAAAATAGTTGTAATAATAATAATGAAATAATAATAATAATTTTGAAATAGTAATAATAATAATAATAATAACAATAACAATAATAAATAAAATAAAAGCTCATAATAATACTAATAATATTAATAATACTGATACTAATAATCTACTCGGCCAAATAGAGTCAGCCCTAATAAGAAATAATAATTACTAATAATATTGAACTTAATAATAATAATAATAATAATAATAATAATGTTTGAATAATAGGCTAAAATTAAAATAAAATAAAATAAACTTAATTAAATAGGGAAAAAGGGTTGAGAGGGTTTAGGGTTTAACCTTAGGCTAGTGGTGACAGGCGGCGCCGACGGTGGCGCCGGCGGTGGCTAGAAAAAGAGAAGAAAAGGGAAAAAGTTGAGGGCTGAGAAAAAGATAGGGAGAAAGAGTGTGGAAGTAAGGGTGGTTATGGTTGTCTAGAAGGAGAAGAACAGAATAAAGGTGGCGGTGGTGGTGGTGGCCAAAACAGGAAGAAGAAGATAAAGAGAGGAGGAGAGGGAGAAAGAGGAAAAGAAAGGTAGGGTATAACACCCCCAAATTTACTACTGAAAAATTTCGTTTAACTCAAAAGGTTTAGCGGAAGCGAAAGAATCACCGCCACACTTAGTACCAGACCGGTTCACTCCTACCGTTTCGATACTAAGTGCTAAGGCTAAATCAAAAGTCATAAACGTGAAACATCAACCATAAATGCACCATTAACACAAATGTTCATGAAGACGAGGTTTCAACCACCGATAGAGTATCATTAAGATTACAATTTAAAAGTCTCACCTTTGAAATACAACACAACATAAGTGCAACAAGCTAAAATAGAAGATAGAGAGGGAAATAAAGGAGTCCGGCTAACTCGCTCTCGGCCCCAACCAGGAAAGACTCATCACTCGGTCCCACCTGATGCCTCGTAGGTATCGTAGGCATCGAACACGTGGTCTCCTACCTGCACAAGGTCAGATGGGTCCTCTGCTCGTGGGAATGAGCAGCACCCATGAAACGGGTGATCGGTACGCTACGTACTGAGTAAGGTAACAGACGAGCTAAGGCCGACACATACACATAGGATACATGTTCAACACATCATCAACACACAAAGACGAGTAAGCGGAAGGCTAATTTCATACTTGTACTTGTTCATTATTACTTATTATGATAATAAGTCCTTTTCACACGCTCTTCAGTTATCCCTGTAAGTACGGGGACCCCACTATTATAGCTGGTGGACCGGAAATCAACACCCAGGGCAGAACGCCTCTGGCCACTATTATAGCCGGTGGAACAGACTGGCCCCGCACTTACATGGTGTTTCGCTGTAAGTACTTAGTATTTTTCCCGTGGATTAACTTATTTGTTTGGGTCTGTCGAGCCCGAACTCCCCCACTATTATAGCCGGTGGACCGGAGATACACACCCAGGGCAAAACGCCTCTGGCCACTATTATAGCCGGTGGACCGGAAATCAACCCCCAGGGCAAAACGCCTCTAGCCACTATTCTAACCGGTGGAACGGACTGGGTCGGGCTCATCAGTCTTTCGCTTTACGTAATTAATGTCTTATTCGTATCTTATTGAATCACGTCACGCCCTTGACATGCATGCTGGTAATGCGCTACCTCTTCCCTCCAGAAGGACCGTCCCATATGTTGGGACCCATACCTTCCCGTTCACTCGACATTCATCCCCTGTAGACTCAGGCAGAGTAGCTTGCCATAAGTCACCATTCCCTAAGGCTATAGATCATCTCAACACGTAGGATATCAACTCCGTACGCCCTTGTCTCTCTAGGGTTCCTCCCCGGAAGCCCTAATCGGCCTATGTGGCCCGACCCCTTTCTTACTCATCTAACATCGCTTCATCCTCCATCTCGCCCTCATTCTTCTTAGAAGATTTCCCAATGCAATGCTTTCTCTCCCTGGTTCGCATATGATCGACAAACCCAGTTGTCCGTCAAAACCCTAGCTGGCCGGCCAAAACCCTAGCACTTTACTTCCTCAACAAGCAACCCCCTCTTTCACCCCCGAACTTCTCCCCTCATTTAGAAAAACCCATACTCGTCCATTATGTAGGTGGATTCGCACTCTCAACACCCTTACTCCATCCTCCCTCGATTACTTTTACCCTGGTACCCTTCAAGTTACCCATTCCCTCTCAAACCCTAATCAGGCTCTTGGGCGCCCTTACATCGGCCCATGTAATATTTTACCCCCAAGTTTCCAACCATCCCTTGGACTCTCCAAACCCTCACTTACCACCCTCATCCCCCTTTTCCAACGTAAGGATTATACCCATGCAAGCTCTAATCCCCCCATGCAAATTTTCCACAAGGTCCATTTTCCGTATTCTTCCATTATCATTCCACGCTACTAACCCTAGCATGCATGTCCTAGAGGGTCATATCATGTCATACCATCAATATCAAATAACAACGTAACATGTGTCATGTACGATGCACACACATACATATTACCACATTGTCCGTGCTACGTTATATAAACAAGTGCTTCACAACACATGCGTAACACACATAAGTCATGGCATGCTCATCATTCATTCACACATTACAACACATAAGCACAAGGCCATAGCTTCATCCCTTACCTAACACGACACCGGCCTTGGAGCACGCTCCTACGCCTCCTCCGGATGTTGACTTGATTCGCCTATAAAAGGAGAACACTAGAGGTTAATTTTCCTCTAACAAAGCACTATTCCCCTACTTTACTCTTATTTTAATTCACCGTTAGTGCTAAGAGAGTACCAATTTTACTAATGGTTACCAGGAGCTAAAATAATAATAGGGATAATAGTAATGCTACTAGTAGTAACCACAAGGATGTTAAAATAATAATGTTAATCGTACTAGTAATAATAACAAAGATAAAAACAACGATAGTCATAGTTAGGGTAATAAATATAGGAATAATATTAATAACAATAATAATAATAATCATAAAAGTGATAACAATAGTAACAATAATAGTATTACCGACAATAATAATATTAATAGTTATAATAACACTAAGAGTAGCAATAATAACAATGATAATAATATTAAGAATAATAATATTAATAATAGTAATGATAATAATGATAATAATAATAATAATAAGGATGATAATAATAATAACAATAATAATAATAATGGTAATAATAATAATAATAATAATAATAACAATATTAATAATGAGGATAATAATAATAATAATAATAATAATAATAATAATAAGGCTAATGGTAATAATTATCAATATTAAATTTATTAACTTTCATTAGTCAGGGTTTAGGGTCCAAGGAGGTGGAGTCAACCTGGTGGTGTGGTGGTGTCGGCGGCGGCCGCGGCGGCGGTGGGAGTAAGAATTGGGAGAGGAGTTTGTGGAGGCTGCGGGAGAGAGAAGTAGGGTAAACAGGGGGCGTAGGGTGGTAGGGTAGGGTCTCTTGGTGGTTTTAGGGGGTGGTGATGGTGCTGCAAGCGTCAGCACAGCCGGCAGCGGCGGCGCGAAGGTGGCGAGGGCCGGAGGGGTCGATTTTGGGGAGTGGTTTTCGCACGGCCAGGGCGGCACGTGCGGCGCGAGGCAAGGCGTCTAAGGTGGTTGGTTGAGCAGAGGGGGGTGCAGGGAAGAGGTTGGTGGCGCGGGTAGGTGGGAACGGTGGTCGAAGGCGGGGAATAGGGCGGCTGAAGGTTGGGCGGCATGTGTCGAAGTTCCTCTGGGTTCCAGATTTTTGAACCCGATCTATGCGGTGGAGGGGTCAATTTATAGGCCAATCTGAGGGAGAAACGACAAGGGTCACGTGGGAGGTTAGGGGGTTAGGTTTAGGGGAGGTCGTCCGGCGCAGGTCTGCCATTGCAGACCGAGACTCTTCGGAGAAGAAAGAAGAGGGTTGCATGCGGGAAATGGCTGAATCGATCGGTCACATCCACAGGGAGGTCAACGGGGATGAAAGGACGAAACGACTGATGGAAATGGCGTGCCGTCAACGCTACGTTTCCCGTCGAAAATTTTTGGTTGCGGGCGGCGACGAACGACGACGTCGCGAGGAAGAAGAAGAAGAAGAAGGGCTGGACCGGCGGTCCAGGGGAAAGGAAAAAGGGAAGGGGAACCGGCCGGGCGGCGGCAGTTATTTCCCCAAATAATGAAACGCTGTGTTTTGGGTGAAATTAGGGAAAAACGCGGCGTTCGCGTCGTCAGGCAACGGTTATATTTTCTTTACTCGGGGTGCAGCATTTCGGCGGGGTGAGAGGCGAAACGCTGCGTTTTGTTCCCAGGGCGAAGGGGACGGCGCTGGGCCGCGGGGGAGATGAGGGAGGAGGCGCGGGGTTGGGCCGCGGCTGGCCCAACGGCGAGGAAAAATAGGAAAAAAAAGAGAAAATGGTAAAAGAAGAAGAAGGAAAGGAAAAAAAATAAAAAATAAAAGAAAGGTTATTTATGCCATTTTATTTTAGCATTTTATTTTACCTAACTATTTAGAATAATCACCTTGGGTACATAGAGTAGGAATATTCAAATGATTAAATAAAATGTTTATCCTCTTTTCTTTTTTTTTTGGCTAATATAAGGCCCAAAATATATATGTATTTATATATATATATATATATATATATGTGTGTATATATATTAGGTTATCCTTTATAATTTATTTTAATTTTCTATTGAAATGCCCTTACATAATCTCTATTATCTAAAAGAGCAACGAAATAAATAAATTCTCCCAAAATCCCTATTTAATGACTTATTTCTGAAATAATAAATTTTGGAGTATTTCATAGGGAGAGATAGAGGAGGGTCTGCAGTGCAGTTTGGGAGGTGTAAGAGGCAGCGGCAGTGACGGAAGTGGTGGTGGTCGATGGCGTAAAGGGTGGCAGAGATGGAAGAAAGGGTTAATTGGGAAGCAGACTTTGCACAATCGGGGTAGCTTATTCAAGTAAAATCGAGGGAGATGGATGGTTCGGTTAGGTAGAGAGCGATGCAAGGATTAATTGGGTGGGCAAAGAGGGCGGCAGAGTTGGTCGGAAGCGGCAGAAATGGCGTTTGAAATGGCAGCGACACACAAAGGAGGTTTTCTGGGTAGGAGATGAAAAACTTAATACCTGGTAGATCATGGGGGTATTTATAGATTTTAGAAGAGAGGATAGGGTTCTGTGGGTCAGTGAGAGAGTAATGCAGGTAGGGTTAAGGTCACCGACAGCAACAAAAGCCGGTGAAATTCAAATTGGGGCAGGGGTCGTTGCGCCGGAAAAGGGGATTGTGCACCAAAAAAAGGGAGATGGGGTGGGTCTAGGTAGCCTACGAGTCAGGGGAAAAGAAAGAAGAGTAACGGTCGGTCAAAGGAGCGTGGTCGGTAGCAAAAAATCAGGGGCGTTGGGCGGTGTTGTTATAGGTTGATGTTGGGGAAAGGAGGAATAAGAAAGAAGGAAGAAAGGGGGCTGGACTGGCGGTCCGGGGAAGAAAGAAAAAAAGAAAAGAAGAGGGAGACCGTCCGGGGGGCGAGCTAAAAAAAACCAGGCAAAATGCAATGCAGTGGGATGATGAAGGAGAAAAGAAGGAAAAGAAGAGAGGAAACGGGCCGCAGAATGCAGGCCCAATCGCCGAAGAAGAAAAAGAAAGAAAAGGAGGCGGGTCGCGGAAGAAGGAAAAGGAAGAAGGGGATTGGGCCACAAACAGGCCCAATCGGGAAGGAGAAGGAAAAAGAAAAGAAGAAGAAAGAAAAAGGAAAGAAAAGGAAGAAAGAAAAAGGAAAAAGGAAAAAATAAAAATATGAGGGTTGGGTTAATTAAATTAATTGGGATATTAAAAAAATATTTAAATAAAATAATATTTAAATCCCTTTTTAGGCTAAATTAGAATTTTTGAAAGATTTTTCATAATTTCCATTTTAATTAGCAAATCACTCTAATTTTCTCCGATTAAATTATTTATAACATTCCTATTAATTTAAACCTACTTTCTCCTTCTTATTTTAAATAAAATAATTTATTTAATTAATTTCTAAAATAAAATCCTTAATTAGCTAAAATACCAAAAAATTTCTGATAAAAATATTTATTATTTTCTTTTTGAATAGCCCTAATTAATTTCCTTAATTTATTCTCATAATAAATCCTTAATTAGATATAATTCTTAAAATTAGGTTTTGGGGTATTTCACTCACACAACCCTCATTGGCAGCATGACAACCTCATGCTACACACCACCTCCAATGCTACCGCTACAAAACTAGCCTTAAGTTAAACCCCATGAGTTATGTATAGATCACATTGTAACTCTCATACCTTGCCACCATATAAAACACAAGCTACAAGATCTCATCAAACTCAATGATTCATGCCAAACAACCACCCTCACTACTAGCAACCCATGTTGATTCTAGCCATATGTGTGACCTTCTAACATAGCAAACACCACTACAAAATCACAAATTCATGCATCCTCCACCTAACTTGTGTCCAATCCTCACGTTTTCATCATGAAACTAGACCCTTGTTGTGTGAATAACTCACACAGACCCTCCTCCCTCAATCGCCCAACCTTTATACAAAAACAACACCTTGGTTGTTACTTAACTTTTCCTTCTTCCTTTACCTTTATCCATTCTATCCTTGATTAGTTTTTTTTTTAATGTTCTTATTTTTTTTTTAGGTGATCATAATATATTAAAGAAGATGGTGATTGGGAGAGTTATTGCTAAGAGCTCGACGTAGATTGTGGTAAGGATGCATGTATTAAAATAAAGGTATTAATGGTATGTGTTAATTACATGCAATATTATGTTATTATATTTATATGTCTTGACATAATGTTTTTGGCATTATTTAATTATCATATTTTATTACATTATGATGGCATGATCTTTATGTGAAATAATAAACTTATTTGATATTGTTTATTTTAAGCATGGTATTGTAACCCTAAGCATGGTTGCTTGATCTATTGTTTTCAGTTCAATTAAAGAGAGTGCACGCAAATATGAATAAGTGATATCATGATGAAACATGTCGAGGGTTAGAATTTGATAATATTAGGACTAATAGGGCTTTGTGGAATGTTGGGGTTTATTAATCTTAAGGGTGCTTTTTTATGATTTTTGTGTGAAAATAAATATAGCATGGTAATTTGTAGGGTTTTACAATTAACTTCATGTATAAAATGTTAGAAATTTAGTTGAGTATGACTCAAGTTACGTAAGAATAGGTTTTGAGACGCTTAAGCAAGATAGGGTTATTTTGGTCTGTTTTAGTTAAATATAGATTTTTGGCATTTCCAAAGAGGTATTAGGATAAAATATTTTTAGTGGGTTATATAAAATACTTGGATTAATTATGAGTAGTATAAGTCTAATAAAATGTGAAAACAACATAATTTGGGAATAATTACCCTAGGGGCATGGTTGATATTACATGTATGAAACATCAGAGTTAAGCCTTGATTTATAGATATGTTTTTAGTAATGATATTTTAGGATGGTGTACTAAATTTAGTTATTTGGTAAATATTATGGGAGGAGCCACGCTTGGTTTGTGAAATTAGGGTTTTATATGGCATTGCGGTTTTTCATTTTGCAGAATGATCTAAATTACCTTTGATTGAGATTTATGTTCCTCATATATTTATGTTAGGTATGCATGACATTATTGAGACAACCAACTAGTATAATAAAATATTAATATTTAAAGTGAAAGATCATTGAATCAAAACCAAGTTGTATCAATCTGATCTACTGGACGATAATAGTGGTCATGAGTGTTATGTCCTAAGAAACGTTTATTATTATTACTGATCAACTACATATAATAGTGGTTTTTAGAGGCATATTTCCCTAGAAGGGTCATGTTACGGGTCCACCGAATATAATAGTGGTTCCTAGGTGTGTATTACTCTGGAATGATTATGTTACCTGTCCACCAAATATAATAGTGGTTCTTAGGTGTATTTTACCTTGAAAGGGTTGTTATGTTGAAACTGTTCCTCTATTTATGAATATTGGAGTCCCTGAACGTAAGTAACTAAGTAATTGGAACGTATAATCCTCTATCATAGAACTCTACTTTAGTTTCTCTCTTGAGTCATCCTATGTCATAATTAATGTATATGTATAGCTTTATGTAACCTTATGTGTTATGCATGCATTTTTCTTACAATATGTATTGTTACATAACTCAATATACAAGTATTAACTATTCTTTTTATGGATATTATTCATTCACATGATCAGATGTCACCTTGTTTAGTAGGAAATTACATATTGATGGTTTAGATGTGATTCTCTTCAAGAAGTGTGTATCCAGGTTGGTATTAGATTATAGTTATCTAGATATATCTTTCTCTAGACTTTTAGACCTCTATTTTCTATCGTATCTATTATCTCCTCTCTATTATATAATTTTATATCAATATGAGATCAAGTAATTCCCACACTTGATCTATAGGTACGAGTTACTTTTAAGTCTTGCCCCTAACATAAATAGTATATAGGAAATGCTTTTTCTATACTAGATGCAGAGTAACACTAAACATTTTATTATTAATACTTCTACAAAAATAAAAATAGTAGTAAACTTAATGGTGTTGCCTGTATAATGTCCATTCTATTAATGAATATGCATATCCTTACTAAGGCATTGAAAAAAGTGATAACATAAAGCATAATTGTAGATTCCATTGTAAGTTAAACTCTAACTCAATTTTATAACATTTAATCAAATAATTGTAAAGATCGACAAAACCATACTTTGCTCTCAACCCAAGGATTCTCTTCTTCAAATTCTCGGTAATATGTCAAACACACAAGCTATGTCTACTATTAGGAAATACTTTTCTTCTTACACCTACCATAGAAAATGCTTGATCTGTCATGATGGTAATAGGATGAATACCTCCCATTGATTCCAAAAATGATTCAAAGAGCCAAACAAGTAACTCCATCCTTTTAATACATAGGAACCCACGACCAAACATAATATTTTTGCTGTGTTGATTCATACCGACAAAAAGTGCACAAATTGTTTGGGTCCTATTTGTAGTTTCATGAACAACCAAATCCCCAAACTTTGCACATGCTTCTTTTATTAATCCATCTCTCCTAATAAAGCTACACAATCTCTATTCTTTGTCAAGCTCAAACCTTGAGTAAAAACCCATTTCATTCTCCTGCCTCTTCCTTAAAATATCAATGAGACAATTAGCATTCGATCCCTCTTTGGCCTATTAGCAACAAACCTACAGCCAACCCCGTCCTCCACCACAGGTCCAAACACATTAAAATAGACTATCATTTTGTCCGTGAATGCATCACAGCCAGAGATTTCGCAATTCAACACATTCCATCCATTCAACAGTGGATTGATATCTTCACCAAGGCGGTCAGAACAGCTCGTTTTGGTCAACTCCGAGACAAGCCTCACGTCCCTGCATGCCCATGAGTTTACGGGGCTATTAAGGAGCATGCCGTATCGTAAACTTAAACTCTGCTTAGCTATTCCATAGCAAAGTCTGCTAACTACATATTCTTTAGGGGAATCTCTACGGACGAAAAAAAATTCCAGCTGATTCAGTTTTATCATTTTTGACGGAAAATTTTCTCCAATAATAATCATAATATGCACTGTAGTGTTATATATATATCTGCTGAGATGAAATAATAAAATCAGAGCTGCTTTACTTTTAACTGTCAATACTATTCAGGCTTCGGAGTCTTCGAGTTGATTAGATCAGGTACCCAATATTTTTCATCCAAATATACTCTTCTTTCTCAAAATCTTCTAAGGTCTTCGAAATGCTTGGGACCCTGTGCCACAGCCTCTGAAAAAGTGGTTCTGATCGGAATTTTTGCCATGGAACGAATATTGAAATATACTATTTACTCCTGATGAAAATGATGCTACAATCTAGGAAGATGATATTTGCAATCTTGTGAAATGAACTTCAGATAACCAGCCTGTCCAAAATTTTCTTTTCTACCAGAATACATTTTTATCACCTCAGCGCAAGGGCGATCAAGACTCAGGACATTGCAAGTATATTTCAGGACGGTGGAGTTTGTGCACAAACTCTCTTGGGAGTCATGATTTCCAATAATTGCAGGGTGAGCAGCAGCATATATAGACTCTCGCATCAAGGTAGAAGCATTCCTATCTGTCCAATAAATTATTCCAAGACAATCAATGATGGAGCCGGGCCTTGGAATCGGTATGATTTTCCAAGGGACCAAACATCTCAGGGTATGAACAAATTGCGTCCCATCATCACCCTAGTACTACAGACCAAAAAGAGAGACCCGGGCCGCTCACCACATCTGTGAATTTCCTGGCTTGACATTTTATTTGGGAAATGGATCCTGTTTGCTCAAAACTACCACTTTGAGCTTATGAGCAAAATACCCCTTTATCAGATTTTTATAAATAAGAATGGCCACGATACATTCCACCTGCAACAAGACCAAGAGCAAATAAAAATAATCTCAGATATATAGGCGAATATGGTGCAAGTGATCTCCCATGAAGGAAAGGCAAAAAATTGCAGCTCACTACCTCATCGACATCCATCTCTATCTGCCGCCATTTCAATGCTTTTACGATTACTTCTAACTTCACTTGGTGTGCTCTGTTTGGATCTTTCTGCTTTTGTATGATGTATCTACATTTATGAGACAACTTCATCAACTTTAATTAACAGTCCTAATCAGCAGATATCCACAATCAGGATCCCATAGTTCTGCACTTACATTTTCTTAATCAATCTTCGGTAAACCTGGAGCTCTAGCTTTTCCAGAACAAGATAGACACCTGATCTAAGAAACCTGATGACAAAAACAAAATGGGGTAAGTCATGTCTTTCGTTTGCTTATTGTTTTTCTTTACCTTTTTCTGACAGATAAAACCCATTTCTCTTGCCACCAGCGTCATTTAACTGTTAATTTCATACAAAAATGTACGTACTGGTCCTCATGCTCTTGGAGAGCAGATCGCAACAGCTGAAGGTCCCCACATTTGAGAGCTCGAACAACGTCTCTGTACTGGATTAACAAAAATCAAGACATATGAGATTAAAAAAACATGTACAAGTTTATTTGTCCCTTGCTGCAATCAAGTACAACACTAAATTACAATCCACATAAGAGCAAAGTGATCCAAGAACACAAGCATTTGGTTATAAGTTCAAGCTGGTAATGAATCTCTTGATATATGGTCACAGCAAGTACTTAGTGTTTACAAAGATTACAACTTTAGATATCAAAGTTTCACATGAAAAGAGGATGGTTGAGTCACAGAAACCCTCTCTATAAACCAAGGAAAGTAAGTAATGATCTGCTAGTTAGTTTGCTGTCTTTCTTCGTGAGACATTTACGGTCCAAACATGGTAGCATGCACTGGTACATAATCCTCTATGGAAGAAACTCTTGCTCCTCTGGCACATAATACATCTTTCAACCATAGCTTGCACATCCTTCAACATACGTGACCAACAAAAGTGTTATTTAAGTAACACTAATGTCTTGTGCACTCTGAAGTGTTCTACAATACCTCCTTCGTGCACTTCGTTGATGAGAAAATATTGAATAGAAGATCTTAGGGATGTATAGCTTGTGCTCAAAGAAAAAGCCATCTTGATTTACATAAGCTCCAACCCTACCATGTTTTCTACAAGCTTAAAAAATCTCCACAAATCCCCCATCTTTAGCATAGAGATCCTTTAGCATCTTAAACTCTAGCAACTTAGCATACATAAATGTAAGTATCATGGATCTTCTGAGCATCCGCAACTACATTCTCCTTGTCATCCAAGTGTTTAGTAGAAAACAAGAACGATTGCAAGAAGCTCGCCCACTTGGCATGTCTCAAGTTCACCTTCTTTTGTCCATATAAATACCTCATATTCCCGTGGTCTGAGTTAAGAACAAACGGTTTCAGTGTCAAATAGTGACTCCTATTTTTAGAAGACGCCTTATGATAGCATAGAACTCTTAATCAAAAGTTGAATAATTGAGTCTCGTGACATTCAACTTCTTACTAAAGAATGTTATCGACTACCTTTCTTGTGAAAAAAAATCCTTCAATGCCTATACCACTAGCATCACAAGTTCAAATAATTTACCAAAACAAAGTAAAGCACGTAGCGGTATATTAGAGAGTTTGGTCTTCAATTCTTTAAAAGGCTTTGTAGAATTTTTTCCCACTTGACCTCTCCTTTCTTCATAAGCTAAGTGACAGGAGTTGCAACGATTGAGGCCAACCCATGAAAACTTCTAACTTCTAGCAAATTGGTTGGTTGTGGTCAAGACTAAATAGCTTCAACTTTGGATGGATCCACACATATCCCATCTCCACTTACAATGTAACCAAGGAATAATACCTTTAATCATGAAGTTGGAGAAACTTCTCCAACTTCACGTACATCTTCACTTCTATCAACTTCTCAAATAATCTCCTCAAGAATATAAGATGATACGTTTCAGTTTTGCTATAAACGAGTAGGTTGTCTAAGTACACCACCACAAAATCTCCTAAGAATGATCTTAGCACCTCATTCATAATCTCATAAACATGCTAGGTGCATTACATAGCCCAAACAGCATCACCAACCACGCATAAAGATCATAGGAAATCTTAAAAGCTATTTTCCACTCATTTCCTTCTCTAATTCTAATCTAACAGTAATCGTTTCTCAAATCAATTTTAGAGAAGATTGTTGTTCCATAGAGCTCATATAACATATCATCCAATCTCAACATAGGCAATCTGTATTTGATTGTGATATTAGTAATCACATTTGAATCAATGCACATCTTTCACATCTTGTCCTTCATAGGAATCAACAAAGCCAGAACAAAACAAGAACTCATGTTTTCTCTCATATATCCCTTATCCAACAACTCTTGAATTTTCCTCTAAAGCTCCTTTGTCTCTTCGGGATTGCATTGATTAGCCAACTAGTTCGGAAGAGAAACTCCTAGCATGAGATCAATCGCATACTCTATCCCTCTCAACAGTGGGAACTCCTTGGGAAACACATCTCAAAATTCTTCTAATAATTTCATCAGGCTCAAATTGGTATTGATCAATTCCCCGTATTGTGCTTCTTCTTTCACTACTTAAGTTTAATAAATATCTTCTTCCTTAATGGCTTTTTCCATCGCTTGCTCTTGAAGAAATAAACTTTCGAACTTGTGCTCTTTTTGTGCCCTCTTTAGTTTGGTTGTTAGCTCAAAAATCGACTTTAACTTAAACTTCTTGTTCCCCTTGCAAACCATGTACTCATTGAGCAATCCATCTAGGGAAACTTGTCGATTATATTTTCATGGTCTCCCAAGCAATATATGATGTGCATTCATTGGTAATATGTCACATAACGCATCCTCAAAATAATTACCAATTTTAAATTTTAAAAACATTTATTTAGACCCTTATCCTTTATTTGTTGAGGCACTTTACGGAATAGTCTCAGGTGCTTTGTTGTCTTCAACACAAGTTTTTACACCATCTACTTTCTTGCTTCATTGGTGAACGAGTCACTAACAATGATGACCTTGCACACTCTGTCTCCCACCTTGCACATAATGTTAAAAATTGTCTTTTGGGGTTGAAGATGATCATGAATACACTTATAGAACCTTTTGCACAATGCAACTTCCTTGGCCTTCATCATAAGCATTCTCCACAACATCACTTTCTTCATCCTCTTCTTCAATCTCTTTATTAATACATGGCTCCATGCTTGAAATTTCTCAAAGTCGATACCTTTTGATTAGGGCAATCTCTTGCAAAGTATTTGTAATCTTTGTACTTGAAGCATTGTTCTCAAGCACTTTCTAACATATTATCCTTGCCCTTATCAATTCGGTCTCAACCTCCCTTTTCCTCTAAATTCGAACCACCAATAATATAAGGCTTGGAAGTGTTGAAGATGAAGGCTTGGAAGTCATCTTGTTCCTCTACAATTGCTCTTCCAATTTCAAAGCTGATTTTACCGACTCCTCTGATGTACCGTAGAGGCATACTTCAAACTTCGCTTTCACATTTAAATTAAGACCTCCAAGGAACCTTGCACAAGTTTGCTTATTCTCTTGAATGTCCCAAATCAATACTAGCTTCTCGAATTCTCAAACATATTCCTCTACACTCATAAACCCTTGCTTGAATGTGGTCAATTTAATGAAGTTGTCTTATTTGTAATCTCGCGACACAAACTTCCTTCAAAAGTTTTTCTTCAACTTCTCCCATAATTTGATTGTATTGCCTTTCTCTGCTCTTTGCTTTCTTCAAATTCTCAAACCATGCTCTCACAAATTTATTTTCAAAATTGCCAAATTGCATATTCTGTCATCATCTAACTCTTTAAACTCAAAAAATGCCTCTATGGTTTGTTGCCAATCTAGGTAGGCCTTGGGATCCACATTATCTTTGAACTCAAGAAGATCAAATCTAAAACGTTTCTCCACATCATCATAAGGTCTTCTTGATGTCAAATCACCTCTCCAATTGTGGCCAACACTTTCTTCTTCATCATCTTCAATTCGGTTGGCATGGTGATGTCATGTTTGGTTTCCTCTCCATTATGGTCATCTTCCTAGACAATCTCTCTAGTTGTCTTTTATCTTGTCTAGCAAGTTGAGATGTAAGTTCTTGAATTTGAGCCACCTGCATTATATACGTGTCATCTCCTCCCATGTTTGAATTCATTTTTGACATGACTTAGCTAGCCAAACAAAAACGTGAGTTTTTCCTCAATTTAGGACAAAATTCCCAAGAGTTGGAAGGTTCTTGATGAATTCTTGGTAGAAGAGGTTGAATTCTTTAAATAAAAAAAATCAAAGCTTTATGTACCACCCTTTTGTCATGTGATAATGGCTAAATAGCCTAAGCTTTGATACCACTTTTGATTCAGATTGGAAGCACATAACTCCAAAAATATTTAATTAGCACAAGCCACACAAGAATCTAACAAGAAAAGAGTAGAAATTTTGGGGTAGAAATTCAGTAATTAGAGTTGGAATTAGGGTTTAGGGTTTTAATTGTATGTTAGGGCTTATGGCTTGATTTTATAGGGATATTAATGATGGGTTAATGGCTAATGATTGGGGTTAATTAATGGCTAAAGAGGTTCAAACTTATTAGGTATTAATTGAAGGAAAAACACGACTTCTTAAAAGAGGGCTAGGGTTTGAATTTAGCGATGTTGAATTTGGTATTGAATGTGTTGAAGATGATGAACAATTGTGATGGGTTGAATTAGGGTGTAATTGTGTTTAATTTAAACACAAACTAGCTCTCTCAAATCAAGCAGAAAATGAGTAGAGAAAACTTGAACAAGAATCATACATAAATCAAATTCAAGAAAAAACTCACAAAGATAACCAATTGAATAATTAAACTTAACTTGGTTGTATTACGTGAATTTTATCCCAATCTTGCACCCAAGTCAGCACACACACATATACAAAAGATGAAACTTGAAACTTTTAAGATTCTAACAATATCACAAATCTACTAACTATATCTAATCTCCAACTATTATGGTCGGTTCTCCCCTATGTTGGACATCCATGACATGTGCTCCACATGTGATTTCATTAAAATCTTCAATAATCAAAATTAATTTTCTCCTTGATCCATAATTAAACAAGTAAACACCTTATTAGGTTCAATGTTGTAAATTTGGCCCAATTTCTCAATCAAGGCTAAACTAATGGACTCTAATATGAAATAAGTCAACCCGTGGCTTATAAAATTTGTAGGACATGTCCCCGCATCAGTGTCACTGGTGTGTGTTGATGTAAAGGTGTGGGGCACACTAAGACCTTGGAACTATGTAAAAGACTAAGAGGCATCTCAGCAAAGGTATTGCAACGTGACCCATGAAGCGGCCAAGGATCTAAGGAAACCTAGAGGATACTAATGGCCAAAGAGACCAAAACCAAGCAGGGAATATTTGGACCAATGGTCAAGACACAAAAAGATGGAAAAAGAAGAAGAGGAAGGAACCAGCTGATCATACATCCAGATCTCCGATTTGATCCCTTGTTTTGTTCAGGAAAAATCTTAATTGCATATAATAGATGATATGCTTTTATAGTGCTTTTTAACAATATTTAAATGATTTTATAGCTTATTTCCAAAAACTGTGGCATAAATGTTACACATATAAAAGTCATTTTTTAAAGACCATTTTTTTTTGTGCCTCAGTTTACCAAGCCTTCCACTTCACTTTAAAAACGTTGCAAATGATTTTAGAGCCTATTTTAAAAAACTGCAGCATATATGTTACACATATAAATGTCATTTTTTAAAGACCATTTTTTTGTGCCTCAGTTCACCAAAGTGTGTGCCCTTGCCTTCCACCTCACTTCAAAAATGTTGCAAATAACAAGGTACCAGGACCCCTATCACCTCAATTTCCCTCAAGCCTTTTATAGCAGTAGGGACAACTTGAGAGAGAGAGGGAGAATAGGATTAAAGTTTGCTAACTTTTATTTTGTTCTATATTCAGTTTTTTATTCATTAGTTTCTGCATAGATTGGTTAGCGGGCATTGTAGTTTGGATAATAGCAATGAACCACAAGGACAACTGTTTGAGAGAGTTTCCAATTTGGGGGGTGGGGAGAAGAAGAAGAAGAAGCAAGCAAGCAAACTAGATAGTCCATATCACAGTGTAATTATCAGAGAATCCAGACTAGTGAATGAGGCAGCCATAGCCAAATGTGACAGAAAAGCATAACAAACCTCAACAAGGTTATACTTCACAAGCAGCCTATCCTCCGGCAATATGCCTATCGAGAGCTTCACTGGTATTAGATATTTCAGGATCATCCTATAAAATCCAATGATCCCAAAAGGATATAAACAGAAACATCAAATTTTAAAGTCTACAACAATGCTTTTGAGACAGCAAATGTGGAAGCAGATATCATAGACTCCATAATATATTGCAGCAATATAAGATTATAGTAAGAAACTTGTAAGGCATACTTCTCTCTTCTAATAAACACTAAACTTTTGCAGTTGAGCAAAGCCTGACCCAACAGTTGATGGTGAGATTTATTCACAATAGCCATGGGTACCAACATTTTCAAGTGCATACCTCATAACCAAAAAAATTGACATAAATTGACCAGCAGCCAGGAACAAGTCTATTGCTGAAAATATTATCACAAGGGGTTTTTCATTGTCCAGAACAATAAAAAATATTCCATTTCAAGGTTTCCTTGAATTGGGTCCCTCAGGGTAGGGGGAGGGGAATGAATTATTGAATTTCAATTACAATGATCATACCAAGGTGCCAATAAATGAAATATGGAGTTCTTTAACTCTAAACAGAAATCTGAAAGTAAATACGTGCATCATAGGGATATGAAACTAGTAATGCATATTCATGTATAATAATTCATAGGATTAAATTTAAATAACCACCCCCCAAACCATAATTATTTAACTAATTTTCATTACCATTTAGTCATCCCAGATCAGTAGGCTTTGAATTACCAAATAAAATATATAATAATGCCCAAAACCCCTAGTCAATTAAGCTTATTTTGCATATCACAGAATTGAGTAATATTAAACCTTTTTTCATCACTTGCCGGAATTTGTTATAGAAAACAGTCATAGGTGGCTAGATGGCAGTGAAATAAAGTAATGGGGATTTAAATGGATATTTTTTCTCGGGTAGGTTGGTGAGTAATAATTTCTTTTTGAATGGTGTTCAAATTAGCAAGCATACATAACATAAATGATGATAACATGATTCCATAATTTTAGGCTTTGTTTGGCAACTATATTATCTCTGATGTTACACTATTTTTTGCAAAATTTCAACATTATAACTACAATTTTATAATGAAAAAGTGCAAGGCGTAGGTCTATGTCTCAGAAAGTCCAATACACACACACACATAAACTATTGGACTGTAATGTAAATTTGTAATAGTCCTTGGTCCAGGTAAGTTGAGGCTTTGTTTGGTAAACTATGCATAGGAACCAAATTTAACAAAAACTAATTCTCTCATATGTGTTTGAAAAGTCGTATATTTGTTGCTGAATGTTGTTGACGAGGATATAACTGAGATATGGCACAACTGGGATACTAACTTAGGAACTAAACTGAAATATAATGATGTATATTGATATCTTTGGACACATAATTTAATGTTTTTTTATTTTTTTAAGAATATTTTACATGGATTGTGATATAAGATGATGATAATTTTGAATTTTTTCCAAAATAATGAGTCACAATAATCTGTTCTAAATCACCCAAAGAAGCATCTATCTATATAATCATTTTAACCATTACCGTGTAATTCTAGCCTTCTTTCTATTTCTCTTGTTCTTTTTTATTATATTTAATCTTTTCATACCTCTTTTCTTATTGGGTGTTATCTATACTTAACATAATCTCATAGTAAAATTAGAAAGTACTCCCTCTCTCTCATAATCTCTACTTTGGTTTGTCCCAAAAAAATTTGTCATGTTTAAGGCAATATTGACGTTTGCATGGTTTTTATGCGCAACGGTTGGTAACAACAATGATTAATAATACTTTATGGAGTTTGAAATCAATAATAAGGAAGGCTAGTTAAGGAGAAAATTTTACGACATATTAAATGCATTTTTTAAAATGCGAGGTTTTTCAACCTAGACAACCACAGCCTCCATGTGACAAAAAAATTAGTTAAACTAAAGACAAAATAGATTGATGATTATTGACATTTTGGGTATGTGCTTTTTTTTTATTTGAAAATACTATATAGTAAATTATCATAAAAGGTAAGGCTAACATTTTACAAAGAGTAGTGAAATAAAAGATCAAGTTGATTTACAAAATAACGCCATAGTTGGATGACGGAATGAAATGAATCATATAATGGAAACTATCACGTACAAATGTGATAATTTTCTGTCTCTCATTCTTTCCTGTCCGAGTGTCTCTTTGGCCATGAATTTATTTTATCATTTGCTCTTTTCATGTTAGTTTGAGTTTTATATGCAACAATAATTTAAGCAATAACCATACGTGCTACTAATAGTGAATTAAATTGATCAGGTTCATAATTCATAGGTGTCTACTGTTGGGGAAACATATACATTTAGTTCTATCATCAAATCATAATCCTACCCCAAGCCAAAACATACTAAAATAAAAATGTATCACACTTATTTGTTTTAGAATCTCAAATGTAATTTCATGTGACATATAATATATGCAGAACAATCAGTAAGGGATCCAAATCAGACCTTATGTTTGCATCATGATGAGGGTTGCAATGATTCAACGCATATGATAGCTTTTGATCAGCCTGAAAAGATTGGATATGGTTCAGTTTCTGATGTAAAAGCAACCAAATGCACAAATTAACAATAAAGATTCTTATAATCACCATAATCAATTTTATATAATGTTGGCATAATTGACTTGATGTGATGAAAAATATTATTAGGGAACACTAAGACCAAAAGAAAAATAAAACTGATTGTGAATTACAACCCTTGTAAAAATAATAGAGGCTCCACAGACATCTAATGATTGGACAGGTTTAATACAACCAGAAGGAACCCAAAGAAACCACCTGTGAAGACCAGGATGGGACACTATAAAAGGATATAGCCTCCAACTCGTTGAGAATGTTGGTCTTGGTGCTTGATAAAGCTCATAAACAGAGCTCATGAGCTGACCCCACTAAATGGAAACCTCGCCTTGATATCCAATGTTGGAGTTGTTGCATCACTTCTAAGGTTACCAATTATATATCCAAGGTTGAGATGCATATAATACAATGTGTACTTATGAATCAGAGCCTATATAGTTACATTAACAGAATCGTGTAGAACAGGGAAAACATTAAACACATTTATGCATGTTCAAGCCTTAACATATTTATGCTGTGCATAAGGTGTATTTGTCAATCTAAAAGGTGGTATAACTCAATTGGATGCAGCAACTAACAAGTTTTCTGTTTGACAATTGCCATACGTCTCCATGAGCATAGTTTTACTTACAGCATTGAAATTTTCGTTGAAAACTTCAAGACGGCCTGTGTAATACATGTAAGTAACCTGAAATATCACAGAAGCCATACAGCTCAGCAGAAACACACAACAAATGAGGTGGCTAATCCTTCACAAGTTACATCTCTGGCATTGAAAGAGAAACATTTTAATCAATGAAAATGATTTAGTCCTACCTTATCTCTGACCGGGTATTCTTCAAAATCAAACCCCCGAGCAGTCTCGATGCTTCTAATCACACTTCGACAGAGATGAACAGTACCAAGCTGTAAAGCAGTAAAACACAGACGTTATCATGATATTGTCTCGGTCTCAGAGTCAGCTGAAAAGATACCCTCATCTTCAGAGTGGATGTGCAAATCTTCCCCACAAATTGAATAACGAAAGTATCATAGTTCAGGATAAACCCATAGTTAGGCTCTATTTGATTTCAAGAAAGCAACTGGAAAAGTAAATAATAATAAATAAATAAATAAAAGGGAAAGTGTTTTCCGGTCCTTTGGTTGCTAGGAAAATAATGAGGAAAAAAAATAAGTAGGAAGAAGACAAAGAAAGCTATACGGTGGTACTTTCCTCACCTATAATTGAGGAAAATAGGAAACTGGTAAGGAAACTTTTTTCAATAGACAATGAGACATGCCCAACATTAATTTCGAATGGGCTCAGCATCTTCTTTTTCAATTCATCTCTTCAGTTCCTCTTCGTCGTCCACTCCCCCTTGGTTGATCGTGATCATCTCTGCCTTCAACCTTCATCACACGGCAGCTCCTGTATAATCTCGGCAGAATCTGAGCGTAACTTTCACATCAGTCGTTCATCTGATTAGAATTTTAAGCTCGTTGTAACTTCCTAACTAGATTAGAGTAGGTAACTTCCTAAATAGTTAATTCTCTTTTGATTTGAGCTTAACAACAAATTAATGTAACCTCAAAACCCTTTATTCTTAATTTTGGGCTTTATTACATTCAGTTTCAGGATATTTTAGCTTGAATTTTATTTCTTTTCATTCTGATTTATGCATTGCTGTTGATTTGGAGGAATTTCGACTTGAGTGTTGGAATCTTACCATATAGTGTTATAATACTGGCCATGTATACAAATTTCTCTTTTCTCATGGTCTTTGTATAACCTTGTAATTTTCGTGTGTTTGCTTCTATTTTCGTGCCTTAGCTATGATTTGCACGGTTGTAATGATTCCTAAGATGAGACTTCAGAGATTTCAAAGACCTTGGCTAATATACTCTAAGCTTTCACTTTGCCCAGAATAATTACAAGATATTGGTAAATCTGAGGGAGTAATATTTGTTTATGGGAATTGTTTTTTTTTATGAGTTTTGCTGCTGCTAATTTCTGGGCTCTTCTGTTAAGTAATTGTAGGGTCATCTCATAGGGCTCTAGGTATATGTTTATGCCTCTAATCTGGCATTTTGTTCTGAGTGGTAGAAACACATGCTTCGTCCTGTTTTGAGGATAATTTAGGTATTGTGTTCCATTAATCCTGTCTTGGATATGAAAGAACAGAATGGAAATGACATGACCTATGAATTGAGTTTTCCTCAGAAGTATTGAAAGTACTAAAGTTTCATGGGGATATTTCCTGGATGTGGTTGAAGAACATGAAAAAATGTTTAATTGAAGTATTAATTATTTGATCAAAGAGTTACAGGTAGTTTGATTTTGATAGAACAGAAGAAATTTTGATAGGGTAATGAGTTTGATTGTCAAATTAGAGGTTGATATTTACCTTGGTTGTACATTTTAGGTGGGACACAAAGGAGACTGCTATCAATCATTGAATTCCAAATTCTTTGTTCAATTATTTGTTCTAGAAATAGGAGAAATAAAGAACGGCGAACATTTAGCAAATCTGGCTCTCGCAGGTTTATTTGATTTGATGCAAAGTACAGTTTAGATGCCAAATTTCCTGCTGACTGTTGTCTTTGAGAATTGTTTTGGAACTTTGATGAAATGATGCATCTTTTGGAAGAGGACTAAAGACTTGTAAATAACTTGGATATTGGTTTTGCGTGAACAGTGGTGACATGTTCGGTGCCATATTAATCGGTATTTGCTTAATTATGTCATACTATGATAGTCTTTGTGCAGTGGATGAGTACAGTAGTATAAATGAGGATTACCATGAACTTTCGAATGGATTCACACTCTTAAAGGACCCTCACTTTAACAAGGGGCTTGCATTCACTGAGAGAGAATGAGATACCATTATCTGCATGGTCTTTTGCCTCTTGTAGTTTTAACTCAACAACTTCAGGTTCTATTTATTCAGGACTATCCATATTTAAAGTTGTATGCACATGTGATAGCTCTGTAATGCCTATTTAATCGACTTTTTGTCATCTCTTGAAGGAGAAAAAACTGATGCACAATAATCGCGACTATCAAGTATGTGGCCATGATGGACGTTCAGGTATTGCCATTTTTAGATTTGTTTTCTGTTGTCTTCTAGATCATGGGGTAGTAATAGGATAGTGTGCATTGCATTAGAGAGTGTTATGTTTTATGATCTTCCATGCTTGCATTTTGGTTTCTGTATGCGCATACACACAAAAACAAATTGATGAGCTACATTCCACCAGCCTTATCATTTCATTAGTGTGGTTTGCTAAACTTATGTCTAATAAAACAAAATGCAGAGTTTTTGGTCCTTGAATTTTACATAAGAGGTTCAACTTGTTTCTCATATTGCCGTCAGCTTTCATATACAGGAAAAAAATGAAAGGTTGTTCCACAAACTTCTTATAAATCGTGTTGAGGATCTGTTGCCGATTGTCCATACACCTAGAGTTGGAGAGGCTTGCCAGAAATATGGGAGCATCTTTCGGACAAAATAAGCTAAGGTGGAATTTCCCTTTTTTTTTACCTTCTCTTTTTGTTCTTGATTCTGTACAACATTTTGACTAATTAATGGTTTGCTAATATCATATTCCTCTATTTTGGCATGATGTGTTGCTTCTTTACGTGTAATAGTTAGATCTTGATCTGGATGATGTACATGTATGGTGATGGATGTTGATGATCATGTGTTGTGACGCTTAACTTACAAGTTTCTTTCCTTTCTTTTTGTTCCCTTATTTAATCATATATAACATTGAAGACTTGGGTCAACCATCATAACATCACTGATCAGCAAATTGCATATATTTTCTTGTTCTGTATGAACTTCTTGATCATCAGGTTATATACTAATACTCGAATCTTGTTCTTCTTTTCCTTAATATGCTACTTCACAGGTATACTTATCTTTTATTTGTCCCTAATAAGTATTTCTTTTTTGTAAGCGGTAGTTTGTAGGTGTACACAAGTCCATTCGAGAGAGCCTTTTTTGTTGTGGTTTTCTACTACTTGATCAATGAATGAGGTGGAGTATGCAGTTAATGCATGCAAATCTATACCAAGCTTACAGTAAATATTAGTGTTGCTAAAACACTTCTTGGCTTTCCACTTATGGACAGAGCTATATGGTTGCACATGGAATTCAATTCCAATGTTTTCAATGATCCTAGTATATAGCCTTGACCTATTGAATTAGCTGCTAATAACTATTAAGTGCGCATTTCATTTGCCCATTTTTTTTCCCTTTTGGGATCTTGATACAGTGATATTTGACATTTGAAGGCCTTGGTGGTTGGTATGAGCCTTGGCCTCTGAATTTTTACATTGGCACCCAAAGGCCTGGAGTAAAGTAAGTGGTCATTTTATTGTATTTCGTTTTGAGCTAACGATAACAAGTTCTCTCAAGGATGAATTTTGACCAAAAAAAATATATATTTTCTCTATACCTTATTAGTAGAGTGTTTGAAGGTATGGGCCAAACAAGTACACAGAAGATAAGATAACAGGTTATTGATATTTTATGAAACTAATGAATGCATTAGTAACCAACCATGGACTTATTCTTTTTCAGTTTCTATGTTTGTTGCGACATGAAATGGAAAGGAATATAGAATATTTTGCATGTTTTTAGATTTTTTTTTTTTTTGGAAATTATCGTAAGTTTTTAATGTTATATTCTAGAATTTTTTCAAAAAAAAAATTGCCATTAGTATTAATTTTATAGAGTTTTTATGATTTTTTAGAAACTCCATGGAATTTTTCCACGTACTAATGCAATATTTTATTTTATTTTTAATCTTAGTTGAATATATATAGGTATCCAAATTCGAATAATAATAACAACAATGATGATGATGATAATAAGCTTTCCTTAAAATTTTTCTTTCTAGAAAACCAAATACAAAAAATATTTTCCATAAATTTATTCCCACAACTTTTCCAACAACCAAACAACAAAAAGAAAGTTGATTTCTTTCATTTTTCTTCCCTTTTCATTTTCCCTTCCAACCCCTTTTCCACAAACCAAATGTAGGCTTAAGGTAATTTTCACTTCTCATAGTTAGGTCACACATGGAAACAAGAACAAGAACAAAGATACAAGAAACAAAAAAACAACTCTCAAAAAACTAGGTAACAGCCAAAAAAAAAATTGCATATATATCGAAGATTATTTATTAATTTTTACATATATAAGTACAATTACAAATTTAATATAAAGATTTTGTCATAAGACATCTACTCAAAAGGGCATAAACCTTCAAAATTATCATTTTAAACTCAGATAAAAATAGTTACAAAGAGACATATAAAGTTTTTATGTGAGTATTGAAAGCTTTTGAGAGGAGGCAGAGGCCAAGTGAGGTTAACGACTTTTGAGAGGAGGGTGAGGTTGAAAAACTAGCCAAAAAATAATCGCTTAGGTTAAATTTTTCATGAAAACAATTTGAAAAGCCTTTGGAGTTTCCACTCGAGTTTCTATTCTGGAAATGTTTCAGAAACAAAAATTGGCTGCCTACTGAAATTTTCATACAACTGAGCTCACAGGTCCTTTTGCTCTTCCTTGGATTGATGAGATCTTAGTCTTGTGTTTTAGATTAGGGGCATAGATACCTTAGGTATCAAGTTTGAATCCAACTTCATGTGGTATTTTGTGGGAATATTTGGGGAGGGGGGGGGGAATCATCCACTATTAATTGATAAAACACTTATTTTCGATATTTTCACTTTGTTTTGCCTCTGTTTGGGACCTTGTTTTATATGATTCATGAACTTTATTTTCCATATTCTCTTGTTCTCGCTAGGTGATTGTTTTTCAGGATTTGCACAAAAACACACAAATCCAAGAGAGTGGGCCACAGATTCCGAGCAAGAACTACCTATGGAAGACATTGAAGGAATAGGAACCAACCCCATATACATAGGGAGCGAGGAGGAAGACCATGGAGTTGAAGAGAGGACGAAAAGAGCACAATTTGGATAAGGAATCAGCTTTGCATGGGCTAGTGCACAGGCCAGCACAGCCATGCACCAGCCAAGGAAGCAAAACAGAAAAAAAGCCAAAGAGGAGAAAGTTGAAGAGTCTGCCCGTGCAAGCCAGGCACAAACACGCAGCAAGCAGTTATCCCATTTTAAAGACAAAATTTGATCCTCTCAAGGGGAGATATTCTTCATTCAAAAATGACATTCAAGGTTATCTTTTTCTTTCTTTTCTAGACAAAAACTCCATAATGTAACTTTAATTTCCACATTCAAATCTTAGTTTTAGTCTTAGTTTCAACTCTTGCACATAATCTTGACAACAAATTCAACGCTTTTAGTCTACGGTTTTATTTCTCTATTCCTCCCTTGCTATTTATGATGTTTGTCTTTATTTATGTTCCTGTATTTTATTTCTTATATTTTACTGCAATTATGAGTGATTAGATTTCTTTTCTAGAATTAAATATAGTCTAAATTGTTAATTGACGACAAATTAGTTTAATATCTATTCTGATTGCTTGAATTCGGGTGTTAGTTCTCCATTTATGGTTGAATTGCTTGATCACTGATTTAACAAGACATGGGTATTTAATCGAAAACCTAAAAGGTGAAGAATAATAACCGAAAATCTAACAATTGAACAAGATAATCAAACAACGAAAGCAGGCTAGAGTCTCTTGGGGATTTTACCGATTTAGCATAGAACGTAATGGATTTATTTTGACTTAATACTATGAAAATAAGTAATTAAATTGGATTAGACACGCGTATTATGACTTGAAAGAGACTATTGGTTAATTTAGGTAATTTTACTCTCTTAAGTAGTTGTTTGGCAATTAAATTGATTATTCATTAATAACTGATTTATGACAACAATCCAATCCTAGGTATTATTACCAATGATTTAGATATTATATTTTACTAGTCTTTGCACATATTTCCATATTTTATAACCATCTATTTGCTAATTACACAGTGTAGATAGCTGAAATAATGGAGGTTAGTACTCAAGAGCGAAGTCCTTATGGAACATGACCTTGATGAACTACAACTAATTTTATGCACTTGCAAATTTGGGCCACCATTAGCCCACAAGCTTGCAGAGATGAGGTTGCATTTGCATACATCAAGACCTCCCCCAAACCTTTGTCAATGATGGGATTCATATTGATTTGTTGCTTTAATTTACTTATTTTACATTAAAATAAAAGGGTTTCTAGCTAGTATAGTAAACTAGAGTATCATGAATGCATGCTTAGTACAAATGAAATGAGAAAGGACTTGCAGTAAAAATCGATGGAAAAAGGCCAAAAAGAAACATTTTAGGAATAATAGATTTAGATGGTAAATTGAAGAGAATGTCATGCTTAAAATAAACAAATTGGCTAAATGGAGAAGCACTTTAGGGGTACTATGCAACTGTAAGATACAACTTTGATTAAAGGGAAAATTTTACAAATAACTATTCATCTGACTATGTTTTATCACGTACAAGGTTGGGCAACTAAATACCAAGGAGTGTGGAAAACTGAGAATATTATGATGGATGCACAATCACATATCCAAAAGGAATAACGTTAGTATTCGAGCAATGGTGGAGTCAGCTCCAATAAAAGGAAGACAAACAAGGATCTTAATGACGTGGATAGATTCATGTGGTTCATGTTACTTTCTAGTTTCAAGCCTTTGTGTGCAGGAAGAGGGTTAGAACATTCCACATAAGAGAAAATAAATCAATGTGAAATACCTTGAAGTATATCTTGAACAGCTGACAAGTCACATAAAGCGCACCAACACGTTTTGGACCTTTACCCTAAAATATACAAATCCAGTGCTAGAAAATTAGAAAAGGCAACACAAATACATTATATGCAACAGCAGCACCATATAGCAAGAGACAACAGCAAAGTAACAACAGATTATGGTCCTTACTTACTGTTTCATGATTAATCAAGAACAAATAGATGAAAGAAATTCCATAACATTGACAAGTCACAAACCTGTGCAACTATTTTATAGATTTAATTTTGCACAGTGACTATTTTATGGATTTAATTTTGTAGTGCACCGAGCATCTACATAGACTTTACTGATTCAGAAACAACAGATGTTCATACATTCATGTTATGCACATGAACATGGTATTTGAACAACCATAGTCATAAAACCTCTTTGGAGTAATTAAAAATTTCCCTAAACATGGAACTTGCGGTTGCACTATAAAGACAACAGCTTTTCTTCACTTCATTGCTACTTCAGGTGTGATTTCAAGTTATATTATTTCATTCCATGTATGGTGCCAAATTATTGGGAACCCTTTCTCTCTTCTTTCCATTTTCAAAACAATCCCATCCACTAAGGAGCCAGAATGCATCTAACAAAGTTTTGTCAGGGTGAAGGGTCAAAGTTTACATCAGTGCAGCCACAGTTGTATGGCAACATTAATGAGAGCAGTTTATCAGAGGTTTATATGTAGCTGAAGAATTGCATTGAAGAAATTTAGATACCCACAAGGTTTCAGTTTGGGAGAAAATTCAAAAGGTGCAAAACAGTGTTGTCGTTTATCATTCTTTAGAGGTCCAAAATGGTAGGGCAGATTATTTTACCAGATGCAGATAAGGGTGCCTTTCCTGATATGATTTTGCGCTAATTATTAATCACTGGTGGCTACCTAAAAGCACACTGATGTCAGAACCAATCAAGCTTCAATCATCAAATTCAAAAGGATGGATCAGTATCAAATTACATATACCAACTTTGAATACTAGATCTAGTTATACAAGTTGGCATTCCCATATGAATGACAAGTATTTGCTTTGACAGGCACAATTTCATAAATGAAAATTTCAGACATTGAAGGTCAAATAATTGCAACAAGAGGATGGATAGAGAAACATACAGCAAGAACACCAAAAACTTTCATGAGGAAAGAGCCAGCTCCTTTCAATTTCTCTGGGGTCTTCCCATTTGATGCCAACTCTCTATCAGCCTACACATTCATGAGCTTTTCATAATCAAACTTCCCTTCACAATCAAATTCTCTCAAACATAACCAGAAACAACTCAATACCACGTAATAAAAGAATCCACAATAAAACACAATTCCGAAGTAATGTATACAATTTAATCAGTTAAGTACCCTTTCAGCAAGAACCCTAATCTCATAAGCGATCACATACAATGCCTCCAATGCCCAAGCTGATTCCCAATTTCGGAACTCCTGCAAAAAAGCACTAAAAGCAAACAAAATTTTCCCCATGAAATTCACAAAAATGGCATGGAACAACACCAAACAAACACACAGAGAGATATATGATTACTTGGCAGATTTTTCTAAGGAACTGTAAGCATCAACCAAGTGCCCAACTCTATAATTCTGCAATGACCGAAAGAACGGGACCAAAATCTCAGCATACTCGAAGTACTTCTCTGATTGCTTCATTATTCTATTAGCGTCCTATTTCCAATTCAAGGGAATATCAAAGTCAATAACTTTACCATGAAAAAGAGTAACCAAAATCAATCAACTGAAAATTTGGAGTACTTAGTCGACGAGCTTCGTCAAGTTTGATCACAACTACAGATACCAGCTATACCCGGAGAATGAAAAGGGAAGTAACCTGGAAGACGTTGAGCGCGTCGGCTAGTGAGAGAAGGGTAGGGTTATTGGCGGAAATGGCAAGGAGTTTGCTCAATGACGCCCCATCTTGTGAATAAACGATGTCGGAGAATCGATTAAGGTAATCAGTGATTCTTCTGTGGGCTTCTCCCATGCTTACGTACGCCATTGCTGTGCCCTTGCCGAATCAATTTGATGAACCGATTCTACACCTCTTGCTCTTTTTTTTTTCTTTTTTCTGCTTTTCGCTTCCTCGTAGGAGAGGAGAACCAGAAGAGAGTAAGAGGGTACCGCTGGACTGGGGACTACCTCAATACACGGGGGAAAAGAAGCCCGACGTCATTCCTGCCTTTCGTTTTCGTTTTCTCTATTGGCTAAGCTCAGTAGTCACCAGTCACTACCGACGTTCCATCTCGTCTGAAATCTTTCCATTTAGGCTCCATTTGGATCGGGAGGGAAGAACGTTAATAAAGATAAATGAAGTGATTTATCTCATTTAGATATTAAGTTAATAATTTTATTTGGATAAATTAAGGTTAATATTTTATCTTTATTTATCTTAATTAATTTCGTTTTTATTAATCTCCAATTTCAGGCTCCGTTTGAATCGAGGTGAAGGTAAATATTAAAAATTAACCTAGGTGAATCGGGGTAAATATTTTAAAATATTGTTTGGATGATATTAACCTAACCTGGATGAATGTTTTAAAAATTCCGTTTAGATTAAGGTAAATAAAGATTAAAAAAATAAAATAAATGATACTTATATCCTTGTATTAAACAAATAAACCCTATTGAGGGGTATTTTGGTCCTATTAAGTCAAAAATTTACTTATTCTTTCACATTCACCTCAGTTACCCCCGAAATCGGAGGTTAATAAAAACAAGTTTAATCGAGGTGAATGGAGGTAAAACTTTAATCTCAATTTACCTAGGTAAAATTATTAACCAGATATCTAAACGGGGGTGAATCAATTGATTCACCTCCATTAACCTCCGTTTACCCCAATCCAAACGCTGCATCAGGGATAACAGAGGTAAAGGTAAAAGAATAAGTAAATTTTTGACTTGATAGGATCAAAGTATCCCTCAATATGACTTATTTATTTAATATAAGGGTATAAATATCATTTGTTTTATTATTTTAATCTTTATTCACCTCAATTTAAATAAAAATTTTAAAACATTCACCCCGATTCACTCAGGTTAAGTTAATATCATCCAAACAGTATTTTAAAATATTCACTCCGATTCATCTCCATTCCCTTCACCTAGGTTAATTTTTAATGTTTATCCCTACCTCGATTCACCTCAATCCAAACGGAACCTTAGAGATCCAATAGTTTATTGCTTTCTTATAATCTATATATCCATATATATACTAGATAATAGCACACTTATTAGCCTACTAAATTTCTGCCTAAATCAAACTTCCACATCAGCATGTAATACAATAGATTGAATTAGCTTCTCCCACAGGTTGTGATAAGCTAATATTATTAGTTCATTTAATATTAAATTATTAATAAAATCAACCATTATAAGAGCAAAAAAAACAACCGTAAAATAGTTAATATGCATCGGAATAGGAATATTAATAATTTGACATGTGGTTAAATATATTTAGTAAAAGCCAAAATATATTTCATAAAACCAACATTTATATATCGAATAAATAAAGAATCTATAATATGTAATCGGTAATTAAAATATAAAAAAAGAAAAATAATAATAATACATAAAGAGTAGACGACAGCTCTTTAATCTCTCTCTATAATAGCACAACACTTTTTTTAACTAGTTTTCGTTGTAATATGAAGTAAATAATGTAGAAACACTACACATTTGAGTTTCCGAAGCGTCTCGAAATTGCATTGACAAGTCAAATCAATGAAGATTGACGTCAATTCACTGCCAAGCAGCAGTGTATGGTAAGAAAATTAGTAGATTATGGGAAAAAAATATCAACAACAATGGAAAAGGTATGTTTCTAAATATTTTTTTATGGAAATAATATCAAAGTTTCTCTTTTAATCCCGTAGACTAATCTTACTAATAAGCATCATTTATAATACCATCTGTAATACATGTAGGACAAATATTAGTCTAACAAGATGAAATCAATGATGAAACATCATGTCAAGCTAATATGCATCCAACTCGATTTGCATTCCGTCCAAGATATAATAAAAAAATTCAATAGAGCCATCATATTGTGCAATTAAAACCCTACTCTTTAATTATATGATGAATTTGTCGATGTGACACTTGATTGAAGTTCTTCAACATATTGACTAACATTGATGAGTTACCGACAAGATGATATACTTTTGTTTTTTTGCAACCTGAAGACCAAGAAGGGAGGCTTTTGATTCCACAATTATAGGTGACTAATCTGTCATCAATTGTAAGATTAGATATATTTTTTTCCTCATGAAACATTTGCTATTTATTTATTTGTTATAATATGATACACAACTTCGTTTCATCATCCGAGGTTTGATACATGGCTACACATTTCACTCATCTAGTATGTTGATATATTGGATGGAAGAAATTTGAGAGCAATTTTAGTCGTATATGCAAAGTTAGCCGCCAATGATCCAAATTTAAAGTACCGAGTGTATTATTTGACATATATAATGTGTTTCTATTCGATTTTCAAATTATTTTACTTATTTAATGTTATTTTATTTGATTTGAACTCAAATAATTAAAAAAAATAAGATTATATTAGTCTATCAACACATTTTATTCTACGATTATAATTAAATTTTGTTCAATTATATATATTAGTTCTAACTTTCAAAACTTAATGACATATAATGCTATATCTACGAAGTCTTGATTGACAAATTCAATGTGATTTTTTCTATACTTATTTTATTTACATATTTACATAATAATAATGATGATGACAATGATGATGAGTATACATTAACTTGAGTTTTATTTTATAACTTTATCATTATAAATTAGTAATTATCTATAGGTAAACCTATAAAATAATGTAGACTTTAAAAAAGTTAACGGTAAGAAATAATACTATAATATATATACACGTACTTTTAAATTAATATTTATATTGTTACCACCTTTTTACTTTATTTTAAAAAAATAATTATTTTAAACTAAAATATTACTTTTTTATAAAAAATAAAATAAAATAGGTGCATCGCACAGGAGAGTAACTAGTAATAATAATAATAATTGAGGTATGCCTAGTCAATTTCTCAACCTCAGCCAATTTCAACGGTTTGTGCTCCGTGCTATAAGGACTTGAGTTGTGTCCGGATAGAAAACTAAAAAAATGAAGGGACAAAGTGATTAACGTTGAAAATAAATCACTTTGAGATTCCTAGTGGTTAATTAATAAAAAATATTTGTAGTTTGTTTCAATTATTTTTCTTAAATTTACGACAAACGCATGAATAATTAAGTTTTATTTTAATTAAAAAATTATTAAAATAATATTATTTTTGTATACATACGATATTGTATATATTATAAATATATGCATGCCATTGTATCCATTAATACTTATTTATAATATCAATTAACTATAAATTAATTTATTATATTATTCTTTGTTATTAACTGAATTTTTAAATATATATATTAAAACATAAAATACTTAAACTTAAATTTAAAAAAAATATTAAAAAACCAAATAATTAAATAGTTGAAAAATAAAAAATAAAAATCCAAAAATAACAATTAAATATTAAAAAACAAAAAATTAAATGTTTTAAAATATGAAAATGAATAAATAAATTTTTAAAATTTTAGAATTTAAATTTTTTTAAATAATAACACAAAAAAATTCACAAATAAGTTCACAATATAAGATTCTCTTCTACTATAGAATATATGTAAATTTGATGATATTAAAAAATACAATTATTTTGAAAGCAAAATTAAAAAACATGAGTTAATAATTTTGGATTTTTGGTTTTAATATTTTTTTCTTTTCAATTTAAAAATTTTTCATTTTCATTTTTCATTTTTTCATGTTTTAATTTTGTATTCTTTTCAAATTTTAAAATTTACATTGTTAATTTTTTAAAATTTTTAAATTTAAAATTTTAATGTTTTTGCTTTTATTTTTAATTTTGAGTTTTACTTTTTATTTTTTAATATTTTATTTTATTTTTTATTTTTTCAATTTTATAATATATAAAGTAAAAGTTTAAAATAAATAATGTAATAATAGTATATTAGATTAATTTGTAGTAAATTAGTATAGTGAGTATTAATGAATAGTAGAATGCTATGTTTACATGTCTGCTATTTGAAACAACTATTTTTATGTATGAAATAAAAATATATTATTTCTATTTTACCTTTAACACTATCCATTTTATTCATTTCATCTCTCTCTATCTCTCATGGAATTGTTGAACGCTATTTTATAAACCTAGAAAGAATTGAAATGGCATTTGATTTGGATAAAGAACTTATAATATCCTTATTTTTTATAACTGAAAGTTTTCAAATTTAAAACATTTGTGTAAGTAAAAATACAAAAAAAAAAAAAATTCTTCAAAAACCTCACTTTGGATAGACGTCCTACTATTTATCTTATGTTAGATACAAGATTAAGTATTCAACCAACTAATATAAGAAACAAAGTGCATAAACACAAATAACATAAAAAATTTAAAGAGTAAGGGTTTACAAAACTAAGATCATATTAGGTATAAAACAAATGAAATATAGAAAGAGGGCATTCATAGAAAATAGGGGAAAACTAGAGAACTTAGGTCTCTCGGGACCAACAAAAGCAACCACCTAAATGTCCACACTCATTTCCCCCATGCCCAACACATAAATAGGCCAGCTACTAGCCACCCTTAATTACTTGCACAAGGTTCTTTGTTTGTGGGATTGAGCATGTGACATGTTAAACGCGTATGATACTATGATACATACTGAATAAGCTAAGTTATCTAATCATGGGAGTTTATAATGCACATATGATCATAAAAGACATATAGGTCATGATAGCACACATTCTCATGCTTCTGAAGTGACATGTTAGCTCGCATACCTTACTAGCATGGAGTTCTCACACATGGTACTCTATTCATATATATGGAAGTAGATAGTATCATGCTCAATAATAGACATGAAATTTATGGAAATATCATACTTCATACTGGGGATAAGAAATTCATGGATCATCACATTTGTCACAAAATTCAAGGATCCTGGATAATAGCACATGATCATGTGAAGTGACAACACAAGGTGCGAGCTACTAAGGAAACTCTAAGATCCATTCCACTTAACCATTCATGAACTTCGAATCACAATGTTATATAATTGTTAATTTATTTTTTAATGCTCTCCAGAAATTTTTATTTTAGCAAAAACATAATATTAATATAGTTGGGTGTTATCGTAGTACTCGATATAAGTCAAGATTATAATACCATATTTACATCAAACACAAGGTAAAGCAGATAAAACTTATAACATGATAAATAGAGAATAAGATAACTTTTATAAACTTACATAAAAGTTTGGAGTTTAAATCTGAGTACATGATAAATAAAATACAATCAAAAGGAATCACATGGAACTAACAATATAAAAAAGTATATGGCTCAAAAGCTAATAACCGAGTAATATAACTCTACGCCTGATCTCAAACATATGGGTCATATGCTTGTGGGAATAAACAAAATCCATGAGAATGATGATCATTATACTACATATTAAGTAGGGTAACAACATAGTCATAGCAAAAGCATACAAACGCATAAGGTCACATGGAAGAATAAGTATGCGTGTTGATAAAACATAATACAATGCAACTGAAAAACTAAATTCAAGTTCCATTATTAGGTATTATCTCAATCTAATTTCTTGTTTACTCTGAGTTCAAAGACCCTATTATTCTTAATTTGGTGGAATGAATTGAAGCATCTCCCATGGTAAAATGCGTCCGGCGGCTATTATCGTCTGGTGAAATAGATTCGACACCTCTGTGGGCAACACGTTTTGGACCACTATTTTTAAATTGGCAAAATACTCCGATTCACCTCCTATGTTAAAACACTCTTGGCCGCTATTATCATCCGGTGGAATGGACTCAAAACCTCGATCCTAACTCACATAATCTTTCACTTTAAGTAAATAATGTCTTATTTTAATGTTATTTGCTGCAATATCCAAAATGAAAGCATAAATATAAACATGCACGGTATATAATCCAAACTTAATATAAATACACAAGACCCACAAGGTACAACCACGTGATGATCGAGACATTACCCAAGAAAAAAGACCATTGTTCCCCTAACAAACCCTAATTTCACAAGACGAGCATAAATTCTCCCATAAGACTCATTTCATCACCAAATTTTTTACATCATCCTAAAATAATATTATTATCAACATATTAAAAAATTAAAGGTCTAACTCCAATGTCTTACACATGCAATAACAAGCTTACATCTAAGGCTACTATTCATGACTTAATTATTTTTATCATTCTATTATAATGATGCAACTCATAATTACCCTTAGTATTTCACGTAACATAATTATCATATCTTAACCCACTTCTACATCTAAAACACCAAAATATATATTTAACCCATATTGACCAAAATTTCATTATCTTACTAAAAGCCTCAAAATCTCATTTTAGATTACTTATGCCCTACTCAACTATTATTTGATCATAGTACTTATGAAATGGTTTTTATAAAGCCCTCAAATATTATCATGCTATGATTATTTTTCACATTATCATAAATTGACCAAAATACCCTTACGCTAGCCAAATACCTAAATTTCTATAATAAAAAAATGTTAATTTTGATATCATCATTTTATAGCACTTAATTTATTACATCGCTATTCAACTTAACCATATTCATTACCCATTTTCCATACTTGGTCAAACCATATTAAAATACAATTGGTCATACTAACACACTTAGGGCTTCAAAACAAGACTTATCGCAACAATAACATTTAAGCACATGCTCTTCACACATTAATCCATAATGCGATACCATGATAGTATATAATAACATTATGAACATGACATTATCATTATAAAAATACCAACTATGCAATTTCACACAAAATACACATAGCATTCAAAAACCCTAACTACAACATGTATCCTTGCCGAACCAACACTGGTCTCTAAACACGAAATAAAATCCTAAGACTCCTCCTCCGAGACTACCAAACAATCACCTAAAAACCAATAATAACATAAGATTAGAATGTAAGAAAATAAATAAGGAAGAATTAAGGCAAAGGATGATGGAAAAGGAGCAATACTAAAGAAAACCAAGTTGCAAGAAAAGTTTGGCACAAATGAAGGTGGATGTATGAGAATGTAGCGTAATAAAGAGGGGTTGTTGACACGTTCCTACCCGCAAGTGCACGGGGTCAGAGTAGTAGTCAAGGTCGATCCCACAAGGATTGGTGAATGACCACTAGGACAATGATAGAACTTAACTATGTCTAAACTACGAGATGATATGAAATAATAAATTGTAAGCTAAAATAACTAAATAAGCTAAAAAGAAAGGAAAATAGCACTCAAGTCACTCAAATAAATAGAAGAGCTAAGGTTCCGGTTCATCGCCCCCGATCCTCGCATGTAATTGAAGATCACATCACAAAATAATTCAACAATCATAATCAATCATGCCAACAAGGATAGAAAGTGTTGTGCTTTCTCAAGCCACAACCACCCTATTACATATCTATGGCCCTAACTATCTCTAGCTTAGAGTCTAATAGAATGTAATGCATTAAAGTCTATAAAGTTTCCTCCTTTATTGTTGAAGAGGTCAAATCGATCGTCTCTCGACCTACAATTTAATCTCCCGTTGTGCTATTGGGTCTAATACTGGATTATCTCTCGATCTCACCGGTATTTCCCACACCGAAAATCAGAACCTGGCCGTGGTTCAAAAATTCGACAATCAATCAATAACACAACACATACATTATGAATTGAATAAAAAAGGATGCAATAATTCAACACATTAGGATCGGGGAAAATTCCCCTTCACCTTAGCACAAGATCTAGCCCATCAAATTCATAGCAAGAATATTAAAAACAATAAGAGATTCCATAGATAAAGAAAATATCATTAGATAATACCCTTGATGTTCACAAATTCTTGCAAAAATTAACTTCTTGAATCTCCGTCTCTAATTTACAAGAGAGATCTTGATGAATTGGGGAAGAGGATAGAGAAGAGAGAAAAGAGAGGGAGTGGAGGCTGCCTCGAGATATTAGAATAAGAGTTTTTTACACTACCGCCTCGTGGATCGCTAGGGTTTCCGTAACGATGGGCTTCCCGTGTCAGCTTTGACCATGATTCGTATTTTGACCATAACTTTTTCATCTTAACTCCGATTAAGCTGATTTTGGATGCGTTGGAAAGCTATTAAAAATATCTAAAACTTCGATGTTGAAAGCTTCTCCAAATTCAGACCTTTTCTTGGTCTAAATTTCACTTCTTTCAGGCCCATATACTTTAAATATGCATTCTTTCTTTTTCCACTTTAACTTTTGCTCCTCTTTGCTCCTTTTTTTCTCCTTTCTTCTCCCTTTAAGGTTATTATTGTTCTTCATCCTTCATGATTATTTTTTTTGCTTGAGACCCTGCAAATTTTCACAACACAAAGGCAGTAACAAGAACAAAAAGGGAGAATTCTGACTGAAATTAAAGGTAAAAACTCTTATAAACCTTAGGAATAAGATGTAAAAGTCACACTTATCAGTTGTTACATGAGGTCATCACATTGGTGGAGGTGTGTGGCTTGAGGATATCACATTGGTGGGGGTTGGTGGCATGAGGTTGGGGTAGTTTAAAGGGTGATGCTGCTTGAGTTTGTGACACTGAAGGGGTGAGTTGTGTGAGTTATGGGTGCAGCTAAGACTAAGTAACATGAGCCTCTCATGAAAGTAAGGTGGTGTAGCATGATGTGCAGTAATTTACATAGAGTTTTGTGGGGAACAAAATGGCGAATGACAATGAAACAACGCATAGAGAAGTTGAGGGAGGGAAGAGGGAGTTTGAGGAGAGTTTAGTGAGGCATTAAATAAGGTAATGATAAAGAGTGGAGGGGTATATATAGAGATGTTGGTGTAAATGGTGAGGGAGGTTGAGATGAAAGATAGAGGGGGTATGACGAGGCCGAGATCGAGGAAGATTTGGGGTCAAAATTTCTATGACACATAGTAGAGATTTGGAGAGGTAATGATGAATTTAGGATTGGTAAGGTGGAGGCTGGAAGCTTGGCAAAGGGATTTGGTCAAAAGAAGAGGAAACCATGTAGAGGAGGAGGGAAGGATAATAAGAAAATAAAAGAAAATGAGAAGAAAGAAGTAAAAAAGGGATTTTAGGATTAATATTAGAATTAGGTTTAAATTTTAGGGTAAAATTAAAATATCAATAATTTGAGATTAAGGTTAGGTTAAAATATTAATTACCTAATTTTAAGGTTAGATAAAATTTGCGGTATTAGATACTTATGTTTATTTTCTTTGAGTAATGGGTTGGATCACCTCAATGGTATCTCAAGACCCATGGAAGCCAAACCAATAAGCAAATTACAAAAGTTTGGGTGAACCTAAAAAAACCACCAATGGACATAGAGTCCGACTGAAACAAAATAAACCACCTAGGTGACTAGATCCTTTAGTATAGATACCCCCTAGTACATCATTAGTTTTTAAAATAGAAAAGATATCATACTCAATCAGGATCCTATGCGAAGCCAAATATCAAAAATGCCTAAAAACATACTAACCCCAGTTAGTTAATCAAGGATCAAATAATCTAATCCTATATAGCGCTTCATGTTATTCCACTTTAAGTTATGAGTGTTTTATTTACCAAGACATATATATATATATATATATATATATATATATATAAAGGCCCATATAGCATACCAAATCAACCATGGCCACATAATTATTCCAAGGTATCCTTCATAACCCATCAAAGACACTTAGTGGTGATATCATCAAAATCTTGACCAATTTGATCCATCAATTGAGTGAATTAATTCATGACAAGAAGTGGGTTTCCATCATCCAAAATTCATATCATAATATAATGTTAAGTCTCAAACCTTTATAAGGTTGAAAGGAATCAAATAAAGCATTCTAACCAAAATTAGTCGATCGGTTCGGCGCTACCAAGCCTTAGCATCCATGTTGACTACTTTATCAATTTACCTAACTAATTAAATGTTCTAGAGACTAGTCGACGGGTTTAGCAAAAATAGACAATGGGTTCAAGCCAAGGCCAAACTAAATAATACCACAAACAAACCAATCAATGGGTTGGCCTAACAGTTTGACTATTCTAGAAACCAATTGATTAGTTCGATGGAACTAGTTGATTGGTCCATGCAAAGCAATCTACACATGTAATTTCATACTTGAATTAGACCTCAAATACCAATCATATCACATCTATATCATTTGACACTTGCAAAAACTAAGATTAATCATGCTAAACTACCAACTCATGTTGCATTTCCAATTAATCATCAATATATATGCATAAAGCTCACATTTTTTCGACATAGCACAACTCAAGGCATGATTCACCACAATACTACTACTATCATGTAAGCATGAAAAAAAAATCATAATTTTATATCTGCGCCAACCCACATGCTCATTTACTCCACACCACAAAGCAAAAATGATTTACCTAGTGAATCTTATAAAAATCACACCAAGTAGGGAAACCCTAGCTGAAAATATTCAAACCTTTAACACCTTAAAAAATAGAGAGTAATATTAAGTAAAACCTCCTTAAGATCGTATAAAAAAACAAAACAATAAGTTAAAGGGAAATCAAAATATACAACCTCACCAAGGAAAAATTGCATAAAAATGCATAGGAAACAAACATCAAATATTGTAGATATTTTCTAGAATGAAAATTGTTTGCTTGGATATGCACAATAGAGACTTAAAGAAGGAGACCAAGATAGGAGGTCATCATCCACTTTTTATCAATTTTGGTCCCTGAATCTTATTAAGGTAGGGAAAAAACCTTGGATTAATGGTCATAGTTCATCAAAGATGATATAAAAACATTTCGGAGCTTAATTACTAAGATTTAAAATTATTTGAGGAAATTTTATGTTCTAAAACCGTGTTCAAAAATTTTTGAGGTCAAGTAAATCGATCAATCAGTTTTCCAGAACCAGTCAACTGGTTAACTTGAACCAAAACCCAGTTTAAAATGATACATATGTCATTTGGTTCATGAAACCAATCAACTAATATTCTAGAAAATTATATTCTTCCTTATTTTCCAAAATTTTCCAAATCATTTGCAAATCGAACCCAAAATACATTTCTAAAACTAGATCAATTACCATCAAGTGCATGAATCTTCACACATTAAGGTATAATTTATGAAGTGTTACAGGACTAGCGAGATAAATAATAGCTATAATAACAATACTTACAATAAAGAGTTCAAAATGTTAGAGACAACTTATTGTCTTTGAAAGAGGAACTAAGGTTGAAAGTGTACCGACAATTTGTTTGTGGTATAGTGTATGGTTGCTCCTTATCGTTAATTAACATGTTTCTATTATTTTGAAGATGATATAGATAAATTATAAAAGAAGCATAATTTTTTAATAAACCTCGGTCAACACTTATGTGTTGGTTGCTATTAATTCTTTGTGCATGTTGTTTATTAATTTTGTGGGCCTGTTTTTTATCTTATGTGTGTGCACATATGGGTAGTGGTTGTGCTTTGTACACATGGCTTGTACATGACATGCTTGAGTTATGCATACCTATGTATCCACATTGGTTCCACGCATGTGTGCATGTTTTTATAACTAAAAACTTTCTCATCTTTGATCATCGTCGTATACTCAAAATCAAAATAAAAAGCATAAGTCTAGCCATTATTATTAGATTCATTATTGTGTGCCTGCTAGCACTATCAAAATTGATTGGATCTATGATAGCTAACATCGATAATAGAAACAAAAGCTTAGATGATAGGTTTTTAAAGAGAACATGAAGTGTGTGATAATGAGAGGGGTGTTTCGGGAATGGGGTTTAAAATTTTATTTTATACATAAATTATTTTGTTTTATTTATCAACACTATAATTCTGTATTTGTGCAAAAATAATGTCCTTTTAATGGAGAAATTAATTATTAATTGGAATAGAGTTGAAATGTTTGTATATTTATTATAAACTAAAAAATGCCTTTTCATTAATTGAAACCAACTCTATATTTTTCTACATTAATTAGTAATTATCATTTTATATTGTTGAAAATTCATTGTCTAAACAATAAATATATGAATTTTTGTTAAGATTATGCCTAAAAATTTATTGTTTGAAACACCTCATTTATTTGATTGAAGAAGTTTACATAACATTATAAATTCTTCATTGCTACAAAACCCACCATAGATAGTAGTGAAAAAAAACAATAGATGGTGATAAATAACAGTTGTGTATATTACAACAACTATCTATACTATAAATAGTATTTTAAAACATAGTTGTCTATAATGAAATAAAAATATAAATGGCGCTTAAAAAAATGTGTAAGGAAATAGATGACACCTTTAATTTATAAATGCCCTTTATACTACACTACAGACAACAAATTTATATTACCATTATTGTCTATTCCCTTAGTATTTTTTTTTTCAAAAAGGTTCCTATTAAGGTATAAATAATGATTATTTATGAAAAGCACTATATATTCTTTTAGAATTTTTTTTTTAAAAAAATCTTATCACTAAGGTATATATAGTGTTTATATATTAAAATAGTTGACTATAGTTTTTTTTAAATCAAAACATAACCCAATACTAGCACCACATACATAACCCACAAACATATAATCAAAATAGATACATAAGCATTAGTGTTGTGTATCTCATTCATATATACAAATTAAAATACATGATCGTTTAGACAAAATCTCTTACATTAATAAAAAAAATCAAGTAAACATGATCATATATATAAAACACAAGCATCAATGTTGTGTGTATAATCAAGTATACCTCCATGTATCTACATTAATAATAAAAACTATTGATAACCGAAGTCATTAGCTAGCTAGTTCAAAATAATATCTGGTAACTATCCAAAAATCGCACCTCATCATTCTGATATGCCTAAGAAAAAAAGAATCACAATTTGTATGGTTATAAGTAATTAATTGAAGTAATATTATATATATATATATATATATATAGCGATCAATATATTCCTCTGAATATCCCCTTAATCATCTTGTAATGATATTTCTCATATATTTCATGACAAATAGTTATAATTGTCATTGTCTCCTTATTTTGGACTCTACATTAAGTGAAATTCGCATATTAATCTGTTAAAACTATACTAAATAGTAAAAATTAAAACATATAAAATAGTTATTTACACACCTTCACGTAAGCTCAATTGTGTAATTTATTTCTTCCTTTTTTGCTTACCTAGATATTTTTCAAATGTCCTAATTAATGTATAGAGACATATTAACTATATAATATAATATGTAGCTCATGAAATAAAATTATTAAATCTAGAAATCGATTAATTACCTATCAGTAATCTTCTGTGGAATATCATTCAATTTCCCACCTAAGAGGTCAAACCAACATACAAACATTCTTGATAGATGTAAAATGACCAACACAAAAATAAAATAAGGCAAAAATATATTAACAATAAGTCACCCTCATCACTTAAATTACATACTCCACTTGTTGTTGGAGTTCCCCATTAGATGTCACTTGAGGACATAATAATCCATACATATGGTTATCATCTTCACTTATAATTCTATCTTTTAAGAACTTATAAGGAAATAGTTATGTAATTAATTGTTAGTAATAATTTAAAATTTATAATAATTTTGTTAAATATAGCTATATATTAAAATTAAATAAAATTATACCTCATGTATATTGTTATATGTTGAAATTGTAGCCAACCTCTAGCCAATAAATGGACTCTTATATATACATTGACTTCTTCAATCTTAAAAAATAATTTCACTGGTAATTCAACTTGTATGCTCAAATCTTGATTGTGTGAGATTTAATCAAAATACATCATCATCCAAAGAGGCAATACTTAATAGTTGATAGGATGTATGTTGTGTTTTTCACATAATGTCACTCTTACCTCCCCTAATTACTTCTCTTGTTGCTCCTTAAGATCTATCTTCACCCATAAAATTTAATCATCCTATTCAAAAAGAAGGAAAATATATTAATATATATTAATTAAGAAATTAGTTAATTCAACTCTAGTTATTCATCATATTACCACATCCTTGAGAATAATTAAATGTCATGGTCATTTAAGTGACTCACTTTTGAAGCATAGGAAACTGTAATCAACATCTTTTGGAAAGGGTAACTTTAAGAAAATATGTTCATCATAGATAAAGTCACTCAAATTGTGTCAATCTTCAACGATTTTTCTTCAAAGACATGAGTGGGTCATTGGGAAACAACAACCCCTTCCTTTGATGTGTTAAGATCAAATGTATATTCACCCTATATTCAATATTTTTATTAATTTCATATATCTCAACTACAAATATACTTTAAATAAGAAAATACTTAAAAGGTAAATTATATTACCTCAAATACTTCGAGGATAGGTCTAATACCGGGGGTCATAAGAGTAAGAGTGGGAATAATCATATCAACCGCCAAGCTGAGTGTTCTTTTATTCATTAACTTTAGCATTTGCTCCTTAACCCTTTTTTGGATGGTAATTAACTTAACTTGGCTAACTCTTAAAGTATCCCCTTTGGTTTTTAGACAATTGACTTATTCCTTAGGAGTGTAGGAACTAGGAAGTTGTTTGAAAGTACTTGATAATATAACACCATGTGGCATCCTTCTAACTTGATCATTATGCTCCTTGGTCCCCAAATATTAAGTGGGTACATCATTTTAGTCACTCACCAGCACTCCATTTGTCCAGATCTCCTCCTGTTAGAGAAATGATTATAGTTAGGGGTAAGAAATGATATCAAATATTATTGAGAAGAGGATAATGCTAAATTATTACAATTTTATCAAATATTTGTTAGGTAAGTTCACTAGTAGCCTTCCTCATTTCTTGTCTACCCTAATCCTCACACAGACATCCACTCTTGTAGGAGGTATATATGGAGTATATTCCTTCTGTACGTAGTTTGCTTCCTTCACCTTTAGAAGCACATTAAAAATCATTTTAGTTATTATTATTTGAAACTAACAATAATCAATGTATAGTGGCCTAATTTATTTTCTTACCAACTCCTTTTTTTAGCATTATTACCAGCAAGTAAATTCATATGAAGGTAAGCATTTTTTATGGAGTTTTCATTTGCCTTTTTACTCTTCTTCTATCACCGTTAACATACAAGCTATATCAAACACACACACACACACACACACGATTATAAGTATTATTTAAGGTATAACATAAATTGTGAGTCATTACATATCCTAGCTTCTTCTAACTTTTTAAGCAACCATGTAAAAACATGCTAAATTAGACTTGAAGCATTTCCAATATTTAACACACTTTTGAAGTATATTTTCATCAAAATCACTCTACATTATGAGATAAATAAATATTATTAGTATATAATTTAAATGATGATATAATATTGGTATATAAATGCTCATTATACCTATATATCGACCCATAACTTTTTATTCGTCTCATTAGGTACATTTCTCTAGTCAGGAATCATAATGAGAATTATTCCACAAGCTCTAACATTCGCATAACTTATACAATATGTTTCATTCTCTCCAATTAGCACCCCTTCATTAGTAATCTAATCAACCTCATGTCTAAGTTCCTTGTGTCTTATCTTGGAAACAATCCTCATCTCACCCTCTATCTCTTTCCTTTATCACCTTTTCCTCCTTGATTATCTAAATATTTCATACTTGCATAGATACATCAAAGAAACAAAAAATTAGATTTTAATAAGGTATTAATATATTTTTTTCCTATTTTCACACAAACAAGCAAGAAAAATTCCAAAACCTAGCTTCTCTTGCCATATTTTAAAATTCCAACACATACCAAGCTAGCATTATAGAAACCACATTTAAATTCCACAAAGGTATTTTTGATGAGTTTATCACAAAACAAGAAACATAAAAACACTGTAAAATTCTACAACACATGATAGTAAACAACACTCAAATTATAAAAAACACTATAATAGAGCATGTAACCAACCTAGTAGTAGCTAATATTTTATCCTCCTTGTTAATAAAATAATAGCAACCAACCAAATAATAAAGCATGTAAAAAACATATACTAGAGAAGAAGAAAAATTGTGTAAAATTCTAAAACCACATGACAATAAACAACACTCTAAACAAAACTCGAAACCACTTTTAATAAGTATATAATATATTAAAGAGTGAAATTAACCAAACATATATTAAGAAAAAAAAACTATTTAAAAGAGATAACTTGAAATTCCATGCAACACTAAGCAAGAATAAAGAATAAAAATGCATACCTCAAGTACGAAGACCAATGATGGCAATGAAAGGAATATGAAAAGATGATGACGGTGATTAAAGAATAAGGTTTACGGTGGTAAAAATGGTGGACGTTCTTCACACCATTTGAAGTTCTCTATTTTATGTTCAATTAAATAGGTTAAAGTAAAATCATTCTAGGTTCAATTGAAGGAAGAAGGAATAAAAAATGTAGATTATGGTATAAACAAGGGTTTTACATTATAAATCCTTCCCATACCATGAAAAGATTCAAAATCCTACTAGGCTATACATGACAATTTTGTGATATAATTGTCATTTATAATCTTCCCTTAACATTTCTCTTCTAGGAGATATTATAGGTAATTGTTATAATTTTATAACTATTGCCCGTATTTCCCTCATTTTTTCACTCCACTCAAGTGTTTACTGGATGGGTTATAAATGAGTGTTATTATTACAACAAGTGTATATAAGTTGCCATTTATTTATAGTTGTATAATAGTGCTCATTTAAAAATCTAGACTAAGGATTCAGGTTGGATAATTTCACAATATTTTGACATTGAATTATCCTTCACAATCTCCTCATCTACATTTAACTTCTCACTCTGTTTCATAATATATCTTACTTTTGAATTTAGAAAATGAACTTTGATCATTAATATCTTTTAATACATATTGAATACTCATAAGAAACTATTATAAAAATACTTTTCAATATGAATATAAAAATTATATATATGTTTTAAAAGACATTAAGAGTTAAATTTCAACCTTAAAATCAATAAGTGACCTATATAGTAAATTAGAGAGAGTATTATACAACCTAATAGATGTTAAGAATTTGCAAATTGGGTATTCAAAACTAATTGGGCATGTTGTCATCTATATTCATTCCATTTGATTGGTATTGGATATATCTGAATCTAACTACTTAACTTATATTTAAAATAGGAAGTATGATTTCAAAAAAAAACAATGAAAAACTAATTGAGTATGTATAACATTTTCTATACATAATATAATACATTTAATGTGAGAATATTGTACATGATAAACCCATATGTTAGATGAGCAATACAATATGCCTAAAATATAATATATCATACTCCAAATATATTAAAATACATTAACAGATTGTATATTTAAATAATAAGGATAATTCAATCAAAAGTTAGATTAGATATTCACTCTTATCACTATTGAATAAATTTATTTCAGACTCTTTAGATATCAAATTTTATAAAGCCCTAGTAAATATGTCATAAAATTGAGTTAAAATAAAATTTAAAATATATGGAAGATGAAATTTCTATCCTTATACATATATGGGGACATAAATGTGAGAAAATAGAAAAAAAACTATTGCAATAAATAATTATCAATAAAATAAATGACAATATATTTAATTACAACAAGGCATAATAAAAATATTAACCCTAACCTAGTATCATCACTAAATAAATAGTTGGGAATCTTAAGGTTAACCTAAGTTAAACTAGAATAATGTTAACTTACATTAATCCCAAAGGGAACGATGCTAACCTAGATCCACCTAGGCTCATCCAATCCACATGTGTTATCTATGTTAACCTCCATCATCTTGTGTCACTTTAGGTTACCTTCCGAGCAACGCCTGAGTTTACGTATTCAACTTGGTGTGATCTTGATTTACTCATCTCAAGGTGGGTTAATCCCAAGATTTTTATAATTAGGATTCTACCTAATATTGATTTAGATGTTCAGGATCAGATTGTAGGATCATAAGATCATACAAAAACTGTAAAAATGTGAAACTCGTATGCTTATATGCTATAAATTGATATAGTTTAAGCTAAAAGTATAGATGATTATACTCTTAACCTCTCGTATAATCACTAATTAAATTATAGCAACTTACAAGTAACATAAACCATGTAAGTTATTTTACATAATAGGAACTGTATGAAGTCAATAGCATCTTAAATAAATTTGTTAGATGAAATGTGAAAGTTATAATGACATTATGGGTAGATGAAACATACAAATTATATTGTTAAAACATATAATATTTTTAGCCTTAATAAAAACATACAAAGACTAAAAAAAGTAGATGATAATGAAGGCAACAATTAAAGAACACTATTTTCTATCATTTAAGAGATTATGACCCAAAAAGGTTTTATGTTGCATTTTAAAATTTTATGGATCAAGATAAAAAAAAATTAAGTTTTGACTATAAGCACACACTTTAAGTTACTATAAGAACATGCGTACACCATAAACTAAAGCTTGTTTGCATTATGAAATTAGCATAACCATAAAAAGTGTTAGAACTTAATAATTAATAATATTATTAATTTAATATATTTATTTTACTATATATATGGAGATTACATTCTTTTAAAATCATCTTCATCAGTTTAATGGTAACTAAGTCATACTTTCTTTGCAATAACTCATTTTCAAGACTTGTAAAATAATATAGGGTCAAAAATCAGAATATTAAGAAAGAAAAATAGTTGGAATAATATGGGAAATAGATTTGGAAATAAATTGATAAAAATTATGGTTATTATTTAGAATTGTAGAATAGTAAGATTCTACCATAGGATCATAAGACTCTACCATAAGATTTTAATATGTTATATTATTAGACTACCTTAACATTCTACCTAGAATCGTGGATCGTTTTGTGATTTTTGGATTGTCGGATCGAATTGGGATATTAATAACTGTGGTTGTTCCACTTAGGAACTATTTCACCAAGTACCTCCTCATGTTGATCATCTATATCTTACAGGGCACTAATAGGTAGAGTATTAATTTTGATAAAATACTTGAACTAGCTGGAATGTAACTTAGCTAACACAGGTTGAGGTATGTATGGAAAGATTTAGTGTTTTACCCCATGTCAATGTGTTGTGGTCTCTCTTTTGAAGGGCAATCATATTTTTCCCATATCAAAATCATCGAATACATCTTTCTAGATAACTTCTCCTTTGTAAGATTCCACTCTTTATTAGATGCATCCAATATGATTTGATCGGTCACTTCAATCTTAGACCCACAAATCCTACTAAAAGATGGAAATAATGGAGTAGGATTAGGGAAACCAAAATTAACATGGCTTGAAGTCTTACCCCTTTAGTCATGCTCTTCTTATATCAAAATAGGGGAACAAAAATCCAATGATGGCCCATAATGGACTAAAGTGGTAGTCTTATCGTTCATATACTTTTATTATTTCACTTGCTCCTCATTTTGATGAAAATTTTCAACTTTTATGAGCTTTTCTTCCACCTGATCATCCTTCTCATTAATATCCACAAGGACCTCCTCAGCCATCTCATTATTACTTGTGGACATGACATTTACATACTTATAGCTCCTACTTGAAATTGAAGATGAAGTATTAAGGATCTCTTATTGTGCCTCTAATTGATTGATGATGTTGACCAAAATACCCATATTTTCCTTTAATATCAACATCATTTCACTTTGTTCCATTTGATTTTACACAAGGTAGTTTTACCCAATTGCCAGAGCATCAAGAAGCTTATCCATTTTTATTACATTAGATAGCTTGGATGGTTAAGTGGATTCTTTTTGAGAATAATTACAATGATATGGGAATTCGTAGTCAAGATTGTAAGAATTATGATAAGGGACTTGAAAACTATCATTGGCCTCTCGTACATAGTAGGGTGATGTCTCATTCCAAAACTAGTTAGTGTAGAGGTCGTATCTTTGAAAACCTTAGAATACTTGAGACTATATTTTTCCTATCCTCCACCACTCATAGGTTGTAGATATTGAGTATATGGATTTCCTTGTGTATGACAATCTTTGTTTGTAGTAATGATTCTAGAAGTTGTGGCAAACTATGAAACAAGAGCGGTGAGTTGATTAAATATATCATCAAGTGAACTTAAAATTATTTAATTTACTCTAGTACATGGGGTCATGAAAAGTTTTCCATAGCTCAAGTACCATACCATAGATACCTATAAAGACACAACCACTTCCAAAAAGAAGTTTAAAAGTGAATCAAAACATGTTAAAAATCCCAAACATCAAAACAATAAAAAATGTATAATTAAAACAAAAACACACTAAGCACCAAAAATCCTATGAGTTAAGAGACATAAGTGTCCACAAGCATTCTTACATCTTAATAAAAGGATTAGCAAGCACACAAGGCACACAAAAATAAATAAAAATAGAGTAAAAACACTAGCAAAATTACCAACTCTCGACAAAGGAGCCAAAAATAGGTTTGGTTATAGCCGAAATGCAACATAAATCCTCTTTTTTAATTATTATAGTATTGGTGAATAAGGACATCGTTCTAGGTGGGGAATTGAAAAGGTTCATATATTTTCTAGCCAATACACAAATAATAATAAAAGATCAATTAAGACTAAAAATAAATAATAAGGAAAACAAAGATATGGAGGTTCAAAATAGAAAATAATAAAAAGGAAATAAAATTAAATAAGAAATAAATCGTGAATGAAATAAAATATGAAGGATGTGTTAGGGGAGTTGAAATCTACCGCTATATTAGATCGATATGTAATAAATAATTCTTATGTCGCCATATAGTCATGATAAAGTGAATGACCATTTTTTAAGCTAGAAGTAGGTCTATACACCTTATATTAATTTCATAAAGTGATCAATACAACAAAGCATTAGTATTAAAGCCTATTAAATTCTAGAAGTATAGTCGCAACAAGCATCTCCTATATTTAACTTGAATCTAACAATTAAGCACAAGTGGAAGTTTGTCAATCTAAGTAAGTGAATTAGTACTACGTGTGTGTCTAGTTGTATTCCTTACCGTTGACCTACATATATATAAATTACTCTAGTGAAAATCATAAAAATATTAAGTGAGTTGTTATATAGCTTAGCTACAATTTATACACAAGAATTCTAGCATATTTATATAGCCATGTAGTAAGCATATAAAACTACATCACTATGAAGAAGCCAGAACACATTACATGCACCAAATAAATTACACTTGATAGGATCACATATATAAATAGTATAAATTAAAGTAAAGTCAAGGGACAATCTCATGATAATCAGAAAAATAAAAAATATTATTATAATATCAAACTATAATGTAAAACTTCAACCTCACCTCTAACAACAAATAAATTAGCCATTCATCGTAGAAATATTAATCTCACAAAAAATATATGAGGGCAGGAAAAGAAATAGCTAAAAAAGAAAATGAAAGTCTTCTCTTGTGTGAACTCCTCTGGTGATGAATTTTGAATAAATCTTGAATATTGATGGTATTTTGTGTATTATTGGGCATAAAAATCAACTTACAAGATTAATGGATGATTGATTGATATACTTATGAATGAAATATTAATTATCTAGAGAGGATTAAATTAAATTGTAGGGGTGGATAAGGTTGAAGATGAAAAACTCTCTAGATGTGACTTTTATGATGGAGACTAATTGTGTATGTATGTTAGGGTCACTTATTTTATAATGTCTTTATAGGTGCTAAAGGAGGATTTATAGACCTTTAGGCCATGTAATAGGTTGGTCATAAGTTAGGAGTTTTGTTTATAAAGGATTTGGATTGAACTCAAATACATTAGGAATAATCTAGTTTACAAGGTTGTGTTGAAAAATATAGTCTGATCGTATTCATCCCAGCTTCAACATTTCTCACCCACTCTAATGACTTTGGTATTTTGATCATAAATTTCTTGTCTTACCTTAAAATTAGGTGTTTGAAAAAACATAAGAAAACTAACAAAAAAAGATTTACAACCATGATATATTACATTTTTCCAAATTCTAACCTGATCATAGTCAAAATTTTGATTCTTTATAGTCATACACTTTTGTTATTATAAAACCATGCATTCTCAACCCATAATTGCTTGTATATCTCTCTAAAATAGCTCATTTTAGCTATTTTCCTTCATAATTAATATCTAATGAGTTCCCATGATTAAAAATTTGTTAAATTAGCCTTTTTAAAGGAAAAGTATGCATAAGTTAGAGGATTAAACTTATAAAAATAGGGCATAAAAAAATTATTAGTTAATTTGATAAGAATGGTTTGGTGGTGCTATATCTATCTAAGTGTAAGTTTTTATACGCATGTGTTGCTTACAATTGCTCTACTATAACCATACTAAGGTACGATATTGCATAGCACTACAATATCAAGCTAGAAAGTATGTTTGTTATTGGCTTCATGTCATCCATTTATAAGAATAGATCAAAGCTCATTACATTATTAACATTGCATATGATCCTCTAAATATTTCCTTTCATGTCATCGGTTTATAAGTATACATCAAGGCTCATAACATTATTGAAATTGCATATGATCCTCTAAATATTTCCTTACTCCTTATTATTGGCTTCATCATGTTAATTTATTAAGGGAGATATGATTAAAACCTATGTATATTTGCAATTATACTTATATTAATTTTTACAACATCTAGTGATCAAGAAGCAAACTTTTATAATCATCATTCCACATAAATCAAGCTTATTAATGAAGGTGGGAAAGTGATAAATTCACGTCACTAAATGTAATACCCCAATTTAAAAAAAATATATTTATTATCATAATTATGAAAAATTATTATAAAAAAATTACATCTTGTTAAGTCTCATTATATTTTTACAATGTTTTGTTTTGATCATTTAACCCTTCTAACGGTTTTAAGTCCCATAAGTCTTCTGAGCCAATTTTAGCCACAATAATTTTTCCAAGTCATTCTAATTTTATCATATTTGCATTTTTTTTCTAATCCTCCTAGTTTTTTAAAAAAAAAATAAATGAAATTTTTGACGAAAAAATACTATTTACCGCCACTCCTCACCCTTACTTGCGTTTTATTCTCTAAAACAAGCGTTTTAGTCAACAAATATTTACAAAACTTTGGGGATAATTATATTTTAGATTTTTTAAGATAATTATGAATAAAATTATTTAAAATATTTTTAAAATTTTAATATAAACTCCGTCAATTTTAGATATGCTTAACTCCCAAAACTCAACTTTTTCTACATGAAATATATTATAACTATCATAATTTTTTCCTATCTTCCTAACATATCTAAATTAAAGTGGGAATATATTTAACTCAATGGGGGCTGTCAAACCTAGCATAAATGTTCTCTAATATTTTTAGATATTTTTACATTATTTTAATAATTTAAAGTCCTTTACGAATCTAAATATCTAACTTAACCCAAAGCTTTGTCTCCCAATTTTTCCCATCTTATTTTTTCATCCGCTTGAACTCCCAAATGATATTTTTCAACCTTTTTTTTTCTTTCCTCCATTATTCTTGCATCATTTTCTTGATTTTTACTTCCTTAATTTTGATTTTTAACCCTTTATTGTTTTCTTTAAACAATTTAGTGTTAAAGTTTGAGAAAATGTAGGACAATATTTGTAACCTATCCCTTAATTTCATAATTGGTTCTAAGGAAATTTAAGTCATTCTAACCTTGATTATTACTTTGATTTGTTTTATGTTGTATTTTAGAATTATTTTTGATTATTTTTATTATTTTTTGTGCATGGTTTTCGAGAGGTGGAAAATTGGTAAAATAAATTATAAAAAGAGTAGATACAAATTAAGGTTCTAGCTTTCTTAGATTATTCTAAGTTATTAAAATGGTTATTTTGGAATTTTTGAAGCCATTCCACCTTAGGGTTGTTTTTTGTGTTCTTTTGCTATATATATATATATATATATATATAATTTCATTGCATTAATTAAGTTTTTTAGATGTAATTTCTTATATTAAAATTTTTCAATTTGGGTTTATATAATTAAAGTTATAATTTAATGATATTTTTGCATGACAAAGGGCATTTTCATCCATTTACATATATGATGTGTTTTCCTAAACTTTTATATGTTCACATGGTATTCAATGAATATTATGTAACGTTTTATGAGCTAGATCATTGTATGCTAAAAATTATGTTATTTTCTTCATTTTTAGGGTTTAGAGGAAAATTAGTTTTTTTACATCCGAAACTAATTTGTTAATTAAATTGTTATGTTCTATCATGTTGATTATTGTTTAAGTATGCTTATTGTTTAATTTCATTAGTGTTAGAGCATGATTTATATTTTATTCATGATTATCTAGTTTAGGGAATATTAGGGCTAATTTTATTATTTTGTGCATAAATGCCTTAATTAAATACTCTTAGGGTAAATGGTTGACCTTAACCATCAACTTGATCCTAGGAATAGTAAATTAACATGAATAGAGAATTGATGTGAATAGCAAATCTTGGTGCTAATATTTTTTTGGTTTTTAAGTATAAATTTCTTGGCATATTTTTACATATCTGGTTGTTTGTAAATAGTATTTTGGTGAATATATTTTTTTCCTTAAATTAATTTGTGAGCTTATTTTGGATTTATGATCATTAACATATCTAAAATTAATTAATAATTCATGTGTATAACTTAATTTGAGATTTTGGTGAGCAGCTTCGAGATGACCTCCAAGGTAGAGTTTGTATCGGATGTACTCCCTATTTATATATGTGGTTGTGCTACACTACTAGAGTATAGTAAAGCATCTTTCTAATCTTTAAGTAACTTACATGTCTTATACGGGGCATCAATACTTAAATATAAAGTGTTCCTTAGTAGATTTGGGATGTTTCCTTATCATAGTGCTTTGGATTGATATCTTTGCCGTTAATGCTTTAACTTTATTATTGTTTACTCTTAGATAAAATGTTGTATGGTGAATTAGGTGATAGCATAATATGGATTAGAATAATCAGTTGACCTTGTATGTACATGGATTCAATCATTTTAGTGTTCAGATTCATGTTCTAAGTTTTTATGTGATATAAATAGTGGATTTTTATTAAATATTCCATATTCCATGTATTAGCATGTTTTCTTGTAATTATTTTGCTTCAACATGTTTTGTTTGTCATATGTGAACGCATGTTATCCGTTTCTAGTAGATTTAGTTTACTCAATATGCTCACATTACTGATTCTACTGTTATTGCTCTTTTTCAGACATTTTAGTGGATATCGACCTTGGTGAAGATGTTATTTATTTCGTAGAATTTGAATGAGGGATTAGGGTTAGAATAGGGGTATTTTGTATCTGTTATTTTAATATTCAAATATGTATATTCTTTTCCCTTCTTTTTGTACCTCCAATCTTTGTAGTTTTTGTATTTTGTTTGGGAGTTGATCTCACTATAATTTTATTAAATACTTGTATATTCTCTATTTATTATATTTATTTCTCTACATTGTCTATTTTGTTATTTTCTAATTGATTTTTTGTCTTGTGTTTCATATAAGAAAGGCGGGGAACCCAAATTTATACAAAATGTGGCAGTAACACCTATGCATTTCCATTTGCTTCTACACTTTAAAACAAAAGTTTCCACCTCATAAAATTGAGGTGTTACACTAAATACAGTCTATGCATCATCTTTGTTTATTTTTCATCAATTAGAAGGATAAAGATGTTGCAGATGTTTTTGTAATTTCAACATTAAGTGCTTGTAATATAATCCTCAAGCAATAACAAAAGTTAGCGATATTTGAAGGAAACTCCTTTAATGGAAACCAAATGCACCTAGAGGGCAATGATTGGGGTATGACGCTCACAATAGAACAAATGTAGAAGAAGAATGAAAGTGAAAAAATATAAAGAAGAAAAATAATGGCTCAAGGCTAAGATATCATTCAATCATATATTCCCGAGTTACAATTGAATGTTATACTAAAGGAAGAAAGTGATGCATACAACCAAGGACGAGCCTTAGTGGTAGGAACCCACAAAAGTATTAAGAATAACAACTCATCATGGCAAACTTAAAGACTAAGAGATATGATGTAACTCCCATAAATTTACTACTGAAAAGTCTTATTATTGTGGGAGATAATACATAAAATAATAAGGTGTTGGCCTACTTAATACACATATGGTCACTGTACCATTTTTTTATTAGGTATAATGCGAAAATGTTTAAGATTTAAACATGATAAATAGATAATAAGAGATATTACATAATCAAATGCAAGAGTTAGGAGATAAACTCCGAGGGTAATAATAAGAAAATATAACAAATGGGATATAATGAATCTGATAGTTTAAAAGGGTATCTAGAACGAAACCATTACTACCTAATGGCTATCACTCTATGCCCATAACCCATAATAAAAAAATCACTCATCTGCAAATAGAAAATCAAAGTCATTGATGCAATTATCATAAACCTATAAATCAACAAAAATGTCATATGCTCTTAGGAATGAGCAGTGGCCAATATAGGTAGTCAATACAAAGCATGTTGAGTAACATAAACACTTTGAAGTATGAGGCATGCATAACACATAAGATCATGCATATACCATATATAACTTTTCATACAAACCCTAAATCCCATGTAATCATTAACTCCAATGCAATCATTAACTCCCATGTAAAACCTTAACTCCACCATGCAAACCCTAATACCACCATACAACCATTAATACCACCATGAAAACCCTAAATTCAATCCACACAAAACCAAAGATTCATCCATACCACACCCTAGAATAGATCCTCTCATACAAAACCATCAATTAGATTCTTCCATACAAAACCATAATTTATATTCTCCCACACAAAACCATAAATTAGACTCTCCCAAATAGAACCATAAATTATATTCTCCCACACAAAACCATAACTTAGATTCTCCTATACAAAACCATAAATTAGACTCCCCCATATAAAACCATAAATTATATTCTCCCACGCAAAACTATAAAATCATAAATCAGATTCTCCCACACGAAACCCTAAAATTCTCCATTTTATTCTACCACTCATGAATCATTAAAATAATTAGGTCAACTCACCTCCCTTGGTAAACTTCTTTCTCCCATTCTCCTTTTTCCATCCTTGCCCCCACACAACTACATCAACATCCTCACATGCATGTCTTACAGGGTCATAACACATATCATCATACATAAATAATACACATGCCATACAAAAACATACTTCAACTCCACGTCATACCATATACGACATAAATAATAATGATAAACATATGATACATAGCATGCGAAGCACATAATGCATATAAATGCACAAAAGGCCTTAGTAACACCCTTACCTAAAACGACACCGGTCTTGGAGCACGCTCCTATGCCTCCTTAGGGCTTTGACTGGTCTCACCTATTATGAGGGAAAAGCTAAAATTAGACTCCCTCCTATCAAAAATACTATTAAACACTAACTTAATATAAGACTAGGCTTTTGATAAAATAATAATAACAAAAATACCAAAAATAATATCAATATTAATATTAACAAGAATAATAAAAATAGTAACAATAATAATAAAAATGCATTACTCAAAAACAAAGTGAAATAAGGGCTTTGGCCCCTTTACCAAAATAATAATAATAATATTATTTGTAAATTAAATAACCAAATTTAGTAATAATAATGAAAATAAAATAATAATAATAATAATAATAATAATAATAATAATAATAATAGCAAAACTAATAGTAAAGTAGTTGTGAAATTAATAATGAAATAATACTAATAGTAATTCGAAATAGTAAAAATAAAATAATTATAATAATAATAATAACATATTAATATTAATAATAGAAATAATAAGAAGAATAATAATAAAGTCGAATTAAAAATACAATAGGGCTTCGGCCCTCAACATAATAATAAAAAACCATTAATATTAATAACAATAATAATACATATTAAAAATGGAAATAATAATAATAATAATAATAATAATAATAATAGGATTTATATTAGAATAATTGACATAAAATAATTTAAGGCTTGTAAAAATAGGGAAAAGGGTCGAGAGGGTCTAGGGTTCAACCTTGGGTTGGTGGGGATAGGTGGCACCAGCGGTGGTGCACGGAGGCGGTGGCGGTGGCCGGAAAAGAGAAGAAAGAGGGGAAAGTTAAATGCTAGGAAAAGGAGAGGCAAAATGGAGGTGGGAGATGGGGTGTTTAGAGATGCCTAGAGGGAGAGGGACAGAATGGAGGTGGTGGCGCAGCCAAAGGCGGCGGCACACGGCGGCGGCAGTGGTGGCCGAATGGGAGAGAAGAAGAAAGAGAGAGGAGGAGAGGGAGAAAGAGGAAAAGAAAGGTAGGGGAACGTAGAGGAGGATCTGCAACACAATTTTAGAGGTGAAAGGAGCGGTGGAAACGGCAGAATAGATGGCTAATGGTGGTTCGAAGGGTGGCGGAGGCAGAAAAATAGGTTGTTCGAGAAGGCTACTTCGCATAGCCGGTGTGGCGTGTGCAGGAAGAATCAAGAGATATGGGACATTTGGTTAGCTAGAGGGCGGTGCAAGGAAGAGTTTAGTAGGCGTAGTGGGTGGCGGAGTTGGCTGACGGCGGCAGGGATGGTGTCTAAAGGGGTGGTGGCGAAAAAGGGTCAAATTCTGGGTAATGAAATAAAAGGCTCGATACAGGTTATTATGGGGGTATTTATAGTGTTAGAAGGGAGGCTAGGGTTCTGTGGGTCGGTGAGAGAGTTGGGAAAGTAGGGTTATGGTCACCAGCGGCGTCCCGTGGCTGGTGGTAGCAAATCTCGGGCAGGGGAATACGCAAGAGAGAGAGAGAGAGGATCGCACTATAATAAGGAGAGTTGGGTTGGTCCATGCAGTTGCTGAAACAGGGGAAGAGAAAGGGAGACCGGTCAAATTAGGCTAGATAGCCGGCGAAAAACCAGGGCGTGGCGGTAGCGACGTTGCAGGTGCTCGACGTCGGGGAAGGGAGGAAGAAGAAAGAAGAAAGAAAGGTGGGAGGCGGACCGGCGGTCGGGGAGAAAAGAAAGGAGAGGCAGACCAGGCCAGTCGGGCGCGACGAGGGGTACATTAAATGAAATGACGAGTTTCAGGCATAAAACGGAAGAAACACAGTGCGTCGATGGCAGAAGAAAAGAAACGGTTGCGCTGCACGGGCTAGGCCGAAGGAAAGGAAGAAGGGAAAAAGGATTGGGCCGCGGGAGAGGGCAACCTAAACGGGGAAAAAGGGAGGAAAAGAAAAAGAAGAAAAGAAAGAAAAAGAAGAAAAAGGAAGAAAGAAAAGGAAAAAGGGAAAAGGGAAAAGAGAAAAATAATTAGATTGGGTATTTAAATTAATTAAAATATTCGGGATAATTAAAAATAATAATATTTAAATAAAATAATATTTAAATCCCTTTTTAGGCTAAATTAAGATTTTTAAAAGATTTTCCATAAATTTCATTTTAATTAGCAAATCACTCTAATTTTCTTTAATTAAATTATTTATAAAATTCATATTATTTTGAAACTATTTTCTCCCTCTTATTTTAAATAAAATAATTTATTTAATTAATTTTAAAAATAAAATCCTTAATTAGCTAAAATACCCAAATTTCTCCTAATTAAAATACTTATACACTTCTTCTTAATTTTCCCTAATTAAATATCTTTTATTTTAACAAAATATTTTTTTAAATTAATTTTTGTAATAAAACCTCATTTAAATATAATTTTTAAAATTAGAAATTTTTGGGGCATTTCAGGTAGGATGGTCTAAAGCATATCTTGGGGCAAAATGCACCTAAGCCACTATTATTATCTGGTGGAATGAACACAATACCTCGATCCAAACTTATATAATATTTCACTTTAAGTTATTAATATTTTATTCATTAGTTACTTATCTCATACTCATCTTCTCATTCATGTTGACTTTAGGGCCCTACCATTCTTATTTTGATATAATGGATTGATGCACTTATCAGAGCAGAACACTCCTAAGCTAATATTATCATATGATGGAATGGACACACTATACCTCTACCCAACTCACGTGATCTTTTACTTTAATTGATTAATGTCTTATTATTTATTTGTTTATATCAATATCATCATGCAAGACTCATGTAGATACACATTACACATAATTGAAAACACTTAAGGGACATCCACATAGTTATTCCCTAAGAAATCCTAATTTTACATTATAAGTATAACCCTTTCCATATTGCTCATTTATCCACCAATGTTAGCATACCTTCCTAAATTACTACTACTACTACTACTACTACTACTACTACTACTACTATCATCATCATAAACAACAACAACAACAACAACATATCCAAAAAAATAAAGGTTTAACTACAACATCTTACATATGGGAAAACAACCCTATCTTTAGAGTTACTATTCACAACACTTACAAAATTCTAATTTTTCAAGTTAGATAAACTTTTTGCAACAAACACATACAAACATCAAAATTAACTTATGTTCCTAACATTACAATATTAACAACATATTTGAAAATCAAGGTCTAAATCCAACATCTTACACATACAATAATAACACCGCATCTAGGGTTACTATTTCTAATTTAAACCATTTTCTCATTTTATGCAACTTAGGCCATTAATAATTACTCCAAATATTAAAGATGACATTGTTAGCATATTTTAAACCATTTAACACATTAAAATACTAAAATTTCTATTTTAAACCCATATTGCTCAAAATACCTATAAGGATGTAAAAACACCCATCTTTTCCACAAAAAATTTATAAGTCTGATATCATTATTTTTTGACCATCAATTTATTACATCACCATACGTATTAATCATACTCATTTTCACTTACCATACTTATTAAAACCCACTCACAATACTATATTTCATATTAATTCACTTAGGTTTCATGATATGAGAAGTATCACAACAATATCGTATAAATGCATACTTCCTCATCTTACTCAGGTTCCATCACATGATATCACATTATCACATCATAAAATTAACAAAATGATAATACACAATAATCATACATAAAATTTAGTAGAAAAACCTAACTACATCGTTACCAAAAAGAACACTGGTCTCTAAGCAAGTATAAACCTATCATGTCTCCTCTAAGACCTTTGTAAAATTGTCTAATAAAAAAGGATAAAACATAATTATAACTCAGGGATATAAAAAGGAAAGGATACGGTAAATGAGGGTAAAAATGGATCAAAACTGAATCGTAGGCCTTGAAGTTGCAATAATAGAACTTTGGGCAATAAGAGAGGGGGAAGAACAATTATTGCTATAGAAAGGGAGGTAGCAATGTCACTATATGTTTTTGATAAAGATGGAGGAATTTAAAGGAGGGTCTAAGGTAGGAGGGGAAGAATGATGGAAGTGGCCGAAGGTGAGGGTGAGAAATAGTGATGAGGGTTTAAGGTTGGATGGTGGTAGCGGTGATGGAGGTCGTTATTAGAGGGGGAGGAATAAAAGTGAGAGCCAGTACTAGGGAAAATGAATGGTGGGAGGTGCCATTTTTGGGGTTGGTGTGATGCTTGGGGTGACGAGGTGAGGAGAAGGAAGAAACAAAGAAGCTTCTCGGTTGTTGTTGCTTATCAATAGAAATGGAGGGAGGGATGGAGGTAGTTGAGAAAATTAAATGAAATGAGGAGAGAGAGTAGAGGGTATATATAGATATGGGTGGTGCAAATGGTTGAGAATCGATAGAAATAATAAGAAAAGGAAGTGAGGTACGATCGGGATCAAGTTTTTTAATGGAACACATCCTTTAAGATATTGGAGTTGATGGTGGTGGTGATGAAGGTAGGATATGTAGGTTAGGGTGGAAGCATGGCAGAAGGAAAATGGTTGGGAGGAAGAGTGACTCACATTAGAGGAAGAGGAAGAAGAAGGAAATCGGGAAGGAAGAAAAAGAAAAGAAGAAGTAGAAAAAGAAAAAAAGAAAAGGGAGAAAAAGAAAATAAGTTTAGAGTTTGGATTAGAAATAGGTTAAAGAATTAGGGTAAAATTAAATATTAACCATCTGAGTTTAGGTTTAGTTTTAAAATATTAATAAACCATAATAAATATTGGATTTAGGTTAAGATTTAGAATTAATGAATTAGGGTAAAGTAGAAATATTTTTTAAGAATATAATTAGGCTAATGTTTTAGATAATATGGATTAAGATTATATAAAATTTAAGGTATTAAATCTCCCTCAACCCAAACTCCTCCCTATCAGATTTCACATGCCACTCAAGCCCCTATAATACCAAACCATGCTTCATTTACCTTACAACACATAAAATCATGTTTTTTCATTTAGTATTTACATCATTTTTGTGCAGCTTTGATCCATTCATTCTTCTTTATCCCTTTTCATATCCTTCTCATTTTTATTTAGCTTTAATCCTTGCAATGAGTAATTACACTAACCTCTCTTTTTGCCCCTAAACGTGCATACCGTCTTCTTTCTTTCCACCTTTTATCTCCTATTCTCAATTAGCTTATGTGTGTTGCTACCATTTTGGTTGGGGTTGGTTTTTAGTTGATTTTAATTAGCTACCATGACCAAACCTTGATTCAATCACTCTTGGTTTTTAATGGGCTTTGTATCTTACAACTTATACTTCATTTACCATCCTTCTCCCTTAACTTTCCCTTATCTTTAGGCTCTCTTTGGAAGCTCCAAACTCCGCTCCCACTTGATTTTAACAGCTATGCTGCTTCATTTAGCTATAAATTGATTGTTACTCTCATACTTACTCCTCTTTCCTTTATTTTTTCATTGCCTAATTCTCCTTAACTTAGCTACTTGATCTAAGTGTAGGAAGTTAAGGTATAAATAAAGTGGTATTGGTTATTGAATTTCTTTGCTCAAACCTCCCATCCTTTTACTTCAAGGTTTAATGCTTCTTTTCCTCCTTTCTTTCATTTCCCCCATATTGTGCTTGTCTTTCTAAGCCTTTTATTCTCTATTCTATTTATTGTTATTTTATGCTTTCTTAAATGAATTTATGAAATCTGAGAGGATTTTAAGTTAGCCTTGGGGAAGGCTTTTTAATTCTTTTTACATAGGATTGGAATTTTTGTAAAAAAAATTATTCTCCTTGAATTCTAGGATTTGGTGTGTGATTATGTGTATGATTTATGTTTAAATATTATAGGCATGTGTTAAGTTTTCCTTGTTATTTTATGTGAAGCAAGCCAGGTTTTTATTTATGTTAGATTATGTTGTGTACACGAATAAAAAATATGTGGCATGATTATTTATGAATTTAAAACATTATATGAGATCATGAAAATATATTATTTTTATGTGTTTAATTATTTATGACTGATCATGTGATTTTGAATTTGTGATAATTGGCATGATATTTTATGTAATATAATTTGTGTGGCTTGGAATTTTAGTAAATAAATTCTTCCCTTTTACTAGGTGAGGATATTTTTGTAACCAAGTTATTTTCATGCCATGTTATATATTCCATTTTTTCATTGAGTGTTTTACTTAAAGTGTGATATATAATATCATAAGATTTAAGCATGATTGGGCTTAAATATGAATGATTTGAGTTTTATGAGCCATAAGGACAATTATGTTATTTTATGCATGGGTCGAGTATGTGTCATGATTTTTCTTATATGATGAGTACGCAAATTATGGTATGATAGATGTGCATGGTTAGGATTTTATGTGTTAATTATGCTTATTATGTTAGTTGACAAAATGACCTTTTTGCTAATTCTATAAACTTTTTAGAACTAGTATTTTATGTTAAGTTATTCATTTTCATGTTATTTATCTCTTTTAATAGTTTTATTAAACTATATACAAATTTATCATTAAAAAGGTAATAATTGGAATAATTAGCGTATAAAGACATTTTAGTCATGAGTGTTTAAATTGTGCCTAAGTGTTGAAAAATTGCACATAGATTGACCTTAGTTAATTTTAGTGTTGACCTTGACCTCTCTCTTAATAGTTGAATTTATGCTAACTTTTTTGATAATTGAAAAAAAGGGTTGAAATAATAGAGTTTATTTGATATGATTAATTGTGTGGGATATGGCTTAATGCCTAACTCTTGGCTTTCTATGAAATTAAATTATTGTAACACTTATGGTCATTTTGGATTGATTTAGATAATTTGGTGGATTGGATTTTGAATGGATCATGTATCCCTTGTTCATTGATAAGTTGATTTTGATAAAACATTGATTACTTAAAGTAAAATATAACTTAAGTTGGAAAAATCTCGTGCCTCAAACTTAGGCCTCCAAGTGTATAGTTGGACCTTCAGGTTAAATGGACCACTTATTTTCAATAGGTATTCCATACATCTCATATAGGGTTTGTGCACTTAAAGACTTGAGTGCTGAGGTTTTATATGGGCAATTGTTAGGTCGTGTGGCTTCCTTGGCAATCTTTGCCTTGGAATTGAGTGGATTATTAGCACCTCCTTGGTGATCATTACATTAGATTATGGGATTATACCCCTCTCAAGTTTTTTGAATTGAATTGAAATGGATTGAATATTCATCTTACTAAGGCCTAATAACTAGATTAAGATTGAGATTGATTGATTCATAGTTTATCTTAGTTGTTATATTATGTTGATTGTTTATTGAAAATTTATGTTGACATATTTGGTGTAAATAATAAACACCCGTTTAAATTGTTTGACATAAATAATGAACACCCATTCAAATTATTTGGTATAAACAATAGCACCCGTTTGAATTGTGGAATCTCTATAGCTAGGAATTTTTATTTCTTGGTTGTACGTATCATTGTGGTCCTTTGTTACTGCATGAGAGTTATTAATATGTAAGCATATTAGTGTGTGCATTTATTCTTATGTGTTTAATATGAAATTAGCTTATGTAGAGTAGCATTAATTTACTTAGTACCCTTTTGATGATGTATTTCATTTCAACACATGAGTACAATCTCTTTTGAAAAACATAAAACATTCTTTAATACAAATAATCATACTATCAAGGTAAGAAAAAATTGACAGCACCATATAGCACATAGATCCTAATCTAGTGAATTAGAAGGTGTTGCCCAAAAGCACCAATCTCTAAGCAAATATTATTCCTTAGCTACACCACTTCCTTCACCCAAAATTTGACCACTTAAAAAAAGCATAGGATTGTCAAATAAAGAAAATAATAAGGGAGAAAAATATAAGAAAGAAATTAAGAAAGGGAATAAGAATAAATCCTTGTCTTGATGATGAAATGGCTAGATCAAGGATGGACACCTTCACTTATCTATAAACCTTAATCCACTCTTGCTTAAGTTAAACTACTAGTGAGATAATTTAAGACTTAGAAGTGAAAAAGGAAAATAAATAAAGGAGAAGAAAAATGAAAGAGGGGCTTGATTAGGAGGAACAAGCAAGAACATGATGAACCCAAGAGAAAATTTAAGAGGAGAATAACGAGGGAGTAAGGTTGGGAAAATTTAGAATTGGTAAGTGTAGAATGAAATCCAAAGGCTTTAACTCCACTAAGCCTGTAAAAAATGAGGAGAGAGATAGGGGAGAGATTTTATCAAGAGGTTGATAGTAAGCTAAAGGGTAATGGAGTGTGAAAGAAGAGATGGGGGTTGTAAGAGAGTAGGTGAGATGTGTAAGAAGAGGATTATGACAAAGATTGTGGCTGATTGTCAAAGGATAAGATCGCATCTAATTAGGTAGGTATGGAAGAGGATTTTTGTAGTAATCCATGACCATATCAGGGTTAAAATGAATTAATGTTTTTAAGGAAATGTAGAAAGTCTAATAAATAGGTAAACATTGTAAAAAATATCAAAAAATTCCCCAAAATTTAAGAAAAATTAGTGAAAAGTATGAAATGAATTTATAAACTCAAATATATAAAAATGTTAGGCATAATAATTGATTTGAAGTTAAAATTAATTAAAATAATCAAGTTTAAACTAATTTCCTAGTGCCCGGTTAACCAAAGGCAAGGGCCAATAAACCACGGGTCCTTTTGAACAAATGTTGGTTTTGTTTGTAAGCTAGTTGATTGAAGGGAAAGATTCGGTCAAATATTGGTCAAGGAATTACAAAACTAGGGTTTTGAAGGGTAAAACAAGTAGATTTTGGGTTTAGGTAAGGTGATTGATCAAGTTTAGAAGGTTAAGAAAGGATTAAGAAGCTAATCATATGGGTATTAGTGTTAGGAAAATTTAGGGTATCACATATGGCACCTTTTTAAGATTGCTATCAAATGTAAAACAACATATAACTCATTTGCTAGGCCATTTAGCTAGTAGTAATATCATATGGGTTGAACATAATATAATGTGATGAGTTGAGTTGTTAACATATAGTCCAAGTATAAGCCTGACCTGTTACATAAAACTTATAAAACATAAAACTATATGATTTGCGATTTAACAATTTTAGGGGAGTTTTGGATTACAAATAGGCTAAAATAGTCTAAAATGACCAACCACGACAAATAAAAAAATATAGTTCTCAATCACTTAATTTGAGTCCAAAGCTTAATAAATCTATCCACTACATAATTACATGTTCGTAATTGTTCTTATCAATAACGAATCCCTAACATATATGATTCAAAGCATAATTAGAATTAATATCTATATGAGCTATAAAATTCAAATAATAGAAAATAATATATAGTGGTATTAAAAATTGTACCATCCCCCCTCCCCAAAGATTTCAAGCAAAAGGTAAAAGTAGAAAATAAGTTGAAAAGATACAAACATGTACCGTACAACTGGTTATATGGTGGAGCACTATACAATTAGTTTCCATGTCATTGTTATTCTTTCTTTGCATATTTTTTCACATTAAATTATCTTTGAGTAGGATCATATAATAATGATTTTGGGATTTTTCTCTATCAATTGATACCCATATTGATATTCTTCTAACTTTAAAAATAATTTCTGTATATTTTTCATGGTTATTGTATATATTTTTCATCATTATTGTATCAAAAAACCTAACCAAGTTAATATTTTAGTTATTGTAACACTCTCAAATTTAGCACTCAAAATTTTCATTTTAAAGAATTAATTACGGAAACTAAAGTAATAAAAATGTAGGGTGTTACCACTACACTTATTATTAGTGTGGTTTCCTCCACCATTCATATACTAAGTGCTAAGGCTAAAATGTTACTATACTTAACTTAATAATACAATTATAAGAAATGAAATAAAGATTATAATGTAGGTTAACATCATCCTAATAATACAAAATTGGTTAGTAGTTACAATTGTAAAAAAAAATAAATAATGAAGGGACATTAGAGTACATGAATATCTGAATTAAAAGATAACGAATATGACACTAAATAGTCATAATTTCCAACCCAAAAATGCCAGATTTCAAGCTTAACTCATAAACAATATTGTAAAGTCACAACTGTCCAATGAATAGGTAGGGGACAATGAAATATAATCCATAATCCACTATACAAAACTAAACATGAAAAAAATCTCCTAGAGCATATATAAGGTATCATAGGAGATCATGGTATGAAATACTAAAACATACATGCTCTGACTAAAATATGATAACCATGCCAGATAGCAAATATCACCAAGGTCACATGCTCCTCATGCCAATTCATTTAAATCATAAATGAAACTTATAAATCAAGTTTACCAAGGGGTGCTTTCTAAAGTAAATATGTAGAACCATTCTTAACCCAATTTCCATAAAATTCACATTATATCTCATAAACTCAACATGCATGCTAGTGAATTCCAAAGCACCATTGGTAGGGCATAAAGGGAACTACTGACTATAGGTAGGGCACAAAGGCATCTATCGACTCAGGTAGGCATGAAGGCAACTATAGGTAAGACACTAAAGCAACAACTAACTCACAATCTAATATCATTTCAACCAAAAATAATTACTTTAATTTTTAATTACTCGAGGGGATATCATATCAACCTGAAGATACTAAGGTACATTGGTTATAACAGAGCACAAAGGCAACCTAGTGTTTTAACGACTGTTAACCCAAGGCCATTAAGGTACCTTGGTCGCACTGGCACATAGATGTAGTACAGTACCCTACTCACAAGTACACATAATTCATAAGTATGTATACCCTACAAGAATTTCACAAAGCTAAATAGAGTACGATATAAGGCATGACTAGGGCACTAAGGCACATTCGTAAAAATTCAAACCAAACAGGCCATTGAACCACGTCTTTAAGGTAGATACCCCTAAAGATTCACCATTCATGATATCGATATATTTCACTTTAAATATTAGTATTTTATTAAGGCAACCACGATATCATATAATATACAAACATATCAAATTTCCTTACTTAACTATTTTTACTCATTTTCAATTATTCAAGATAACCATAATCAAAGTTAACACTAAGGTCAATATAATAACCTAATAAGGCCATCACATGTTTAATTATTCTCATTTAGGCACATTAGGTCAAAAATGACCAAAATGCCCTCGAAACCATAATTACCACATCATTATCCATTTTAAAAACTAATTTTATTTTATTTAATAACTTGTCATGAAAAAGTTAAAATAAAATAATTAAAATATGTTAGCATGAAAATAAATTATCAGACATGGCGAATGTCTAATTTTCCCTTACATATGATTTAGCACATAAAATACTAATATGCATATCTAATTCATCAAAACAATCACATATTTTCATACTCAACAATAAATAATACACATTAGGCATATTTATTGGAATAAGATATCATGGCACACTTTAAAAAAACCAAAATATCCCTAGGGTACACAATGATAATAATTGTGCTAAAAATAGGCCTAAGTATGCTCAACCTATTATATTAGATATTTACATCATGCATAATTACTCCATCCCCTTAAACCTATTCTAACATACTTTTGTACACATAATATTATAACAATTTAACATGCTCAATTTTATATATTTTCATGCTAATACTATTAGGAAAAATAAATCTGACATAACAATAAGTTATTAAAATGATAATTACAACTTAGCATATTGGAAACCTAATATGCTATCATGCGATAATTAATATTTTAGTAAGGCATAAGGGTTGCCTGATTTTCACAAAAAGAATAAAATATAAGCAATCTAATATTAATTATTAGGATCCCCTAATCTTCCTCATGTAGCTAATAATAATGAATAAATAAATAAATAAAAATAACACATTAGCTAAGAGTACCAAAATGCATCACTTAATAGAAATTCAACCCGAACAAAACATGCATGGACTCAAGCAAGGTGGGGAGAACCAACGTGAGCCATTCACATAATAAAGGCAAAGATGCGTAAGTTGGTCACACACCTCGATAGGGGCATGCAAAGGGAAACAATATAACAAGGGGACTGCTGCATGATGGAGCTACACAACACAAGCAGATGAGTGAGCATAGTGATTGATGGCTTGGATGGGTGGTGTAGAGAAGGTAGGGAAACCAGGGAGGAGGGTAAAGTTGACTGAGGTTGTAAAAGGAGGTAATGGTCAAATGAGAAGACATGGCTAGAGTAGAAGAGTTGGACGAAGGGGGTAAGGTCAGGCGGTGAAGATTAATTCTCCCAAACAATCTAAGCTACGTGAGCATGCAACACTGGGAGGATAAGACATTATGAGCATTCAACTCTAGCAAGGATGGAGCCGTGTCAGGCTTGCACGCAGGAGGGTGGAACTAGGTGATGGTGGTGGAAGAAGGGAACAATTGATGGTGGTGATTCATCGATGCTGGAGGAGCATGACTGGGAGGTTGAAAACGGTTGCACGTGAGGGTCATAATGATATTTGGTAGGGTTGTAAATGAGCCAAGCATACTTACAAATTATTCTACTTGGCTTGACTTGTTTAGTTAAAAGAGTTGAGCCTGTGTTTGAGCCTTATTTTAGATTCATTTATTAAATAAACTAAGCCCAAGCCTAGGGGTGTATGGCTTGGCTCGACTCATTTACAACCCTATTGGTTGGTGATGAGGATGGTTGGTGGTTGTGGTGATTCGAATGAAAACTAGAAGTAGAGGAAATGATGATTGGTTGGTGAGGCATAAAATAAAAGACGATAGGGAGGATAGGTTATGTGATCGAATGGGGAAAAAAGAAAGAAAAATAAGATGGTTGGGAAATTTTGATAAGACAAGGTTGGGTTGCATAAGAAAAAGGAGAATAAAGAAAAAGAATAATAATGAAAATAAATTGGCCGAACATATGGGACAAAGTAGAGAAAAGTAAGCTGGGTAGGTTGAGGTGATGGAACTAAACATACAGAGGTGTGTTTAGTTGGAGGAAGAAGGATAAATGAAGGGATAGGTTGAGCTGGAGAAGGTAAAACGAAAATGGAGGGGAGGAGGAGTTATAGGGGAAGGTTTCATGTGAAAAGTAGAGGGGTCACGGGTAGTGTTTAGTGGCAGAGAAAAAGGACTATAGGGGGTTGCATGAGAAAGAGAGATGGTAAGGGGTAGGCTAGACTAGGATTAAAATTATTTCATTTTAGGTTTAGTTTGGTTAGGTTAGGGTGGAAAAATGAACCGATTAAGGGTGAGCTTTAAAGAAAAAGAAAAATGGTAAAAATAATTAAGATAATTTATTTAGGTTATGGATCAAGGGTTAATAATAAAAATAACTAAAAAAAGGTTTTAGAGCTAGGTTTTGAATAAAAGGCTAAATACTTGAAAACTTGGGTTACAAAATTTTAGAGTGTTATATTTATTATATGATGCTATTTCACCATTGTCTACGATAATCTTTAACCACTTTGTGCAATGATTTTTTACAAACTGTGCAATAATCTTTCATCATGCCATGCGATAATATTTTATCATTATGTGATGATATTTCCCCAATTTTGTGACGATTTTTTACTATGTTGTTTGCCAATCTTTTATCATTGTGTCTAATGATTTTCATCAACTGTGTTGTGATCATTCACCATGTCATGCGAAAATCTTTTAATGTTGTGTGTGATGATCTTTTGCCAATATGTATGATGATCTTTCACCAACTATTTGTTAATTTTTCACCATGTCATATGATGATCTTTCACCACTATATGTGATGATCTTTCACCAATATTTTACTACTATGATCTTTTACCAACTATATGATGATCTTTCACTACTATGTGTGATAATATTGTACTATTATGCATAATAATCTTTCACTGATTGTACGATGATCATTTATTAAATGTGTATGATAATATTTCACCAATTGTTTCGCCAATTGTGATGATCTTCACTAATCATTTTATGATCTCACTAATGTAAATGATGAAATCTTATCATTATATGTGATGAAATTTTATCATTATTCTATAAAAATTTATTACTAATTTTTTCATTATTTTTGTTATCTTTCACCGTTTTTGTTATCTTTCGTCTTTTTGTACATATATATATATATATATATTTTTACCATTATTGTAATAACATTTTATTGTTATTATACTACAATTGATATTTCACTATTGTTGCACATGTTAATCACTATTATTCTACTAAACTTGCATGATTATTTTTACTTAAAGTTTATTTCATTATTTTTTTACCATTATTGTACTAATATTTCACATCATTTTCCCCCGCTAATCTATTAATATAGGTCTCTATTTATAGAATAAAAATTTAAAACCATTATAGTATTTTTTTAATAGAACAAACTAAAACTAACTTAGGTATTATAAATAAATAAAAATATGTCAACTGGTGATAAGGTGCACACCATATCACCGGTGCACATCATATCACCGGTTGTAGGGTAATCTTAAATCAAAATCAATATCAACAAAGTGGATTAGACAGGCAAAATTAAACAATGTTTTCTAAACATTTGTAGATCCAATGAATCGACCTTACAAACAAAAATCAAGAGAAAATTCCTCAAGATTCCTACTTTACATCGATAATGGAAATCAAATAAAAAATCAACTAAAAAATTAATATTCAAGTAGTTATTAATATTAAGACAAATAAATAAGATATCACCAATCAGGAAAATTAGTTGTAGAAGTTGAGGCTGCTTGAACTTAAGTGTATTGTACATCAACTCAAACGAATCTCATGATATAATTAAAAAAGCTTTACTCTCTTCCTAATTTCCTCTTTATCATGTACTCACCAAGACCTCAAGCAAGCAAACAATATGTAAGCAAATATCAACACATATTAGCACTCATGTATCACAAACAACAATTATATAATTAATTATACATACATTAAGACAAACCACAAGCAAAAAAGGAAGAAAATAAAGCAAATAACATATTAGAGAAAATATTGTATAGTACAATAATGCACTTTATAAAACTACTAGGCAACAAATGCCACAAGATAACTCACACATGTAACATGTCACAATGACAACAAGTAAAAAAGATGCTAAAATACCAAAATGAAAATATATATATATATATTAAGCTCAGCACGAGACACCCATAACACATTTGAAGTGAGTGATATTCAAACTAATTATTAAAGTAGTTATAACAAATTGCACAAACTTATCTTCTCCATTGACCCATTATAAATCTAATTGCCCATTTAAAAATTACCTTGGTGTTATAAGCCAAGAATAATCAAGATAATCTCAACAACTCATGCACACAAACAAACCAAGCAAACAACATGACACTGCAATAATTAGTGAGATATTATGGTACAACATAATAGGTAAATGGATGAACAAATTATGGCTTAGATCCCAAAAAGGAGGGATATTTTTACTATAAAATGTAAGAAACTAAACTATCAAATCCAACAACCTAAACAAAAATAACAATCATCAACCTATCGTGCAAACGAATATGCAAATAACAAACACCTATGAATATGAAATGGGATAACATAATAAAACCAATGAGTCACTTAAACAAAATGCATGAGGACAAGATATTAAATTTGAGGCTTAAAGAAAACAAGAATTGAAAAGAAAAAAAGTATATACTAATTATAATAATAGGCACCAATTTGACCAAATCATAATCAACCACAACATAATTCACATAATTGCCCAACAAAAAATGTATAAGCACATTATAGTTAAATAGCCAAGACATTCTTAGAATTAATAAGATTCTACATGAGCAATCAAAGTATACAAAAATCATATAAATTTAAGACCATAGAACTATATACAAGGAATTGAAGGAAAGTACAAGAATTAGGGTTAAAGGTTATTAACATTAGGAAAGGTAATGAAATTGATTTAGAATCCTAAGTCTTAGAGAATCAACCTTGTCATTGACTAATTAGCATTGCATACCTTTGGTTTAGTGTAACCTAACTCAACTTTCTTACAATTAAGGCAAATTGAAATAAGAACCAAAATAAATTAACAAGGTTATAATGATTTTTTTATAAAATGGTTGCAATTTTAGAAAACACAGCCAAGGATTCAAATAATCAAGTGAATTAAAACAAGATTATGTTTGATAATGAATCACATAAATCAAATTAATTTAATGTCTAAATTCAATTACCATCAAAATCAAAGAGATAAAAACAAAATCAAATGCAGCTAAGTGAAGTGAGATAGATGCAACTGTGAACTGTAAATCTAATACCAAATTATAAAGCCTTAGTTATGGAGCCCATAAAAAAATTGAATAATATTATAATAAATAAATAAAAGGGATATTTGAAGAGAATATCCTTCAATAAAAACCAGACACAACCAAAGGGAAACTGTAATTCCCCGAAAATTTAAAAACGTATAATTTAATAAATAAATTTTACTTGGGATAAATTATCATTTTAATATATTCAATTTAATTATTTTATAAATTTTTGAGCATATAAAAATGATTAGGAATATTTAATAAATTAAAATAAATATTTTGTTATTTTATCATACTCTTTTTATTTAAAATAATTTTCCAAACTAGTGTTTTACTAAAATTATCCTTTTTAAATCAACATATTTAATTATATTAAATTAAATTATTAAATAAATTTATTACCCAAAAATATTATATTTTATTAATTTATAAATTAAATTATTTTTTCCCATTTTCCCTTTATTTTTTCCTTTTTATCCTTTTCCTTCTCCTTTTTCTCCTTTCTTTCTTTTTCCTTTTTCCTTCCCTTGGGCCGCTAGGCCTTGGCCTTCCTTCCTCCCCCTGCACGTTGGGCCACTAGCCCATCTCTCCCTTCTCCCCTCATTTCCCTTTCTTTCTCGGCCTGCCCTGCCTTCTTTGCCCCTGGGCCGCTGGTCCATTTCTTTCCTTCATTTCCTTCTTCTCCCGCCCGCATCGTCGGCCCAGACCGCCCCTTTCTTTCTTCCTTCTCCCGCGTCCACCGCCCGGCCCAGCCTCCCTTCCTTTCTTTCCTTCCTTCTCTCCCGATTGAGCCGACCCACTCCCCTCTTCCCCTTCACCGGCTTACACTCATACACCGACCCCCTTTCTTCTTTCTTTCTTCTTCTTCCTTTGCCCTGGTGCCAAAACCCGACCACCTCCGCCATCTCCGGCTGCCCCACCTACAACCCTTTCCCCCTACTGATCTCCCTATCTCTCTCTCTCTCTCTCTCTCACCATTTTTCCTGCCCATCTCGGCCCCACCATTTCTCCCTCTCCTTTCCCATGCCCCTCTTTTCTCCTCCCTCTCCCTGCCATTCCCATGCCCCTACCACCCTATCGCCACCCTACCGAGCCCCCTTATCCCCTCCTTTCTCTCCCTATTCTTTTTCTTCTTCCCTCCCTGCCTCATTCTACCATTTCCAAGCCTCCCATGCTCTTCCCCGACCTTCTTTCTCTCCTTTCTTCTCCTTCCATCATCCTCCTTGTTTTGCTTCGCCTCCCCCATTTCGCCGCCGCATCAGCCACTTGCACCACCCCCTGCCACCCTCTACCTCACCCCTGAACCATCACACCACCTCTTTAGCCACCCTGTAGCCTCTTCTTCCTCCCCTCTTCTTTTTCTCTTCTTTTCTCCCTGTACCGCCTCTTTCTATCTCGGTTTCGCTGCCTCTGCCTCCACCTGAGCTACCAAACCAACCCTTGTAACCTCCTCTATCACCCCATACCCCCTTTGGTCGAAACAATCACCTGAAGGCCTTCATTTTCTCCCTCCCTTTTCCTTCCTTCTCAACCCCCTCCATCTCGACTCATCTCGGCAGCCACCTTTGCAGCCTCGCTGCCACCGCCACCGTCAACCTATCCCCAACCACCACCTAAACTCCCTCTGATGAAACCCCAAATACTCTTAGCACCCTTGCCAAACAAAATGTCAATAATCCTGTAAAAATAATTAATTATCTTTGTATTTTTATTTTTTAGGATAATCAAGCAAATTAACAAATTAACCAAGAAAGCGGGGATAAGGATCCAGGACTATTGCTGTAAAGAAATGGGATTCAGTTGTTGAGAAGAAATGTTCGAATTTTAAGATTATTAGTAAAAATAATGGCGTTGTTAGCCAATTAGCAAAATTTTATTATTATTATTATTTTGTTTTATTTATTTTATTATCTTGTAAAAAAAGGGTATTAAGAAGCTAGTCAAATTGGGACTTGCCTAACCCACCATTAAACCGCCTTTAATGCCCCAAATCAACCTTTAATCCTGCCATAACCCCAGCCCAAATAAAATGGATACCAAGGCCCAAACTGCATGTGCACCAACAACTTTAAACTCTGCCTTCATTCTCAATTCCGTCAGGTCAAAATGCCCCCTTCAATCTTGACTAAAGTCATCCCCCTCCATCTAACTCCGCCTTCTTCGTCGCTCACCATCAATGGTGATTGCCCACCATTAATTCGCTATGCCCGCTCCTCCTTCTTGACCGTTGTCCAATGTTCAACTCCCATTAATTCTTAGCTAGTTGCTACCTTATATAAAGCCTTCATCTTGATGTAAATAGAACATAACTTGCTTGACTAATATTTTAGCTTGTGAAATAAAGCTCTTTGCTTGATTCTTACGACTTGTGTCATTTATTGTCGGGATTCCGGCAAACCTGCTATTCTTTATTTGGAGAATTTAGGTTGGGCAGTCCCGATCACCCTAACCCTATCCTTGTTCGGTTGTTCTGCGATTGTTGTTGCGTTTTTCTCAAACCCCATTTGGGGGTTCGTTTCAGTTGGTATCAAAGTGTCAATCTGCTTTACTTATCTCTGGTTCAAATTTTCTTTTAATCGAACCCGTTCGGATCTAGGATTGTGTTTAGTGTCGATTTAGTGTTTAATTTTTTGTCTTTAATTTTCAGTATTCCTATTTTGAGTCATTCGTATCGATTTCGTGTTTTTAGTTTTCTTTCTTTGATTTATAGTGTTCCTATTTTGAGTCATTCGTATTGATTTTGTAATTTTCTTTCTTTGATTTTTCTAGTGTTCCCATTTTGAGTCAGTCATGCCGATTTTGTGTTTTTCATTTTCTTTCTTTGATTTCCAGTATTCCCCTATTTGAGTCGATTGAATTAACCTTGAATCTGCATTCTCCTGCCGTTTTGAGTTTATAATTATGAAAGTTTGGTGTTTTTCTTTTCATTTCCGAACAAAGTCCTCATATGCTTGAATTAGATAGTACCCTTCCCCCTAGTGATCCGAAATTGATACCAAAATTAATTTGGTATCCGAAATTGAGGCAGGCTATCGGGTATTAGGTAGCGATTCGAAAGTCTATTTCGTCTAAGCCACCAGCTCGAAAATCCCATCCTATCAATAATTCATGGGCTAAAAGCCCAACATTCTAATCACTCACTGCTTAAAGTGATTTCAATCGTTTATGTGATTATTTAACCTAATTTAAGCAGATTAAAATGAATTCACGCACCAGACATGCATTATCAGGACATGTGTCGGAAGGATCTGATAGTAATTTAAACCCTATTATTGCTCAACTACGTATCCTAATAGAAAGACTAGATCGGATCGAACAAACAATTAACAATATAACTGAACCCATCCAAACCCCCCAACCAAACAGACATCCCAGGAACTTCCACCCCGAACCTGATATTTTCTCGTTTGATCGATCATCGGTTCAAGAATATGCTAGGATGGGACATCGGCCTCACCGAAATCCAAGGTGGTATGAACAGGAGGACCGAAACTTAAATAAAATCAAATTAACAATCCCAACATTTAGTGGTAAAAACGATCCCGACGCATACTTGGACTGGGAAAGAAAAATAGAATTGGTTTTTGACTACTACCATAGTTTTAAAAACCGGACCGGTCATCGAACCGGTATCATAACTGGTTCACTGGTTTAATGGTCGGACCAGTGGTTTGGACTGGTCGGACCAGTGGTACATTTTAAGTCAAAAAATATGAAATACATAAAAAATTAAACTATATATGAATTTGACCGGCTCCCAATCGGTTTTTTGACCGGTTATAAGACCGGTTTTTTGATCGATTCACCGGTTTTCATTGGTCCGACCGATTTTTGACCGATTTTCACTGGTTCCGAGATCCTAAGAATCGGTACATAAAATCTAGCCGATGACCCGACCGGTTCACCGGTCGGACCGGCCGGTCCGATCCGGTTTTTAATACTAGGACTGCTACAATTACTCGGATGAAAAAAAGATTAAACTAGCCATTGTTGAATTTACCGAATATGCCATCAATTGGTGGGATCAACTAGTTACTAATAGGCGCTGAAATCATGAAAGACCAGTAAGTGATTGGGACGAGTTCAAGGGACTATTATGGCGTAGGTTTTGTACCTAGCTTTTACTATCGAGAACTCTATCAAAAACTATAAAATCTTATCCAGGGCTCTAAAAGTGCTGATGAATATTATAAAGAAATGGAAATTGCAATGATTCGGGCTAATATAACAGAAGAAAGGGAGGTGACCATGGCTAGGTTACTTAGTGGGATTAACAAAGAAATAGCTGATAAACTTGAACTTCAGCACTATGTGGATATTGAGGAAATGGTTAACTTAGCCATCAAAATTGAAAAGCAAATAAAAAAAGGCCAGAACTTTTAAGCCCCAACCCAACTTCAAACCCGGCTTTCCTAAAAATCTTAATTGGAAACAACCTCCTAGAAATGAAGAAAGACCGAGAGTACAAATCGACAATAAAGTAAACCCTGTTAAGGAAAAAGGTAAGGGACATACAAGTGGTAGTTCTGACACTGGACATTTAAGAAACATCAAATGCTTCAAATGCTTGGGGCATGGTCATATCGCGTCCGAGTGTCCTAATAGGAAGGTGATGGTGGTTTGGCCAACAAGAGAGGTTGAGTCCGAGGATGATGAGCTTGTTGATCACTCCCCTACTCTTGTTGACCCCTATGACGATGATGATTCTGGTCATGATGAGGTATATGCTTCTAAAGGAGAACTACTCGTCGTACGACGTGCTCTAAACATACACGCAAAAATTGATGATGATCGAATACAACGTGAAAATATATTCCACACCAGATGTTGAATAAGTGAAAAATTATGTAGTTTGATTATTGATAGCAGTAGCTATGTTAACGCCGCAAGTGCTAGCCAAATTACCAAATTAGGGCTGACGACCACAAAACACCCTTGACCCTACAAACTACAATGGCTCAATGACACAGGTGAGGTAAAAGTCCACAAGCAAGTATTACTTTTACTTACAATCTAGATTGGGAAATATACGGACGAGGTATTATGTGATGTCATCCCCATGCACGCTAGTCATGTTTTGCTTGGGAGACCATGGAAATTTGATAGGAAAGTAACACATAACAGATATAAAAATAGCTACTCTCTTGTCAAGGATGACAAAAAGATTACTCTAATGCCATTATCACCCAAACAATTCCATGATGTTCAACTTAAACTGTAGGCCGAATTTAAAAGCACGAGGGAGGAGGTAAAAAAGATATCAAAACCTAACACTGAAGGCCAGAATAAGCCACTACATAACTTCTTTGCCCAAAAAAGGGACATCTTTTATGCCTTTTCCGCTAAATTACCCATCTATATGCTCATGTGTAAGGAGTGTTATCATAGTGACTTCGCTTTACTTGACTCTGTACCTGATAATATGCACTCCTTACTCAGTGAGTACTCTGACCTCTTTCTAGAAGAAATCCTAAAAGGGTTACCTCCAATTAGGGGGATTGAACATCAAATTGATTTCTTGCATGGAGCCTCTATCCCCAATAAACCTGCATATAGAGCTAACCCTAAGGAAGTAAAGGAACTAAAGAAATAGGTAACTAATTTATTTTAAAAGGGGCACATTCGAGAATCTATGAGTCCATGTGTTGTGTCTGTGTTACTGGTTCCAAAAAAGGACGGAAGTTAGCGTATGTGTATTGACAGCAGGACTTTTAATAAAATTACCGTCAAATACAGGTAGCCCATCTCTTGGTTAGATGAAATTCTTGACTAACTACATAGGTCCGTCATATTTTCCAAAATTAATTTAAAAAGCGGATACCACCAGATTCACATGAAGGATGGTGATGAATGGAAAATAACCTTTAAAACCAAGTTTGGACTCTATGAATGGCTGGTGATGCCCTTCGGCCTGTCTAATACACCTAGCACTTTCATGTGACTAATGAATTATGTGCTTAGACACTGTATTGGTAAATTCGTCATCGTATACTCTGACGACGTTCTTATCTATAACAAGTCTTAGGAAGAGCACCTTGATCATCTACGATATGTTCTCGGTGTGTTTAAGATCGAACAATTATATGCTAACCTATCTAAGAGCAGGTTCTGTTTAGAAAGTGTTGTGTTCCTTGGATTTTTGATAGGCAAGGATGGAATATCCATCGACGATGAAAAAGTAAGAGCCATATGAGACTGGCCTGCGCCCCAGTCTGTTACAGAAGTAAGAAGCTTCCATGGCTTATGTAGCTTCTACCAGAGATTTGTGCGTAATTTCAGCACTATAGTCGCTCCCCTCACCTCTGCCATAAAAAAAGAAGTCAGTTTTAAAGGGTGGGGGGAAGAACAGCAACATGCCTTTGACTTATTAAAAGAAAAGTTGACTAATGCTCCAATTCTATCACTACCTAATTTCGATAATGCTTTTGAAATTGACTGTGACGCATCAGGAATAGGTATTAGGGTTGTCTTATCTCAAGAAGGCAAACTTATCACCTATTTCAGTGAAAAATTAAGCGGTGCTACCCTTAATTACTCCATCTACAAAAAGGAGCTATTTACCTTAATTAGGGCTTTAGAGACTTGGCAAAACTACCTATGGTCCAAGGAATTCATCATCCATTCCGACCACCAAGCACCCAAATACTTAAAGTCTCAGCATAAACTAAATCGGAGGCAAGCTAAGTGGATTGAGTTCCTTGAATCCTTCCCCTATATGGTTAAATACAAAAAGGGCAGTGATAATATTGTTGCTGATGCCCTAAGCCAACGGTATACATTGGTTGCTACCTTGGATGCTAATTTATTAGGGTTTACCTATATTAAAGATTTATATGCAACTGATGATGACTTTTCTGAATTATTTAAAGCATGTGAAAATACCACCGTTGGAAAATACTACCTTCATGAAGGCTTACTTTTTCGCGACAACAAATTATGTATACCTAGATGTTCTATGCGTGAATTGATTATACAGGAAGCCCATAGTGGAGGTCTGATGGGCCACTTTGGCTATTTCAAAACTTTGAGTATCATCAAAGAGCATTTCTATTGGCCTCACCTAAAATGAGATGTACAAAGATTTTGTGATCGATGCGTGACTTGTAAACATGCTAAATCTACTTCTAAGCCACATGGGTTGTACATGCCTCTGCCCGTTCCCAAACAACCTTGGGCTGATATCTCCATGGATTTTGTACTTGGACTACCCAGGTCCAACAAAGGGAAAGATAGCATCATGGTAGTTGTCGACCGGTTCTCCAAAATGGCACATTTTATTACTTGTCGCCATACTAATGATGCTACCACAATAACTGATTATTTCTTCCAGTATATTGTGCGCTTGCATGGTGTGCCACGTACCATCGTATCCGACAGGGACGTTAAATTTCTTAGCCACTTCTGGCGATCTTATGGGGAAAATTAGGGACAAAGTTACTATTTTCTACTACATGCCATCCCTAGATTGATAGTCAAATTGAAGTCATGAATCACACTCTTGGCAGCATGCTTTGAGCTATCCTGGATAATAACATTAAGCATTGGGAATCTCACCTACCACATGTGGAGTTGGCATACAATCGGACCATCCACTCCACCACCAAGAGGACTCCATTTGAAATTGTCTATAGATTTAACCCTCTCTCCCCACTTGATCTTATTCCTTTACCAACAACTGATTATACTAACTTTGATGTAAAAAGTAGGGCGCAGTCCATAAGATCATTGCACGAGTCAGTGGAGAAACAAATAAACCAACGCAATCATCAGATGGCAAACGCAGCAAACAAATGCCGTAAGAAGATTATATTTGCTCCAAGAGATCTTGTGTGGGTTCATTTATGCAAAGAAAGGCTTCCTACCCAAAGGAAATCCAAACTCGCACATCGGGGCGACGATCCCTTTACCATCTTGGAACGCATTAATGATAATGCTTACAAGATAGATCTCCCAGGAAAATATGGCAATATAAGTGACACTTTCAATGTTTCTGACCTATCTCCCTTTTATAATGCAGGTTAGGTTTCGGTGATGAAACCTTTTCAAGAAGGGGGGGATGATAAAACCCCAAATACTCTTAGATACCTTGCCAAACAGGACGTCAATAATCCTGTAAAAATAATTAATTATCTTTGTATTTTTATTTTGTAGGATAATCAAGCAAATTAACAAATTAACCAAGAAAGCGGGGATAAGGATTCAGGATTATTGCTGTAAAGAAATGGGATTTTGTTGCTGAGAAGAAATGTTTGAATTTTAAGATTATTAGTAATAATAATGGCGTTGTTAGCCAATTAGCAAAATTTTATTATTATTATTATTATTATTATTCTTTTGTTTTATTTATTTTATTATCTTGTGAAAAAAGGGTATTAAGCAGGTAGTCAAATTGGGACTTGCCTACCCCACCATTAAACGACCTTCAATGCCCCAAATCAACCTTTAATCATGCCATAACCCTAGCCCAAATAAAATGGACACTGAGGCCCAAACCACATGCGCACCAACAGCTTTAAACTCTGCCTTCATTCTCAACTCCGTCAGATCAAAACACCCCCTTTAATCTCGACCAAAGTCATCCCCTTCCTTGGTCGTCCCCCTCCATCGAACTCCTCCTTCTTCGTTGCTCACCATCAATGGTGATTTCCCACCATTAATCCACTCTGCCCACTCCTCCTTCTCGACCATTGTCCAACGTTCGAATCCCATTAATTCTTGGCTAATTTCTGCCCTATATAAAGCTTTCATCTTGATGTAAAAAGAACACAACTTGCTCGACTAATATTTCAGCTTATGAAATAAAGCACTCTGCTTGATTCTTACGACTTGTGTCATTTATTGTCGGGATTCCGGAAAACCTGCTATTCTCTATTTGGAAAATTTAGGTCGGGCAGTCCTGATCACTCTAACCCTATCCCTGTTTGGTTGTTCTGCGATTGTTGTTGCATTTTTCTCAAACCCCATTTGGGGGTTCGTTTCACCCTCTCCACCTCTACACCCTTCCCTTGCCTAAATCCTCCCCCATCCACCTTATTTCCTATCCCCAAATCCCCAACCCGAAAATAGCCCATTTTTCCCTTCCTTTCAACCAACTTTGAACCTATCTCTTTTTGTTTTGCATGCAGCTCATGCTGCATGAGCAGGATGAGCTGCTGCATGCCCTGGTCATTTTAGTTTAATAAATTTTAAGGTATAATAATATTTTAAGTTAAGTATTTGATTACTTAAGTGTTATAAAGTCTTATGCTTGATTTTTTTTTTTATTTCTAATGTGATCAATATCCATATTATTTTTAGGTATTGGTTTTGCTAATAAAAGCTTGAACCTTTAACCGGAATACAGGTAAGGTTCGTTTTTGTGGGAATTAAGGTAACCATTAAACTCCACTTAAATGCATGGATAAATGTATGTTAGCACATTAGGCTTTTTAATACGTTATTATGCTTGACATATGTTGTTTAATATAATATATGTAGTTTCTTGTGTTGATTGATAAAAAGGGAGCATGTTAGATTATATGCTATGTATGGAAATATTGCTTAAGGCAAGAGTTTGGTTATTAATGAAAATGTTAAGTATTTATCCATGTCGTATTATGCTATTGTGATCTTTAATGCATGGTTAATATTCTTGAGAGCCCTAGGGGTATTTTAGTAATATGTCTTGTGTAACAATGTGGCATAATACGTGTGGGTGCTAATGAGTATTATATTAAATATAATAGTTGTGGAGTTGGATAATGAGAATGGGATATTTATATTAATATTTCATGTAGTGATAATAATTTAATATAAGTGGAGTAATAAGGGGCAAAATGGTAATTTGTGAGTGAAAAGGGTAAATTGGTAATTTTGAGGTAAGGGTATAATGGTAATTTATAAGTAAAAGGGTATTATGGTAATTTTGGAAGTAAAGGGGTAAAATGGTAATTTTGTAAGTAAAGGGTAAAATGGTAATTTAGAGGTAAGGGTATAATGGTAATTTGCAAGTAAAAGGGTATTATGGTAATCTGCGAGTAAAAGGATAAAATGGTAATTTGTAAGTAAAAGGATAACTTTGTGAGTAGGGTAAAATGGTAATTTTGTAATTAAAGGGCAAAATGGTAATTTTGTAATTAAAGGTAAAATGATAATTTTGGATGTAAAGGGGCAAAATAGTAATTTTATAAGTGAAAGGGTGTTATGGTAATTTTTGGAAGTTAAGGGGGTAAAATGGTAATTTTGAAAGTAAAGGCAAAATAGTAATTTTGTAAATAAAAGGGGTAAAGTGGAAATTGGAAATGCGTAACTTGGTAATTATACTAATGGAGACGGGTAAAGTGGTAATTATAATAATTGAGAAGGGGGAAATGATAATTTAATAAAAGAGAAGGATAAAAAGATAATTTAATAAAAGAGAAGGGTAAAATAGTAATTCGGTGTAAACGAAGGTAACATGATAATTTAATAATGGAGAAGGGTAAAATGGTAATTATGATAATAGAGAGGGGCATTTTGGTAATTTAACCAACTAAAGGGTAATTTGGTAATTTTAAAAATGGAGAAGGGTAAATTGGTAATTTAACCAACTAAAAAGTAATTTGATAATTATGATAATAAAGAAGGGCAATTTGATATTTTAGCCAACTAAAGGGTAATTTGGTGATTTTAATAATGGATAAGGGTAGTTTGGTAATTATAATAATGGAGAAGGGTAATTTGGTAATTCGACTAACAAAAGGGCAATTTGTTAATTATAGTAAAGGAAAAGGGCAGATGGAAAATCTAACAAACCAAATGAAAAATATGTTAAGTGTAACAATTATGAAGGGTAGTCGGCGACCTAATAAGTATGGGAGATAACTTGGTAACCTAAATCAAGTAAGGGGTAATTTGGTAATTATGCAACAAGGAGAGTAATATGTTAATTTGTCAAGTAAGGAAGGGTTGACTTAGCAATTATATAAGTAAGGGGTAAATGAGTAATTTACATCTAACATGTCGTTGTGATTATGGAATTTCGTAATATGATTCAAGTAACATTGAATAACAAGATAAGAATATTTAATAAATAGTAAGTATCACAAGAACAAATCCTAATTCAGAATTAGGTGAGATTATGATGGTCTTAATGATTCCTTTGTGTTACCTTGGATAACAGTTTGAATAAGAAATATCTAACGATATCAGAACGATTGAAAGTGAATAAATATCTGATTGTTGTGCTTTTGTGATCACATTAATTAAGACACTAATACTTAAAGTGAAAGACCTCGAGATCGGAAATGGTGGCTCTTTAGGGGTCGCTACCCTAAAGACGCGGTTTAACCCACGGTTATTCTAGTATTTGCTGTTGTGCCTTTGTGCCCCAACCAGACCCTATATCTTACTCTATCTAGCTCTACGGACCTATTTAGGGGGTATGCATACTTATAGATTAGGTGTCCCTGTTGGTAGGGTACTGAGTTAGCTTTATGCACTAGTACGACCAGGGTACTTTTATGCCCCTGGGTTGATAGTTGAAGGGTACTGAGTAGCTTTTATGCACCAGTGCGATCGGTATACCTTTGTGTCCTGGGATCTTGATCTCCCTATCGAGGCAAATAAATGGAATTGTTGTACTGATTAAAAAGGAAAAACGCTAATCTTAAAAGTGAAAGAATAATGAGTCGGGCCCAATTGAATTATATTATGAGTACCGATCCACCAGATATAATAGTGGCCCAAGAGGTTTTGCCTTGGATGATGTTTATGAGTACCGATCAACCAAATATAATAGTGGCCCAGGTGCGTGTTGCCCTGGATGATGTATATTTGTACTTCGATCCACTGGCTATAATAGCGGGGGTCCCGAGCTCAATAAATTTGATTTGGTTGTAAATAAATTATAGAAAAATACTAATCACTTATAGTAGAACACTATGTGAGTCAGGGCCAGACCAGTCCACCGGTGCATAATAGTGGCTAGGAGCATTCTGCCCTGGAGACCGATCCACCGGCAATAATAGTGGTCAGGAGTGTTCTACCTTGTATGTATTCCGGTCCATCGGCTATAATATTGGGGTTCCCAGATTCACACGGATATTTATAATCCAATATGATTGATAATGATGGACTAAGGGCTTAAGACCCAGAAGTATCAATTGTTCTTTATGACCTATTAATATCTGATTGATTTGTTAAATATGTGAATGTATGAATGTGGATATTAAGTGTTTACCTTTCATTATGTATGTATGTAGTATCATGTGTTGCATTGCGGGCCTGCTGTTAAGTGAGTTTTAAAGGGTTACTCAATACCATAGTATTGAAGGGTTCCATTCATGGGGCCCCTGCCTATTCAATGGGCAGTGTCCCTTGCAGGTCCTTTTTAGGTGCTATTCAAGTGGGCTATCAGGAAAGAGCGTAAGGTACTATTCAGAATATCCTAGGATTGTACTCTTTCTCCTTTAAAATTTATGGTTTTAATGTATTTGTTGATTTGTAACCACCACTAGTAGATTTTATTATTGTAAAGGGTTATGTACGATACTCTGATTTAAATATGTTTGAGTTTCTCGTAAGTTGTACTTTTCTCTTTTAGCCTTAGCACTTGGTATTGGAACGGTAGGAGTGAACCGGTCTGGTACTAAGTGTGGCGGTAATATCCCTAGAATTCACAGTTTTGTTATTTCGCTTCCGCTGATTATTTTAATAAAACGAAATTTTTCAGTAGTAAATTTTGGGGGTGTTACATAAGCAATCAAGGTGTGAAACTCCCAACAAAATATAGGGAGAAGAAGAATCAAGGAGAAGGAGTGAAGAAACAAAACAACTTCTTAAGGCTAATATATAATTCAATCAAATTTTCTTGAGCTACAAATTTTTTTTTCTCTCTAGTAGAGTATAGGGAATAATTTGTACAACCAGGGATGAAAGGATGAGCTTTAATGGTAATAACCTAATAAAGTCTCAAGAATAAGTATTCATCTTAGAAAGCCTAAAGATAAAAAGTCACAAAACCTCCTTTATATGCTATCAAATAGATAAACACACAATTTCTAACTCATTTAGTAGACCATTTAGCTTGTACTAATGTCATATGGGCTAAACTCAATACAAAGTGATTAATTAGGCTACTAAAATACAACCTAAATACAAGCCCAACCTATCACATAAAGATTACAAAATATAAAATCACATGCTTTGAGATTTAAACAAAAAATAAGCACAAACATGATTGTTGCAACTAGGGTTGTTCATGTTATTCGATATCTAATGATCCAATTTTATATCCGAATCGATCCTATTAGAAATATCAAATAATTGATTCGATTTTTTTTTTCAAATCAAACATCTGGTCCGATAAATAAAAGATCAAATAAATCGGATATCCGATCCAACAAATATAAATAATATCTTATCTGATAAATTATATACATATGCACTCTAAATACTATTTATTTTTCATAAAATTTTATTTTATTATCATGTATGTGTGTATAATTTGAAATGAGTGCTTATTGTAAGTAAATTTTATACTTTTTAATTATTATTTTGATTAAATATTTAATTATTATCCAAAGTTTAAAATTACTAATTGAATATAATGTAATTTAATACTCATATCAAATCATTAGATCATATTAGTTCAAACCTGATTAATTTTTTTTTGATTGAATAATTTTTTTTTATTAAAAACTTCTCAATTGTAGCGCCCTCTAAAGTTTGGTATATCCCAAGCTTTTTTCGGATATCCGATCATCAGATATCTAAAATATGGGATATCCGATCCATGAACACCCATAGTTGCAACCTTTTAACCTTACCAATAACATATGAGAAAAATGCAAATCATATTAATACATACTTAAAATGATAAAAACTAGCATTTAAAACCATGACTTATGCTACGAATCTCATAGCAATTAGTAAATTCCTCTTAACATTCCATCTTTTTAATACAGGTAAGGGTGCACATTCAAAAAATTTATTGGGGGAAATATGGGTTTGAGATAACAACAACACGAGTTTTGTTAATGAGTTTAAGCGCGTGAGGGTGAGAGGTGGCCTTATACTTCATGCAGTTCACCTTAATGATAAAGTTTTTAATTGCATAATTTTTCGTAACTCTAAGCTTTCATTATATTCTTCTATCTTATCATCACCCCTAATATGGACATGGATTCAAGAACCTTACACAATAAAAAAACAAAAACTTATATCAATATTTGCTAATAATATATTTATTTATAAAGTTTTGATAAATTAATAGCACAACAAAAGATTGGAGATCCAAAATTTCCACCGTAATAAAGAAGGCACAAAAACCTTGATAAGTATGTTTTGACTTTTCTAAAATAAATTTCTTCATAAAGTTTTGATAAATTAATAGCACAACAAAAGATTGGAGATCCAAAATTTACACCATAATAAAGAGGACACAAAAAACCCTGATAAGTATGTTTTGAATTTTCTAAAATGAATTTATTTTTTATACAAAAATTTGATGATATAATGACTTGCTTCTCATAATAAAGAAGTTATTATGTATCATTATAATCTAACTTGCTATCTAAAAGAACCTCTCATTTACACTAAACTTTCAACATACCATATTACCAGCAACTTATTATTATAACTAAGAAAACTGTATCATTCGCTCTACAAGTTAATTTATATAATAAAATGTATCACTTTTACTCACCTTTTATGCATAAATAAAATTACAAAATGAATTCAAACTTGGTATTGTTTTTCATAATCATTAATGTTTTCGTATATATAAACTTTTATTCCCCTAGTATGCATAAATTTTATTATGGGCATGCACTATGTGCAACTAAAAGCTAGTCTATCTTGTCTTACCCATAATTACTTGGTATAAGGTCACCGGTCAACTAGTACCCCAAAAAACCCACTTTCTCCATTTTCCCCAAAATATTTCCAAAGCCTTTGAAAACCAAACTTAAACACACATCGAAACCACTACCAAATACATTTAGATCATGATCAAATACATAAATTAACACACATTAAAGGACCTAAAAATTGGGACATAATAACTTGATTGTGATCAAAGGAAATATTTGGTTTGTTTTTTTTCCCCAAATTATCCATGTCGATCAAATATTCAATTTTTAGTGCATTATGCTATATTTGAAGCATATTATACTATATATTTGACATAGTATATTATATTTATGATAATGATTGTGTATTATAGTATATTTGGAACTTATTATACTATACTTTGAATATATTGTATAGTATTTTAAAGTATATCATATTATATTTTATGTATTGAGATTATTTTATTTATTTATATATGAATTTATGATTTAGATGAAGAACAATGACATTCTTTTTTTTTTATATATCAAAGGGGTAATTTGGTATTTGATGGTTGATCATTTATGTAGCAAATATATAAAAAAGTGAGGGTAGTAACCAAAAAAAGAACGGGAACATTGGGATGCACAAAGGGGGAAAAATGAATTAGTTGCAACATCACTACACAGAATGACAATCATTGTGTTTTTCCTAGCTAAAAATGTCTTGTTCTGGGGATGGAATGTTAATATAAAGAGAAAGGAGGTAATTAGGGAGTTGGTACACCTTTAGACATGTTGTTGCGTGATTGAGTTGAAGTGTTTTTGAAAATTATCAATTTTTTGTCCATTTTCTACAACAAAAATGGTAAGTATAAATTTTTATTTATAAATAAAGGGCAATCTCGCTTCTTTTGCACATTAGATTAATTTTTGATAAAATTTTCCAGTTCTTATCTATTTCCCTCACTTTTCTCTTCAAATTTTAGTATTTAATACATATTAACTTAATTAATCACTAAATTTATTATTAATATCAATATTATTATTAGTTAACCGATTTAGTTATTAATATTACTTCTTTTATTACTATTATTCCTTAGATATTAATATTTCTTGTTTATTAATGACAAAACTAATGATAAATTATTATTATTATTATTATTTTATTGTTGATGCTAGTTTGATTATCATTTTTAATCTTTCTTTGTAGTTAATTTTTTTTACTAATTTAGGGTTAATTACCTTATCATTAGTTTCACGCTTGCTCTCCCCCAAAATAAAAACTCTCAAAGTCAAGAGAATCCTCGCCCACATATACCAAATCAACCATCTACTCATCAAATTACTTAGCCAACTTCACAAAATCAATCATCAACTTACCATAATGCTCATGATTTCCAAAGTTAATATCTTCTGCCACAATTCCAAAGTTGATGTTGGAGTGCCTCCAAATTTTTGTAAGTCCTCATGCTTCTTAATTACCTAATGCACCAACATTTCTCAAACCTCATTCCCTAGTATGCTGCAACAAAATTTCTTATGGAATGCTCCTTCAACACCATCAAATTTCAATGAAGAATATTTTCTAATAGGATTTTTAGAATATTTTTTTGGCTTAATATGTTGCGGGTAAGCCATCACCTTCAAAACTTCCCTCTTTTTTGACACAACCAAAACCAAACAATGATGAATATGCATATGTTGAGGATAGTTTGCTTGATAAATCAATTGTTCAAAGTAGGAAATCAACAAGAACTTAGTGGACTAAAATGAAACCATTACTTTAATTAATTCTTTGGAGAACACGAATCAAACCTGGCAATAGTTTTAGGGAAAGTGACATATTATTACAGTGAGTTTCAAGGCAAGCGTAATTTATGAAATTGATATCAATGCAAGAATCAAAATTTTAAAGTCTTCCATGCATCTCCAAAAGTCTCCAGATCCTATCATTTTGCATTTTTTGTCAAACAAAGTGGGTGGAATGATCAAGATGTTAGTATGAAGGTACATGAAATATATGAAGCTAGTGAGGGAAACTTTTTCATATTAGTGCACACTTGGGAAATCCTTCAAAAGATTTCCAAGTAGTGGGTTTAGTATGTTGAAACAAATTAAAGTTCAAAAAGTAGTGGCTCAATGAGGAGCTGTATCAATGAAGTTGGTGATTATTTGAGCTCTTCCTCTAACACCAAAGTACCTTTAAGTGCATATCTAACTCAAACTCCTAGCAGGAAAACAACAAAGCAAAAGTAAAAACATGCAATTTAAGAGGAAAAATACGATGAGTTAAGTGAAATGAATTGTATAAAAAACAATTTAATCACAATCTTTATCGATATATAAATTTTGCACCATTGAGGCTTGAGGATGATTGAAATAATCAAATGTTAAGACAATGAGAGTAGTTGATGAAGAAGGAAAACTTAACAATAGAAGAACAAGAAGACACTTAGATGTTGTACCATGAGCTATTTAAATGAAGAATGAAGATATATAATTACATAGTTGTTGTAGTTTAACCTACCATTTAATTTCATGTATATTTTTGTTTGTATTATTTCATTTTTATTTTGTTTTTAAATTTTGTGTTATATGATGTTAATGTGTGATTATTAAATCATAGAAAATAATGGACATTTATGTGTTCCAAAATTTGTATTTCTTTCTTGTCAAATCGTTTAATATAAAAGTAAATATCTACAACACACTACATATCATATGTGATTGTCTCATATTGTGAGGTTACATGCCACCATACCTCAAATCATGCTTGCATGGCTATCATCTGTTCTTATCAATGACTATAATTTTGAAAGGATAAAAAAGCATATAGTGACAATTCATGATTGTGACTGGACATGATTATTATATTGGTAGAATCTTTTATTATTTTTACGTGTGATAGTGACAATATATGATTTTATAGCTCAAATGTCATAGAAGTTGGTAATTTTTTTCTTTGGTGGAATTTTTTATTATTTTCACATGTGATAATGACTATACACTGTGGACCACATATGGGATAGTATTGTCCTACCAATGAAATTATTGTAGTTTTTAACTGTATTATTTTTGAATAAAATAAATGCTATCACATGTCATAATATTGATCTACTAATGAAATTATTGTACTTTTGACTGTATTATTTTTAGATAAGAACAAATGCTATCACATGTGATAGTGTTGTCCCTCTAGTAAAATTATTTAAGACACTTATTATTACAATCATATGTGTCGATAGAATATTTGTACATTATTTTTATTATATCAGATCACTTGTGGTTTCCTTCTATTATTGTACTTTTGAATGCATTATTTTCGTTATTGTGATTTTGATTGCATTATTTAATTAGATAACATTTATCTATATATGACACAATATATGCTTCATTCTAATTTGATCCGATGGACGAGGATTTTGCCTTGAACATATATTAACCGGTGCAAGGTGGAAATGAACTAAAACTTTCAGCTATCGAGCATACAATCTGCTTTAGTGGAGATCTCTTGCAGTTGGATTGTTTGATTTCTTCAATCTTGCCCACTCATGGCAGGCCCTATTAACTTGTGCTAGTCACATGATTCGGTGGATTAGTTTCAAACTCAAGGCTTGATGCCTGCTCCGCCGATTCTATGCTTTCCAAGAAATCCCAGCCTCGAGCAATGTGAAGGAGCACCACAGCCTGACATCACCAAGGCCTCACTGAATGCTGCTTTATGCATCATATATTTTCTCAAACTCCCCAACTTCTAATGCACTTTATTTATGGTCAGTGAGTTGCAAATCACAACAATTATAGTTTTTCCGCATTGCACTAATTAAGATATGCTGTGAAGCCTTTGCTATTATCCATTGCATCTGTTTTCATTTGACCCAAATGAGCATGTTCAGCAAGGTTACAACCGGGATTCTTTGGAATATTGCATCCTCAGTTGGAAATTGAATTGCCTTGTGCATTCTATTGCCTTGAACTGTTGGGAAGAAGTGGTAACATTGGAGTTGGTTTTCCTTTGTAAGAAGTAGCGGAGGCTTCTGAATTGCCCTCTATAACTCTGCAAACTAATCAATACCGCCATCAACCTCATCCGAAGCAGGCTAAGATTTATAACATCATGTCAATTTTTTTGATACGAATAAGTTCACCTTGGGCTGAGGGATCCGAGGAAGCACAGTATACATTACAAATTCATTTACGGTTGAGAGACCCGAAGATGAAGCTGTATACGTAACAAATTCTATCAGAAAGAAATTCAAGAGCCTCCGGCACAAAGATAGGAACTGATATGTGTGGGGCATGACACTGTTTGACGCACACTACAAAATTTGTAAAGGCTAATCATGTACGGTCACAGAGATCTAATAGAATACGATATACAAACAAAAACTTCGTACTTGACCAGAATCCATGGCCTGCAAGTCCTGTAATTTTTCATCATATAAGATGGCAGCTGTTAATGCAATTCCACAATGATGTCACCATCACTGGTCCACGCTGCATCATGGAAACGGTCACCTGCATACAAGTTTGAACATCCAAGCGCGGCATCATCCAATTCGGCAGTTCCAAAAATCCTCAAATAACAGGGTAATGAGAGCTGCTTGGATAAGTATTTTACTACTGCTGCACCATGCATATCTCAATACAAGTGAAAAGAAGCAACGTGGTTCTGTTAGCCAGCTGAAGTATAGCAGGAAAATCCAGTAGTTATTATGACTCATGACGAAATTGTTTGAGACCCCAGAAATATTTCACTAATCACATATCTTTCCCCAGTAAAAGGAAGATTAATATAGTCTGCCCAAAAATGGATCAACAAAAGGGAAAGTATAACAGACAATCTGCAAACAAAAAGTTAAACCGAGAGAAAAAAAAAATATGAACCATGACCCAGGAAATGAAGTTAAGAAAAAAATGGAGATAAAAGTACCAAGGTTGTTGACAGAAAAACAACACTAATAACTGGTTGAGTAAGAAGAGAGGCACCTGTTAGCTTTGGTGTATATGTATAGACTAGGCAAGTTGGTGTGAGTTGACAAAACAGAAGTGTACACATCAGCATTATTTTGTTGCATCTAGGGCATTCAAAAATCGATCTGATTTTGAATCAGACCGACTGGTTATTCCGGGTGCAATCCAAAACCAGACCAGTATTCCGGTCTTTGGTCTCGGAGTAAAAAAATATTGGTAACCAGTTTTGATCTGAAATCTTATTAACATTTTACCTAAAAAATATATAATTTACTAATTTCAATCCTAACCGATCTTTGATAGGTAATTCCGGTCCGGTCCCTGGTTTTGATTTCAAAAAGTTCTGGTCCTTAACTGGGCTTCGGTCCGATCCAGCTTTGCACTGCTGCAGACCCCTAGTTGCATCAGTCACGTGATTAGTTGTATAATCAGTTAGGAAGACATGTATAAAGCCAGATATTAAACTGTGATTAGTTGTATAATCAGTTAGGAAAGACATGTATAACGCCAGATATTAAGCTGTGATTCAATCATTTGTCAATAACACATATATGATTCTCCCATTTTCTCAATTTTCATCTCCTTCCACAAGTCTTACTCCATTTTCATGGAGTTTTCCCAGTTTTACAACATGTTATTAGAGCTTTGTTGATCGAATCCCAATCAGAATTCCAAACAAAACACAACAAATTCAACGAAATCACAACAAGGGAAAAATGGTAGGGTTGATCGGGACTGCCTGAACTAAATCCTCCAACCGGAGAATAGCAAGGTTGCCAGAATCCCGACAATAAAGGACGTAAGTCGTGAAGATAAACAAGATCAAAGCTTTGTATTCATAACATCAAAATCGAAGTTGTAAGTTGTTCTTCAGTACATCAATCGAATGATTTATATAGGGCAGCAACTAGCCGAATATAGGATGTCGAACGTTGGAGCAACAGTCTAAAAGGAGGAAATTATGGGGTGGATTAATGGTGAAAATCACCATTGATGGCGAGCGAGGGATGCGGACTTGATTGGAGAGGCGAAGAAGGAGGCATGAATTTGGGAGGGGGGTGTTCGACGGACGCCAAGGAGAGAAAAGGGCTGGTGGGGTGTGGTGTGTTTGACGGTCTCCAAGGTGAGAAAAGGGCCGGTGGGGTGTGGTTTTGGTTTATGTGGACTTGGGCTTTGTTGAGGTAAAAGGGTGCTGATTTGGGAGTTGGGAAGGTGGTCTGGTGAAGGGATTAGGTAGAGTAGAGATTGGATTTAGATCTGAATTTCGGGCTAGCTGCTTAACACCCAAAATTACAAGATAAAATAATAATAATAATAATAATAAAATTGCTAATTGGACAACAGTGCCATTATTACTGATAATAGTCTTAAACTAAGATATATCTTTTCAGCAACAGATAGCAGTTCTTCACAGCAACAGATCTGGATCTTTATTCCCGCTTTTAGTGCCAACTTGTTTTTTTTTTTTGCTCAATTATCCTGTAAAATAGAAACACAAAGATAATTAATTATTTTTACAGGACTATTGAAGTTTTGTTTGGTAAGGTTGCTAAGAGTATTTGGGTTTCATCATTTGTACTCTACTAATATGGGAAGATCCAATTGAACTTCCCACACAAGAACAAACAAATGACACTCAATCCAATCCAATTATCCAAAAGCCTACTTACAGCTACATCCTGGAGACAACATGAATGCTAGCTTATTAAACACCAAGCCACATGCCTCCAATTCATCACAGAAAGTAAAGAAATCAAGCCATTTTTGTGATTATTGCAAGAAAACTGGCCATACTTAAGATCACTGCTACAAACTTCATGTTTTCCTTCGAATCTCAAGAATGTAAAAGACAAGAGATTTGCAGCTCGAGCTACCAATCAGGCAGGGGATAAAGCTGGAGATATGGCTGTTGTTGAGAACTGAAACATCCCAGGCCGTATTACTCAGCAAAACCAGAAGTTGCTGAATACGCTCAATGCTTCTTCTTGTATCATCACTGATAATTCACAAGCGATTTCTCCTTCTGTTGCATCTCGAGCCAATTTTGCAGGTAATGCTGTCGGTCTCTCTCATGATAGTATGCATTCTCGTACTTGTTATCAGTGTATGCAATTTTCAAATCTCAATAAACCCTGGATCATTGACTCAGGATCCAATGATCACATGTGTTGCATCTTTGCCCTATCACCAATACAGTGACCTAACCAAATCCCTATAATATCACCCATCCTACCTAATGGCAACAGTGTACTTGTATCTCAAACAGGCAATGTAGCCTTATCTGCCACCCTCACTTTACATGATGTCCTGTTTGTCTCCCAATTTACAAATAATCTACTGTCCATCGTCAAACTCACTTCACAACTCAATGCTCATGCCATTTTTCATCTAAAACTTGTACTTTGCAGGCACCTTCACTGAAGAGGCCCCTGATTCTTGGTAAAGCCATCTGTGGATTGTACCTGATGCTCATGGATCCACATCCAACTCCTCTCAGACAAGTTACTGCTCATTACAGTCACTCTACAAATAGCCTACCCTTTCCAACTACTATGTTGAATTGTTCCAGTTTTTCTTTGATTTCTCTCTCATGTAGACAGTGCTAGACTGTGTCATTACAGATTAGGCCCTCTACCATTGTATAAAATACATCAGTTGGAATTGTTCCATTTTTTTTATTTTTATTTTTTTGCAAAATCATTGTGAATTTTCATGGAGTTTTCTCAGTTTTACAACACAGACTGCATTGTTTTTCCACATTTACGTATGAGTGAGGAAAGAAAAATTAAGACCTGAAAAAACTAGGTGAACATTTGGAAATCAGTGTGAGAAGAGAAATGACGGACATCAATGAATGAGGGAACAGGGGAAAAAATGAACACTGGTAAAGAAGATAAATATCCACAAAAAGGTGGAAAACTGAGGTCATCCCAAAGACAACTAGAAGAAATTGCACACATCAGAATTCCCACAAGAGAGGGAGGCGGCACTAACAATGATACTTTGGCAAAAGTATTTCTGCAAATATCAAACTATATCATAAATTTAGCTGTCAGATCAGAGTGGCATTTGATTAGGTTTTGGAATGATAGATGCATATAAACTGCGAACCATATCTTGGAAAATATTCAATTTCAAGGAGTGATTTAGCCATAACAGTTGCTTAAAGGTCTGATGCAATTTATCAGAGCACTAGTATCTTGAAAGATGATGAACATTCTGATAGGCCATGGGTGAAATACACTTTTGTGAGGAGGGAAAACAGGGCACTATAGCTGGGCAGAGATGTGCTGTGGGGACAGGGATGAATTAGGCATTACCTTCATTTCCGTTTCATTTCTTTTTCTGCTTATTTGTATGGGTAGTTACATGAGGTCAGCAGGTTGTTAGAATATGCTAAGTCACCTTAGGGGAGGGAATACGAATATAAATACCAAAGAGAGGAGAAGGGGACAGCGGGGGAAAAACAGAATACTGTTGGAGGCACCAGGGTATCGAAAGCTTGGATATCTGAATACAATCCCGATCAATTTTCTCTCCTCATTATTGTTCATTATTTCATTGCTGGGAAATTCTTCCTGAAATTTCTAGTTGCAGAATTTCCGAACATATTCCAGTTCAAACATTAAATGTTCTATGACCTCCATCAAACTGTAGGAAAAAAAGAAAAGAAAGGACAATCTGGAACTGGAAAACTTCACAATTCAGATGATGCATACATACCTGGAGCCAATCATCAGGTAGTCTCCGCTTTTAAGTGGATGGAGCCTTGCGATGCTTACAATCGGCAATGGTCACAGTTATAATCTCATTTTTCAGCCACAACTCAATATTATTTCTCTAGTCAATTTACTAGCTCCCTGTACATCCCCTGTTGCACAGAGTGACGCCACTCTTGAGTAAAATGCATTGAAGCTGCTTTGGTGACAACCATATCTTAAATCACAACAATTGTCCTCGCCCTCCTCCACTTTTTCTGAATCCTGTGAATCCAACTGGTGCACAAAGGAGAGAGGTTTAGAAGAAGCACGTGCCATGTCATCCTCAAGAGATGGGAATTGCCTCAGTTCACTTGAAGCACGTTCCCTTTTATATGGGAAAAACATAGATGCAATTTCATTTAGAATCACGAGAGCATCCTGGATGCTCCCTCGCTCACACAACTGGACAAGAAAACTCTCTACTGAATCAGTCTCAATTTGAACATCCACTTTGTTGATCATCTCCACAGAAGACCGGCTTTGAAGCATTTCTCTTAGAATATTCCTGGCCTCTTCCATCCTCCCTTTTGCACACAAACCTCTTACAAGATATACAAAACCCAAGAAATCAGGTACTATGCCCTCCGTTTTGACATTTACAAAAAAATGAAGTGCACCTTCCAAGTCACCCATTCGACAAAATCCATCAATGAGAGAACTAATAGTGAACTCATCTGGCTTTAGAGATCTCATTCCCAATTCATCAAATAGGTTTAGTGCTTCCTCCAGATTATTAAACTGACAGCAGCCAGAGATCAAGGAGTTGTAGATATGAGTGTTAGGCTCCATCCCCTTGACAATCATTCTCTCAAACAATTGTCTAGCATCTAACAAAAAGCCTTCTCTAACTAAAGCATCAATCAGAGTCCCATATGTAAAGTCAGATGGAACTACCTCATTCCTCTCCATTGAATCAAAAAGCCTAAAAGCTTCAATAAGACACCTCTGGCGGCACAACCCATGTAATACTGCATTATAAATTACCACATTAAGTTCAACTCCTTTCTTTCTAGCAAGTTCAGATAAAATTAGAGCCCTGTCAATATAACCTTCCTTGCAGAGACCATCAATCACAATGGAGTAATCAACCACATCCAAAACGTGCAGATTGTCTTGAGCACCCAACACAAGGTCATAAGCATCCAAAATTCTTCCTTGATTCATAAACAGCACAAGAACATCAACTGGAAACGTGACAGATAGATTGTTTTCCTTCAACTTTCGTAAAACTGAAAGGGCACCACTAACATTATTCTTCATACACAAGTAATGAACTAAAATCTTGCCCACCCGAGGTTCTGCAAACCCATGTCTTTTTATAAAAGTAGCTAAGACGGGCTTCACTTGTTCAAATTTGCAGCCTCTAATAAGTGATCGAAGGATCTTAAAGGCGGAAATGCCTTTTTTGTCACCATCTACAATATGCAACAAGATGAAATCATATTTATTAAATAATCAATTGAAAAATAAATATATCATAACCATAAGTATAATTAATTTGAATGAGCAAGTGACGGACAATTAGCAGACCTTGTTAGAAATTTTACCAGATAAATATTGTAGCTGTAATTTATGTAAAAATGATTTCTTTACTGTCAGCAAATAAGACAACGTACGCTTCAATTCTTCAGTTGATGCAGGCATTGCTTACATAATAATTCTACAAATCCTAACATGAACTGTAATCAATCACCGACCGAAATAGAATACAAATTCAAAAAGTCTGAAACCCCTAAAAATATCCTCAGCAAATTTCAGATGAAGCGTAAGATTTAAACAAATGAATCAGAAAACGGTGGAGAGTAGATCGATTAACCTGTTGACGAATAAGTATTCAGTGAGAAACTGATGCTTTGAATTGGGAAAACAAGAGGACCGGAAGCCGAAAATTGATGATCTTTCCTTGTAGATGACGCCTCGGCGGTGAGGCTTCACGTGAGATCTTTATTCCTCGTGCCGGCGCCCGATATGTATGGCAATCGGTCCACACCAGACATACATCCAACGAATGGATCAGATCCGAAACCTTATCTACTAAAATAAATTTGGGTCTAGATTGCTACTCAGTTCAAGTTTTCATTTGATTATACGTTTACTAGTGAAGTAATACTACTAGCTTTGAGGTCATGATTTTAATATCTACAGTAAAGCAATAATTTTCATTTAATTATGAATCTATGATACGTTACTACACGTTGATAATAATCACCTAAATTGCTCTTCATAGGTTACTATTTTAACGCTAAACTAGAAAGATAAGTAGACTTTTGGACTTCGTTTTAATGTCAATAATAATATCCTAGACTGCTGACTATCATTTAAGTATGATACGTTTTTTATTTTAATACCAGCAGAGTGCTAGTTTTTGCTCCAAATTTCAGAGAATCGTTGGTACGTTTAATTTGAAAAAATAATTTCCTATTTTTGACCTTTATTTTTTATTTAAAAAATCATAGAAAATGAGAAAAATACATATAGTTATCCATATTATAAAACTATCTTTTATTTTAAAACTTTCAAAACATGTTTATATTCTTCTAAATTGGATGACGAGGACAACTATAATGATTATTATTATTATTAGTAGTAGTAGTAGTAATATTACTAATTTCAATAATAATAGTATTTTTACTATTAACATTAACAACAACAACAACAATTATTATGATAAAAATTAAAATTCATAATAATAATAATATCATTATTATCACCACTAATAATGATAGTAGTAATACTATGTTATTATTGAGAATAAATATCACAATAATAAGATTAATTAAAATAAGTATGATAATATCAATTATCAATTATAATAATAATTACATTAATTTTCTTATTAATATTAATTATTATTGTTAAAAAAATAATTGTTTAATATTATTGTTATATATAATAGTAATAACATTGTTATTAATGTAAGTAATAATAATAATAATAACATTATTATTATTATTACTATTCTTGTTACTAATATAAATAAAAATATTATTAGAAATGTTAATGAATATAAATATTAACATTAATAATACATTTATTATTAAAATTAATTAAATTAATAATATTAATAATAATCATATCATTATTATTACTACTAATAATATTAATATTCATGATGATAATATTATTAACTTTATTAGTATTATTATTAAAGTTAATAATAATAATATTAAGAATATGAATGTTAATCATAATAATATAAAAAATATTAGTAATTATGTTAACAATAATAAGAATATTATTATTATTAGTAGTATTATTTTATGAATATTAGTATTGAGAAATATTGATAAAATTAATGAAAGATTATTATTATTAAAAATAATAAACATATTATTATTATTAATGATAAAAATATTAATAATATTATTAACACGAATAATAATAATTTTTTTAATTAGAAAATATGTAGAAAACAAGGGCACACATTTTTTTTTAAAAAAAAATTAGAAAACATAGAATAGTTGTTTTCCGATTTTCTTCACAAAGTTGAAAACTCTTTTTTTTTTCAGTTTTCTAATTAGAAAAATAAAAAACGGAAGTTATGAACTTATTTTCTAAATTTTTACGAAGGTTATTAACAAAGATTTATACAAGACTTTTCCAAGATTGATACTAAATTTGATGTGGAAGATCATAAATGAATAATATTCTACAGAGCATGACCTTTATTTGGGAATCATAAGTTCCAAAAAGTTTTCGCAAAACAATTGTATTTTTTGACTTGTATATGTGTTGAACTTGATAGCTTGATAAGGTGGTATTGATTTAATCCAAGATCATGTCCTTTCAATAGAAAAATATCTTATTTCTATAGACAATAATCTACAACTCTTTAAGAAACTCACACTTGAAGAAGAAGAAGAAGAAAAGAAGAAGAGGCTTGAAGATGCTCTCTCTTTATAGATTTTAATTTTTCATTCTTATTATTCATATGTTCCCTCAATGCACGCCCACGCACGCACGCACACACATGTAGGCCTTAGCTTATCTTTCATTAATTGAGCCCATATAACTAGCCTAATTAATAAAGGCTAACCACATGCACAATTATATTATATATATAGTAATTACAATGAAAAATTAGGCTACACAAAACTCTAAATATGTAATACATTGAATTAACACATGTAATCAAGCTTTGTGTCTTCTAACCTTATCTTTCATGCAACTTTGTAATCCTTGTAATACCTTTGTCTTGTACATCAAATATCTTTAATGGTTTGATCTTCTTGCAAACATATATAATACCTACAAGAGTTACTTAACAAAGCTTTATAAGTATTAGGATTGAAATACCCAAAAATCCTAATTTAGAAAATTATGTTTAAATAGATATTTATTAGAAAAATTAATTAAACAAAATATTTTATTAGAATAAGGGGGAATACTCAAGGCAAAATCAAGAGGAAAAATGATAAATAACTTAATTAGAGAAAATTAGGATATTTTGCTAATTTTATTATTTTAAAATATTTAAAAATACCAAAATATTCTAAATACCCCAACCAACTCATTTTTTCTTTTCTTTTCTCCTCCTTCCTCTTTTCCTTTCCTTCCCAGTTTGGGTTGGCGCCCCACAGCCCAATTCCTTCTCCCCTCTTCTTTCCCCGTGCGGCCCAGCCCGTATTCCTTCTTTTTTTCTCCTCCGCCCAACTGCCCGGTCTCCCCCCTCCCCATTTCTTTCTTTCTTCCTCCCCTAGACCGACCGACCGGCCCGTCGTCTTCTTCCTCCTTTCTCCCCCTCCCCTAGTTGCAGGTCGGTTTGCAACTACCACCATCCTTCCTTCTACCGGCATGCACCTTTCTCCCCATCCTTTTCCTTTCCCTTTCTAGCTCTGACCTACCTACACCTACCCCCTCGTGTGCCCTCTTCCCTTTCCTTTTTTCTCCCCCGACCAACCTGCACCTACAAATTTCAAGCTTGTACCAGCCTTCCACCGTCGGTTGGCAAGCCCTACCATACCTGCCCCCTTGTCCTCTTCCCCCTTTGTCTTGTCCTCCCTCTAATGGCCTATAAATACCTCAATCGACCCCCAATCGGCCCTCTTTTTCCCTGCCCATAAAATTGACCCTCCTTGCGCCACTGTCGCTTCTAACATTGTCCCTATCGCTGTTGCACAGTACTGCTGCCCGAAACCTTTGCCAAACTCTTCCCTACATCACCCTCCACCGAACCACACCACTCATTACCTCTAATTCCATTTACGCAAGCCAACACAACTGTGCAAAGTAGGTTATCCAATCTGCCAATCCTCCTCCATCGTCGCCCCTTTCGTCGCCGTGAGCCACCATCTCTGTCGCAACCACCACCTCTCCTGCCACCCAAAACACTCAACAAAGTCTCCCCTACCTCTCCTACCTTCCTTTCTCCCTTCATCCCTCTCCTTCACCCTTCCTCCTCCTCCTCCACCACCTTCAGCCACCACAACAACCACCACCTACGCTGCCACTTTTGCCGTGCCACCACCACCATTCCAACCCTCTCAACCCAGAGGATCCGCCACCACCACAACTACCATCTCACTCTCCCTATTCTAGCCTAGAAAACCACCTCTCCAACCCCATTTCCTTCTCCATCGCCGTCGCCTAGCCGCCACCACCACTAGGTTGTGCTCTAACCTCCCTAACCTTTAAATATAATCAATATAATTGCTATTTATTTTATTAGTGTTAATATCATTATCATTATTATCATTATCATTACTATTACTATTACTATTATTATTATTAACTTCGGCACTATTATTATTAATGTTATTATTATTATGATTATTCAAACTCTCATTATTATTATTAAGATTCGAGTTATTATTATTATTATTAGTATCATCATCATCATCATCATCATTATTATTATTATTACCTTTATCACTATTATTACTATTACTACAATCATTATTATCATCATCATCTTTGGTGTTGTTAATATTGTTAATAATACCTTAACATGGACCAATATGACTACCTAACCTTATTTTGACTAATAATGACATGATTAACCATTTTAAGAATAATACCCTTATTTTTACTTATAAAGCTACTATTAATATTATTAACCCTAACACTAGGTTATGATAAAGGTAAATAATGATAATGTTGGTAAGAGGAAAGTTAACCTTAGTATTTCCCTCTTATAGGTGAACCAAGTCAATACTCTAAGGAGGCGTATGAGCGTACTTCAAACCCAGTGTTGTATTAAGTAAGGATGTAGTTAATGCCTATTATGTGTGTTATGTACCTTTTATGCCATGTGTTATGTTATGTTGTGTACCATATGTGATTATGACCACTTATTTGTAACACAGCGCAGAGTTAATGTACATTCATGTGTTCTCCCTATGGCATATGTAAAATGATATATATGCTGTGCTTGAGGTGTTACGTGATGTGACTCTCTAGGATATGTATGTTAGGATGCTTCAATAATATGGTATGGGGTGAAAGGATGAGAAGGGGTGAAAGGGAGATGAGTTGACTAAAGGGAAGTGAGAATAACCTAATTATCTCATAACCTATGAGGGAACAAATAAAAGAAAAATATGGACAAAATAAGATAGTGGCGGGAATCTTGCATGCGGAGTCTAGGGTTTGTATGGGATGGATGGTGTTTGCATGGGGGTGATCCTTACGTGAAAAAAGTTGACTTGGGGTGTAAGAAAGATAAGGGAAGCGTTGTTGGGGTGATTAGAGTCCTTAGGTGAAAAATGGTATGTAAGTTAGCATAAGGCTGTATAGGGAACTTAGCCAGGGTTTGGGAGGAAAACCCTAAATGAAGGTGATTGTGGAAGGGATAGATAACGGGTAGGATTGAAGTATGGAATGAGAAGGGAAGAATGTCACTTAGAGGGGGTGTGTGTGTCATGTGGAAAAGAATATGGTAAGTGAGAGTGATGGGGAATAAAATATGAGAAAAGAGAGGTGCTAGGGTTTGGGAGTGATCGACAAGGGTTTCGTGGTCACATGTGCAAAACGGAAAATAAAGTGGGATGCTTGGGATAGAATCTAAGTGAAGTGATGAGTTGGGGGCAAAGGAGTATGAGTTGTATGGGATGGAGGAAGGTTGGGCTATATAGGCCAAATTAGGGTTTTTGGGGAAAAACCTTAGAGGGCGATAATGAGCTGACTTGGAGGTACGGGGAAGTGGGCCTTGATCCACACACTTAGGAGTTGGGTATTCGTGGTAAGTGAGGAGAAGAGGGAAATGATGTCCGAATATATTAAGAGGCGCAAAAGTCCCAAGATATGGGACGGGCCCTTTCAGGAGAATAGGAGTAGACGGATTGCGTGACTAGATAGTCCAAAGGACATGCATGTCAAGGGTGAAAATATTTATTGAATAAGACACAAATAAGATAATAACCATTTAAAGAGAAAGATTGTTAAGCCGCACCTAGATTGGTCTACCGACGAATAATAATAGCCATGAGCGTTCTGCCCCGCATGTTTCCGATCCACCGGCTATAATAGTGGAGAATCTTGTACTCAACCAACCAACCCTAATAATGTTAAACCATGGGAAGATATTACCTACTTATAGTGAAATACCATGAGAGTCGGGGCCAAACCAATCCACCGGCGAATAATAGTGGCCAGGTGCCTTGTGTCCTAGAGACCGTTCTACCGGCAAACAATAGTGGCCAGGTGCGTTCTGCCCTGGGTGTTTTTCTGGTCCATCGGTTATAATAGTGGGGTTCCTGTTGGTAATGCCTAATTTGGCTCTGTTATATTTCTCAAAACTCACCGCTTTATTATTCTCAAAACTCACCATTTCACTCATTCCCTCTATTTCCTTTTATCCTTATCTCTAAAAAACTGCTTCCTATTTCTTCTCAAACAGAGTCGATTTTCTGCAGAATATTGGGTGAGTTTTTTTCTCCGATTCTTTGGCCTTCTTCCTTGATTCTCTGTACCAGAAAAATCATGGAGATTGTGGGGGTTTTGTTGCCTATAAATGGGAGAAGCAGAATAGTCGAAGAAGAGAGATATATCAGAATTCATTCTTCCTTCTTTCCTTCTTCTTATTCTGAAATTTCCTGGATTCAAAGTTTGTTTCAAATCCCCTTCAAGAGTGCACTTGAAAGGGGACACACTGTGGAAACCTTGGAAGCCAATCGCAAGAATCAATTTGCACCTGAGATTGAGCGAATTTGGCTTTTAGGTCAGTGGCAAATTGCTCACGACACAGCTTTTTTTTCTTCCTTTTCCTAACAATCTAAAAGCCAAAACTCCAGTTTCTTTAACCCATCTCCACCATGTCCTCTCAACCTCCCAAACCCAAGCTGCCTGACCTCTCAAAGCTTGAACCTTTGAATGGTGAAAACTACAAGCGGTGGTCGCAACAGTTGCTGATATTCTTCGAACAACTTGAAGTAGACTATGTGCTGCAAATGGACCTCACCGATGAACAAGTGGATGCTGCGTCTGGATTGATCACCGTGGCTGAGAAGGGAATTCAAGCTAATGATGGAAAAGCGTCAACCCAAGGGAAGAAGAGCGAGAAGGATGCTGAGACCAAGCTGATCAGAGACAACAAGCTGGTAAGAGGGCATCTTTTAAATCATATGACTGATCCCTTGTTTGATATTTTTGTAAATCAGAAGAGTGCCAAGAGTATCTGGGATGCGTTGCAAGAAAAATATGGGGGAGACGATCCTGGGAAGAAGAAGTACGTGGTGGGCAAGTGGGCACAATTGCAAATGGATGATGAAAAGCCCATAATGGAGCAGGTTCATGAATACGAGAATCTTGTAGCCAATGTGCTGAGCGAGGGAATGCAAATGTGTCCAGTTCTGCAAGCCAACATGCTCCTTGAGAAATTCCCACCGTCATGGAGTGATTATCGGAACCGCATCAAACACAAGAAGCGAGACATGACTTTGAGAGAGTTGATCTCACACATGAGAACTGAAGATGCAAACCGCTAGAAAGATAAGTCCCTTTCACTGTCTTCTCTTTCTATTAAGTCTAATCTTGTTGAGACTCCATCTTCATCAAGAGATAGGTTTAAAAACAAAGGGAAGAAGCTGCAAAGTCCTTAGAAAAAATCCAGCCCATTCAAGCCTAAAGGAGACAAGACACAGAAGGGAAAATTCACTTGCTTTTACTGCAGCAAAGTGGGACACAAGGCTGTGAACTGCTTCCAGAGGAAAGATACAAAGACTGGAACCAAACCTGATGCTCAAGCCAATGTTGCTGAGACAGAAGAAGTAATAGCTGCTGTGGTGGTTCAAGTAATGCTGGTCGAAAACAAGAAGGACTGGATCGTGGACACTAGAGCCACAAAGCACTTCTGTTCGGATAGGAGTCTTTTCTCTGAGTTTCAAGAGGCTGCTGAAGGCGAGCACGTCTTTATGGGTAATTCTGCCACTGCAGGTGTTATGGGTAAAGGAAAGGTCACTCTTAATCTCACCTTTGGAAAGAAATTGGAACTTAATGATGTTCTGTTTGTACCTTCTATGCGTAGAAATCTTCTCTCAGCTGGTTTGCTTAACAAAGTAGGATTGAAGCTTGTTTTTGAAGGTGATAAGGTAGTAATTACTAAGAATGGGACTTTTGTGGGAAAAGGGTACTTAGTTGATGGCCTCTTTGTTCTTTCTGTACTTGTTGGAAATAATGAAAATGCTTCAAGTTCTGCTTATACTGTGGAGACAATTAATGTGTGGCATGAAAGGTTAGGTCATGTTAATTATGAATATGTCAAGAGACTAAGAAATTTAAAATTAATTAACACTGCCAGCAGTAATGAACACACAAAATTTGAAGTTTGTGTAGAGGCTAAGTTTGCTAGAAAGCCTTTTAAAGGTGTGACACATAGGTCCACTGATTTATTAGAGCTTATTCATTCTGATTTAGCTGAATTCAGATCATGTATGAGCAAAGGTGGAAAGTTCTACTATGTATCTTTTGTGGATGATTATTCTAGATACACCAAGATTTACTTGCTAAGATCTAAAGATGAAACAACCAACATGTTCATCAAATATAAAGCTGAAGTAGAAAACCAGCTAGACAGAAAGCTAAAAAGATTAAGGTCTGATAAGGGAGGAGAATATGGAGTAAACTTGCTTAAATGTACTTGTGAGGAATTAGGCATTATCCATGAATGTAGTGCTCCATATGCTCCACCTCAGAATGGTGTAGCTGAAAGAAAGAATAGAACACTTAAAGAAATGATGAATGCAATGTTAATTAGTTCTGGGCTACCTAATAATATGTGGGGGGAAGCTGTGTTGTCAGCCTGTTATATACTTAATCGAGTTCCTCATAAGAAGCTAGATAAGACCCCCTATGAACTTTGGAAAGGATTTGAGCCTAATTTGAATTTTCTTAGAGTTTGGGGATGCTTAGCTAAGGTTGCTTATCCTAGTTTCAAGAAACCTAGCATAGGTTCTAAAACATTTGACTGTGTATTTATTGGTTATGCATCTAATAGCTCTGCATATAGATTCATGAATATAGAAGATAAATCCATATGTGAATCTAGGGATGCTGAGTTTTTTGAGCATGTATTTCCTTTGTACAAGAAAATTATCTCCAATGATATTTCTACTAATGTCTCGGCTGCATCTTGTTCTCTTCCTTCTACTTCAACTAATGATGCATCTATTAATGATTTAAGAAGAAGTAAAAGGAAAAGGAATGCACTTAGTTATGGCCCGCATTATGTATGTTCATATGTAGATGAAAATTGTGATGATTATTTTGATTATGCTTATTTGATTGATGATGAACCTAAAAATTATAAGGAAGCTGTGGCTTCACTAGATTCATCCTTTTGGAAAGATGCTATAAAGAGTGAAATAGACTCTATACTTATGAATCAAACTTGGGAACTTGTAGACTTGCCAAAGGGATGTAAACCCATTAAAAATAAATGGATTTTTAAGAAAAAAATTGAAACCTGATGATAGTATTGATAAGTTTAAGGCTATATTAGTTGTAGTGGAATATTCTCAAAAGAAGGATGTTGATTATTTTGACACATACTCTCCTATGACTAAAATAGCTACTATAAGGTGTTTGATTGCAGTTTCAGCTATCAAAGGGTTGATAATTCATCAAATGGATGTGAAAACGGCCTTCCTAAATGGAGATTTAGAAGAAGAAATTTATATGGTGCAGCTTGAAGGTTGTATAGTCCTTAGACAAGAGCACAAGGTATGCAGGCTCAAGAAATCATTATATGGCCTTAAGCAGGCACCTAAACAATGGTATGACAAATTTAACTCTGTTTTGCTTATGGATGGTTATAAGGTAAATGTTGCAGACACATGTGTTTATTCTAGATGGTATGATTCTGATTTTGTAATAATCTGTTTGTATGTAGATGATATGTTAATTTTTGGTACAAACTTAAATGTGATAAATAAAACCAAGAATTATTTGTCATCTAATTTTGACGTAAAAGACTTAGGAGAGGCTGATGTTATATTGGGCATAAAACTTAGAAAAACTGAGAATGGATTCTCTTTAAGTCAGTCTCACTATGTTGAAAAATTATTAAAGAAATTTGATAGCTTTGAAGTTTCTGCTGCTAGAACACCTTATGATCCTTCCATGAATCTTTAAAGAAATTTAGGTGAAAGTATATCACAAGTTGAGTATACCAGAATTATTGGAAGTTTAATGTTCTTAATGAACAGTACCAGACCTGACTTAGCTTATGCAGTGAGTAGATTGAGTAGATATACTCACAATCCTGGTAAGGAACATTGGGATGCTTTGCATATATTACTTAGGTACCTTAAAGGTACTATGAGTGTCTGTTTGTGTTTTAATGCATTTCCTGCAGTGTTGGAAGGATTTTGTGATGCCAATTGGGTCTCAGATAATGATGGGGTAAGCTCTACTAGCGGATTTGTGTACACACTTGGAGGTGGAGCTGTAGCATGGAAATCAGCGAAACAGTCATGCATAGCAAGGTCAACTATGGAATCAGAATTCATAGCCTTGGAGCTGGCATCTCAAGAAGCAGAATGGTTAAGAAATTTGCTGCATGATATTCCATTGTGGGGGTCGAATGCTCCGGTGTCCATTCACTGTGATTCTCAAGCCGCAATAGCAGTGGCCAAGAATGATGTGTACAATGGCAAGAGAAGACACATTAGGATAAGACATGGAGTTGTGAAACACTTATTGAAGACTGGTGTTATATCCCTGGACTTTGTAAGGTCAAACAAAAATATAGCCGATCCGTTGACAAAGGGTCTGACCAGGAAAGTTATCCAAGAAAGCTCAAGAGAGATGGGACTCAAGTATTTACCCTGAGAAAGATTGGTAAGAAACTTGAGACATCTAAATTCTTTTAGTTACAATGAAGTTTGAGCGTTGTTTTGAATTGTTATTCAATATGCTGAGTTTATATTGGAAAATTTGAATTTTTGTTAGAACTTCATAGCTCAATTTTGAGTGGTCTGGTGCTTGTTAGCATAGACTTGATGAAGGTTCTGGTTCATTAGAATTATGAACTTGTTGTTTGAATCTTCATAGCTCTAATGATGAGTGGTCCATTGGACTTGATGAAGAATGTATATACATGAAAAGGCTTTGTAAGCTTGAACTATTGTATAAACTGTCATGTTCACAGCTTTGATAGAATGAAATTATTGAGTTTGATTTGCTTCATAGCTCAGAAATTGAGTGGTCTTTATAGACTTGATGAATGCATGTTTGAATGGTAGGTGGGCTGCCTGTCCATTATTGAGTAATACTCAAAGAAATCAAGGTATAGATGCACAGGGCCATTAAACAGTGCATAAGTTTATATCGAGAAACAAACTTGCTAAGATTAATGTGCAGTGTGAGGGTCTCATGATATACTTGGATAGTTCAAGAACTCATTTCACTCTCTATAGTTGTCATGTTGCCTTACATTGCTATATATCAATTCAACTCGAAAGAGATTGATATTTAAGCATAAATGATCTTAGTTTCCAGGAAATACAATTAGGCATTAGTGGGGGATTGTTGGTAATGCCTAATTTGGCTCTGTTATATTTCTCAAAACTCACCGTTTTATTATTCTCAAAACTCACCATTTCACTCATTCCCTCTATTTCCTTTTATCCTTATCTCTAAAAAACTGCTTCCTATTTCTTCTCAAACAGAGTTGATTTTCTGCAGAATATTGGGTGAGTTTTTTGCTCCGATTCTTTGGCCTTCTTCCTTGATTCTCTGTACCAGAAAAATCATGGAGATTGTGGGGGTTTTGTTGCCTATAAATGGGAGAAGCAGAATAGCCGAAGAAGAGAGATATATCAGAATTCATTCTTCCTTCTTTCCTTCTTCTTATTCTGAAATTTCCTGGATTCAAAGTTTGTTTCGAATCCCCTTCAAGAGTGCACTTGAAAGGGGACACACTGTGGAAACCTTGGAAGCCAATTGCAAGAATCAATTTGCACCTGAGATTGAGCGAATTTGGCTTTTAGGTCAGTGGCAAATTGCTCACGGCACAGTTTTTTTTTCTTCCTTTTCCTAACACGTACTCGCATGGATTGATGATAAGAATGGTGTGAAATGAGAATATTGACCAAAGATCTAATGATTATGTTTAACCGAACTATATCATGGCCTTTGCTATCTGCATTGCTTGTATGATTTATCAATATGATCCTGCTTGTATTATATGCTTTTTGTGTATGGCCTTAGCTGCATGATTACTTTACTCAGTACGTAGTGTACTGACCACCCGTTTCATGGGTATTGTTCATTCCCACGAGTAGAGGGCCCTGTTGAGTTTGGGTAGGTAGGAGATGCCATCTTTGATGCCTATGATACTTATGAGGCGTCGGGTAGGGCTGAGAGTTAACTGTTGGACTTAGCATGGGGGCTCTAGAGCGATGTTGACCAGACTCCCTTCTATCCCTATTTATTCATGTTTCCGTTGTATTTTGGTTTAGTTTTATTATGTTGTACCTTATATCCCATTTGGGAACTTTTACTATGTACCCTATTTGGGTTGTAACAAATTTTATTGTGCACTCTGATTTTTGTGTTATGAACATTTTGATTTCTATGAATCATTGTTTTAAGTTTGTCTAATGTCTTATGAAAACTTTTCTTTAGTCTTGTGGTTAGTACGATACTGGCCAAGGGCCGGACTTTTACTGATCACGACGGTAGCATTCCTCCGTACTTGTATTTGTTTGTTTAAACAAAACTTTTCAACTGTGATTTTGGGAGTGTTACAAGGATATTCAAGAACAATTGGTTCTATCTCTAAGTATATTAATTTTTGTTCTTCATCTTTAGAAGAGTAATATTGAGATTGAGATGCTCCTACATCAGGTTCGGAGTTTCCTAGAATTGGCTAGTTATTATCGAAGATTTGTACAAGACCTTCCAAGATAGCTAGACCACTAACACAGTTGTTGAGGAAGACCACACTGTTTCAGTGGGACGACTAGTGTGAGATAGTTTTTCAAGAGTTAAAGAAGAGGTTGACCACTACTCTAGCTTTGACACTTCCTTCGGGAATTTAAGGATTTGAGGTGTATAATGATGCTTCTAAGAAGACTTAGATGTGTGTTAATGCAAAATGGGAAGGTGGTAACTTATGCTTTACAACAACTAAAGCTATATGAAGAAAACTATCCTATTCATGACTTGGAGTCCACCGTGGTTGTTTTATTTATCCCATTTGGTTTTTTAATATGATTCAATGTACATATATACACGTCTATATTATATTTTATTGTACTAATGTGTTATTTATTTTCTTAGCTAACTTGTTACATATTTTAAAAAGGATTATAATGATCCATGATATACATGGTGAAAAGATTACTCAGTGCAGAATGAGGATAAACCTATTTAAAATATTGATGATATGCATAGTTAAAAAAAGCGAGAGTAATTACCATTTTTAAGAATTTGCTTGTCATCATTTATTTCAATAACTATTTTATTACTGTTTGGTTATAATTGATATTTTCATTTTACCTTTTTATTTAATTTTATTTTTATTGAATTTACTAGAAATTTATATTTTATATTATCTTGAGTTAAAAATAAAGCTTTATGTATTTTTTTTATTATAATTAACATTACCAGCTAGTGTGAAGAGAACATTGGCGTCTATTTGAGAACATCGGTGTTTATTTATATTAGTTGTAGCAATATTATTCTTACTGTACGTAGCTTCCGCATTTATTTATTTATTTATTTTTCTAATTAGTTAATTTTAAAAAATAGGGCGTTACGTGTAACCCCAAAGCACATCTCAGTAGTCGGCAACGAGGGGGATGTGGCAGTTGTGATTGGTGGTGGAGAGACTACTAGTAGCATGAGGAAGACGAATCGATGGAAAATCACCTCACGCTGCTAGTAAAAAGACAGACATTTTGTTAAATTCACTTTAGTGACCAGATATGGTGCTCCGTGCTACCGATTGGGCACTAAATGGTCATCTGTTCAATTAAGAGCAGCTGAAGACCGGGACTATTGATCTTTTGTTGAGAAAATATTTCGAATGTTTCTTTAATTGGATTAATTAAATACTTATGAGTCAACATTGTAATCAACTCAAATGAAGTGACTTCTGTTTTCCGACAAGAAGGAAGATGCTGTTCGGACGGACAACTAAGTTGTAGCATTATTACTATTATTATCATTATTATTATTATTATTATTATAGATAATGAATAGAATTTTAACAACAAAATTTCAAATGACATACCTAGCATTTCTACAAAGTACCGCATCGGTGACCATAATTACTATAAATAAAAATACTGTAATAACGAGAAAATGAAAGAGATTTAAATCTAAATTCATGTATTAAGCTAAACTTCACCGATGATCTCAAATGTTATCTAAAATTCTCTCATCTTTTGACTTTGTTTTAAAAATATTAAGAGATGAATATTTTAGAATTAGAACATTTCCATATCTAATATATTTAATTGCAAACAGGGACTCTTGCCATTTGATCAAACATCAATCAATTGATCCTCAACAACACTCACTGGAACTAACAGCAATAAGTAGACGGTAGAAAGGAGAGATTGCATTCTTGTTTCCTGGGAGTAAGAACAAATATAGCTGGAACCGAGGAACGTAAGGAGGAAAAAGTTACAAAATGAATGAAATCATAATCCAACAGCAATCGATCATAAATAACAACTAACCAAACAACTAGTAGGAGGACGACGAAAACGAAGCCGACGCCGTATCTTTCAACGGCATCCTTTCACCCTTTTTCCCACCACCACCACCGCTAACCAACCGCGACCTCCGAACTTGCTCATCAGTCTCCTCTCCGCCCCCACCAACACTCAAATCCTCCGTATCCCTAACCACCGCATGTGCAACAACAAACACAAAACCAATCGCAATCGCCACCACAATATTAGCCGTAACATCCGTCATAAACAAAAAAACAAGCGTAACAATCGCCAGAACAAACAAAACAATCCGATCATCAATTATGGTACCAGCCACAACTAACGGTGAATCTTCATCCCTTAAAAAGTATAGGAAAAGCCAAGCGGCCATCATGATTATGAATACTATGAGTGAGATCGGGTGCCAGAGGAGAGAGAGGAAAAGGATTATGAGCAGTATGATTGTGTAGTTTGTTCGAAAGTAAGAGATGTTTGTTGTGAGTTTCGAAATTGCATGATTGAAGGATGACGGGAATGAAAAAGAGTGAATTGAAAAGAGTTCGTTCCAGGGTCTTCGTTTCTGGAGTCCCGATTTGATTTGAGAGACAAATTCGTGGCTGTTTGTTGTCGTCGATGGATTTGAGGAGGTCGGAATTGTTCCGTACGTAGTCATTTTTTTTGCTTATCTGTGCGGGGAAGGAGACATTTTAGGTTTGAATCTTAGTGTGTTGGAGTCGGGAATCAGGAAAGTTCTGCGAGTTTGTTATAATGGAGGCGGATGGAGATTGTCTGATGGGTTGGCGGAGAGAGAAAGAAGCAAAGCAAGTGTGGCGCGTTGTAAGCGAGTGAATGAGTGACCAACGATCTCCACCCTTTTCACCTTTTCTTTCTTAATGATGGGGACATGAGGGAGCTGTTAAAAGTCTGACCGATCCATTTGGGAGGAATCGAGAGCCAAAACTAAATCGGAAGATAATAATTTTTAAATTATAAAATTTATTTGTGTACCTTTAGAAAAAAGAAACGTAAAAACAGAAATAAAAAAATATTCTTGAAATGATAACGATAAATGAAAGGAAGCTTTTGTATTTCTGTAAATTTTTCCCTCTATTTCGTATTTTCCGCTTCTACTTTCTTCTCTCCTTTCCTCTCTTTATTTCTGGAAGATATATATTCCCTTTGGAATTTCAAATTTTAAAAACTTGATCAACATACTCACCTTCATATCAACATTAATTTGGAACTTGTGAGAACTCACCACGCATTACCATCAGACAGATTCCATAGACCATAGGTAACAATAAAAATATCGAACAAAAATATGAAGAGATTCCAGTGATAAATGAATCTTTGCTAGTTATTTTCTTATGATGGGCAATGGCCAATTAACCCAAAAATATAATTAATATATATATATATATATATATAGAGAGAGAGAGAGAGAGAGAGAGAGAGAGATCAGTACCACACACATACCAAAGGCTAATTATGTTGGTATGAAACAAATTTCTAAACATACACACTGTTACTGATGAATATAGACGTGGAATGCCATCAAGAACGTTGATTTATTCTTACTTGGCTCATTGCTGGTACAGCTTGAAGCTCTGGATTAGAATATAGAATACAATACTGGTGCTGTTGGAAGCTCTGGATGGAATATAGAATACGATGCTGCTGATAACATTAATTTTCTGAATTTTGAGGAGCAGGTCCGGGGACTTCACCTCTATACACCCTCCATGGACCTCCATAGAACTTCGGTTTCATTAGAGGAACCTCCTGTCCCGGGTGGTCTTCCCAGTATTTCTCCTGCAAATAAGAAAAAATAAACAGGGATGATGAGAGTCATGAGACCGATGGAAGAGTGGACACCAATGACGGAAGGATGGGGGGCACAAGCTGTTTGCTTCCGTCTTTTTCATCAACAGCGACAGTCAAGTTCTAGCTGAGCTTGACGATAGCGTCCTTGCCCGGAATAAAGCCTAATTTATTATTGTGGCAATGCGTGCATTATTATATAATAACATCTCAGCTTCTACAGAGATTCATGCTTCAAGCACGTATAAGATTTTGCTTTCACAAATAGAAAAAGAGTGAAAAGAACAAATAAAGAACAAACGACTGAAAGAGCATCAATCCATTGTGGATGTAAAGCGGCTTCCAAGAGGAGCCTGAGGAGAGAACTGAAAATAAAGAGACTGCGTTTGCTTTTTCGACATCGGACGAGACTTGGTCACTTGAGATAAAAACTACATTTCCAAAACTCTAGCCAAGAAGCTATAAGCCTATGAATATATTTGAACCTCAAAAAGCTCAGGAATTCCCGAGTCATGTATTAGCAGGTAAAGGAGGTCTGGTGTTTTCTCCTTTGCTTGTTTGCAACAAATATGGCGAATCAGCTAGGCCATGTGACAGCCTTTTGCTGGGTATCACGTTATCCATTCTCATCCATGAAGTTTGAAAAGTCGAATAGCATCTAGAAAGACCAGAAGAATGACTCAAATTGAAACTTAAGCAAACTTGTAGCACTAAGTTGGTAAGGAACCTAGCTCTCATAGAAATAAGTGCCTGGCACCATATGAGACCAACATACCAACAGCAGCCTACCAGCCAGGGCTGGCCTCTGAAATAAAGGGACCTTACGAAAAAAATACTAAACAACTTTTATAAGCCAATTCAATATTTATGGAAAAAAAAGTTAAAAATATGATAAATTTTACGTGGATATTATGATTTTGATCTAATTTTATCATATACTATGTATTTTAAATAAGAACAAAATGATACCATGATATTTTAAATTTAGTATCATTGTAATAATTTTTTAGTCTTATCTAGCTAAAATAGTAAATATTTTACCATGACATATTTTCTTGAGAAATTAATCTTTTGAGAATATCAATAGCAAGATGCTTAAAGAAGAAAATTACTAATATCATGATACCTCTGGCTCTAAGATTATCAAAATAAATGACAATATCTAAATAAACTAAAGAAAATAGCATGACACCTAAAACAACATGGACTAATCAAGTCATGGCTGCATCGGTGCGTTTTGAATGAAGACTTTTTCATAAGTGAATAGTGCAAGAAGAATTATAAGTATAATAGTGAATAATGCGTAGTAGTGCAATGATAGACTCCATGAAGAATTAGAAATATGTGAATAAAATGTAGTAGTGTAATGATGGATTGAAGAATTAAAAACGTGGACGGCGAGATTTGGAATCGCGGTAGCTGTGCATCCAGACGTGCTTCAGACACTTGCTTACTTTGCAAATGTGTCTACATATAGAGGTGGCAATCGGGTTGGGTTCGGGTCGGTCGTAGCGGGTTGGGCCGTTTCGGGTTTGGATTGTTTCGGGTCATTGCATTGTTTAGGTTAGGTCGGTTCCGAGTTGGATCGTTGCAGTTTCAAGTCATTTTGGGTTAATTTGCCAGGTTGGGTCGGGTTCAAGTCATTTCAGGTTAACTTAACTTGTACAATCAGGTTGGCTTTGGATCATTTTCTGGTTAACTTGACTGGGTGGGTTCGGGTCATTTCGTACAATTTGTCGGGTTGGGTTCAAGCAATTTCGGGTTAATTTGATGGGTCGGGTTGAGTTCTAATGGGTTGAGTCAAATTCGGATCCAGGTAATCTTAATTCATATACATAACATAATGTTAAAATTAAAGAAGATGAAAATAAGTGAAATGGGCAAAAAAAAGGATATAAATATATTCTTGAATATTTGAATTGAATATTTAAATCTAAATTTTCATAATGAGTAAGTCCAATGAAATCAATGGTGTGTTTGATATACCTATTAACAATAAAGCCCTATTTTTCTTATCTTATATCCAAATGATATTAAATTGACATCAGTTAGATGACTCAGAATTAGATCCAATAATAGACTTGTACCTATACAATTATACTAATTATAGGATTAATAATAATAACATACTGGATTTTAATTTAGATAATATCAATACTTATAAGATCATATATGATCTTGTGGGATTAGAAAATTTAGATTCTAAAACCATGGTAAAATATTACAATATTATATTAAGAAGAAAGTCATATAGAAAGGTTTAATCTCACTTGAAAATTATTGAAGAATATTGATCCTAAAATCTAAACTATCTATAACTATATTCACGAATATTAAGTATATGTATATTCATGTGTTAATAATACAACTATACATACTTATCTAAATTCTCCTAATTTACACTATTTTTACATCATTGAAGTCAGTATATTTCTTATGTGTGTGTTTGTACCTTGAAGGTCATTTTGATGTTTTTTTTTATCTATACAACTTGTAGGTTGTAACTTATAAGTTTATAACTTATGCATGAATTATGTATGTTATCAAAGAATTCCCTGGATCTTCTAATTTTGTTAAGTTGTTGCTGAGCATAGCTATTACTTGTTGGATTTTGTAGGTGATAATAAACACTACTATGTTCTTCTATTAAAAGATTCTACAAATAGGTGGATGTAATGGAAGACTTTTTGGAAATTATTTTGCAGGCTTGCAACTGGATGTTTGCATTTTTTTATCTTGGTTTTTAGTTTGTCAATAATACATCTTATTTGTTAAGAAAGAAGTTGGAAAATTTTAAAGGATATTGTCATTTTTCGGGTAAATGATTTTGTATTACATAAATTATTTTATTTTATTTTATATAAAAACATGGAATAATGATCAAAATGATTCGAATAACATATTGATACTTGTTAGTTGTTAACTTGTTATACATGTCATAGATGATGGAATTAGAGAAACAATGTTATTTTACACCATAAGTAATAACATATAATATAATAAATCAATAATGTGCTAATTTACTAGTTGAGTAATATTAATGATTATGTATATAAGTTCATTTGATATTATAAGACATATGTATGTTTACAAGTTGTGAACGTGTAAAATTAGTTCGGCAAAGAAAATAAAAAAATATTAAAAAATTATCTAATATACACCTTCACCTTCAAAATTACTCCACTCATTAACATCGTAAGTAAGTATTAAGTTTGATTTCATATAAGTATATAACTAAAAATGTGTTATTAATTGTTACTTTTTTATTAAATTATTACTATGACTTTTTAATGTTCTATTTTTGTGTGAAAAGATTCATTAGGATATCATTAATAAATAAGGATGCCTAGGGTAAAAGTATGAAAAATAAATATAATTTATAAAAAAAAACTATATTTTTAAAAGCTTTAAATGAATAATGAAATATAAGCAATTTTTTATTATTATAATAGACTTTAATGTCTGATTGGGTCAAAGCAGGGTCGAGTCGACGACGGGTCGGATCTATGTCAGGTCGGGTCTATGACGGGTTATGGGTTGGAATCGGGTCGGGTCGGGTTAATTATTATCAGGTCAGTATCGGATCGAGTTTGAGTCAGGTCAGGTTGCTAAACTTTTTAGGTTTTATCGGTTCGGGTTTTGCTCAGGTCGGGTCAACTTTTGCTAGTTCTATCTGTATATATTCTTATAGGACTACTGACGTTTTGGGGGGCCCTAATATCCTCGAGGCCTATGCAGGAGGGTTTATATATGTGTATGTAAGTGCACTTCAGGCCACAATAGTCACTGGCCTCGCATCACATTTCTAGGGTCATAGACTCATAGGTATGATTTGGGTGAGCATTTCAATTCCCAGTGGTCGCAGAATTTATTAAATTTATTTTCAAAATAAAGTGAGAACGTCAACCACAACAGCCATCAGATAACAGCTGCAGCCTTGTCAAGCCAAGCCATTCCATAATATTCTTCCTAGCCTGGGAACTCAAACTGTTCAATAAGCTAGAAGTTAGCAGTGTTTATAAGATGAGTCGGATTGGAGTTATTTTAACATGGAAAAGTTAGCAAGGGATATGAGAGAGAAGTAATGCGCAGTTCCAATTTTGCTAGGAAGAGCAGGCCATAACTACTACTCTCTAGGAAAGTGCTCCAATTCACAAGGAAGAGCAGGTCAAAACTGCTACTACCAAGGAAGGTGGTCAATTATCACGAGAGGCACATGATTTTAACAAACAAGTAGAAAGCAATAGGCTCAGAAATTAATCTGAACATGAATAACAATCGCATGATTACAACAAGTCAATCCCTGCTTTAATTGAGATGTCTGTCACAAATCTATTCCAAATGATGCTAGAATCCAATCCACTGATTTGCCATTAAGGTCAAGGAAATTAATCAGCCGCACAGAGTTTCTATCTCTTGAAAAAAAACAAAAACACACACACACACACACATAATATCAAGAGCAAAAGGCAATACTAGTTAGTAATCAAATTTTCCAAGGAACATTATTATTTATATATAATAAAGATGAATATTTATTTTCCCTTAGTAACAGGTTTTTCTGAATGAGTTGGTTTACCTTGTAGAGTTGTTCAGTGATTGCAGCACCAACAACGCCAGTATAGAAAGCAGCAATATATATTGAGACGAGAGGTGTGAATGATTTAGGTCTTCTATACGGCTCAATCATATCCCACAAGAGTGTTCTTTCCCACTTTGTATAGACATAATCTGCATACTTTCTCCACAGGTAGCTTGTCATCCTAATCCTCAGTAAGTATCACTAAGAACCCAGTTCACAGACTGCACGCTGAAACAAGAAGGGGAAAAAATCACGGGCCAGGTTTCGAAATACTACTCCATATACTATTAGTAGTAGAAATTTAACAGGTTAGAAGTCTTGAGAGAAGGGAGAATTTTCGATAGGGATGTTAAGAAGTATTTTAACGAAAATGAAATTTGGGGGAATTGTACTGGATAGGACTTTTCATCGAACATTTGGTGTGCATGATAAGAGTGATTATAATCTTAAAACTCAGCCAATGGCACCTGAGACCACGGATGAACGGAAAACGGCTGGTAAGTGCCGTTTCGGGGACGTAAACGAAGGTGGAGGAAATGCTCAAATGTGCCAGACACGTTTTGTAGCGAAAAAAGAAAAACATTATTCTATAATCAACGAATGTAGGTTAGACTGCCTTTTCCGCTATTTTCAGGGACTTCAATATCATATGAAATGATGCTCTTACCGTCTGACAAATTTTTGGCAACAGAAAAATGAAATTTGATATTAGGCGAAAAAGTCACAGGGATGGCTATCACTCGTTGTTGCTGCTACGATTTAGAACAGAAGCAATACCGTTTGTCCCCTTCGACGTTGTATCCTCAGCTTCTTCTGGTCTTCAATCGCGAGTGTTTGGCTGGTTTGTACTTGTTTCTGCAGCAAATAATCAGTGAGAAATGGAGAGAGCGGAAGAAAGTAGAGATGAATCGGAAGTTTAGAAACGAAAAGAGATATAATAAATGGGCGGGTTCGGAGTGTATCCTATATTCATATTCGAATTCTATTAAAAAATTCATATCCATATCTATAGTAATATATCCATATTTATATTTGACAGATATTTATTATCTGATAGATAATTTATTTATCAGATAAATTATAAATAATCAACAAATAATTCATTATCCAACGGATAGACTCGTTATTAGTTATCCATCACCCGTTTAAATTTATAATTATAAACTATTCTTATATAAAAAGTTAAGGATAAAATAGTAAATATATAATCAGTAAATAGATACGAATATCGATACAGATGTAGATATAGATATCTCTTATCAGTATCCGTATCCGAATCCGTCAGATATTTTTAACTCCTACCTATATCCATTTATTATTATCCATATATATTTATATATATATCAAATAAAATCTATCAAATTTTAAATATTATCCGTCTCATTTATATCCCTAAAAACTAAGGCCGGAAAATTATTACGAGGCTACGATATTACGTTTCATAAGGTATCGGGCCATCTGGCCCATCTCTATACCATATAACTTATTCAGGTTCTTTTGGGCCACAGGATGATTTAGTTCCAAGTAGTTAATATATGATTCCTGTACTCCCTTCCTCTATCTCCATTTTTCACTGATTATTTGATGGAGAAACAAGTACAAGCCACCCAAATATATATATTTTTTATTTTTACTATTTCCTAACATTCCGTTCATCTAATTTTTTTAATTTTATAATTGGCATTCTTTCATTTTTTTTCGTTCCCGCTTTTACATTCCCCTCCCCCCACAACACTACAAGCAACACCTCAATTATTCATCAAAAAAAGCAGAGTAGGCCAGGGAGGGGGTAAAGAGATTATTAGCTTATTTTGAGTTATTTATTAATTTATCTATAATAATTATTTATTTTAAAAAAATTAACCTATTTTTTTAAATAAATAATTATTATGAATAATTAATTTTGATAAGTATCTTTAAATATGGACTATATTTTTAATTAAAATTTGTAATTTGTGCAAAGATGGCGTTGAACTAGGGATGTAAACGGAGCGAATTTTACCCAAAATTCGAGGGATTTTATCCGACAGATATTTAATCGGATATGGATAAACGGATATGGATGATGGAAAAAAATACCCGTCGGATTCGAGTACGGATAGGGTATGGGATATCCATACCCGTACATATAACCATACCCGTATCCATACCCATACTTGTTTATCCGATATATAGTTACCCTTTTACCCTTAATTTTAAAATAAATATATTATAAATTAAGGTTAAAATTATCATTTGGCTTAATTCTAAATGAATTTATCCGTCGGATAATGGATTTATCCACTGGATAATATCCATTAACGGATAAACGGATAATCCGTCGGGTAATAGATATCCAACGAATATAGATATAGATGTGTTAATGGATATGGATTCGAATATGAATTTTCTAAACGGATATGAATACGAATATGAATATACCCGTCCCATTTACGTCCCTACGCTGAGCCCAGTAGTATTGGATTAGTTGACTATTGGCATTTTTATGTTCTTACAACGCTAAATTTTCATTGGCAGAAACTAACGACAAAATAAAGAGACGGAAGTTCTAAAGAGCTTATTATGGCATCTATTTCTGGCCTTGCTGATTCGGTATTTTGAGCGGGGTTCCAAGGTCAAAGCTAGTATTTTTACGAACCTGAGTTGGGTTTTTGCATTCATATACTGAAAGGCTTCGATTCACTGTACCACAATTTTATCATACCCCCTACATCTTCATAGTCAACACTATCCCAACGTATGCTCCTAACGCGCTCATTACTTTTATCCTTCTTCTCGTCACACTTCCATTGATTTAGACTTATCACCGCAATGGTGTATTGTTTGAAACTCTAGCTCTATGGACCTTGAACTTGAACGAGAACTAGTTGTATATTTTTTGGCTATGACTACTGACGAAGCCATAGTAAGGCTTTTGCTTAGAAAATCATATATCCAAAGTCTTGGTGGAATGAAGCAATGCCTAGTGACCTCTTTTTGATATGTACTCTTACCTTGTCGATCTATTTGAAAGCATGCCATATGAAACAATGAATAGACTCATTGTGAACCTTCTCACGTAAAAAAATAGGATATTAGATGCACTTTGCATATAGCTTCAGGCGTATATAACTAAGGGTTTATGATGAGCAAGAATTTCTAACAAAAAATAAGACATATTTTCTTTTCTCTCATTGCTCCTCTATCGGTCCAATAAACATATGGTGTGATCAGCAACACCATAAGCGTCATTTGGTTAGGGCAAATATACCCTACAACAAGTGATATGGTGGGCACTGTATCATCGGTTGCCACCTCAGTTTTTTTTATATATTTTTTTATATAATTTATTTATTTTTAGTTTGTTCTATCAAATAAATAAATAAAAATATAGTATAATGTTTCTAAAATTTTGCTTTATATTAATGAAATACTGACAAAAAATTTGAAAAAAATATTAATACAATAATGGTGAAAGATTATAAAAGAATTTTTTTTTATAAAACTAATCATGAGATTTTAGTAGAATAATATGTGTAGCAATAGTGAAAACCCAGCTTTAGTATAATAATACTGAAATTTCAATAAAGTAATAATAAAAAATATGTACAGAATAGTGAAGGATAAATATAAAAAAGTGAAAGATACATATAATAATGCTGAAAAATAGTAACAATAGTGGTGAAAGAAATAAACAATAGTAAAATATAACTACAACAGTAAATGATATGCACTACAATAGTAAAAAATCATGAGAATATTGTTAAAATGCAGTAGTAAATTTTAATAAAATGATGGTGAAAGATCATCTCATACAATGGTGAACAATCATCACATAAAATTCACACAACTAATGAAGGATACTCACATTGGTGAAAAATCAACATACATAGTTAGTTTAAGATATATTTAAAGTCGATAAAAGATCATCATATAAATAGTGAAAGGTCATCACACAGTTGGTGAAATAGTTAATAAATATCATCGCACATAGCGGTAAAAGATCATCATACGACATAGTGATAGATCATCAAATACAATGGAAAATGATCATCACACACAATAGTAAAAGATTATCACACAATATAGAGATAAATCATCACATAGATGACAAAATAGTTGGTGAAAGATTGGCAAAAGTTCATGACATATAAACCAAAATTAACTTTAGATTTTTTTAGTGTAATAGTAGTAAGAAAAATATGTACTATAATGGTTAAATATGTATATAAATTAATTTTTGAATAAGAATTATATCAATACATGTATCTTTTTATGATGAAAAATCTCTAAAACACTTTGGTGTAACTTTTTTAATAATCCTAATTAAATATAATGTATTTTAAAGAATCCCAAAAAGGTGTCGTGTTAGATGGCTACACGATTTGGTGGCACGGCATACATATTGGTGTTGTTGGTCACCACCTTCGTGTGTTTATGTTTATGATTTTTATGAATTAATCTATCTTTAGTTAGGGTTATTAAAAAATTAAAATTATGTTATAACATTTGTAAGGTTATTCTCTATAGATAAATTCCAAGATTGATGTATTTTTTACCTAAAAAAATTATTTTATATACCTTTTACCATTGTTATGCATATCTATCATCATTATTGTACTTAATATCTTTCACCACTTTAGTTTATGCTTTACCACATCTTTTTCTTTTTTCTTTTTTCTTTTTTTACTTTGTAGTATATACAGATCTTCCATCATTATAGTATTAATATTTCACCATTAATATATTAATATTGTTGTGCAATTTTCTTATGATTGCTTACCATCACTAATTGATATTTTACTATTGTTATATTAAACTTTTCCCACTATTTTACTAAAAATTTACCATTATATATTATATAAAATTTCATCATTGTAATTATCTCTACACCATAAATATCTAATTATATTTCAACACTCTAGTACATGCTTTTCAACATTGATGTACAACATATTTTTCACTATTGAAGTATATATATAAATTCCACCATTATTGTACTAATTTATCATTTATCATTATTGTATTAATTTTTCACCATTAGTAATGTACTAAAATTTCACCATTAATGTAATGATATTGTTGTGTAATTATCTCATGATTGTTTACCATTACTATACTAACATTTTACTATTGTTATGCTAAGCATTCTTCACCATTTTACTAAAAATTCACCATTATATATATTATACAAAAATTTCATCGATGTAATTATCTCTATACCATTAATATCTAATGGTCTTTCACCATTATTAAACATGATAGATACCATCATCCAAATTCATGTTAGCTAAACAAATATTGTTAAATTAACATTAATAGTAAACTTCAACACTATTCTCACAATCTCTCACCATTATTATACATATCTTCCATGATTATTTTATTTATCTTTCATTGTTGTTGCATATATATTCCACTATTTTGCTAAAATTTCACAATTTTTTTTACTTATATTCTAAATTACCTTATAATCTTTTACCACTATTGTCATGACGTATCATTGTAATTCTTTTTACCTAAGTATACTAGTATAGATCTTTATTTATGAAGAAAAATTATAAAAATGTTAAGATATATGTAATAACTCACTTTTAAAGTCCCTTAGAGTATGTTACTTTGTATGTTTGATTGTGATTTAAGTTTATTTAATCATGGTTTGGAGAGGTGTTGAGGTTGGCATAATAAGGTTTGGTTTTTAAATGTGGAATTGGTTTACAAGGATACCAAACATTAGGTTTAGACTTATGCTAGTTGATTGGCTTGCCTTTTCTTGGAGTTTTTGGGGTCTAGAAGAACTGGTCAACTGGTTCTAATATACTAGTTTATTGGTTTTGGCAGACCAATCAAATAGATTGTTCTACCTAAATATTTTCATGCTAGATTTAAATTAAATTTTTTTTCTAATGATCTTGGAACTTGATGGTTAAGCTCTAAATTGTTTCTAAATCCTTTTCAAGAGTTTTGTGACCTTTGTATGAACACTTTCAACCTAAAACGGATTTAGGGATAAGATTTTCCAAAAGGTTTTGTGGTGACTTCATCACCCTTATCTCCTTCCTCCTCTATTTCTCTCTCTATTGTCAAGAGTTTTATGACCTTTGATTCAAACATTTTCAACCTAAAACAGATTTAGGGATGAGATTTGCCAAAAGTTTTTGTGATGAATTCATCACCCTTATATCTTTCCTCCTCATTTTATCTCTCTATCGTGCACACTAAAACATGCAATTTTCATACCATGGAGATCTATACTAGCTAAATCTGTCGTTTGACTCTTCTTTTTGTCTCTTTCATGTCTTAATTTTTAGTTATTGCGATGTATAACACCCTAAAAGTATCACCATTTAAAATCTTAGGGGTAAGTAAATTCTATTTTATCTATAAATTTACCCTATTAGGTCTAGATTTGAGCGGGGAAGTAGGGTGTCAAACTTATATAATTTCTACCCTTTATTTCCCACTATATTCCTACCTTATTATCAAGCCATAACCTTTATTTTTCCTTATTTTTCTTAACTACTAGGTTCCTCTATTTTTCCTCCACTATGCCTTCATCAACCCTATCCTATTTTCTTTTCTTTTATGCTCATCCCCTTCTATTTCAATCCTTCCTCTAACTCTTTATTTTTTTTTTCTCTAAGAAAACAAAATGTTAGATTTAAGAAAAGAAGAGGGTTTGTATCCTTCTCTTAGTTTTCACCTATTTTGAGGAGGTTTAACATTTATGATTTTTCTCCCTAACTTCTTGTTTTTGTTTTAGATATTATGAGATTTTAATGGCACTTTACTGATCTTTAATTTTTTTTCTTTAAAGGTGTTCAAGATTTTAAGGTTTTAAGCTAGGGGTTTTCTCTCTTTTGTGTGGATTTTACTAGTTTGGCTAAGGAAAGTCATTCTTAACCTGTTGTGTGAAGTAAATGAGCATGCTAATGTTCTTTAGACCTTAGGATTATAAATATATGAGAGCATGTATGTTAGTGGTTTTATGTAAATAAGAATCTCTTGATGAAGGGTATGCAAGTATGATGTAGAAAGCATGAAATTAGGGTTGAGTATGATTTGCAAGAATGGTCCTTTATGAATGTGGTGCTTAACTTTTACATATGTTGAATATGATTAAGATTTTATCATATGAGTATGATTAGTATGAATCATAGGGTAAGCAGGTTTTAGAATTTTCCCAATTTATGATCAATCATGAGATAATATGTATGAATATAGATAATTTGATGAAGTCTCAAGTATGATTCATGTAAGGACCATGCTAATCCATGGTTATTATGTGTTGAGAAATCTCTATGATCTATGGCTGATATTTGGTTTCAGTGAAAATCATGTTTAAATTCTCTAATAACATGTCAACTTGTGTCCTTGGGTAAGCTAGCCAACTTATAAGGGCAGAAATTAGTCACTAGTTTACCAATTCTCTAAATGTTTTGTGTTTAAATCATGGATGTTACTATGTTTATGGTATTACATGTAGGTATTAGATCAATATTGATATATTCAATGATATTTTAAAGTTAAATAAGAGTTTGGAGTAACAACAAGGCTAAAAATGCATGGACCGAGAAGAAAGTGGATGCATAAGCATAAAGAATTGAAATGTATACCATGATTTCCTCAGAATTTTCTAAATAATTAAGGTAAAATTTTTTATATCTATTTATTATATTTCTAATGTAACTAGAATCATCTTATTTGAAAGTGAGACAAAAACATTATGACCAAAATATTGAAGAACATCTGAATAGGCATGAAATGGTAAAATAGAGTTGAATACGACTAAGATGTATTTATCAACATGGATGTATTTAGTGTCAATAGGTCATACTAAATTTTTGCATCAAACATAATTTATGTGTTGTCCAATGCGGGCATGTATGTGCTAGTGTTCTAATGTTTTACACAATTTCTAATTAGTTCAATAGTTACATTTTTGCATGATCGCTTCCCAACATTTTTAGAACATGTAAAGGCACTTATAAGATGGGGTTTGGTCAATTTTAACTCTATCTATTCTTCTCTCCTCGTGCACTTCTCTTTTATTTATCTAGAAAAATTCTTAGATTAGTTTGTTCTCTACATTGTATTCATCTAATTTTTGGAGAATTGGTGTATGAAGTGAAATTTGATATTACAATTCTTCATATCTACTCTCTTTTCTCCATTATTATCATGATTTTCTATATCATTTTTATGCTTTATAGTTTAATTAAGTGTGAGTTGTCATTATTCTAGGATTGAATTAGGTTAGATCATGATGTTGAAATGATGAATTGATTCTATTGTTTCGTTCCCATCAACTACTCAATTTTCAAAATTCAATTGCTATTATCTAACCACTTAGGATTAATTCAATTGGCCACTAATTTAATCAAATTATTTTTTTAATCAAAGAACAAAAATGTAAATATCAATGTTGGAAATTAATAAGTGAATGGGAATTGACCAATAATGGAAGAAAGTGATCCTTATGAACGTATTAAACGAGGGTGAACTTAATTATTTTACTTTAGTCTGGCACCAAGAAAATAGGTTGTTAGATTGAGTTAGGCATGAATTTTAACCATTGAAAGCGGCTAATAGTTATCATAGGCTAGTTATTACTAATGAATTAATAATCGATTTAATTTGTTAGTTTATATCGGAGTCATACTCGAAAGTTGCTATGACATCTTTCTTATTAATTGAAATTGGATATTAGGATTAGTGTTTACTTTATTTTCTATCATCATAAATGAACTTTCCTTTTTTATTGTTCTTTATAGTCATGAATAATGGAAATTAGTGATTAACAACAAAGTCCTTGAGGATATGGGCTGATATCGTTGCAATGACATCTGCACACTTGTGGGTTGAGGTGATTATATCTCTTATGGTGGGTTGAAAATCGAACACTTGATGCCCCATTTGGCCACGTGAACAACACCGCATTAGTTACTTTTGGCAATCCTTTCGTGGATGATTAATTTATAATGCTTGTAATGGAAATGTTCTCTGTACCTATACATCTATGTGGTGTGAGCCATGTTCTCATGGCTACCTTATACTTTAAACACTATCTAGTGTGGGTGGTGCCCTCTGTAGTGACTATTTTTACTGACCCTAAGGTTAGTACTATCCTATACTGTGGCCTTTCATACATTGCTAGACTTTTCAATCACTGCTTTACAACTAGGCTCTCATCTTCCCTAACAACAATGTAAACTACTCCTATTTGATCTTAAGGGCGATACATGGGTGCTATTAAAGGTTGAAGAGATCTATGAATGTAATTGCTACCATCATCCTTTAAACAACAAAGGAAGAGATTTTCTCAAAATAGAAGATGATCATATGCTAGCTATTTGCCAATATTGCCTCAAACCTCAATAGCTCTCAAAGCTATAAATAGTATTCTCAAATAAACATGGTACCTTGTGATAATTGTATGAACTCATCAAGCTTATCCTTCTTCAAGAGCTCAAGATAGAATATTTTGCAAAGTGCCTCCTTGAATTTAGTCCAATTCAACACTAGTCCTTCTATCTCTCAATGACTCATTTACGAGACACCAGCAAATGATTGAAGATGAAATGCCATTATGTTAGTCCTCCTAAGCTTGGAGCAATTGACGGCCTTGAAGGTATTCTTGAAATCACAGATCCATGCCTCAAGCTAAGTGAGGTCCTCCTAACCTTCATATGAGAAGATAGTGGAGCTTACTGAGCATGCTATTGCACAAATCATACAAGCCTTACAAAGGCATCCATAAATTGTGTAGTTCAAGATGGAGTAGCCATTGCAGACTACAAAACAAAAATCATGGTAAGAAAAATATTATCTTGCTAAGCACATAAAAACATAAATCATGTATTCATATGAATACATAAGATCACCAAATCTACCCGAGCTGAATGCATTGCTCATAACTAATTCGAATTTCAAAACACTTGAGACTTCCAAAACTAAATAAGAAAAAGGTAAAACATTGAGAATCTTAAAACCAAAGTTGTGATATCAACTTATAGCAACCCCATTTATACGGGCTAAAATTTATGTTTTTAAAAAGTTTTTGCATAAGCTAAATACAAAATGTAGGGTGCTACCTCCATATCCAACATAAAAAAGATACAATCAATACCTAACCCTTGTGAGATGCAAAGATAAAAAGTAACTCACACCCAAAGATGAGGTGTAGTTAGTACTCAATCCAATAGTGATATAATGTTACAAAACAACAAAGAAAGAATAACATAATCAACAAGATCACATATAAAGAATACATACACACAGACACACATAAATAGAAAGACACTTGAAAAATAAGAGAGGTAAGAATATCCGTATTCATATACAAAAAGATACACATTAACAAGGTGTAAACCAAGTAATCCTATTCTATTCCCACCCCAAATCAAACCTTGAAAATTCCACGCCTTAGCATAAACATCCACATCAAAACTTGTACACAAACAAAAATCTAAAAGCATAGTATTCATATGATAAATGTACTAAGTAAACATAACTAACTACAAGCAATATCTTATCACACGTTTAAATTTCATGGGGTAAAAATGATAAATATTAATGGGAACATGTGAACACAAAATACTCATCATGATAACACAATATGATCATATAATATTAAATATGATATCCATCAATTACAACCAAGGTATCATACAATTACCATAATCATACTTAGAGAAACACAAGGCCTACTAATCATCATGTTCTTTTAATAATGTGATCACATAATCCACTTATTCATTATTCTATACATGATACTACTAACAGCCAAGCTGCATAGGCTAATGAAAATTCAACCAAGGTACATGGGATAAGGAAAACTAATCTATAGAGTAGTAGAGGAACAATCTCCAAATAATGGGGGATAAGGAAAAGCACATCTATAACACAATGGCTAAGTAAGTATCTCCACAGCATAATGGCTAAGAAAAAACTCATAGTTTAGACATATTAATTATCTAAAACCATAAATAAAGCCATATAACAATTTAAAAAAATTTACTTTTCACAAAAATAGTATTTATGAAAGTCTTAACATGTCTATATATATTAGATCAATGTGGTAAAATCCAAGAATTTATTTATTATCATAAGTTATTGTTTATTATTTATCACTATTCATGTAAATTACTATTCCAAAGGACAATGCCAATGCCAATGCTCAATAGTCAATGATCAACCATTAACCCAAAAGATCAAGCCACTAAGGCTTTAAGGATAAATTACCATTTTAGCCCTAAATCTAATCAAACTTAGAAATTACAAAATAAATACTAAACAAGTACCATGAAGAATGAAAATTAAACCTAATATTCAACTAAAATATAACATATTATAATTCATAATTTAGCACAAAAAAATTAGAAATCATGTAAAAATATAATATTATCCTAAAGCCTTGAAAATAAGATTAAACTATAAATCATACCCCACTTAGAATAAAATCATGAAATTTCACATACTTAGCAAACATGGCATGATGAACACAATAGAATCCATCAATCTTAGGAAAAACATGGCATGCATGTAATTTTACAAAAATACCCTTAACTATACTTAAAACTTAAGTATCTAAGCAAGGCTTGAACATCATCAAACCTAAACATGTTATTTATCAAAAATTACCTAAAAATATTAATCAATCTAATGGCCTAATAAAATAATTTAAAAACAACAAGAATTATCCAAAAGGGAAAGAAGCCAAAAACAACCTAAAATGGAGGGAAAAAAATCCTCAAATCATCACTAAAACATACGAACACATGATATCCTATAAAATTTCTATCTATTCTTAGTTTGGTTGTATTTCCATAAGACATATCACAATCATGAAATAAATACACTGATATAGTCAACATGATAACATAAGTATTCCTCAAAACTCTAACCAATGTTCACACGTGAACATACTTAACACTCACTACAAACCTTAGCCTTCATCATAACCTAATGTAAACTAAACTCCAAAATAGGCCACATTAACCACATTATCCTTTATCCAACCTTAATTTTCAAATGAATCACAATAACCTATGAAATACTTCTCAATCAATAACAATCTCAAGCAACCACCAAATTCAAGAACAACTATCTTTCACTTTTTTCATAGCTCGTCAACCAAATATCTTGGAACCTATAAACCATCTTAACATTCATTTCAACAAAGCCACGAACTGAAAGCTAAGCAAGGGCCACTAGGGGTACTGCCTCGTAGGGACACCCTACGGTTCCCCAAGGAACAAATGATCACATAAGGCTAACTAAAAATCAAATGCCAACACCAACCAATATATGATAAATAATACTTAAAAAACTAAAATGACATGACACAACTATAAGGTCAATATTAAGGCTAGAACAAATCCTTGACTCATATGCCTTATCTTTCAGTACTCATATTACTCATTACATTCAAACGAGCAGATGGCTCTTTTATTAACATGCATATGTATGATGATTTCTTAGATGAATTTGATGTTTTTCCTACTAAAAAGTGATTCTATGTTTTATGGATTATGGTTAAGAGTTGTAATGATCCAAATACCACTAAGTAGCTTTTGTTTCTAGATACCTTATTTTGGGACTCTTAGATCTATGTATCTCATTATTATATTTTAAGTAGTAAGTATTTGGAGTTCATCTACTAATCTCTTGTTTTATGATTTATCTAATCTATTTATTTCTCTATTTATCATTATCTAATGTTAAACATTTTATGTATTGTATTTAATATTAGAATAGTATAGTGACAAGACTTATATTAGATATAGCAGTAACACCTAGTTATTTTATGTATTGGCTTTTGAAAAAAAATCTATAATAAATTTTGGGGTATTTTGCCAGTGTTCTTTGAATATTTGGTTCATGAGAGTCATAATACCCATATCTAATTTGAAAATCTATCTTCAAAATGTCTTACCCAACAATATTTAACTAATGGTAGATCAACTAAAGATTAATCTTAAAAAACACTATGACCCCTACAAGCTGGTCAAAAAGGTAATTAATACACAGTAAAGGATAAAAATTATTCATAGTAACCAAATCCAAATTTCAATAGGAAATGCATAATTTTATACTCATTTCCTTCTTCTCAATGAACAGGGTTGGTTCTCACTAGGGTGATATACTAGGCTGAATATTACCCTTCTCTAGCAACTCCTCCAACTAAGTCTTAAGGTCATTTATCTTTTATGGAACCATATGGTATGTTGCTTTAGACACTGACTCTATCCTTGGTAATAGGGTGATGACAAACTTAACCTCTTATGCTAATGGCATGGATAAAATCTCCTTAGAAAATACATCTAAAAACTCTAGTATCACTAGAATATGATCTAATGGTTTATCTTTAGCATCACAATCTCGAAATACTACACAAGTAGAGGGGCCCTCCCTTTTATACTAAGATATTAAGAGTAATAGCAAACACAATCATCATTAAGGGCTTAGATACATTATTATAGACTTAACATCTTTTGGTACCCTGAGAACCAATTGCATCTATCACTTGATGATGCCTCCCAAACATATCCATACCTATAATAAGATCAAAGTCGGGCGTATCAAGCTTTACAAGGTTTATAAGAAACTCAACATCGCTGATAACGAAGGTCACATCTGTATAAAGACCAATGAACACAATCTCCTAAAGGTAGTATAATTTAAGTAGACACACTAGTAGATGGAGACACGAAAAATTTAGTAATGAAAATACAAGACAAAAAGGAATAGGATGCACTAGAATCAAATATCACACATGCTGGTAGTGATGATATAGTGAACGTACTAGTAAACACATTTTCCTGATGCTCAACCTTTGATTGGCTAATCACATTCAGGTGATTTCCTAGAGGAGATGCTATAACACTTCATTATGCTTGGCAAGGCTTAAAGGTGAAAGGCTTCTAATACCTCGACTAAGCAACATGGCTAACATCATTACTTGATGATGGAGGGACCATTATAGCCTGCTATTACAACATTGATTTACTAATATATGTGTGCTTGACTCTATGGAAAATTACCACCTTAATACCAGAGCAGTCCACCCTCAGATGGTTTGCCTTGCAACTTTTAGAGAAATAATGTATCTCTAAGAAAAAAATTAAAAAAAAACTCCAACCTGCTGTAATGGTATACTACCTTCACAATACACCTTCTTTCCTTATCTGGGTCACTACTTTCCCTTAAACTTTCTTTTACCCTAGAATGTGCACTTCTAGCCTATGAAATACCGACCATGTTGGGCATATTAACTACTGCAAACAACTCTTAGTATCTAATCTTAAGGTCCAACTTGAACTAGTGGACCAACTTCACCTCACTCACCTCAACCTTAGGGTAAAGAGAATGAAGTATGTAAATATCGTGTAGTATTCCTCTATCAACAAACTATGCTGATGAAGAGATATAAACTTCACATTCTTTGTCAAGTGAATATGAGTAGGATAGAATTGAGAATTTAGGGTTTTTGGGAATGAATTCCAAAAATTAGGTGCTTTACCCCTCTATTGAATGCTCCTACACCAAGTATTTAACCTACCCCTCAAAGAGTACATTACGATATGAACTACAACACACCAATATTAATTACTGAAAATGTTCATTTTTTATGGAATATTAAACATAAGGTAATGGGGGTGTCACAAAAGCTAAAATAATAAAAATAAAGGGTATTACCGCCACACTTGGTACAAGTTCGTTTTCCTCTACCATTCTTACACCAACTGCTAAGACTAAAATAATTAGCCCACTTTTAATAACATAGCCACAAGATTCATATTATAGAGAACAAATAGATATACATTGTTTTGAAAATAAACCACATTATTAGTTATAAAACTTAAATAGAGAAACAACAAGATAACATAAGAGTCCTAAAAATAATCAAAATTAAAGATATCAAAAAAAGACTCCGGATAGTCCTAAGCTCACAACCCAAACTACTAACTTACTATTGAACTCATAAGTTGACCTACAAAAATACTACCAATTGAATAGGTAGAGATCCACAAAAGGAACCCTTCAATATAATGGTACCGAGCAACCTATTATATCAAACCAATATGAAAAACTAGTATGGAACACATATAAGGAATTATAATTATACATGCTGTAAAACATTAAGTATACATGTGTTAATTAGAATAAAATGATGATTCATACGACCATATACCACCAAGGTACTAAAACTTACCGATCGAACACCTAAAGGATGTTCTTTGAAGTATATTTAGAATTAACCAACATCAACCCAAATCATAACAATAATAACATACACATATCTCATTATTAATGCTATCAAATCCTATAACATCATAGGTAGGCTCACAAGTATAAGAATAATAAAAATCTACAACACCATAGGTAGGTACAAAGGATGCTACCAATTTATAGGTAGGCATAAAGGCTACTATTGAGCTATATGTAGGCATAAATGCTACTATCAAACCATAGGTAGGGACAAAGGTTGCTACCAAATCACAGGAAGGCACAAGAGCTGTCTGCAAACTATAGGTAGGTACAAAGGTTACTACCAACCAATCTAATAATATAACAATTTTCATTTTCATTTTTATTTACTCAAGAGGAGATTATATCAACTTAGAGACATTAAGGTGATCCAGTCATACCAACTCTCATGGTAAAATAGTATTTTACTGACTATCAACTCAATGACACAAGGGTACCCTAATCACACTAATACACAAAGATAAAACAATACCCTACTGATAATGACACTTATTCTATAAGTATGTATACCCTCTATATGTTCGTAGAGCTATATAGAGTAAGATATTAGGTCTGGCTAGGGGATTAAGGTATACCGCCAAAAATCCATAATATCAATTGTGGACTAAACCATGTCTTTAGGGTAGCGACTACTAAAGAGTCATCATTCCTGATCTTTAGGTCTTCCATTTTAAGTTTTAATATTTTATTAGGGTGACTACAAAATTGCAATCAATCACATATATCAAGTTTCCATACTTAACTATTTTACTGGTTTCCCATTTAGTCAAGATATTCATAAACATAGTCAATACCAAGGTCAACATTAAAAATATATTAAGGTCATCTTAGGCTCAATTATTCACCTTTGGGTGCATTAGGCTGAAAATGACCAAAATGCCTCTAACATCAAAATTTCCTAATTATCATCCAATTAAATACTAAATCCATTTTATTTATTAATTTACCATGAAAAGGATAAAATAAAATAATTAAACTATTTATCATACAATTAAGTTATCACATATGCCAACATATCATTTTATCCTTAATCATGATTCTACACATAAAACCCTAGCATGCACTTTTATTTTCATCCAAAAATCACATATCTCATGCTCAACGATATACAATACACATTATACATGTTTGTTGGGATAAATATCATAATACACATAAAATAACCAAATTATCTCTATGGCACACAATAATAATAATTATCCTAAATATATACCTAATCATGCTCAACCTATCATTTACATGTACATATCATAATTAATATCATTTTAGACATACTTTTGTACCCACAATATTTTTCATATGATAACATGATTCCTTTTACCAATTTTCATGTAAATAATAATAAGCACATAATTATAATGTAACAAATCATGCTTAACATATTTCATACAAAACCCTAATTTGCTATCATGAAATATTTATGCTTTTAGTAGAGTATAAGAGTTACATGTTTTCTAGCAAACCACAAATGATTGGTATCCTACTAAAATTATTTAAGCCTCGTTAATCAAACTTTGTATCTAAAAATGATATCACATCAATCATATTAATATTTAACCAATAAAATAATAATTATAATATTAAAATATTTATTGTCCAAAATTACTAAAATACGCCTTTTATTAAAATGGGTAACAAAACTTATAAAAAAAACCCCTATGTTGCATGGACAACATGATTTCTACATGAGAGGGGGTGGTCGAGCTAGGTTGGCTGGCTGATTATGGTGCATGGGGTGGTAGTGCTAATGGAGGAGAGGTCAAGGGAGGTATGACTAGTGGTGGAGGGTGGTCGATGTGAAAGAAGGTGGCGAGAAAAGAAGAGATGGTGGTGGATGTTGGTGCAAGGTTGGTGAGCTAGTGGTTGTGAGGGGGGACAAGGATGGTGAAAGGTGGCAAATGCTTGGAGGATTCTATAGTAGATGATGCTAAAGTGAAGGAGGAACAATGGTGTGTTGCATCAAATTAGAGGAAAAGTAACAACATGTTTTGTATTTTCCTAGGGGTGCTAAGGGCAAAAAGAGCATAGGAGAGGAGAGGGTTATGGTGGTTTTGGTTAGTGCTAGGGGAGGTTGTGGTTGGAATTAGCATTGGTGTGGAGAGGAAGAATGAGGTGAGATGGTGAGGTGCCAGGGGAGATGAAGAAGTAAGGCACTAGTGGAAGCATGCATGGTTGGGGCTTACGGCAGGGCACTAGTTATGCACGTTGGGGTGGCGCATGGTTGTGGTGTGCAACAAGGCACAACCATATGATGAAATCAAACCAAGAATAATGGGAGGAAGAAGAAGATGGAGAATAAGAGGAGGAAGAGATGGATGAGAAAAATGGTTATGTCTAGCAAGTGGTGGTGATGGAAAAACCAAATAGGGCCAAGAAGGAAGTAGGGTTGGAGGGATGTTTGGTCAAAAATAAGAGAGGAGGGAGAAGTGGTGCGAAAGAAACTAAATTAGGGATGTGGTGTTTAGTGATGGTTGTGGTCGAGAAAAGAAAATAGAGAAGGAGGGAGTGTATATGTATGTATATGCAGACGCGCCACGGGGTTAATGGAGTGCATTCAATAGATGAGTATGATGATGATCGTGCTTACTAGTTTCAACATAGAGGTAAGGTAAAGGTGAGGGGTTTGGAGAGTGAGAATTTGAGGGAAATGGGGCATGATAAGGATAAATTAGGAGGGGGTTAGCATAGGTACATAGGATAGGATATGAGTAGGGTAGCAATTAATTTATTTTAGTTTTAGGTTTAATTTTGATATGTTAGAATACCGGGAAGGAAAAATAACCCAAGTAGAATAAATCAATTTAGGATAGGTTTAAAAAGAAGGAAAAGGTAAAATAATTTAGGAAAATACTACAGGTCAAAGGTTAATAATAAAATAATTAGGCTAAGGTTTATGAGTTAGTTATGAATAAAAAGCTAAACACTCAAAAGCAAGGGTGATGGAGGTATTATAAACAAAAGCTACCATGTTAGGTATCTAAATAACTATAACTCTAAGACTAAGCCAAATAAATTACTCATCTATAGGTATCACATTATAGTCATCGATATTACCATTAAAGACTTGTGAATCAACATGAAAGTTCTCTACTCACGAGAATGAGATGTGACAAAAATAAGGTAGAGTCGGTACCATTAAGTTCTCTACATTAGATCATACATATGATTATAACAACATGTGATTATGATAAACGAGGAATATTGTTCATGAGACCATTATTCACGAGATAAGACAAAACTTAATGAAAAACCATATTAAGCTCTTTAATTAGTGATCACATAACAATAAACTTATTAACCATCACGACATTCAAGACAATATCTCTACTCAAGACTAATCGAGCACATAGGACCCAAAAAATATTATATCCACCATTATCTCCTATGGATGGGAATATGTGCAAGGCTAATCAAGTATGAGGACCCATAAGAATGTTATAACCATAGATCATACTAAATCGTTACATGTACTCACCCTCATATATGCATGTGGATTAGTTTTATAAAATAAATCTAGGGTCACTCTAGTTGCTTCAACAACTAGGAATAATAGGAAGGCATAAAGCACAACCTTAACCCCAAAGGCTAAATTGAGGACACTGAGACACTAGTCTTGCCTCATATCATATTTTATTTTAAATATTAATATAATATTGAACACAATTGGTGCTTAAAATTCACATTGACACTTGAGGACACATTTAGCACTTAACACTAAGTTAACACCATTAACTACTTTTCATCCACTTCACTTGCTAAGAAGGTTCACTTTAATCCTATGAATTCATATCAACAATCATGTTATTTAAGATTAATTAGAATTATTTCCAATGTTTGATAACCTATATAATACAATCCAACACATTATAGGTTAAAATATAAAAATACTCCATACTTATACTAACTTAGCATAGATAAAGTATTCATAGGGTTGGTTAACACTCAACAAGTCAGCACTTAATAATGGCCATTTTACTCTTAAAAACCCTAATCCTTGAATATAATATAAAGCCTCGATCTAAGTTCATTAATTCACAAAATTTAAATACACACTTATAATCTTATTAATGATACTCATGAATCAAAAACATCTCTAGGCAAGCATTCCCAACACATAAAATGATAATAATACCCCTAGGGTTACTAATTTGTTTTAATCCATTTTAGTGCCAAACCATACTAATGCTAAGACTAAATCCAATTTATTACAATAAAATAATACATTAAATAGGGATATAAGTCCAGAATAATCATATAACCACAACATACCCAAAATACCCTTATACTAAGAATCAACCATATTTTTACTTTGGAAACCCTTATTACCCCTATACCCGTATAACACTTTGATTAATGAAATGATCTTATAACACTTGGATCATTTCTTATTTATATGCACTTTTAATTTAGAAATTTTCAAATTTGATGTAAAAGGATTAAATTGCCCTTAAACTCCTAACAACTTGAAACTATCCTAAGAAACCCTAAACATGCTCAAACCCTAGGACATTATAAATCAAAATTTAAGTAAAACATCTAATGAACACAATGGAATAATAAAAATGATATATACTTGCATTATCTAAACAAAGATGCCCCTAGTTGAGAGTCACTCAAAATATACACTAAATGGTTTTCATAATTTACACTACAAATTCACATACAAGCATAAACTTTATATTTCATACATATTAGCATGCCTAAAGAAAATCAAAACAAACAAAAGTAACATGAAATGCCCTAAGGTCAATAGTAAGCATAAATACTCATATATCATTTTTCATGTTTTATTTATCATATTTATATACAAGCCTTAACATACTAATTTTCATATACTTTCATACCTTTACATAAATTAAGAACACACATGATAGGAACATCAATGTGTTTACATGAAATTTAAAAGCATGTATAATTGGAAAAATCAATTGGTTGAAACCCTAACAAGATTATACAAATACTATTATAATATTATGCATACCAAAACATTTACTCCTCCAGAAGTAGAACATTAAAATCATCGATGTAGTCATCAAATACCTCTAAATCAACCTCTATATCATTTCCTAATGAGAATGAGTATGTATCCATATAACAAACATGTTAGTACTTATGTATGAAGTGAGATAACAAATAAATTAATAGATTAAGGCACACATAGCATATAAAGTCATATGATAAGAGATGACTTAAGATATATCATATTAGATTTCATACTTAGGTGATCAAAAAATTCTATTTACTTAGTTATTTGATAAAAAGAACCCCACTATTCATAACTGGTGGAATGACATCATAACATATAGCATCTTTCGGGGCATATCACACCTAGGGACCGCTATTAATAACTGGTAGAATAGAGTATGACATATAACACCTTTCAGAGCAACACACTCCTAGGGACCACTAACATATGATTGTTAATCATTAAGTATATGTAACCCTTATAAGCCTGTGAAGCAGACAAAGTATAAAGTAGATATAAGATCAATCTAGTATTGATAGAACCATGTTACTTTTACTATAATTAGTATTTATTGATCATAACTCTTTTGATATTTTACTTTAAATATTAATATTTTGGTATCCATTTACTTAACAATGCACCACTTGCTTCACTTTCATTACTCTACCACTTCACTTATATTACCACTTAGCACTTGAAAAGCTACTTATTATATGAAATATCAATTATCATTCATAAATGAATTCATTCCAACAATTTTTTAACTATCATGAATTTATAATTATAAAATGGTGAATAAGATAAAGCATGTCGTACTCATATAGAGATAATAACACAAGTATGCGGTAACCAAACGAGGACAAATCAAGTTATTCCACTATTGAAAAGACCATAACATACTTATAGAACTCTAATTCCCAAATAACTCATAACCTCACCCATAAGACTCATCAACTCACCAAATCTAATAGAATACTCAACCACATTTGTAATACACAAAAATTTAGTTTAACCCTAATCTTAGGTGATTAGTATCATAACCTTTTTCTAATCCTTTAACCCAAACTCTAACTCTACACACTTATTCCTTTTTCATTTTTCTCTTCTTTATCTTTTACATTCTTTCCTTAGCCCATTTCCCCTTCATGATCTCCCCCTGTTCGAACTAACTTTGTATTATTTTGTTATTGTAACCAAATCAGCCAATTTTTTTCCAAACCCACACTCAATCTCCCCTCATTCATTTGTGAACACCATAATACCATCCCCATCCCCCTATTTTCTATGTCCTAAGCTATAACCCTCTCACTCCCTAACTCCCTCATGTCATCCTTGTCACATGACCTATTGATCATATAAGATTTTTCCATCTCTTCTAGGACGTATATTGATAACCAAAAAAAGCCTCCTCTCCTCCCTTTTTGATCTAAAATTTTCTATGTGGGCTTTCAACCAATTTCTACACCTCATTCCTTTCTTTCTATCTTCATTCTTCATAGTCACATCACCATCCCTTTCAGTAACTAACTTGTCAAGCCAAACACCACCCCAATTGTAACCACCAATCACATACCTCAATTCCCTTAACATCTAACTTTCATGCTCAATCCAACCTTCTATGTGAATTATTCACGTTTTTGAGACTATGGTGACCTTGTCAAGCTTGTGATTGTCTTCATTGAGATTATGTTATCTTTTCCAAGCTTCTAGTTGTCTTCACCAAGCTTGTGTTGTTCTTATTGAGGTTATGGTTTCCTTCATGAAGATTTTTTTTCCTTACCAAGATTTTGGTTGTTGTGTTGAGATTATGTTGTCATTGTCGAGTTGTGTAGTAGTTGTCGAACTTGTGCCCCATGTTAAGCTTGGTTTACATGATTTTAACCTATTTTTCCCCTTTCTGGTGTGAGCTTCTCTTATTACCCCCATCTTTGTTGTGTAAAGTACTCACTCAAGTAACACCAACACCAGCCGACCCTCGCAAGCTAAGCCATTCCTTTTGTTTCTTCTTTCTTTTCATTTCTTCTTTATCTTAACTTCCTTGATCGTTAGGGTACCCATTTTAACCTTTGATTCTGTTATTTTTATTTTAGGTTATCATATGGGAGTTTTGGAGGAGGGTGATCATATGTTCGGATACATGTCATGAAATAAAGGTTTCAATGCTATATGTTTATTACATGCAGTATTATGCTCATATGATTTCTTCGCTTGAAATTTTTTTAGCATAGCCTATTTGTGGAAATAATGTTGTTTACATTACACCATGGTCTTTTTGTATTATATTATAGATGTATTATCATTATGTGAAAGTATGATATTACACGTTATTGCTCGATTAAAGCCTTGTTTGGTAACCCTAGAATATTAGCACAATCTATTGCTTTAATGAAGTTATAAATATTGAAATGAAAAATAGGGTTAAGTATTATTGTGATGAAATATGTTGAAGTTTGGAAGTTACTACTAATGAGACTTATAGGGTTTTGGTGACATGTTTGGGTCATTTGTTATCTTAAGGGTATTTGGGTATTTTCATGATTGTTTTTGGGAAAATGAATGTGGCATGTTAATCTTTGAGAATGTTATAATTGATTTAATATGTAACATGATAGAGGTAGGTTAAGTATGACACAAGTTATCTAAAAAGCGATTTTGAGAAGTTTAAACCAGATAGTAATATTTTGCTAAATTGGGTTTAAACTAGAAGCTTGAAATTTCTAAAATGTTATTGGGTTAAAAACATGCTAAATATGTTATGTGAAATATTAGGGGTAATTTTGAGTAGCATAAGTTTGATAAAATGAGGAAATGACTTAAATTATGAATAATAACACTAGGGACATGATCAGTATCCCATGTGATAAATGCTAGAGTAGGCCTTGAATATTAGATATGTTGTTAATGATGATATTTCAGGATGTTTTGCTAAATTTGGTGGTTTTGTGAGCATTATGGGAGGAGTTAAAGTTCTCATGTAAAATTAGGGTTTTATAAGGGTGATTTGGTTTTTTCTTGTGGGGAATGATGGAGATTTACATTTGGTTGTATTTTATATGCCTTGTATATTATGATCATTTTAAATGAATTTAATAAAATAACCATATAGTTTATTAAGATATTAATATTGTGAAAGATCACTAAGTTAAGACCAAGTTATACCAGTCTGTTTCATTATACAATAATAATAGTCAGGTGTGTATGCCCAGAGGAGAGGTCTATAACTATTACTGATATACTGGATATAATAGTAGTTTCTAGGTGTGTATTGCCTTGAAAGGATCATGTTATTGGTTGGTTCCCAAGTGTGTATTTCCCTAAAAGGATTGTGTTATCGGTCACCAGATATAATAGTGGTTCCCATATATGTATTACCTTGGAAGGGTTGTGTTACCACTATACAAGATATAATAGTGGTTCCTAGGTATGTATTGGCAATAAGGGTTATGTACTAGTCATTTAGATATAACAGTGGTAGAATAAAAGATGAAAAGAAATTAATATTTTTCATAATAAATTATAGTAATTCAAGAGCCCAATGCACCTTTGCATCCACTACCAAAAGTTCTTCCCTTTTGAGGTATAAAATATTCCTTTATTATATGTTGATGATGATCATCCTTCTAGGTTTATGATCGTATAATATAAATGACATCTCTAGAGTTGATTCACACATATACCTAGTTAACCTCTCTAAGTTTATGGATCTATAAATTCAATGACCTTTCTAGAAATTCTAGAAACACACAATCACTTAATATTGAGTTTTGAAGAGTGGTGTTGTGTTTACAAATAATTCCTCACAAAATACAAAAATAAAAGTGTATAATCAAATGTGAGGGAAGTACATAAGCTATATGAATAAGTATTACAAGTGTGAATATTAAATTGAGCACAAGAGAAGATTGATTTAGAGTTGAAAGTATAAAATCAAAACTCCCTTTTAATTTGTTGTAAGATAGGAAAAATGATGATTTTAAAAGTGTTGTTTTAACCTCATCAATATTTTATTAAAGCCTAAGAGCTCTTATTTATAGTGTTAAAATATGAGAGAAGTTGATACTAGCCATTGGGTGTAAAAAGTATTCCAATAGTCAAATTCTAATAGTCATAAAATATTAAAAGATGCTTAGAATAACTAATCAATTTCATTCATTAGTATATTGTTTTCATAAAACAATTGATTGATTTGATAAGCCGGTCAATTGGTTGAAATAACCAATCAATGCATTGAAATCAAGGGTAAAAGCACACTTCTCTTGAGAGACAATCATTCAATTGGTATTCAAACTAGTTGATTAGGTTGAAAAACCAATCAGTAAATTTAACTAACCAGTTGATGTATTGAAGATGAGGCTAAAACACATTTTTATAGAAAGTACGCCAATATATTAATTTTCAAACCAATTAATTGGTTTGGAAACCCATGAATGGGTTTTAAAATGAGTCAATCAGTCAACTAGTTTTTGAAACTATACATATTTACAAAAAAAGGCATATTTAGCTTTCAAAAGAGATATTATTCACTAAAAAATAATGTCTATATAATTTATGGTGAATTTTACAAGTTAGCTCATACGCAAAAGGACTTACGATAAAATAAATTTTAGATAACCTTTTGCATAAATACTTGAAAATATTTTAGATTATTGAAATCACTTTAAGATATTTAAAAATAATTTTTGAATAGGATAAGATATATCAAATCATTAAAAAATCTAAGTGTTAAATATATAAACTATATGTACATAAAACCTAAGACTAGAACATGATCCTTATAGGTTGAGTCTTAGTTTCTTGAGCATACTTACTCATCCCTTCATGGTTTGTGTATTCCACATATGAAATTGAAGTATTTAAAGTTAGAATCTTATTTTGTCCTCCTTGTTGATCTTTGCCTTGTGCTTGGGATATGATTTACAAACTTGATCTCCTTAGCACTTTTTTACTTAGTTAAGTGTTGAATACTTATATTTTTGTTATGATACACATGGACACTTAAGTAGATAAGTTAAATTCATAATTAAGTTTTTTATTATCAAAATAAAGGTTGATTAACCTATGAGGTTAATAGAAATTATTTCTATAAAATAGCTTTAATTAAGCAAACTTGATTGTTTTATTTCATAGACATGTGTTAGATGATTAATAAGGATGTGTTAATTGTTATGTATGTGGTCAGTTTGTGAGATTTAGATTGTTGATATGATATTGTTTAAATAGGTCAAATTTGTCTAATCAAGTTATTTTTGATAAATTATTTATGCAAGGTGTCTTAAAATGTATTTAATTTAATGCTAGTCAGTTTAATTTGATAAGCAATAGTTAAATTGATTAAATTCATCAAATTAGGATTTGTCGCTTGAACCCTAATCGATGAGCCTATATCTTTGATATTAGATTAGATCTTTGTGTTGTTTCTATCAAATATCTTTACAAAATAGTTTAGAATATTTTAAATTTTATATTTGATCCATTAATTTGACTAGATTTACAATCCGTGTTAAAACTTTATTTTTGAAAATGATTCCTTTAAATTGGTTGTTTGAGTAATTATTTTTATTAAAATTAATTGTTTGGATTCACTTATAATTGCTTTAACTATACTTTTAAACTATCAATTTGAGGTAATTTATTTGAATTGGAAAATTTACAGTTTTGGCCTGAAACCCCTAAATTTTTTATTTTCCTTGATAAAATTAAGTGAGATTTTGATAGAATTTTATGTAATTAATTAATTGGAATAATTTTCTAGATGTTCAATTGCATTTCTTTCCTATAATTTGGATCAATTTTTTGAATTATGAAATAGGTGATCCTTTCCTCTCTTATTCCTTTCTTGAATTTGGGATAATAGGTAAACCTACTCAAACACTAAAGATAAAATATTATATGATGGTGTGGTTATGGACTTGTGAACATATCTAAGTTAACTATTGTGTTTGTGTTTTTTAATTTTTTTGTGGATTGTCTTAGGATCCATATATTAGGAGTTCATTTATGAATAAAGATATAGTCATATGAGTGGTGTACATTTAGGGTTTGATTTGCGTTATTTCATGTATGATTAATACTTGATTTATTGGTTGTTGTTAGGGTTGTGATCCCTTGGGTTGTTGAAGTTTTTAATGTTGAGTGATGCGTCATATTCATAAGTGCATAGATTCATTGTAGCATGTCAAGGTTATATCCCATAAGGATTTCTCTATTCAGTACTAACTATAATATCCTAAAATTTTGCTAAACCTAATCATGTATCATTAATTCCTTAATCTAATTCTAATATCAAGAGAATCGTATTTTATCCTGACCTAAATTCCTTAATCCTAAAATCTTAACCTAATCTAAATCTTTGATCGGAATAAGTTATTTTTTCGAAACCCAATCTTAATTCTATTAAATTTATCTCACTAATCCTACCTATTTTAGCTAATCCAAATTTATCTAATCCTAAATTATCCATTTCCCCTTTTTATTTTCTTTCTTCTTTTTCAGTGTTGATTTCTTCTCCTTCAACACTTGCATGTGTTTCTTCTTACCACTTGCAACACACACTACTCACCACCGCCTTTCTCCCTCATTTTTTTTGTCACATTGAAGCCCCATATTATATGTCATCACCATTGCCCGATATTCTTCTTCTTCTTCTTCTTTTCTGGTTTTCCCATACACCCTTTCACGGCTTGAACATAGCATTGGCACGCTTGTTCACACCTATTCATTAATTCTTGTGTAATCAATTGCTCAAGTACGACTGTGCCTCTTTGCACAGCCTGCTTGTGCAGGATCCTAGCTCTTTGCCTAAGAGTGCATTGTTTGTTGCACACTTGTACAACCTACCCTTTTTGACCATGAACCCTCTTTTTCACCTCCAAACCTTACCTAAACACCACCAATTTTTTTTACCATAGCACCACTATACATTCCATTGCACTTCCACGCAACTCAAGTTTCCTTTTAACTCCAATTATTTTCATTTTTACCCTCCTTTACCTTAACTTTCCCTAAATTTTAATATCTGAACCTAATCATATATTATTTCATTTTCTTAGGTGATATATCAGTAATCTTGGAGGAGGAAGTTTAGGATTTACATGATTAGAGCTCGGTGTCCTTATTGGTAAAGATAATAATCAATGTTTTAGGGTTTTTGTGTTAAATTATTGCATAGCCGTGTATTATCATGATATTGTTGCTATATGATGGAATGTATGTTGTTAATGATATGTTGTGATAATGTGGATTTATATGATATAGTTTTGTTACGCTAATTCGTACTTGTGGAAAAATATAACTTATAGAATATTAATATGGGTTAATATGGAAATGTTTAGTATTTTAATGTGTTAGGTGGATTAAATATGATAATAATATCCTGGGAAGTGTTTGGAGTCATTACTGAATGTTTTGGTTTCCTCAAAATGAGATAATGTCTTAATTAGAGTATAGTAACCTTAAAATGGTAACATTATTATCCCATGTGTAAAACCATTGAGTTCGACTACAAATTTTAGATATGTTATTAATGTTGGTCATTTAAGGAGGTTTATTGAATTTGGGTAATAATGTGATTCTTATGAAAATAGTTATGACTAACCTGTGAAATTAGGATTTTGGTACCTTTGTAAATAGTAACTTTTAGGATAGGGCTATTATTGTATGTGTGAGATATAGGCATTAGACCATGAACTTCAGGTATGTTAACAATGATAATATTTGAGAATGGTATGCTTCATTTGGTGGTTGAACAATATAAGAGAAGTTATGCTGGGAGTGTAAAATTTAGGGTTTGAGGAGATTAAGGATCTTAACTCTGGAAATCGGCCTTATGAACTGCGTGATGTGCTTATTTGCCTTAATGTGTTTAGTACATGTAAAGCAGTCATGAATAATACATTAATCATTTAAAGTAAAACATCATATGAGTAGATCCAAAATGATGTTTTATATCAATTCCACTGACTAATAATAGTGGCTCGGGAGCGTTTTACCCCGAGAAGGTGTTTTAGTCTGTTACATTGGATTAATAATAATGAGGCCCTACTCATCGTGAATGAAGATATAAATTATGTAACCTATGGGTAAGACACTAATGACTTAAAGCGGAAGACTACGTGATTCAGGATCAAGGTGATATTTCTGTATTTGTTCCACTAGATGATAATAGTGGCTTTGGAACAATTTGTCCTGAAAATATGATATTTTCATATCTGTTCCACCAGATGATAATAGTGGCTCAGGTTTTTTGTCCCTTTAAAGTTTCTTTAGATCATTCCACCGGTTTAAGAATAGTGGGGTTCCTTAACACAAAGTATATAAAAAAATTGAAAATGGTTATACCTAATTAAGAGGCCTAAATCAGTATTTTATCTTATAAGATTTTTCATAGATTGAATATGTACTCATCATTAACTGTGAATTCATGTGTTATCTGTATCCTTGATTTAACAGTATTGTTACCTTTGTCAGTACGTAGCTTAATGACTACCCTTTTTGTGGGTGCTGATCATTCCCACTAACAGAAGACCCTAATTCTTTTGTGCAGGTCTTTGAAGACTTGCTAGATAACTTTGCCGATTTTGATTCACTATGTCAAGATGAGTGACATGTTATCTGTACTGGGTGTTTGGGAGAAGAGTTATCTTATCCAGGTATTTACCCAAATACCTTTCTAGACTCTTTGATCCATGGTATCCCTTAATTTGTGTTTTGTTATTGTAATTCAAAGTTGACCTCCAAACTCATATTGTATTTATAAATGTTTCTTCCATTTCCAATTACCTTGTTTTACTATGAATGGTTTTAGCCTTGTAATTGATTTAAGGATGGTTGGGCACATCAAACTTATGTCAATTATGGTGGTAACATCTAATATTTTTCTTATATACTTCCACTATAAAACAAAATTTTTTAGTAGTAAAAATTGGGGTATTACACTAACCTTCACTAGTTTGGCTTTCTAGACTAAGTAATTAGAAAAGGTATGGATATGAAATATGAAAATATATACTAAGAGTAACAAAATATAAACTCTAAATTACTTTTAATAAAACCTAGGATTGAACTTCTGTTTCAACTTCAATATACACCAATGAATTAATGTAATATCATACAAATGGTTTGAATGGTTGTGAAAAACTAGTCAAAAGTAGACATTAGCCTCTTTCAAGATCTAATAGTGTATTTAATCTATCCTATTGATTTCTCTCATGAATAATAAATTGAATTAAACCCATTGAACATCACTAGATATATAAATCCTTAAGATTCATACGTCTACTTTCATGATGGTATTATTTTTGTTCATATGTTTAGTTAGGACATTAAATCTAACATTTTAATTATAGTTAACATCTAAGTGGATCAAATCCTATGAAATTTGAATCATAACTTTGACATCTAACACATGAAACACCAATTAAGAACTATCTGCATAATACACATACCAACTCATTCTTATAATACTAAATCAGACTTAATTCAATCATATAAAATAACCCACTCACTAATATCTACAATTAAATATGTAGAGTAATCATATTTAACATAATAAAACAAATTAATAAGAAGGTATGACAAAAACCATCATTGATTATGAAATTGACAATGAACATTGGAATTTGTTAATTGTAATGCTATTAAAGTTAAATTAGCTATAAGAGAGTGTCAGGGATTGATGTACAAAATGAAAGGAAATGCTATAAAATAGATGAAAGTTTGAATTTTTTCTATTATAGAGAGAAATTGCCAAAATTGAGAGGTTTTAGGACTTTGTGTGAACGGGTAAGTAACTATCACATGCATGTTCAAGGTACACAACTATGCTTTGCACCAATCGACCGTATAATGACCTGGAGCTCTTTCTCATCTTACACGAGCACCTGTATAGTTGATCTCTACTCCAACTGATCGTGCACTGATGATTATTCCTCTTTTTCTTCCTTCTTTTTTTTTTAGTCTCTTTCTTTCATGAGAAGTTAATTCTTCACCTTCATTGTCTTCCTCGAGTCATCCTTTCTCTATATTCATGCTCCATTCCCTTTGATTTTTTGTTATTTTCATTGATTCCCATAGAAGAAACAAAGAAGAGCAATAACATGAATTGGATAGTTAAACCATATAAAAGATCAATGAATCACATAAGACGTAAATTTGAAACACAAGCATATCTAGATAAATAAAAAAAAACATAGAAAATTTTAGGTACATCATTGAGCATGAACGTGCATGATTTAGCCTTTGATCCTTGGTGTGAAATTGTCAAATTAAGTTTGCATGATTGTTATATTGGTGCTACTACATGTTTCAATGTGTCAAAGATTGGTTATTCAATGTTTGGGCTTATTTGAGGATTTAGTCCCATAGACCTTGATTTTGATCATTTGATGTTTTTTTGGATTAATTGTGTAACACCACCATTTTTTATTACAAAAAAATTTCTTTTGAAAATATTGTAGAAGTGAAAATACAAAACTAACCCATGAAAAATGGAGTGCTATCACCATATCTAACACAATATGGGCACCTCACCACCTATCTCATGCTAGACACAAGGCTAAGTATCCAACTAATCAAAAGACAAGGAAAACTAGAGTGCGCAAGATAAGAAAATCCATGTTTACATCCTAGGGCTACATAGGCCCATATCCATATAAGATTTATACGAGGAAGATAAACTGCCTAACTAAAGAAAATCAATTTCATTGAGAATATACTATTGTCACTCAAGGACCATAAGAAAGTCTATGGAAAAAACCTACACTCGATAATGCAATATTTTTGAGAGGAGGATGGACCACTCAATGGTCATCCTCAGGGAACCTACAACCAACCTCCTGCTTATGGGACTGAACAAGGGATTGCCATAACAACCCCATCAATATGTGTACATACTGAGTAAACCAATCTACCACTATCATGTAGATCTTGGTACAAGCAAGATACACACCGCCTACTCATGGAATAACTTACCAAAATGTGCACGCAAATTTCCTATCAGGTCATTTACTATAGTCACATGGGTTATACAAGATATGAGTGGATCCATTTAATCATGTGTGTTTATAATCATATCAATATACCAGGGCATATAACCTTTTAACATGCATACTATCTACTCATGGATCATGAAATACTCAAATTATCCATTTAACGGTGGGTGGAGTATAATTTGCATGGTGATAAGAAAGCAGGAATTTATAGATAACTTCTAACCATGGATGAATCATGAGTAAAATAATAATAAAGCACGCATGTACCATAATAGACATCCTAGAGGGGCATATGATTAACATCAAATTTCAAGTAGGCGAGTATAAAGCATACTACATATTCATATCTTAGCAAGGTGTAAGATCTCAAGTATTCATAAGACAAAATAGATGGCATACTAAGTAACCATAATCATGTGAAGAGAGCTAGCTAGTTACTTCCTAAATAAATCTCATTCCACTCATCATCTTACTTTCAATAAAATGAATTTTTTTTACCAAATCCTTATTTATTAACTGAGTATATACTTAATTTACCTCAAGTTCTTGAGTAAGGTGGGATTATTCCTCATGTTCTCTCAATACCATGGAAGCCATCCAAATAGTGACCATAAAGTCCTACCTCATGCTAAGGAAACCTAATGGACACAAGTTTGGGTTCCTACTAAAGTAACAATGGCCTGAAGTCCTGGCTTATGCCAAGGAAACCTGATGGACATAAGTCCAAGTTCCTACCAAAGTAACAATGAACCAAAGTCCATAACCATCCTATGATGACGAAAACCTTTAGTATCGATACTCCCTAGTACATCATCACTGTCTAGATTAGGAAAGGCATCGGGATCTATGAGGATCCCGAGATCAACTAGGATCCCACCTGAAAGTAGACTGATCCCTGGTAGTTAATTGAGGATCGAATAATCCATACCTTTCATAGTGCTCTTTCCACTTTAAGTGATTAATGCCTTATTAGTTCAGAAATGTCATTTCATATAAAGGCACACAACAATATCATACCATGCATACAATCCTTTTTCATTCAACACATCCATATAGGGTTCTCATGTCAAACCTATGTTCCCATTTAGGATCTCTTCAAGAGATTATTCGAATACACCATCCACTATACTAAAGAGTGTAATTATCACATGATAACAATACCTATAATAATATAAGCTAACCATTGAATTTCCTTTTATTCTCACTACAACAAACTGGACCATTAACGACCAATTTAGCGACCAATTTTTTTTATCGTTATTGATATATTATTAACGACCATTGTCAAAAGTCATCGTTGATGGTATATCTATTGCGACTAATATAATTTTTGGTCGTTAATCATTAATTTATTGGTCGTTAAAAAAATTTAAGTTATATATATGTTTTATAATATTTTTTTTCAAACCTCTAAAATCCAAAAAAATAAAAATATAAAACACTTAATTGCCCCAACTCCAAAAAAAAAAAAATCCCGCGCGCCCTATACTGCTCGTTTCGGCCCTTTAAACAAAAAAAATAAATAAAATTACAACATCACATAAACGCGCGCCTGTGCCAAATTATATCAAATTTGAGCACAGGTCGTCTTCCCTCCCCGACCCTGCTCGAGCTCGACGACCACACCATCAAGGCCACGACCGTCTCCGTTTGCGCGTCTTCTTCCCGGACTGCACCACCACGCCATCAACCGCCGGTCGAGCAGACAACTGCACCTCCTCCTCCTCGTCCAATACAGCAGCAACGGAGTAGTAGCAGCAGCCACCAGCAACGCACGACGACAACCGCGGCGCGCCACCGTCTGTCCTCCTCCACCGCCGCTCGTCACCGGCGAGTGGTCCTTGACCACCGGCGAAGGTCCAGCACCCCTCACTCCCTCCAATTTCGCTGCAATACGTTTGGCATAAATACTCAAACCCTAACTTATGTTTTGATTAATTTTAGATGAATTAGCTTATGATAAGGTAATTTAGTTGTTTAATTGTATATATATGTGTTGTATGAATGATTTAGAGTAGTTAATTGTATTGGTTATGGTTGATTTGTGAAAATTGGATTTGTGACCCGGCTATATCCGGATTTGTCGGTTTTATCCGATTTAGCTATTTTAGATAAATTGAATTTACAATATCCTTTAAAATGTATCTAATTTCATGTTAGAACTATTAATTTGAAATTTTTGTGCGAAATTAATCGGAATTGGATTCTTAGGTCAAAATTCTTGCGAATTTAAATTGGATTGTGTAATCGAGTTATTTTATTCAATTGATTATATAATTTGCATTAGATTATGTTTAATTTCATTTTCGACATGTCAATTTAAATATTTTAGCAAGATTTGGCCGGATTTACAGTCCAAGCTAAAAAACCCTAATTATGTTAAATTGGATGTTTCGTTTATTGTTTTAATCAATTGAGTATATGATAGATGCTATCTTGAAAGTAAAATATTAGGAAGGGTTTTGATAGATGGTGGTGCTGAAGTTTTTCTTCATTACTTTATATTGTTATATAATCTCTTTGTTATGTCCTTAGAATATTTTCTATGTTAATTCATTTAAGAATTCTATAATCAATTGAATAAAATATGATGATGATCAACATTGACATTTTTTTAACAAGAAATAAAATATGATATAATTGGTATAAAATATTGTTTTGATCAATTTTAAATGAATTAGCTTATGATAAGATAATTTAGTTGTTTAATTGTATATATATGTGTTGTATGAATGATTTAGAATGGTTAATTGTATTGGTTATGGTTGATTTGTGAAAATTGGATTTGTGACTCGGCTATATCCGAATTTGTCGCTTTATCCATTTTATATAAATTGAATTTACAATATCCTTTAAAATGTATCTAAGTTCATGTTAGATACTTTATTAATGATGCTTGGTATTATATTTTATAATCCTTGTCGGGTATTATTCAAAATGATAGTGTGCATGTTTTATATAATTGGCAATTATTTTCTAATTGTTATATTTATGCCTTTTTTTCCTTTAGAAAATGGCACCCAATAAGGAATGGATTCTCCTTGTTGATGATCGTTTTCATGATCCAGCATATTTGACTGGGTTGAAGAATTCTTGAACTATGCATTTCAAAAAATTAATACGAATTTAATTAGATGTCCGTGTATCAATTGTGTTAACACCGATTATAGAACTCGTGATACTGTGAAAGCACACTTGATGACCTTTGGGATTATGAGAGGTTATACTTTATGGTTTCATCATGGTGAAGAAGGACACGAGGAACATTCTGAAATAAATATGGATCCTCAAAATAATGAGAATGAAGATGACTATGATGATAACTCCAAGAGCTAGCGCTAAACGCATGTCCAGCACTACTAATGTCTTTGTAGGGCAAAGGGACCCCCTCCTCCCTTACTCAATGAGGATACTGCTCCGCAAGGCGAAACAACTGTTGCCCAAGGTGGAAACAATCATGCCATTGCTGAAAATGTCTTCCATTCTTCTCATGTGAATCTTACAAGTGGAGGTATGACATAATAAGCTTTTGATTATTCTTATTTTACTTAATTCTTTGTCAATTTTTTTAACAGTTTTATGTAATAGATAATTCTACTCAAAAGATTTGGAAGCCTCGAGGTAGAAATAGGTGTCAAAAAGTGGCAAGACTTAGCAGTGGAAACAAGCTACCCGTGACTTTTTTTAATGGTCGTGTTACTGGAGATAATAGCCATGAGTGGAGTAGGCACATAGGTAAATTAGTTCGTGATCGCAACATAATGCCTATTCAAATCCAATCTTGGGACGCAGTTGAACAAAGACATAAGGACCACCTCTGGGCTGCAATGACGGTAATGAATTTGAAGTATTCATTTTTGATATTGGCATTTACTTTTACTTGTGCTACTGCAAACCTTTTATCTTTTTCCGTATAATAGTTTCCTTTGACTTGTTAATTTTTAGTTCCTCAATAAATCAATACTTTTGTGTTGTAGGAGAAGTTCTTCAATGATGACATGGAGAGTTACAAAAATTCTACTCTTCGTCACATGAAAGACCTGTGGAACAATTGGAGGGGAGATAATCACAGAACTATTAAAGGCTTGATATTCATGAACAATTGAAGCTTAAACCAACTACGATTGAAGAGCAATCCGATTGGGAGTGGCTGGTGAAATGTTACTATCATAGTCCAAAGTTTGTGGTAAATCACTAATGAATAAGGGAAAATTTAGAAATATTTATATATTTGATTACCTTGCTAATTATTCTTCTCTTATTTATCATATAATACAATATATCTACACAGGAAATGAGCCAACGAAATACAAACAACCGCTTGATGATGGACAATAAATGTCTTCATCGTAGTGGCAGCAAGCCTTATCGAGTGATCACCTATGATATGGTATATATTATATGTATTTGCCTATGAAACGCAAGATATGACGTTTTCCAACACACTACTTTTGCCTTGTTTTTAATCCTTATAGATAAATGTTATATTATCTAGGGGGAAAAAGATGGAAAACATCCAAATTATGGCACCGTTTATTTTGAAAGCCATAAAAAGGGTGAAGAAATAGCTACAGCCGAAGCTGCAGACATCCATGTACACCTCGTGCCCGACTCTTATTCATTTTATTAGTTCTATATATATTTTGTTGTCTAACTAACATTCTTTGTCTTGAAGTCTCAAATTATTGAGGTCCAAGCTGCTGAACCCTCCCTTACTCATGTTGAGGTGGCTGAACGTGTGCATGCAGTGACTCGAACCAGGGGCTATGTTCCTGGCTATGGTGGTGGAGTGAAGCCTAGAGATATTAGAGGCCCTTACAAAGGTAAGAACAAGCTTTTAGCAGATATCAAGGCAAAGGATGCTGCTATTAAAAGAAAAGAAGAAGAGATTGAGAAAAAGAATCAAGAAAATCAAGTGTTAAAAGAAAGAATGGACAAATGGGAACCTGTCATTAGCTAAACTGTATGCGAAACTAAATATTGTAGGAAAAATGTTTGGGAGTAGTTAAGACAAGACCTTGTAGGGTTACATACTAAAAAATACTAGTCCAAAATATTGTAAATATTATGAAAGTAGTAAAAATGAAACTAGAATTGACCAAGTGGCAAACTCCAAAATAAATCTGTAGGGTGAGAGTGGTGGGTTGTGCTTCTTCTATCCCAAGGGTTTGGAAAATAGGCATTAGATTAACATTTGCACTTAAGTGGCATAATGCTCTATCACTATATTATTCACCAACGGAACATGTACTTTTGAAACTCCCCACATCTTGCAACTTTTGTGGCAATTTCTGTTGTATGATGGAGTTGCAACTTTACATCAATGTTGCCATTTCATACTCACATAGCCTTCTTTTCTTGGTAAGGAGCCATTTGTTGAAGTGATTCCATTAGAGGTAAGTTGATGTGCAATTTCTTAAGGATTTCAATGAACTTTTCAAACTGTGTCTTGTTGGTGCTTTGCCAAACTTGTTTTGGCTTTTGTTGAAGTGCTTGAATTTTTGAATTTCATAGTTATGCGATTTGGCTTCAAATGATGGTATCACTCTTAGCCATGTATCCTTTATGCTTATTCTCTAGTGACTTGGAACTTTCAGCATTAGAGGGTTGAGGAGTAGACTAAGTGTTTTTTTGAGGTTGGTATTGTGGATGCTGGAAAGTCAATGCAGGGTTTTTCTGGATGTTGCTTTGGTTTGTTCTGGCCCATTGTTGATTGTTGTACGTTGTACATTTGATAATATCACAGACTCGGTCATAATTTTTTCTCAATAATGTTCCATTGACATATACATGTACAAGCAAGGTATATACATGATTTATAGTAAGGTACATAATGCTTCGGCTTCAATGCTGGCAATCATCAAAAAATAAAAACATGCAAAGAGGTTGAGAACAACCCTATATGCTTTGCAACTGCCACTTAATCATAAATAAAACTGAATGACGATAATTATAACAAGCAAGGTATTTCGGCCTCAACTCCCACGCCATTAAATCAGGAATGCGAGGAGGCTTAAATGAACTCTCACTGCATTGCATCAGCCCTCAAAAGATCATTTCACAAAATTGAACGCTATCTCGATTACCTAGAACAGAAAATTGTGAAAACTCGTTAGCGGGAAAAATAATGTTGAAAACTCGATTATAACAAGCAAGCTACCCCATAAACTTAGTTTAGATGATTTAAATGATAGCCTAAGTTAGCTAGATTAGCCCTTTAAGCACAAGCAACAATTTTCAGAATGTAAGGGGGTATAGGGCTGCTAGGCTGCTAGTGTATGAAATTTTGATGTTCGTGTACTAAATAGATTAAATTAGCAAAAACGCCGTGCAAACAAGATTGAGGTCTCAAGAGAAAACAATAGATGAATAAATAAAAGCTTAGTATGCATGCCCATAACTGTTGAAAAAAATTAAAATTTTAAAGTAAATTAGTGTACTCTTCTGATATATTTGAAAACTGTGTGACAATTGATAACCTGCATCCTCGTTAAATACTTTTAGTAAATTTAGTTTTGTATATATTGTAGAAGTATAGGTGTAATTGATGCATGAATCATAGAAAAAATATTGTCTGATACACTTTGTGACCAAAACACACCATATTAATTAGGTATTGAATCATTGATAACATACTTAAGGAAACACACCATGATGATGCATGATCTAGGTTGTCGTAGTAGAGCACATTTAATAAGTTCGGATGTTATTGAATCATATTTATTTCCATTTTCATTATTTTCCTTGTATTTGGAGATTTCATATTTTATATCTGATTTCATGAATTGCATGTTAAGGAAATTACTCATTGTTTATTTGATACTTATATTAATTATTATTTTTATATTTCTATTGTTGCAGATCCAGTTTATTTTGATAAACTTATCAAGTCTATTGTATCCGATGGATAGAATGATTAATTCTTAAGCAGCTGCTTTTTGTAATGCAACGACATATTGTAGCTCTTTTGTAATATATTTATATTTGATCATAGCCGAAAATTGTACCGGACATTTGATACAAATTATTTGTATGAATATTTAGTTGAATGTTTAATTATAAACAGATATTTAGAAAATTATATCTATATGTTAGAATGAATATATATGTATGCAGGTACAAGATTTGAGAAGATCAAAATGGATATATATATATATATATATATATATATATATATATATATACATACATGCATACAGGTACAGGTTTTGAGAAGATTGAAATGGATATATGTACGTATATATATACAGGTCTTCAAAAGATTGAAATGGATATATGTATATCCATATAGGTGCAGGGTTATAGATGAATATTGAAATGTTGATTATATATATTATTGAATATATAATTATATCATTTGCGACCAATAAATTATGTCGCAAATAATGAATGAATTTTAGTATTGACGAAAAAATTAGTCATTAATATTATTTACGACAGTGTATTTTATTCGTCGTTATTATTTTTAGCGACCAACATCATACGTTGTCGCTATTACTTTTAGCGACCAACGTCATAAGTTGTCGTTATTACTTTTAGCGACCAACACTTTGCGTCGTCGTTATTACCTTTAGCGACCAAAATTATACTCCGTTGTTATTACATTAGCGACCAACATAATATGTAGTCGTTATTGCTTTAGCGACCAAAAAATTTTAGTTGGTCGTTAAAGCCTTTAACGAGGGAGCAATAACGACCACTGACGACCAACAAATTTTTTGGACGTTAATAGCTTTAGCGACCAAAATTTGGCCATTAAAGACGAAATTTGTTGGTCGTTAAAAACCTTATTTCTAGTAGTGTCTCCTGTTCACAATTCAACTCTAGCTCATGCCAAGGTCAAGGTTATAGTTCATTATTCAATCCTAAACTTACCCATTTATTAAAGGATGTTTCCAATTATTTCCTTAAGATCAAGGTAAAGGTCTAATTATAGGTCAACTAGAGTCCAATCATAACTTACAACTATTTTTTCATTTGTTTCATTAGCTAAGTGAAAATAGCTAACCATAGGTAAAGTTAACTCAAGATATCCTATTTGATTGTATTATTTTCTTTTATCTTTGCTAAGTTATTTCACTTACGGGGTGCTCATTTTAGGTCCATGATATAAGTCACTAGAGGGCTCTCGTTCATCATTTTAATCCAGTACTAACCCTAAGGAGAGTCTATTTTTAGTCATTTGATCATCTATTCATGTTATGCTTAAAAAGAAGGCCAAAGGATACACTAAGGTCAAGCATTGAATGAATTTTTTTTATTACTTTTAGGCCATTATTTAACTTCATTGATATAAATATTTTCATATTTATCAACCTACTAGGTCACTATCAAATTATAAGAAACTCAAACATTACATTTGCGAAGAAAAACATGCGAGAAAAGTAAAACTACTTGAGACCGGTCAATCTGTTTCAAAACCAGTCAATGGGTCTCGCAGACGAATCAAATGGTTTCATGGACCGGTTGATTGGTCAGGATGCTATCAACCTCCTAGTGGTGGTTACCCAATTGATTGGTCAATCTCATCAGTCGACTGTTCTTAGAACCAATTGATCAGTTTGGCTATACCAGTTGATGGATCTAACCCGAGGCTAAGACTTGCAGGGCAACTAGTTGATCAATTGACCCAACCAGTCGATTGTTCTAAAAATTCATCAATCAGTTTGGTTGAACCAGTCAATTGGTTAAATCCCCAAAGTCATAGACCAACTAGTCAATTAGTCTTGGAGACCACTTGATTGGTCTGGGCTAAAGCATCCCACAAAAACACCAATTACACACAATTAAATTCTATAACCAGTTCAATCAAATCTAAACGTTAAACTCAGGTTATTCAAGGTATTTTACAGATAATATTCACGAATTGACACACAAAATACCAAAATTATTCCAAGATTCGTAGTAAGACATGTTGGCATACTTTTAACTTATTTTGTGAAATAATGCATCATGTTCTCTTTCTACTAGGCTATTTTGTAGCAAGTCCATTCCATATATCACATATATCATTATCACTTAAAAAACCCAGAACATCAAGAGGTTTCAAATCTAAAATTACAAACTTAAGATCCAAGAATATGAATCTCCAAGCCAAACCCCATACTAACCCATTTGTACATTCCATATTAACTAATGCAAACATATGGTCATCTTTACTATTTAGAATACCACAAACTTATAGCACATATATCTCACTTACCCATACCATTTTTACAATAATAGGGGGAGACAATGATTTACCTTAAAAGTTGAGCAAAACACCAAAATAGAACAATTCTCTTAAATCTCAAATCACTTTTCTACACTAAAACACCTTTCAAGAAACCTTAATTAAACTCGGTAAAACCTTTCTAAAATTGTGCAGGGAAGATTTAATAATATAGACCTAGGAGAAGGAATAAGATAAAATCCACCTTTCAAATGGAAAAATAAAGAGTACTAAGGATGAAATTCAGCCCTCGCTCTTTTCCTCAATTTAACTATATCTTGCTTAAAATCAAAACAAGAAGGAGCTAGAAAGAGGATTAGAAGAGGAAGAGATGAGTAGGATGCAACCACAGGGAAGGAAGAACGATAAAGCAAATGTGAAGAAAATAGGGCATTTTAGAGGTTAGGGAAAAAGAGAGAAAATAAGGACTTTGGGTCCGAATCACCGAGGGTTATGTTGAAAGGAGAAGGACAAGAGATTGTATAAATCGAGACTCCCAAACCCCTAGTATGAATTAAATATTTGAAGTGTAGGTTTTCGAAGTCCTAAAGTTGATATTTTCTGCCTTGAACTAGTTTGGTGAGACTATAGGGCTCTAAGCAATGTGCCTTAGAAATTTGAGCATAGGAAGGGTATGATGACATAAATTGTAATACCCCGTATTTTTAAAACCCATATTTATTAAGTTTAATAATTTTATTAGCGTAATTAAATGTTTACATCAAATTACGCTAATAAAATCATTAAACTTAATAAATCTGGGTTTTAAAAATACGGGGTATTACATCACTACCCCCTTAAAAAGGAACTTCGTCCTCGAAGTTCGGAAAACCTAGGTAGTGGAGACTTGACAAAATAATTGAATAAAACATTGACCGCAATAAATAAGTTAAGAGTAAATCCGAAGAAAAGTAAAACGACGTTTACGAAACCAAACCAAACAAGGTTGAATCAAAACAAGGCATAGGAAGTAAAACAAAAGAAGGAGAATTGATATTTAGTAGATCAAATACAATGGAATTCAAATACAGAAGAATTACATACTTAAAGTCAAAACAATTTACAAACATATTATTCTTTAAAATAAGGTCTTACAAAAGAATAACAAAATTATAACATGAAGTTCAAATAGAATAAAGGAACGAAAATTCTAAAGGTTACACAACTCTAATAACACAACCAATGCACATAAAACTTTACACAAAGAGTTATCTTTATAACATCATACAAGAAAACAAAGCTAACACTTGGCTGAACAACTCATAAAAGGTCCTCTTAAACCCCAACCACATACTTCTAGATCTAGGGAGATTCTTAACCCAAAACACTTCACTAACAAGCTTTCTAATCTACGCTATAACCTTGATAGTCTAAACACTTAATTTCGAAAATGCTACTAATATAGCAACTATAACATTCGAGGCCACAATTTTTATTTATCTCCTATTCGTTAATAGTTCTCCTCATACAAGACAAAACTTAATACACTATCACTCACGAGCAACCAGAAAAGAAAATATGCCTACTTTTCAAGGAATGATCTTCATATATTAATACTAAAATTACTAACACAAAATACAGAACGGAAACAACCTACGATTGACTGATAATCGATGGAAACTAGATATAAACTCATAATGAAAGTTATACTGCATCATTAAAATCACTAAGGAAAATTAGGCATCCTACACCCTGATTATAAAAATAAACGCCTCTATCTAAACCTCAACCTTATCATTATCACAATTCTAAGTTTCTCTCAATTGAAATGATACATCTACTTAAACATCACTATCAAGGTTACAAACCTAAATTTCCAATAACTCCAAAAAGTAAAATTACTCAACCAAAATAGATTACAATTTATGTCACATCACACTATATCCAGCAAGGTATACATTAAGGTTTTTAATCCACTAAACCAGCCAGATTAGGATTAACCTAGTGGGGTCACTACCCCCTTAAGAGCAAACTAATTACAAAACGATAATAACTACAGCACATAAAATTCAAAGTTAACACAAGTCAAGCAAGTAAAATAACAAGTAACCATATTCAAAGACATAATTACAACAGCAATTCACAAGGCCACTTATACTACCCAATCACGCTATCCTCACAAGCTAATCCGGATTTAAAATTCACTTGAAAGAATGTAAATACATTTTCAGTTAAAACATTTAGGATCGTGAGAACCAAATCTCTACTGAAACCCGATTCTCAACAACAAAAAGCTTTGATACCAACTTGTAACACCCCCAAATTTACTACTGAAAAATTTTGTTTAAAATCAAAGGTTTAGCGGAAGCAAATGATAAAACCGTAAACTCGGGGGTATTACCGCCACACTTAGTACCAGACCGGTTCACTCCTACCGTTCCAGTACTAAGTGCTAAGGCTAAATCCAATCAAACAATTAAATCCGAATTTTAAAAGTATAACAGCGTTACGAGAAACTAGAAGTCAATTACAAAACCCTTGGAGATTTAAATACAACACTTGCAACTTCCAAAGATGAATACAATTAAACAAAACAAATCCCGAAGGATAAATATCCGGATTGCCTACTCTCTCAAGTCAAGTCTTCCTCCCCAAAACAGTCCGATCTTAAACCTGCACAAGAGGTCTGCTCCCCACCATCAGTGGATCATCACAGGACCCATTCAACCAAGGTAGTATCAGTACGGGTCCAATACTGAGTAAATCCCACTACCCTACCTTATGGAAGAGACGTAAACTATAACATCAAGTGCATATTAAATTATGATACAATACGTTGATACAATATTACACATACTCAAACCCACATCACAAGTCCTACCATCCACATATAATAACATGCGAAACATATGTAATATCTTAAACCGATAAAAGATTCAGATAAACCAACCAAGCATTTATGGATAATGTTAAACCAACCAACCAGAAATTTTTGGACAACGCCAAACCAAACCAAGCCGAATCGGGCATTTATCAAACGGGCATTTACGGGCAATGCCGAACCAAACCAAGCCGGATCGGGCATTTATCAAATGGGCATTTAGCCTCGCGGACATTACTTAGGGACATGTCCAGCCCCGAGCATTACTTAGGGACATGCTCAGCCCCGGACATTACTTAGGGACATGTCCAGCCCCGAGCATTACTTAGGGACATGCTCAGCCCCGAGCATTACTTAGGGACATGCTCAGCCCCGGACATTACTGAGGGACATGCTCAGCCTCGAGCATTACTTAGGGACATGCTCAGCCCCGATCGAGTAGACTCGTTCTTTAGATCTCTGGTAAATGTAGTCGATTCACATCATAGTCTTTATCAATTCATGTGAGTGCGGGAACCCCACTATTATAGCCGGTGGAACGGTCGCGAGAGCCATGCGCTGCCACTATTATAGCCGGTGGAACGGTCGCGAGGGTAATATACCCCGCCACTATTATTTGCCGGTGGACCGGTCTGGCCCCGACTCATAAGGTATTCCACTGTAAATATTAGTATCTTTCCATGTCTTATCACTTTTACGTTCGGTTTGTTGAGCACGAAATCCCCCACTATTATAGCCGGTGTAACGGTCGCGAGGGCACATGCCCTGCCACTATTGTAGCCGGTGGAACGGTCGCGAGGGTAAGATACCCTGCCACTATTATAGCCGGTGGACCGGTCTGGGTTCGGCTCAACATCTTTCTCTGTAAGTCGTTAGTGCTTTAATGTATCTTATTCGAGGGCATTTCACCTTTGTCATGCAGGGTCAGAGATCTCAACACATCACATCAAAACTGAAGGTATATGCGTACTATCACATACTAATGAGGGCACATGCACACAACCCGATTCCAAGCCACGCCACACATGAAACAGTTAGAATAATGGCTTTTAAGACCACAATGCATAAATCATATAGAACATCCATGGCACATAGGACACATGTCACACATTTAGCCTTAGCTATATCCCTACTCGGTTTAGGTTACCGAGTTATCTCCTACGCTTACATTAGGCCACTAAACACCCGTTGTAATTATCATACTTAGCACATTTCTCACATTGGAAACCCAAATCATGACCCTCAGACTCAACTCTCCCTCATACCTCACTCCTCCTCATTTATTCTTATTATTTCATTTTTTTCTTTTTCCACCTTCTCAAATTAGGGTTTCCTTCCCAAACCCTAGGTACCCTTATATGACCCTACGTACTATTTTTCACCTCGAGCCTCCAGACTTCCAAACAGACCTTCCATTAGTCTCCCCACGTCCTAAAGTAACTTTTTATACGTAAGGTTCGCCCCCATGCGGACCTTAACCTCCCCATGCAAACCCTATCATTTCCACCATGTCAAACCCTATCATTCCCATGCAAACTCTAGTTCTCCCATGCAACCTTATTTTCTCCCACTCTTCTATTTTATTTAATTCCCTTTTTCCTCATCATTTCACAGATTACAGACTACCTAGGTCGTCCATACCCACGTTAACCAACGTACTTCCCCTTGGTTATCTTACTTGCTTGTTTTTCTCTTTCAAGTCCCCACTCCACAACACCTCATCAAATATCCTAGCATGAGTCGTAGGGGTCACATCACATCACATTATATTTGTATCATACCATATTAGCACATACAGACAAGATCACAATAACATACCTCGGTTCCACGCTGCGCTACATAAATACACAGATAATATACAGATTCTAGCATACAACCGCACAAGGCATACAAGACAGGTAAAACATGCAATACACACAGGTGGCCTTAGTTACGTCCTTACTAATTACCCACAAGTAGAGGTAAGTAGAGACTTATCTGGATCCGAAGCTAGCTAAGCGAGATAAGAGGGAGAGAGATCACTAGCTCGTGGACCCACGAGAAAGCTTTCCTAGATCCGATAGAAATCGAAAACTAAATTAGACACTATTCTATCAATCAATAATTCACATATTCTAATTAAATAAACACAAACAACACAATTGATCTTTCTTAGAAAACGTGCCCAAAACTTAGAACTTAAAAGCATAGCTTTATTAAGATTTAAGGTTAAAACTAAATCAAAACGGATTAATACAATATCGCTTGGGACATTTCAACTTAATTTGGAAAGCCCGAGAAGGAATAATCGATCATAAGTTAATTTATTGAAAATAACTTATTTATTAGGTTTTATAACTAAATAGGTAACTCAACCATTTACATAGCACCAAATTCAAACCGATTAAGTTAAAACATAATTTAAATGATTTAAAACCCAAAGATAGAAATCGATTAGATAAAAGACGCATAGCAAAAATCAATTTCATAAAATCATCCCCGAAGATTAGGGTTTTTAATGCCTAAACTACGAATCAGCCAAATCACTTCGATTACCTCAAATTGATAGTTTTAAAACACAATTAAACTAATTTTAGATAAATCTAGATAATCAATTTCAACAAAACAATCTTCTGATTAATCAATTCCAGATAATAAATCTTCAAAATTAGGGTTTTAAAGCCCACGACACAAACTCAGGTAATTCAATTTAATTAATTCAAATTAAGGTATTAGAAGACAATTAATACCATTTCAACCATTTCTATACATTCAATTTTAGAAAAACAACAATACAAGTAATCGATTTCATAATCTCACTTGAAATTTAGGGTTTTAGGCCCGAAAATACAATTCGTTAAAATTCTATAAATTTAATCAAATTGAATGTTTGGAAATGCAATTGAACACATTTTATAACATATCAAATAATCAATTGCTCAAAACTAGTAAAAGAAATACACAATTTAGCCCAATTAGGGTTTTTGAGCCCGGAACGCAAATCTGATTAATTCTTGCCAAAACATATCAATTGACGGTTCGAAAATGTAATTAAACATATTATAATGTAATTTATATAGTCAATTGAATAAAATAACCCGATTACCCAAACCAATTTAAACCCGCGAGAGTTTTGACCTAAAAATCCAATTCCGATCAATTACGTACAATTTTCCCAAATCAATACTTCCAAAATAAAATTAAATACATTTTAAACTATATTGTAAAATCAATTGAGCGAAACGGCTCAATTATACGACCCAATTTCATTACATCCAAAATTTGACCTAGAATTCAAATTCCAATAAATTCTGCATAAATTTCTCAAATTGACGGTTCCAAAATGAAATTGGATACATTTTAAAACATATTGTATAATCAATTTGTCCGAAATCGCAAAAACGGACGAATCCGAAAAATTCGGGCATAACCCGGCCAAAAATCCAATTTTTCCATAATTCCAACACAACCACACAATTAACCTATCCAAATCAATCTTCCAGCACATATATACATAAACAAACAACCAATTTAGCTTTTCATAAGCTAATCCATACTCAATTAATCAAATATATATATTAGGATTTTCGGAAATTTATACCGAAAGAAATCAACACAATCAGGACAAGAAAATGCCGGAGAAGCTTCGTCGGGGAACAAGGGTGGCTCGCCGGTGGCCGGGCGGTGGCGCGAGCTGCGTGGCCTGCTGCTGCTGCTGTCGCCCGCAACTGCCGCCCGCTGCTGACGCGCTGCTGCGTGGGCTGCTGTCGCGCGGCTGCTGCTGCTGTGGTTGCTGTGGTGGTGGTCGACGGTGGCTGGAGGTCGGCGAGCAGGGAGGAGGAGGAGGTGGCGGAGCAAGGGAGGAGGTGAGGGCTAGGGTTCTGGGGCTGCGAACAGGGGCAGATCGGGAGAGGAGTCGGGGTAGGGAAGAGAGAAAGAAAAAGAAGAGGGGGGTCGGGGGTCCGACGGGTGCGGGTTTTTTTTTTTTTTGGGAATTCACATATAGAATAAAAGACTAAATATTTAAAAATTACCATTTGACGATTTTATCTAAATTTATTAAACGAAAAATATTTTCGAAACTATCCGAACGCTTAAAATAATTAAAAAGGTTATATAAAGAATTTCAGAAACATTTTCGGAAGAATTTACTAACGAACGTAAAAATTTATATTATTTACGGAAATACATTATAAGACCCTAAAATAATATTTAAAAACCTATAATAAAATATTTAAGTCAAATTCTAATAAATCAAGACTAATTTTAATAATTTCCGAAATCGGTTTTCCGCAAACTAAAAAGCGTAGAACAGAAGAAAATTAATTCCAAAAAGAAATTCTTAAATAAGTTCCGAAAATATTTTTAATTTAAACTTCCCGAAAATATTACATTCAATTAATTAAAACGTCGATAAAATATTACTTCCCGAAAATGATTAATTACGTTCAATTATAAATTCGAAATCGTTGATAAATCCATAAAATGAATCGAAATTAAAATAATTAAATATTTACATCAAATTACGCTAATAAAACCATTAAACTTAATAAATCTGGGTTTTAAAAATACGGGGTATTACATAAATGAACGAGAATTAAAGTTCAGCAAATCTACCAAGGTTGCAAATGCCAAAAAATTGCTCAGGAATCTTGCAGAAGAGAGAAGCAATAGGGAAGAAGACAAATGAGCTTAGGGTATGAAAGTGACTCCTTATGCATTCCTACCTTATGAATCTGTTGAAAATAGACAAAACAAGCTAATTAGATTCAGAAGGTTTGCAAAAAATTAAAACAAACTATTGAAAATGTAGTCATGATGTTGGAAAAGTTTTGGGAAAAGATTATTAGGAAAAATCGAGTATGAAGAACAACTCGATTAGTTAAACCAGTTGACTGGTGCCCAAACCAGTCGATTAGTTCGATAGGTTTTAGAAATTAAATTTCGATGAACAAATCAGTCAATGGATACCACAAACCAGTCGAATAGTTTATCGATAAAACCAAATATTTTTTTTCCTAATCTAATCAAGCCTATCCAAGAACCATATTGTTCTTAAATACACTTCTAAAATAAGATAAAAAACACTTAGATCACCATTAAATACTTATAATAGCATACATTAAGGACACTAAAAAGTGTGGTATTACACATTGTTACCATGTTTTTGTTGTGAATTATGCATTATCATTCAAACATTACTTGCTTTGCATGTTGAGTTTGTTTGAGTCTAGATATCCAACTCTTGGAAGTTACTAAGCCGAGGGTGAGTGAGCTATGTATAAGCTCTTTCTGTTGGGTGTTGTATGCTTGTAGATGTTGTTTCTAGGTAAGAAACGAAGTTGGTTCTAGTGGTCTTCCTACTCAACTAGATTTATCATGATATTAGGTGACTTTGGGCCACATCAAGAGTAAGGATTTGATCTTGATACAATTAAAAAGCTTCACGTAGGCTTAATAGAGATTAGATACGAATGGAGTTAAGAACAATAATAAAAAAAATTAAAATGCAAATTATTTTTTAATTCTAAAATATGAAAATATGTTAATCCTTGAAGTTTCATAATTTATGATATGCAAAAAGTCTATATCGAAACTTAAAATGCAAATAATCGTATAACGCAACGTGATTAGTATTTTTTTTCATCATAATCTCCGTTGATCATTTTGATCACATCCAGGAGACTCATAAAAAGAATATATAGATATATATTAGACCATGAGAAGTGACCGAAAAGTCTCCCAAAACTCGAAACCACAAAAAAATAAAAATAAAGAAATGATAACAAAACATTCCTAAAATGTGATAAGGATTTTCAAAGAAAAATCATAAAAGATGGATTTTCAAAATCTAGGGTGATACAAATATATTTATAAAATTGTTCAAAATACACAATACTCTTTAAATAGTATGTGATATATAATATATTTCTAGTTAGTTTGAATTTACTTATCAAAACTAACTATTCGAGATAATTAGTTATTTTAGAAACTTTTCAAATAAAAAATATTTTTAAAATAAGTAATTATTATAGATATTTACTTTTTTTAAGTAACTGCAAACATAGATTTTAAAGTTTATAGATAAATAAAATTAATAAATAAAATAGATTTGTGAAGTACTTTATTGAGAGTATTTTCATTTTTATTTAGTTTTAGCGTTTTTTTCCGCCTTTCTAAATGTTATTTATTTATTATTTGCATTATATATCAATTTTTAATCTTGCCCTTTTTGTTTAGTCTTTTTATTGCATACTATAACGAATATATATCATTCTTGTTTGCTCTAGGTATATTGTATTAATAAAATTGCCCGTCAATGCCACTGGAATTATAACGCTCCTGGGTGCACCATTAAAGTGGCTGACACCGCAAAACCTACGTCCTTGAATCGTATCAGCTTTTCCAGACTTCCCTAATTCAATGGACATGAAGCGTATAGTGGATTCACGATATATTTATGAACATGATACTCTAAAATGGCCTCCAGACGCAGCTGATGTACACGATGTCTATGTTGTTCGGAAACATGGTCCAAGGAGGACAATTCTGTGTATTGCGGCTCTTCTTATGCTATTGAACGCTTCGAATGTCGTGCGCGCGAAGGTAAAATTAGAACCATTTTCTCATCCAGTTGTTCGATACATTCCTGTGTGCATTTGGGAGAGACTGACTACCTGATATAATGAATCACAGGACATTTCGGCTACAACTTTGATCTGGTGCGTTATTGCTGGTGCATTGGTGGTGATATTGATCCGACGTGATGCTGTGGAAAAAGGTGGGTAGCCTGTATCCTATATCTTTTATTAAATGCCCTCAAGGTGCTTGTGAAATTGTCTCACTGGTCTTGGCTACAGTGTCCCTGACTCTGTTGGTTGGGTCGGAGCATGATCAAAAGTTACAGCTTGTCGGACATCTTGAAGTGGTTTTATATACATTAATAGTAATAATAGTAGCACTTATTTATGACTTGAGTATTATCACCCTTGAGTAGGCCTGATTAGAGGTTGGGAATATAGATTTGGTATAACAAGCTGACTCTGAAGTAATTAGAACAATATTGGATTTGGAGTAATGCGATCCTTTTGGGTTCTCATATCCTGTGGTGTGGTGTTCTTGTCTTGGGGTTAATGATATTGGTGGGTTTATATGTTTGGGTTACATAAATTTAGAAAAAATGATCACTTTACGATGTGGATACCAGGAATTATTGAGTTCATGTAGGATGAATAGTCGATTTATGTTTTCAAGAGCCTTATTAGCGAAAATTGGAGTTTAAGAAATATGAAAAGAACTAGAACATTTATTGCGTCATTCACCCCCCCCCCTCCCCGGCAGGATGCATCACAGGCTTGATCGAGCTTGAATCCTAGACTCATATTTATCTGTTTATTAGCTCTGAACCTCTTGAGGCTTGGACAAATATATGCTTATGAATGGAACGATGGGGATGCTTTTGCTTCATTTCACGCATTCATACGTCTTAAGAATACCATAATTAATATCTCCTATATCTTGTATTTCCCAAAGACAACTCATTCTTTTTTACCTCTCCTCATTTTTCTTTTTGTTGGCGAGTGTCAGAGTCAGTTGTGATACTACCAGCATTTGGAGTTCAATTTGAAACCCACTACAAGAGGTATCTTCCTTGCATAGGCTCTGGACTAGCTGAAAGAGCAATTGCCTAATATTTATGATGCAACACTTGGTCACTGCATTTGCCTTATTATTTTTTCCTTTGTTGTGCATCTTCCTATTCTATACGCAGTACCCTTTTCGTTTTTATGCAGTGGAAGAACTGTTCGCTGCTTTGTACCCCTTGGCAAGATACTAACGCCGGTACTGAATGAGTGCATCACGCAAATGACTTGTTACTGGAGCCTGGCTTTGGTTTTACACGACGAAAATGAATTGATGTTGGTCTTTAAGGTAAAACGAGACTAACCGTGTAGATATTTTGGTAATATTTCATTTCCAGCGAAGTTGCGCCTTGAAATTCATTCCTGCGTTTCCTTTGCCGCAATTTTTTTAAGCACGAGTATGCATTGTTATGTGGTTCCTGCCTATTGGTGATTATTTTGCTATTGTCAGCAACTGCAACCGCCACATGAAATGTTGGTGCCTATCTGGAAAGCTCTTCGGACGGCCTCTGCTGCCAAGGCAAACTGAGATACTTGGAGGTATAATATATTATTTTACAGAAAATCATATGATATTTAAATAAATAATCATAAATAAATATTTTCCCAACAAATAATAATAGTAGTTATAATATAATAAAATGATATATCATACCTTTAGATAAAATAATAATGGAAGCTCAAAAAAAATGCCTAAGACTAATTAATTTATTCGAATCTATCGAATTTATAATGTGTTTGTAAGATAATTTTATTCCCTTATACGGTATATAAAGATATAAAAAATTATCACATGGGATAAAATAAATTTTATTCCTATTAGAAGTAGTAATTCAATCTATTAGGACTAATGTTATGTTAATACTTAACTAGGATAATTTAGAAAGGAGATAGAGAGGGAAAAACGAGAGAAATTATTGACTTAATTTTTTTGTTTGATATTGCAGGCCATTTATAGGCTTAATGTGACTGTTCGAACATACACAATCGTAATCACGTTTGTTGCTTTTGGTGACGTTCGGTTGAACCTGTTCCTTTTGAATTTCAGACATCGCATTGCTCTGTGAGGAAACATGCGTGTGTGATCATAAGTTCATTCCCGCATTTTTCGCATTTTTCCATCATGTATTCATGCAATATCAAATTCCTTCTTTACAAGTCGTCAAGTTGTTTCATTACCATTCAAAAGAGAAACGAAGGACTTTATTTGAAACAATTCAATGGGAATAGTGGATCTGCTGGGCAACCAAAGGCTCACGGGTTTACCCCACTACACATGCATACATATATAAATTTTCATAAGCCCAATTCTAATTTATTATTTTACTAATAAATAATATATAATAGTTGAATTTAATTAATTAAATGAATGAGATTAAACAATATTATCCCATCAGATTTTCTAAAAAGCTTAATTCCTAATATAATATTTGCATCCATAGCATTCATATGAAAACTCCTAGTAAGCATACTATTTGTTCAGTAGCATTAATGATACCATTATTTTTACCTATTATGAGTATATCATCTACATATAAACATACTATAACGTAGCCCTTATGAGTATATTTAACACAAACATATTTGTCAAACTCATTTATTTTGAAGTCATTAGACAACATTACACAATAATGTCAGTTTTAGATCTATTTAATATACTTCTAGACCTTTACAACTTCTATTACCAATAGCATGCACAAGGGCACAATTCTTGTAAACAGTGAATGTGTCAAAAAAATCAACAGCTTCTCTTTACTTGTGGCCTTTAACTACAAGTATAGCCTCATACTTGTCAATTAAATCATTTTCCTATAATTCCTTCCTAAAAATCTACTTGCATCCTAGGGCTTTATTTTTAGGAGGTAAGTCCACTTCCTATGCCTGGTTTTACATAATGGATTCAATTTCATTGTGGCCTTTAACTACAAGTATAGCCTCATACTTGTCAATTAAATCATTTTCCTATAATTCCTTCCTAAAAATCTACTTGCATCCTAGGGCTTTATTTTTAGGAGGTAAGTCCACCACTTCCTATGCCTGGTTTTACATAATGGATTCAATTTCATTATTTATTAATTCTTTCTAGTAAGAGAACTTGGGAGAAGACATTACTTCCTTAAATGTTCAAGGCTCATTTTCTAACATGTTAGATAATCAGGCTCAAAAGATTTTAAAAACCTAGCTCTTTTACTTTATCTTAGTTCATTTAGATTAACCTCTTTATTTGCATTACCAATGGAATCTCTTGGTCTTTTTAGGGAACCTAATTCACTATTTATTTTATAAGGAAAAATATTTTCAAAAAACATAGCATCCTTTAATTCTATAATAGTGTTGATAGGAATTTTAGGAACCTCTAATTTATGGGCAAGAAAACAATATGCACTATTGTTATGCACATAATCAAAGGACACACAATCAATGGTTTTTGTTCATAAATTAAGCCTTTTACGTTTAAGAGCAACTACTTTTGCTAACTCTCCAAACACTTTTAAGTATGTATAGTTAGACTTGTGATATTTCCATAACTCATATGGAATATTATAGGTTTTCTTATAAGTCACCTTATGGAGAATATAACTTGTAGATAATAGGCCTTACCCCTCCCATAAGTTATGTGTAAGGATGGCAACGGGGCGGGTCGGGGACGGGGACCCCATCCCCATCCCCGAACCCGATAAGGAAAATAATCCCCGAACCCGATCCGATCCCCGATATTTTTTTATCGGGGATTCCCCGACCCGATCCCCGCGGGGATCAACTCCCCATACCCGACCCGATCCCCGATTTATTTTCCATCCCCGTTCTTAAAATCCGACCCGATCCCCGAAACCCGATTTTATACCCGATCCCCGATCTCATCCCCGATCCTCAAACTATTTTTTTATATTATATTTTTAATTTATATTCTATTAAAAAATTATATATTATATATATATATATATAATTATATAAAAAAAATATATAAAAAATTTCGGGGCGGGTTCGGGGATGGGGACCCCAAACCCGTCCCCGCCCCGTCCCCGAAAAAATCCCCGTTAAGAATCCCCGAACCCGAACCCGATCCCCGAATTCTCTCCCCGAACCCGAACCCGAACGGGGAATCCCCGACGGGGCCCCGAACCCGCGGGGAAAATTGTCATCCCTAGTTATGTGGTAATCCAAAACTATTCATCATGTTTTTCAAGGTCTATTCTTGCATTCTGTAGTTCCATTAGAATGAAATGCATAAGGAGGCATTAGTTTGGTGAAAAATACCACATTCCAAACCAAATTGTTCAAAAGGTTATTCATATTCACCCCTTTATTACTTCTTATTACCTTAATATTTATGCCAAGTTAATTCTTAAATTCCATTTTGAAGTGTTTAAATACTTTATTTGTGTATGCTTGATTTGTAAAATGCAACAAGGGTTTAGATCTGTAGAACATTTAAAATACCAAATTCATCTATAGGGAGAAAAAATCCTCAATGAATTTGGCTTCCAAGAAATGGAGTATTATATCATGCAACCATGTCATTATCAATAATTAAATATAAATTAAATGAAAACACGTGTTATAACATAACACAGAATGCACATATTCCTAAGGCTATAAATGAGCTGAGCTATCTCGATATTTGGCTCTATTTAGCTAGTTAAAATCTCATTTCAACTTGTTTGTTTAGTTAATTGAGCTGAGTTTGAGCTTCATGTTTTAACTCAAATAATAAATGATGAGAGGCCAAACATAAAAAAGTTTAACTCAACTCATTTATAACTTTGAATCATGAGCTCAACTTAGCTCAGTCATTAACAGCTCAGTTCAGCTCATGTGTTTAGTTAAACAAGCCAAGTTTGAGCATAGGAGTGATCGACTTAGCTTAGCTCATTTATGATCCTACATATGCCTATGATGTTAATATAGCATATGGAGACATTAACATATAATATTTGAATTGGTGTGGAGTTGGACATTGGTTTTCTACACATATGGCTATTATGAATAATTTATGTGATATTTTGATGTACTCTAAAAACACCAAGGATATGAATAACATGAATATTATATGTGATTAGTTTGGTGTGTCCACAAACATTGGAATTGTGGATAATATGCATAGCCTATATACATGAGTTTGGTGTAAGCCTAAAACACTGTTTGGCATTTGGGAGGTGGCATGATCAATCTAATGGTTTAGTAAATTAGGATAATGCTAACACTATAGTATCACTTGATAAAAAGGATTGGTCATGTATAACATGGTTTATATGTAAGATATATAAAATGGTTTGGTGTAAAATTAAAACATCATGGCCATATGAATAATAGTTTGGCCTGAATAATATGGTTGGCATGAACAACATAATTGGTTTAAATGATAAAAAATAATATAGGTGACTTTTTCTTCACCATGTTGTTATCAACTAGGAATTATACTTTTTTCCATTAGGTAAAAACATATGATCTAGATGATATATTCTCTTCTTATCCTACAGATGGGGGAAAGGTAGTAAATTCTCTTACATCTATAGTAAAACATACTTGGGCCACTAGTAAACCTCTAATCCTTAAGTACACAAACCTTATATAAGTCAGTGGATCAGTTAGATAGAGTAAACTAGAGTCCTTTGGATCTATTAGTACTAGGCAATTAATTTTAATAATTCCAAAGTACTTGATATTGATTCATGTATTATTCCCCTTTAAGTATTAATGTCTTATTGGTACCTTAACTAATGATTAACACATAAAAGAAAACATTTCTTGAGGCACTTAAATCAATATACTTTCACTTTTATAAGCATTGGTATTATGAGATAAATTGTTTATCATGATCATCGGTTATTATGAATTTATTCCAACAAATGATAACATTCAACAGTTAGAGTATATCACTAATAACACATTAAACATACTACAGGAGTAAAGGCAATGTACAAGCATGGTTATTAAATATATAAAGAAATCTTCCACAAGGTAAAATACCATATTACCCTTATAACTATAAGTTCACAAGTACACCATAACTTCATCCATAAGGTTTTTCAACTCACTAAGTTTTACATACTGACCTAAAGTATTATTAAAAATATCATATCTAACAATCATAACTTAAATCTAAATTTTCACACATAAAATACCTCTGCTACCCCTTTTGTTATTATTTCCGAATTAAACATTTTCTCATTAACTCATATCTTATGCTATTTATAATTTAAATAGATAATTCACATATCATAATTTTCATATTTTAGCCTATATAGTACCTTTACAACACCCAAAATACTATATTTGACCAAAAAAGACCAAAATGTCCTTAGTTCACATAAACATATCCAAATTTTATTATTTTTATAACTTAAGTCATTCTCACCCAAAAATTAACATATTATATAGCAAATGTATTATAAAAACCACAAGAACCATAGTGACATATTTTTTTTAACAACTTATGGAGAGATTATTTTACCCCTATGATTGAGACTCCCCAAAAATTTATAACATTTTACAAGCTTCCAAATCTTACTAATATTACACACAACCCTATTAAGATTACTGTCATCCTAAAAATAAAATTCACAAAAATCAAGCAATTCACAACACCAAAAAGGCCATATGGTTGAGATCTCCACAAGGTGTAAGTGTAACTCTCTAATTTTTCAATATTAAAAAATTTTCAATTTGAAAATCTTGTGGAAGTAAAAAACTACCAAAAACTTAGGAAAAATAAAGTGGTACCGCCGCATCTAACATAGGATAGGTGCCAGCCACCAGTCCCATGTTAGATATAAGGCTAAGAACTAACCAACCAAAGCTAAAATTGAGTGCTCCAAAACACATTATATAGATATTATAAGAAAGGCTTTCAAGTACAACCTTGACAATCTGTAAATATTCAAATACATAAAGGAAAAATTAAACCAAAGCATAGGGTTCAAAATGCAAAAAAAAAACAAAGGTAGGGTGTAGCCCAAAACTCTAGTCCATCTAGGACTGGAGAAAAGACTTTAGATGTCCAAGCTCTTAGAACCTATGTTCAACACGAGGCTAGCTTACTACTGATCATTCCCGAAAATCTGCACATGGCCCTCTGCTTATGGGAATAAGTATGTGACCAAGAAAATAGGCAAATAATTATGCTTCATACTAAATAGGCCAAGTTACTTCTTCAATAGAAGTCATAAGCACACAAGATTCTTGCATATAAGCATAATCATATTAACATAGTTCATACCTATTTTATATAACCAGAATATATGCTCTATCTTGGTAATATCATACATAAGAAATTCATAACATGCATTGCTTATCAGGCTTAGTAACATAACAAATAGGTATGAACTAATACATGCACATAATTCCACCATAGGTCATTTTTCTACTTTCCTAATAAGTTAGGTCATTTATATATATAATTAATTATCTCTATTATTATTATTATTATTATTATTATTATTATTATTATTATTATTATTATTATTATTATTATTATTATTATTATTATTATTATTTTACTCTTATTTTTTTCTCTTTGACCACATTATTATTTCCAATTTCCTATCTAAATTCTTATCCAAATACTTATTCAAATTCTTATTAAGCGATGGATAGTGCACTACCCCATGGTCACATATACTATGGAAGTCTATCCAAACCAAATGACATAAAGTCCAAGCCAAGCCAAGTAATCGCAATTGGACATAAGTCCAAGTCGAAACCAAGTAACCACCAATGGACATAAGTCCAGGAAGAAGCCAAAAACCACCTAGATAATCATACCCTTTAATATTGATACCCCCCATGTACATCATCAATGTCTAAAGTAAGTAAGGCATCGGGATCTACTAAGATCCCACCTGAAGGCCCTACTAATTTCCTGAAGACAGACTAACTCATTGTAGCTAATTGAGGATCGAGTAACGTAGACCCATATAAAGCTCGATCATCTTTTATTTTAAGTGATTAGTACATTATTCTCAAGGTTACTTGATCATACAAAACCCATAGAATATGCAACCAAGGTATTCACATACTTATTCCATCTTAACCATTACCATTCTCCAACCATGTGTGGGATTTCCATTAATTCTTACTCATTATTAACCAAATCCCTTAGATTAATTCATTTCAATCCAAAGTCTAGATTACATTACCCTTTTAAAGCCATCAAACACTTATTGGGTTATGCCCATTAAGGCCTTTACACCACCAATTGAGTATATTATGAATCATGTTCCATTTAATTCATCTATTAGGTTGTTAATCCATATCAATAGATGTATTTTACTCATTAAATAGTTATATAGTAGTGTTAGGCATAGTCTCAAATCATATTTGAGCCAAAAGATCAAAATCACATAATCTAGATTAACTAGTCGATCGGTTTGAGGCAACCAGTCAATTGGTTTGGCTTAGTCAAACCCAGGGTTCCCATGAACCAGTCAATTAGTTTAGCCAAACCAGTTGGTTGTTTAGAGACCAGTCGATTGGTTCTACCAAACCATTTAACGGGTTTAAGCAGAGAGCAACCCAAGGTCACCATAGACCTACTGGTCGATCAGTTTTGGCCAACCAATCAACTATTATAAGGAATAGTCGATCAATTTAGCCTAAATAGTCATTTGATTTGCCCCTAAATAATACGTAACAGACATTTTGCATGAAAATCACTCTAAAAATCCTACCACATCCAAAACAAATCATATCATAACATCATACCAATACTTTATCAATTCATAAACTGAAACATGCTTTACAATTCATCAAATCAACCTAATATTCCTAAACTCATGTCTTTTCCTCAAGATTCATAAATTAATCAACATGTATTAATTTGAAACTAAATTCTCATGCAACCCTATGTAAATAGTAATTTAAAGAATATGCCACATCATATGATTAACTTTTTCACATTTCAAAAGTAAAAATGATTACTTAGTGCAAGAAAAACTTTTTCACAAATAGGAAAACTCAACTTGGAAGATTTTCAACTTTCAAACCTTAAAAATAGAAGTTAAAGCTTCAAAAATCTAATGAATAATTTCATAAATAATAATTCAAATTAGGAGAAAACAACTTACCAAACCTAGGAGAAAAACATAAGGAACTTGTGCTAAAAGAGAGACTCAACTACCTCCTAAATCTAACCATCCCTTGCTTAAAGATAAATAATAAGGAGTTAGAGGAAGGATCATGAGAGTGGAAAGAAACCGAAACTATGCTTGAATTGGAGAGAAAAGAACATAAGGTAAGAGAGAGATGGAATATTTTGGTGTTTGAAAGAAAGGTGAATGGAGGGGGTTATTAGGGCTATGTATAGCTAACAAATTGGTACAAGAACGAGTGTGGTTATGATCAAATTAAAAGGCCCTAATTTCTACCATTGGAATTTGAACTAAATAGGGGGATATCATCAAAGATAGGTTAACCTCCCTTCTAGAGCTGAAATGGTGATTTCTAAAAAAATATAGGTTAAATTCGTCGAGAAATGGCACACACAAGATAGGAAATAAATGGTTAGTGTGGAAGGAATCTCTAAGCTAAGCAGAGAAAGGTCTAGGAATCAAATAAAAGATTTTCAGAGTGTGCAGAGGAGAGAGGTGGAAGAAGGCAAAGCTAAGGTTAGCCTCCCCCTCCATTGTCTAAATCAAACTCTTGAATCAATTCAAGATAGAAGCTCAAGCCGAATGCATGATAAGAAAGTTTAAGATTCTTTAAAGAAAATTTTGGAATGTAATTATCAAGGTTTGAAGTTTTCCAAAAAAAAATTGAATTTTAAAAATATACTCCACTCAATAAACCAATTGATCAGTTTAACCTACCATTCGACTGTTCTAACGACCAATTGATCAATTTCCCAGACCTGTCCATTGGTTCAATCAAGAAAAACCCTTTGGCTAAAACGATGAATCTGTCAATCGATTCATGAAACTGGTCAATTGGTCCACCTGGAAACTCATTTTATTCCATTTCTAAAAATTATTCAATCCAAATTTTCTTTAAAACTCAATTATATTTTCAAATCAAAATCAAACATTATCAAACATTAATAATTACCATAACTTTTCATTCAACAAACTTTACAAAAAGATGAGGTATTACAGTAAAACCCCCAAAATTTTGAGATTTCACCATATTACACCAATAACCATATTTAGATATAATTTAATGTATCCATCCTAAGACTTAAGAAGATAAGATAATATACTATCATGCCTAGGATTGTATGGCATAGCCTTACAAACTAAAAAAAATAGACATTTCACATAAAATTATAAAAGTCATGAAATCACAAATTTACTAATTAATTCATAGATGTATATTTAATATAAAACCTAGCATGAATTCTAGCATAAAATATAAAAATCATTCAAATAAACACATAAACATAAATAAGTCCTAATTTGGAGATATATATTCTTTATGGAAATTACTCCGGTCTCTAAACACAAATCACACCCTCATAAAATTACAAAGGAGGGTAACTCAGGGATGGAATGCTTCTCAAAATGAAAGAAGAGGTAACCATAAGTACGGAAAAGACCCAGTAAACAACCCTAGTAGAGAAAACAATGCAAAAACATACAACAAAAACAACAAGCCAAGATTAAGCTTTAAATTTTAAGGGGCCTTGAGAGTGACCACTATTTAAGACCTTATAAAAATTAAGATTAATTTTAGCTACAATGGTAGAAACATTTAGTTCAACATCTTTAGGAATCTTTAGGTTTTTGGCATTCTAGGTCTGGTAAATGGTGATAGATAACCTAATTCCTATACACTTTTGGACCTACTACCATATCTGTTGGAAGACATCACAATAGAAAAGGAGTTGGTCATGATTCTTAGAAGACTTTTTACACATATGACAAAGTTTGTACATTTCCAAATAACATAGGGTGTCTTGAGTGTTAAGTCTCCCATTCATTGCTAACCACAACATAAAACTCCATCTTTGTATGTGGATTTCATGTCATATCACTAAACTAGCTTGCATCTTGTTTCCTTTTCTTCTTAAAAACTCGTAAGCCTAATGAGAAGAGAACTTCCCTATAGACCCTTGTGAACCCAACATCTCTGTTACTATAACTTGTGATCTAGATTTATGCACTCGTTCATCTATGATTTTAGTAATTGCCTTGAGCATTGCTAAGTTGTCATACCCTTCTCTAATCTGCCAATTTCCCTTACCTTAGATAATATTAGTCCACCCACTTTGTCTAGAGAGTATCTTTATTGATCTAGATATGCCATAAGTATCTACACACAATAGTTGAATTCTAGTTATTATATGCTTAACACCACACCCTCCTTTTTTTAGGTAACTAGAGGACATCTCATGACACTAGAGGTTGCTTCTCACTCCATAATAATGCCCTATAGTGTTTAAGAACTGAGGAGACCACAAATTTAGGCACTAAAAATTTATTAAGCCAAAATTACACCACTCCCTAGATGATAAACCTTATCAGTTCAAGTTTCCCTTTATAAGATAGGCTTTTCACCTTCCATTTATCAATTGCATTAGAAATATTACTTAGGAATGCATTATAGTCCACATATCTAAGCTTAGATGGACTAAAAGGCACTCCCAAATACCTACAAAGTAGTGCACCTTATTGCATATTTCATATCCATAGGATTTTCTCCTTTGTAGCCTTTTTAACCCCATTTAGGAAAATATCATTCTTCTCACATTTAGTATGTAACCCTGAGGTGATATTGAACTCAGTAAGAGTTTTTATAAGAACTCCATATAACTCTCATCTCCCTTGTAGAACAATATTAAATCACCTACAAATGTAATGTTTGTAATGTCTAGGTCCTTGCATTTGGGATGGTGAGAGAAATACAAACTTTATGTGTCTTTTCTCAATATTCTATTGAGGTACTCAAGGCAAATCACAAAAAGGTATGGTGACATGGGAGTCACCTTGCCTCAAACCTTGCTCACCTCTTAAGAACCCTGTAACTACCCCATTAATGACTAAAAAGAATGGTGTAGTGGTTATACACTCTATAACCAACCCAATAATTGTTCCAAAAACCTTAAACCCTCTAGTACTGCCTATAGGAATTCCTGATTAACAGTGTGATATACCTTTCTCAAATGAATATATATCATGTACTTGGACAAATTATCCTCCTATCATATTCCATAAGTATTTCCTATGTTAACAAGATATTCTTTACCAAAAGTGGACCTTGTACAAATTCTGCTTGGCTCTTACTTATCGCATAATGCAAACACTAGCTGAGTTTATTAGCTTAGACATTGCTAAAACCACATGTTTTTTCATTACTTAGGATCTCAAAAGATTTTTATATGTCGTAGCAATATAGTGTGGATGAAAATAAAACATGCCTTTATTCTCTGAGAAAAAACTAGTTGACTGTATCATATGAATTCCTCAAATAAACCTAGATTGTGTATTTTGGGTTGGTATCTTCTTATTATATTTTTAATTAGTTCTTCACCAGTATAGAAATAGCATTGGGGCTAGTGGAAAAAAGGAAAAGATGACGTTAAATAAGCGTTGTGTATGTTCTAGCTATCTATGCTATAAACGATTATTCATAGCACAATAATCTATAACAAAATTAAAAATAAGAAAAAGGTGCTTAAAAAATTCTAGGACAAATTAGATGCCAATTTGGGATAAAAACAATCATATGTTATCAACTATACATGGTGGTTATATCCCACAACCACCGTCTAATCTTCCTCCAAATTTTAGGAAATATTGGAAGGTGGTTGTGGGATAAAACCGCCATCTATGTTCACTATAGATGGTGGTTTTATGTCACAAACATTGTCTAATCATTCCTCTAATTTTTTTTAATAGTTTTAAAGTCATCAAGGCCTAGAACTTTCCCATTACTAGTGAAAAAGGTCACCTATCCTAAAAATTACTCTACAGCCAATACGATTAACTGTCAAGTTCTTAAGGCATAATCACTAAAAGAATGGTATACCATATTGATATAAGTAGCCAAATCAATCCTTATAACACTCCGCTCAATTTGAGGTATTACATTCATCTCCACTTAAAGAGCGCAACACCCTCATTACACCTCAACCACTAACTATCTTAATACAGTTTATCCTAAGAATCATCTTGTTAGGTGGCTGACTGGTTTATCTAAGTTCAGTTCATTGTCACAGTTTTACTCTGATATCATTTGTAACACCTAGAGTCAATACGATCACGTAAGGGCTACCTTGGAGCGCTTTTGGATTGATTGGCTAACCTCACATATCAATATAAGTCATTTCAGCGTATTTTGTCCTCACTTACACACTTCCCGTGAAATTTTTATAAAATTTTCAAAACTTTCCAAGAGGATCACCTATCCTAAAAATTGCTCCACAACTAATACGCTTAACTATAGAGTTCTTAAGATAGAATCACTAAAAGAATGGTATACCATGTTGATATAAGTAGTTAAATCAATCTTTATAATACTTCGCTTAATTTGGGCTATTATAGAACTGACCCTTCATTAAAAAAAAAACATGAGAGGATACAAGTTACGCTGTATGATTTGTATTAAGGAGTTGTGTGAAGAAGTCGGCTAAAGCTTCCTCAACAAGTGTCATGGATTCAATCATACTGTCATAAGATATTTGGAATTAAGCTATGCCATTCTTCTTCTTTTTTTTTGTTTAGCCTTCATCAATTCATAGAAGAAGCGTATTCCTTTTCTCAATATTGATAAATAAATTGGTTTTGGCCTTATATGTCACAAACTAATAATTGCTTTGTTAAGCAAGTTGATCTTTTGTCGTAGCAAAAGGCAGTCATAAGTGAAATCCCTCTTGAGTTGATCTAGGATCTAATTCTACTTTTTCGACTCTTGAGATTATGTGAGGTAAATATTTTTTTTAAGGGCCTTGAAATTTTATTTCAAAAAGGCCAATATGTTGCTTAACTTAAATTGAGAAGAACCTTGCAATATGAGGTTTTGGCCACTTTCGGCGATAGGAATAAAGAGACTACTTGTTGTCCATATATTAAAAATTTTGAATGAGCTAATTCTTTAAGATTTCGATCCTGATTGGATAAATATTAGTGAGTGATCAGTAAAAAAGTAGGGAAAGAATGTGTTTTAAAACTATTTTAAAAATTAAAATATCAATGCTTTAATGAAAATATTTCATTCAAAATTGGGATAATTTTTTTTTCATATATCAATAACTCTTGATGTACAAAAATATCTTTATATATTAATTTATATATCACTATATTTAAAAATAAAAATTTATATCAGTATTAAAGTAATATTAATATTTTATTATCCTTCCTCTTATTTTTATTTTTTAATATTTTTTAAGATTTACGTTTTTTACTTTTCACCTTATCCTTGTTTTTCTAACTCCATCACAATCTCCGTCCTTATGCATCATTGATGATCAGAGAGGTTGCCAGGGGTGATTGTAATGGAGTGAATGATGAAGTCATTATTTCTGTATTAGTCATAATTCTGTCAATCTTGTCGCTCATAGTGAATGTGTAGATGAAATATTGGTCAGTTCAGTTCATTTGTGAGACAACATTATTTGAAGTCAGTAATTTATAATCATTCACAACCCTGCTAAGTGCTAGCTACAATGATTCATATAGAATGGGAGTAAATAAATAAATAACATTTTTTTTTATAAATGGATAAAGTATTTCGAACGGAAGGGAATTAATTAATATAATATGGTAACCAAATGTACTCTGTTCCAACGTGATTATACCCTTTTGGGTCTTTTCTTGTTCGCAGATGAAGATAAGCGACAATCATGATCTATATCAGTGATGCACGGCGATGGGACGGAGAAGGAGAGAGACGATAAAAAAATTATATATATATATATTAATAATTAATATATTTTTAATAGTTATATAATATTTTATTTTTAAGTATATTAATATATATTAATAAACGAAATATTTTTGTACATCAGTAATTATTAGTGTATATATATATAAATTAAATTAAAATATTTTTAATTAAATACCAACGTTTCGATTGAATTTTTACTTTTAAAAATATTTTCGAAACGTCGTAGGCGGCCTGGTATCCGTGTTTGTGCTTCCATAATCCGTATTAATTCACGGCTCATAATTTAAAACAAACTTCTACTTTGACTCGCCATCATAATTCTAAACTTTATCGGAAAGCTGGCCTAGCTTAATAATAAAACACTTATGAGTTCCCAACAACAATTTCCACGCAGCATGATTGATCTTACTATCAATAAAATATTTCATCCATATTAAAAAAATTATTCTAATATTAATGATTTATAAAAAAAAATATTACTTTAAAAAATTAAAATCTAATTTTTATTTGTATACTTATAATTTTTTCATTATTTATACATTAAATATGTTATTATGTTTTTAATAAAGAGTTTAAGTAGAATTTCAAGAGTATATTTATTACCCCATTCATATAAGAAAATATATTATTTTAGTAATTTACATAAAATTTAATGAGCTGATAAACATAGTGTTAAAATTTTAATTACAACATTTATTGAAATATAAACAAAATATTTAATATATACATAATAATAAAAGAACATATGATGGTAAAAATAATAATAATAAACTTTACTTTATAAAAAAAAATTTAAATTAGCCAACAAGGATAAAATAATTTTTAAAATATATAAAAAAAAAGTATTAAAATATTTTTTTTATGCAAACCCAGTAAGTTAAATTAGCGGATGATGTTAATTTAAATTGAACCTAGGCTCTTATGCATCAAAAAGCGTAGCTTAAGCTTTACATCATACGGACGGCCCCACCGTGAGCAATGACCAATAGTAGCGCAAAGTTTATGTGAGTAATCCGACTCAGACTAGACGGTTAATATTTTGATTGAATCCAACAAATAAATAAAGATAATGAAACTCAAAAGGTTTAGTTTACATCTCGAGTCCCATCAAGGCAGCTGTATGTACAGTGAGACCACCCAGTTTTATTACGCATCCATTAGTGCTACTGCTTTCGCAATCGAAAGTTACCCGGAATATTAAACTTTTTAAAGTGTACGTCTTTGATAAGTGAGGACATTGTCAACCAAAAAAAAACAACACCCCAACTAGCTTACTATCATTACGTGGCTAGTTAATAATTTAATATAGTAATCCCTATTCCCTATCGCATACAATTTTGGATATAATTTAATACTTCATTCATTTCTAAAACCAAGTGTTGTTAGATACTGTTCGAGTACCAACTCATTTTTATATTATATAGTATTTTCTTATTCTATTATTATATATATATATATATTTAAATAATAAAAATTGTCTTAAAATTATACTAACATCATTCATTAAAAAATAATAAAATATTTAATAAATATATAATTAAAAACATAAGGGTAAAACTAAAAAAAATAGACTTTGACATTTTTAAAATGACTTTATTTTTTATACAAAAAGTTAATAAAAGAATAATGACATTTTTATATTATTTTGTATATAATTATACTTCAGATTATTTGTTTTATCTTATTATTTTTAGGTTATTATACTTTTCTTGTTTATAACTTATTTAACAATCATTCTTACTTTAAAAATATGACCCGCCGCTTTTATCGAAATACATAATTTTTTTAATATTGATATTTATTATAAAAATATGCTTTGTTAATTAAAATCTACCTAACATACTCATATATCTAAAATTATCATTTTATATTTATTTATTTTATTTTATATAAGTTATTAAACACTATTATTACTTCAGCCATTTCATATACAAATAATTTATATTTACCAAATATCCTATTGTATTATCATTTCATATCTTATTACTTCTTATCATATTCATATCATTTATTATTTTTCCCAAACAATACTTTAGTCATTTATACATTATTTTATGAGATAACAAATATATGTCTAAGTACTCATTTGGTACAGGAGTAATAGGGACAAAAAAATAATAATTACCCCTTATATTTTATATCTATTGGACTATTTAAAATGAAAAAAAAAAATCTTCTTTTAAAATACCCATTTTAGATTTTAATTTGAAATAAAATAGGTATTTCATTTAAAAAAACATTTTTATTATTACTAAATGTTTGATATCAAAGATTAAAAAAATAAGAGAAAAAATTTTCACACCTTTTACCCCTATACAAAATAAGTATTAGAATTATACCATTTTTTTTATAAAAAAAAATGACATAACAATCAAGTGTATATTGGGAAAAACTAGATACACTTATAAGTTGGTTGAAGTAGCTTTTTCAAAAACTAGCGTTTAAGCTAATAAAAAGTTACTTACTAAATTATTAATATTTAAAAAAAATGGTTTTGATTAGATATAAACTAACTTATAAGCTACTTATGGTCCTACCAAACACATTATAATACATAGAAGATAAAAGAGAAAATTAAGATTGAAAAATAAAATATAGGTATTAACTTTCTAAAAGGCTTTTCTTTTGTAAATAACTTTTTTCTAGCTAAAAGGATTTTTTTTCTTTAGAAATGGAGGGAGTGCAATCACTAAAGCAGGCACATGTGTCAAATACAAACTCTATGTTGTTCTTAGGCAACATATATGAAGGCAAGTTTGTTAATAAAGATAATATAGTATAGAGTTACAAGTGTGCATATGTGTGTGTGTGTGTGTCTATATGTCAATGATAATTGTAGAGATGTATGTGCATATATACCCCTATATCAATGATAGACAAAGTAACTAAGGAAATGAAGAGAACTTATCAAAAATTAAAGTCGTGCGGTGGCAAGTCACTAAGATTATAACTCAACCTTCGGTGTAATAGATAATATAGATTGCTCATGTGCCATTGAGGTATATGCCACAACTTATCTTCTTGACAATATCCTATCAATAAGGTGATGGAGGCTCTAGGGGTGAAGAATTCGTGTTTAGGGATAATATAGATTGCTCTCCACAATTTATAACTTTATATAGATTTTTCAACACACATGTACTAACTTATCGAAAAGTTAAAACTTGCAAAGCAAATATCAAAGAGTGTAAGAAAGTTAACTAGTAGGGGAATTAGTTATGTATCTGTTTGTGACTATATCTTTTAGAATGAAACTTCAAAATTTTATTATATATTAGCAAACACCATCATACTTATGAAGTTAAACAACATGTCAAAGAGTTAAAACAACTAGTCTCATTTATAAAATGGTTTGTAAGATTTCTTTTTAATTATTTCACATTTTGCAAATATATGACACTATTTATTAGTATTTGTTTGACAATGGTATATCTCACACATATATGGCTTCTCTTGTATACACTATTCTTAAGTACATCAATCACAGCTTGTGATTACAATGGATTTACACAGGCGGTGTCGGTTTCCCCACAACAAAACATCTCCTATTAGATTTCTCAATCACTCAACCAATTAACTTGCCAAATCAAGAGCAATAAATATTGATTCAATGTTGGAATGTGCTTTGTAATTATACATAGAAAATTTCCAAGAAAGTACACCTTCTTCCAATATAAAAATATAGTCATCAATAGGGCTGTAAATGAGTTGAGTTAGCTAATGATCTATTCAGCTTAGATTATTAGAAGCCCGAATCCTTTAGTTAAATGAACTCAAGATCTAGCCTCACTTTTAGGTTACTTTATTAAATAAGTCGATTTTAAATCTAAAAAAGTTTGGCTTAATTCATTTATATCTTAGACTCGTGAGCTCGACATGGCTTATTAAAAGCTTGTTTAGCTTGTTCGTTTAGTTAAACGAAGTAAGCCTAAGCATGAGAGTATTTAGCTAGACTTAGCTTATTTACAACCCTAACCACTAATAGAACTAACTTTAAAATTATCAAAACCCCCATATGCATCACAAAAGCATTTTAAAACAACAAGAAATTTATGTAAATGCAAACTCCAACTTATAGTACCTCTCATGCACCATTCTTTTTTCTTTTGAAGATATACACTAGTAGCATATGATGTTCTAATAGGAAATATATCAAAACTATTAAAATTCAATAGAATATTCTCCACATAATAAGACTGGCACACTGATAAACCATTCCAAATCCTCTTTATTATGGTTCCTAAAACTACACTTGCTCCTCCTAGATATTTCACCTCAAATTTTGATGGATGAAATTTCTTAGTCTCATTCATCAAACTCATATTAGTGCTATTATTATCAAGTCACCTACATATAAACATATCCTATATATAAAATCTTAGAATACATGCATAAATCTAAAGCGTTCAAAATATAAACCATTATCCATCAATATACCATTAGATTTTTCATTCCACTATTTAGGTGCTTGTTTTGATACCGTATAAGGATTTCATGAGTCTACAAACTTTCATTTTCATAATCTTGCATAACAAAACCCTAAAATTGCTTCATATATATGAATTTTCTCATTCATATCATCATTTTTAAAAAGAAGTTTACACGTCCATTTGATGACCTCTAAGTCATGTATAACAACCAGGGCAATCAATGCACGTGCAATGTAGTGATAGTCTTAATTATAGATGAACAAGTATTAGAATAATCAACATCTTTTGGGGGGGGGGGTGTTAAGCCTTTTATAAGTAGTCTTGCTTTGAATCTCTCTATCCATTAGGTTTCATATTCCTTTTTTTTAGGAAAGAAAAAACACTTATTACTAATTGGTTTACAACCTTTGCACAAATATAAAAACATACACAACTTTCCCTATTATAATATCTTAACCATTTAATTTAGATAGAAAGAAATCACAAAATCCAAACCAAAGCTAAATTCTATTCTACATCTTTTACTCCTCCCAAGGTCATCAAATCCTTCAACATTTATCTTTGAGTTACAAAAGGACATAACATGTGGCATAGAGATAGAGAAGCTCACATAATTTTTAGCGTTAGAAGGTATAATAGATATTTTGAGAGAAAGCATATAATCAAAGAATTTAGCATTGCTATATTCGATTATAGTGTTGTCATACACACATAGATGTATATAAGTTGCACGATTGGTAGCATAACAATTGAAAGCCATATATATAAGTTCATTATTTTGAAATTAGATATTCCAATGTTTGTTGAACACCCCCACACTTTCATAAAATTAGAAGTAAAAGCTTTCCACAACTCAAATGATGTTTTATCTAATCTCTTATGTGGTAGTCACGCTCCATACATTATTGAACATACCAAAACTAATTAATATTGCATTTATTGTATCTTTAATATTCTAATTTATCCTTTCATTCATTCCATTTTGTTTAGATGAATACATTGCATTAAACAATTTGTCCAAGATGGTTTGGTAAAAAGGAAGTACTTTATATCTCAAAGAAGTAATTTATAAAAAAGGTTCTTTATGAAAAGTATTTCTTTATTATGTTTACTATGCATACCCATTTTTTAGAAGTAAAAGTGTTTTATGTTTGTTTCACTATTATACTACCAGAGAAGTATTATATAAATTATAATAGAATTCTGTTTAAATAAATAAAGTTATTTTTTATTTATATTTTGAGGTTAATTTGATAGCCGAAAAGTAACTAAGACCTCATGAACTAGCACGCACTTGGGTGTATATCAATAATTTACCTGACGAAGACGTGCGTAAGAAATATAATCAATAAAAAGTTATACTTCTTTTTTTAACTTTAAATCACTTTTAATCAAAGGAAGTTACTTTAACCATTTTATGAAAAATTATTATCTTCTTTTTCTACTTACCCAAACAAATTATCCCTTTATTGTTAAGAGAAAGCTATACATACGGAAATAAAGAGAACTTATCAAACCATTAAACTTGTGTCATCAATTGCTAAAATGCTCCTCAACAATAATTCACTACTTACTGTTTCAAAGCCCAACGCTACTAGTACGGGTAGTACAATATTAAAGGCGAAAAATACATAATATAATCCAAATTCGCTGGTGTACACAGTTCAGATTAAATTACTTGTTTTTTCCCCCATTGAGCTCATAGATTCAATCACACAATCAATAATCTAGCTTATTCACATAAAATGTTTATAAATAGAACCACCAAATTATTGTCCTCATCCGACGTACAGGCTTACTCACAATTACTCATTTCTTCAGGTTTGATCCAGCTTTGCAATGGACGACATGAAATTCATACTTGGGTAAGATTGCTTCAAGAAACAATCTACAAGTGTCTTCCTGCTTAACTATTGGATCTTCTTTCTCGGCCAGAGCAGCAGCCACAATTCTGTCATACCCACCACCACCCGCAGTCAAATACGCCACCAATGCCGCCTGTGCAGGTCCCAAACTTGGATTATAAGCAGCAGACTCCAGATAAGATCCTTTATAAATTTGTCCATCTTTGTCCATTATTGCTACCCCAGAAGGGCAACCACTATATGGAGCATGAGATTGATTTGCTGCTTCTAGTGCCGATGAAATCAATTGATTCTTATCAAATCCAGAAAACCCATTACTCAGCTTGCTCTTTTCTTCTTTTTCTTTGCCGTCAATTGAATCACCATTCATCGCCTTATTCAATCCATTTTCATGGGTTTCGAGAATCAACGGCACATCTTCGTCCAATAGATCATCAGGACCAAATCTGTGAGGCAAAAAATACGATAAGGGTCTAAAACCATCGATTTCACCGTCCGAGATTCCGTCAATTTGATCGATTGAATCTCGATCCTCGCCATTGTTTTGAGGCACTAAGATCTGAATTTCTGGCGCCCCACGGATTTCCTGAAGGAATTGACGGCAATGCCCACAAGGGTAGGCGGTGACGACGACTTTTTTTAGGGAGGTTTGGCCGTGGATTGACGTATTTGTAACGAGGAATTGCTCCGCATGAACAGAATGGTGAAGAGGTAGACCTGGAAATTCGAGATTAACGCCTAGAAAAATCCGACCGTCGGAGGTTAAACCGACGGCACCGACGGAGAAGCTTGAGATGGGTACGCGGGCTAGTTTCTGAGCTGATTTGGCGAGGAGTGGGAGGAGTTGGATGACTGAAAGGCCTACGTTTTTGGCCATTGCCTCAGCCTCCTCAGCCTCGATCACGAACTTGAGGTGTTCCATTTTTCACCAAGAATGAAAGAAAAGAAAAGAAAATAATTCCACAAAAGCTACTAGTATTTCTATTCCTTGCTCTGAAGGTTAGGTGGGGTCTCCCAAGAAGTAAAAGAATTTTAAGGAAAAGGGATGGAGGTGGGAAATAGGAAAGAAGAGAAACTAAAGAGGAGTTCTTTCGTTTGGCTTCTCTAGCAGAATTATTGAGAAAGCGAGCGCGATGGAAGAAGGCAGGGCAGGGCTCCAAGGAATTGGGGACGGAACAGAGTTGGAGTTCGGTAGAGAACAATGGGGAGGTTACGTCGGCTATTTATAGGCAGATTGTGAAAGATTTACCACCGGCCGATCAATACCTACGTGACTACGTCATGTCGCATATTACATAGTATTTACCGTACAATTGGTGCGGCATTTTAATAAATATGTGAAACTTTTGTTTTGTGAAAAAAATTAAAAATAGCCTATCTTTAAGTTTAGCTATTAAAATATAAAATTGTTAAAATAAATTAATTTTTTAGTTTTTATATAAATAAAGATTGATAATGTTATCCTTTTAATAAAGAAAATAATTTATGCATATCTTTTACAATTATTATGCATAATTAATTTCTTACCATAGCTTAAATAATTTTTTATGAGTACATTTTAATAGCATTGAAATGATCTTTCACCCTAATTTTTTCATTAATACTTCATTATTATTATACCAATATTTTATTATTATTATTATTATTATTATTATTATTATTATTATTATTATTATTATTATTATTATTATTATACCAATCCTTTACGTTAGTTCTATTAATTTTTCACCACTCATTACACTAATTTTACACCATAAAGTTTACTAGAAATTTAGAACACTATTCTTGCAATCTTTCTTTATTATTATGCATTTTTTTACCATTATTATACTATTTTCTTTTATCATTTTGGTACATATCTTTCATCATCATCATACATATTTTTAACTATTATTCTACTAAAACTTAATATAAAATTCTTAAAATCTTTCTTTAGTATTGTACATATCTTTTATCGTATTATATTTATCTTTAACTATTATCATACATATATTTTATTATTATTCTACTTAAATATCATCATTATTGCAAAAAAAATGATATTTCATATGTATTATACTAGTATTTGACTATAATTTCTTATCAAAATTATATTAATACGGATCTCAATTTATGGAGCTACATTTTATAATTTTGTTTATTTTCTTAGTAGATCAAACCAAAGATATATATTTATATATATATATATATATATATATATATATCAAAGATGTTGTTACATTGTGCCACAATGCACACCATTTTGTCACACCCCTATTTTTAATATACAAATTACTTAGAAAACATCGCTGAAGTTGAATATGAATAAATATATTACCACCATAATTATTATAAATAGATATTATTATTCTACTTACACTAGCTGCTAAGACTAGTTAAAAAAAATACACCAAACTTTATTATTAACTCAAATAAAAGGAAATAACATTGTTTAATAAACTCAAAAATAATCAAATTGAACAAAATCACAAAAATGAAAATACTAACTACAACCAAAAACCATGAAAATACAATTGTTAATTACAACCGAAACTTAATAATAGGATCAAAATTATTACTAGAACTCTAAAAAGGGGGTCCTACTCTTACTCTTTCTCACTATGAACGTCGTCCACAGCTTGAATAGATTCGCACTCAATGTGCACTATGTCATTTGCCTACCATGTATATCATGGATTATCACAATCCTATTTAAAATATACAAAAAGCTAGTTAGGGGAACAACTAAGTAACAATCAAGTACTAAGGAATGGTATATATAGAAGTATATATACCAAGGCATACACAGACAAGATCATATAGAGAAACCACACGGGAAAAATATCTTATTATTAATATTTATTATAGGTGATCACAACATCTAATTATTTAAGATGATAAACCAACCAAATGATCATTTGGAAATTAAAGTTCGAAGACCTACCACCAACCACTAAAGGATTAGCAGCTACACTTGGGCCATCCTAGAGGAAATAGTCAAAAGGGAAAAACAAAAGTTCGAAGACCTACGACCTTGATCATCTTTTTCTTAAGTGGGCACACCTCCTAACATGGTCCAAAGGAACCTAGAGAGTATATGAAGAATCTTAAGTAGAAACATCTAGCAAATAAATAAATCTACAAAAGATAGAAAAAGGATATTGTTGATCTCCAACTTCAAGAGGCAAACCCCAAAGGACCCAAATCCCACTTGTTCTACTTAAACTATTAATATCTTATGAAGGTGATCACATAATTCACATAAGCAACTATTTTTATTAACTCTCTTTATTTTATTTTCCACTTTCTAAACATAAAAACTTTCTTAAAGAGGAAAATTTCCAAAAGGCAACTCTTCAAAAATATAAAGATCCAATTAGAATAACTAAGTTTTCAAATCTAACTCAAATATTTAACCAAAATATAAAAACCACACATATATTAAAAGATCAAGCTTGGTCAAACAATAATACTTAGTGTCAACATAATCACTAAAAATAAAATATTGGTCAAAATCAACATAACATGACAAAAAATTAATTTATTAATTTATACTACTTTTTCATATTCAATCAATCCTTACCATATCCCCATATTTTTTCTGCACATAACTCAAAATGAAAAATTGATAGTTTTTTTATGAAAACTAGACTTCTAGGGGCTTCGATTTGATATAGTATATAATAGTTAAAATCTCATAATTGAATTCGTTGTAATTTTTGTAAAATAATGTAAAGTCACACCTATATCGAAAATACCATGAATTTAAAGTAAAATTATATTTTCTTAGGCTAATCATGTTACATATCAAGATGCATAAAATATAGTCATAAGAAGGTATAAACTTATATAATAAATAAAAATCCATACGTTAAATACCATTATATTAATTAAATTATATTATAATATTTTCATAGGCTAATCATGTTATGTGAGATTTGATTAAATATACTATTTTAAATAATAAATAAATAAATAATAATAATAATTAATGCCAAAAAGGAGAAAAATAATGTAGGGATCAAATTAGTAGTGGCTAGAATAATTTACTAAACTAAAATAAATTTTAAGTAAATTATAATAATAATTTCTAAATTAATAAAAAAATTAATTATTTATTATTACTAATTTTATTATTTCCATAATTTAAAAAAAAATTCCAAAACACTCCAATCACCTCAATTTTCGTTTTTCTTCACTTTTTCTTCCCTTTCTTTTTCTTTCTTCCTTTTTTTTCTTTATTTTTCCTTTTCTCCCCCTCCTCTCCTTCCTTTCTTTCCCACAAGCCACTCCCCTTTCGTTCTTTTTCTTCCCCTCGCGTAGTCTAGCCCACCCAATGGTTCTCCCCTTCTTTTCCCCTTTTCTCCCTTTCCTTTTTCCTTTCTTCCCCTTTTACCCCCGTCTTCAACCTCCCCACGATTAGCAAATCGCACATGGCTGCTTCGTAGCCATGGCTCTCCCTCTCCCCTCACCTTTCCCTCGTCATAACATGTAGGGCATACAGCTGGCACTGCCCTACACTAGTCCACCTCCTCTGTATCCCCAACATTCCCCTAGCCCCCTACAACCCTACCAAAAATATACCATGTCCCCTGGCCGTGCATTTTACGTCAACTTGCACATCAACCGATAGCAAACCTCCCATCCCCTTGTCTCCTACCTTCTTTTTTCCACTTCACCCAACCTTCTCTCTCTATTTATACCCCTGTACCTCCTCTAATTTTCCTTCTTTTTCTACCATTCCAGAATTCCTCCCCAGCTCCCTCGCATCCTTTATTTAGTCACTGCCACTGCCGTTGTTGCATTGCGCCACCATCACCACACCCACCCTTTCTCTTCCCCTACACCACCTTCAACAGAACAAGACCTCCCCTACCCCTAACTCTCCCTCCTTTTCTCTCCCTACCTATGCAAAGTGGGCAACTGGATTTACCCTTTTGCACCCATCTCCGCCACATGTGTCGCTTTGCGCTACCACCACCTCAGCAATCACCACCTTCACTACTTACCTTCCTTCCCAGAAAACCTCCCCTACCTTCCCACACCCCCAATTCTCCTTTCCCTTGCCTCCTTCCTCCTCCTTTTCTCTCTTTATCTCTCGGCCACCGTCACCACCATGAGACACCACCACCACCACAAAGATCCCCTTTAACCCAAAAACCCTACCACCCAAGAAAACCTAACTTTCCTCCCTTTTTCCAACCCCAAAATCCCTCCTTTTCTATCACCACCGCCACCTTAGTCTATTATTCCCTCTCAAGTTGTGCCCTTAACCCTTGTATTTACTTAATATAAATTATATTACATATTTTTCCATTATTAACCTCATTATTATTATTATTATTACTATTAATCTCATTACTAATATTTAGTTAGGAAAAATAAAAGAAAAAGAAAAAGGAGTAGGAAGAAGGTTAATATTTAGTGTTCCATTACTTATAGGTTGTGAAACAAACCCTTCCCGTGAGGAGGCATAGGATTCGTGCTCCAAGCCCCGTGTCCTATTAGGTAAGGATATGGTTAAGTCTTAGTTTTGATATGATTTATGTGCTTATGGGTGTAATGATATGTGTTGTGTATTTATATGTGATTGTGGACTAAAAATGTTTGTAGTGCAGCTTGTTTTGTATAGAGCTAAGGTAAGTTGTGTATGATTTATGATATTTATGATATGGGTGATATGACATGTTATTTATGACATGCTCTTATGTATAGTTGTTATGGTATGACATGCATGCTACGAGGCCTTAGGTGGTATTGTGAGTTTGTGGGGATCTAAAAGAAATAAAGAGGGTGGAGTGAGTAAGAAGAAGTAGGAAAAATCCTAAGTACCTTATGTCCTATAGGTGATAAAATAAAGGAAGAATAATAATAAAATGAAAGGTTAGAGTAAAATTTTGCATGGGAAGTGTGAGGCTTTGCATGGGGTGGTTAGTCTTTGCATAGGGGAAACGTTTGCGTGGGAAAAGTTATTTTAAGGTTTAAACATAGGGATGAAAGAGTATTTGGGTGATTGGAGTTTTTGAGAAAAAGATAGTACATGGGTTAATAGAAGTGTATATAGAAACCGAACTAGGGTTTTTAGGGAATATCCCTAAGTATGGAGTGTTATGAGAGAGTTTATAGAGGTTGGTTGGAATTAGGGTTGAGATTAAGAGGGTATCTTATGAAGGGTGTAAGTTACGTGGAAAGGAGGGTGACGTGTGTGTGTGAAGGAAGGGTGTAAAAGAAAAGAGGAGTATTGAGGTTTTAGGATGGCCAACTAGGGTTTTTATTATCACATGTGGAAGATGGAGAGTAGGGTTATGATACTTGGAGTGGGTTGAGTGGAGTGATAGTGTTGAAATCAAAGGGGAGTATGGCCTTTGTATGAAAAGAGAGGACATGGTTTCATAGGCTAGATTAGGGTTTTTAAGGGGAAACCCTAGTAAGCGATGGTGAGTCTAGGTGGAGAAATGGGAAAGTGGGCTTTGACCCACATGCGTGGGGGATTTTGGATGCATGGTGAGTAGGGTGGAAGGTGAAAAAGAGTCCTTGGAGTCTTAGGGAGTATAAAATTCCCAAGTTATGGGACCAGGTCATTTAGGAAGTCTGGGGTGAAAGTGTGATAATGAGTCAGGAAGTCCTTTGGGGCATGCATGTCTAGTTGAAGCTTACTTGTGGAATAAGACACGAATAAGACACTAATTACTTAAAGCAAAAGATTATTGAGCCAGGCCCAAGTTAGGATGATTTTCGTTCCATCAACTATGATAGTGGTCAGAAGCATTTTGCCCTAGAATAGTTCTTTCCATTCCACCGGCTATAATAGTGGGGGTACCGATCTCGATAAACCAAACCTTGTATGGTAATAAATCACGGGAAATACACTAATTACTTACAGCGGAGCACCACGTGGGTTGGGGCCAAGATAGGATGATTTCCGTTCCACCGACTATAATAGTGGCCACGTGCGTTCTACCCTGGAGTAGTTGTTTCCGTTCTTCCAGCTATAATAGTGGCTAGGTGTGTTTTTTTTCTAGAATAGTTGTTTCCGTTCCGCCGACTATAATAGTGGCCAAGTGTGTTTTGCCCTGAAGTAGTTGTTTCCGTTCCACCGGCCATAATAGTGGGATTCTTGCACTCATGTGGATATAATTCTAGAGATGTGTAAAGACAGAATTAATGGCCTAAATTCTAATGATAGTGATTAATCTGAATAATTTACTGCATGTACTATTTACCTTTTCATGTTATGCTATGCCTTAGATATATGGTTATCTTACTCAGTACGTAGTGTACTGATTACCTTTTTCATGGGTGCCGCTCATTCTCACAAGAAGTGGCCCCTCCCGAGTGTGTGTAGGTAGGAGATGGTGCTTATGATGATTTTGATGCTTATGATCCCTTAGGCAGGACTGAGTGATGACTTGTTCTACCTAGCATAGGATCCGAGAGGGTGTTATTCGGACTTATTATTATTTATTTTCCTTTTGTTTATATTTCTCCCATAGTGGGCATTGTTTGTAATAAAATTTCATTTTGTATTAACTTTGATATTGTGTACTCTGGTTTTATTTATGAATGTTGAACTATTAAGGTTTTCATTGATTACTCTTGTTGATAATTTTAGTACCTTTAGCCTTGTGGATAGTATGAGATTGACCAAGGGTCAATCTTGTATGGATCACGGCAGTAGCACCCCCAATTTTTAGTGCATGGTTTCCTATAACAAACAAAAAATTTCAACTGTAAATTTTGAGGGTATTACAAAATAATTGTTAGAATCTCATAAATGAATTCATTGTAATTTTTGTAAAATAATGTAAAGTCACACCTATATCGAAACTACCACAAATTTAAAGTAAAATTATATTTTCTTAGGCTAATCATGTTATATATCAAGATGCATAAAATATAGTCATAAGAATGTATACACTTATATAATAAATGAAAATCTGTACACTATAGACATCATATTCCACATACATAATATATATATATATATATATATATATATATATATATATATATACACACACACACCAAAATAACTTCAAGAGTTCATGATCTTGGGAGAAAAATTATTTCTTGAACTCAAACGAATGAGGATAAATATTCGATCTTGAATGTATCGTCTTGGAAATTATTGAAGGCCTTGATGAGTTAGTTGATGATGTAAAAAGAATTAATGGGACACATAGAGCATAAGACATGTGAATATGGACTTTTAGGAGAAATTGCTATAACAAAATTGAAGAAGTAAGATATCACCGATATTGATTAATACTTTTCACTAAGTTCTGTTTAAACATTAGAACCACATAAATGATTTTTTTTATTATATATCGAAGTTATTTTTCCAAATAAAAAATTATCTTCCAATTTTGTTATTGAATGAACAAGTTATGACTAAATTGCTAATTGTTATTCTGCTTATCTATAGATTTGGAGAAATGAGATAATGAAAGATTGGTCATATTATATTGTTTAAGATAATTAGTAGATGCTAATTAAAAATACTGATGAATAAATGAAAATATAGTTTTTTTTATTATATATAAAAATATATATTTTAACTAACTATAAAAAGTAACATAATATTGGATCATATAAATATGTAAATAAACTTCTAAATCAATAATTTAATTTCACTAACTACCTTATTAACAAACATTATTTTAAATAAAATAAAAGGAGTACACCCCACATCACTCATAAGTTAGATATTTTATAATTTTAATTAATTACTCTCATTTTTCCCCAAAATGTTTTTGCATATAAAATTTCCATTCTATCCTTTTAATATTTTATGAAAATAGGGGTTTTAAAATAGCTATGTAAATTATAGCAAGTACAACCACTAAAATAACAATATTTAAAATATTCTCAGCACATTATCAAAAGAAAATAACTATTTTCTAAAAACAATAACTTTTTGGTTGTCAAAAGCATTCTAAAAATAAATTTTTTTCCTTAAAACTTCTAAAAAAAAATAAGAGTTTCTCCTTAACATTTAAATGAATAAAATAGTATAAATATAATACAATTTCGATTCCTACTATGAGTTATTAAATCCTTATAAAAAATTAAAAATAATGATCTTCAAAAGAGTAAAATAAAAGATTTGAAATTATGGGGTATTAAAGTTTCAACACTCATATGGTATAATGTACCATAATTGGATAAGTTTGTTATTTTACGTTCCTTTGGATGCATGTTTTGACTCAAATAATTTTTTCAACTCTATTTTTTTAAAACTTATATTATTTTGATTTTTTTAAATATGGTAAAATAGTTAACGATAACAACTAATAATAATCAACAATTATCACTCCTTTGAACAGACACTTTCTACAACAATTGTAATACATTGAATTGGTGGCTAAAATAGATTTTGGTTCCAAATTATAGTTTTTGAATGACAACATTTAAAACAAATTAATTAACTTTAGTAAATGTGTGGTTTAAATATAATAAAATAGTAAGCCACAATGACAAACAAACAACAACAATAACTTTCTCCAACATAGTATTATTCACATGTTAATTATATACTTCATCTATATTATAAAGATTATCTCTTTTCAAGCTGGTGTAGGGGCATCTTCATATAACAATCTTCCTTAATTAATTATCATCCTGACTTCAAAGTACCAAAAACCCTTCTAATTTGGGAAGAATCACACTAAGTATATAAAGCATCCTAGCCATATGCATGGAGTCATGCAAACCATGAAATGCAGTTGGCCACCACCATCTTCGTGGCTTCATTTTGGGCACAATTCTCAGCCATCAAGCCACCCCAACACAAAGTACACAACCAACCACCACAACCACCACCAATCCTTACACACAACAACCAGTGGGGACCGTTGGCATCAAAGGGCACAAAAAAAAGGGAAGAGGTTGGTAGAAGGTATGTTTGAATTATGTAGGAAGTAGTAGCATTTTAATGATAATTCCCCTCACTTTGCACTTTTGTCATCCCATGGTGTAGGCTATGTTTTCTAGATTATCTTTTGTAATTTAAATGATGTAATAGCTAGATTAGTAACTGATTACTTGTACACCATACCAAGATCATAAATGAAGTAAGAGATGGGTAGGGGGTCCACAATTGAGGGTGATGGGACATAGGTTGGCTTTTTTCGGTCGGTTAGAACTAAACTAAATTAGTTAGAGTTGTTAGATACCTAGTTAGTTTAAATTCTAACCAGTTTATACCTACTTAGTTAAGGTTTGGTTGAAATATAACTAAAGATCCTCACATCCCTTATAAGTGTGTGAAGTGGATGTATATAAGGCAATTTTGGCTGCCATTATGTCCCTCATTTTCGAAGAAAATTACCTCCTAGCTAGTGCAGGCTTGGGTTGAATATTTCTTAAAAAAATCTTATTTCTTTTATATCAAATGCTGCAAATTTTTGAGTGGTAGATCTAAGTATATTATTTATGGGTTACTTAATTCATACTTGCAACCTCTCATCTCCTTCTTTTTCTCCTCTCATTTTCGGTGGTCTCATCCCTTTCGACCAATAGTTCCTATCTTAACCCAATTTTTATCCACTATAAATCACAATAATTTTGCACTTTTATAGGAAAGGATAGAATTAACCTTACTCTTCCTCATATTCCCCTTTACTAGAGTAATTACAAAGTAACCTAGGCAATCATCGTGTCTAGAGTAATTAAATATAGAATATAGTTAATATACTCCTAAAAATCTACTTAGTATTTATGTAATGCAATGTTCTTCATTATCTTCAAATAAACACACATATTGAAGAAAACTCATGATCTTCTTATCTTCACCTATTACAAATGCATGCTCATGGCCCTATAGTCCTTCACAAATTGATGAAATATTTCATCACCAATATTTTCTTTTTTCTTATTGACAAACCATCACCCATTTGCTATAGATTTGATTTTATTCACTACTCCTATAAAGAATAAAATTCAATTCATCACAAAATTGTGGACGCAAGAATAACATTAATAATTACATCACAAAGTATGGAGAGAGTAGCACTTAGAGATATTGATTTGATTTTTTTTCTCATCATATAATCAAGAATATTATTCTAAGAAGTATTTCAAAGCTATATATGACCAAGTACTTAATCCCTTGGTTGAAGATTCATCCAAAATATTGATGCTCATGAGTTTGTTAAAGGTATATAGCTTTATGTTTTCTCTGCTTCAATGTTGAATAAAACACTTATTGATTTTTGAATGTATATCAATTGGTTATTCATTGACCGGAATGATATGGTGAATAGTATAGCCACTATTGGTATGATTTTAATTTTTTTTATTTTATTTTCTTTTTCATCTCTAATAATCAATTTTACTACCACTATATGGTACATACAAGCTAATTACTCCACTCCTATAAATTATTCCTTCCTAATTAGATTTTACTATTACTATGAATCCATTCTAGATAATAATAAAAATTTCTTTGTATCCTATAATGTGGTGGTGGTGTTGAGATTTGATTTAGTTCCTTGCATGCTCTATAGTATGTGCACTGATTAGTGGTGACAAGATAATGTCAACTAATTTTTTTTTAAGTTTTAGGATGTCACTTGGTTTATTTGGTCGATAATACCACTCTTTCTTTTTGATATGCAAATAATAATGATATAGAAGAAGATATAATAGGTCTTTATAATGTGATAAATATGGCTTAAATATTATTGTGATTTAGGAATGCATGCGTAATGGTTTCTAACTATATTTCCATCAATCATTGTTACTTTACAAAGCTTGAGGAATCAAAGCAATTAGGTATTGATTCTCAGTTAGCTAGGGTTTATTCAACCATTCATGGTAAGATCAATCATAAGATTGGGTCAGGTGTTAGAATTGGTGAGAAGAACATATATAGATGAAAATTTGTTTTTTTAACCTAGTTAAATGAAGATCAATTATGTCTAGTGGGTTGCAGCAATGGGTGGTTGTATCCTTTAGGTATTTTTTTCTTTTTCACACACATCCTTCTCTTTCTCATTATTTTCTATAAGCTCTAAATATTAGTTTAGAATTAATAAAAGCTTGTGTCATTCATCCTTAATAGAGTATGCTTAATTTTTTCCCCATTAGATCTATTTGGTTTAAGGAAAATAATGAGCAAACGAAAAAAAAGAAGGAAAATGTTTACCTTTTATTAGTTACTAGAAAAATTAGAAAGACAGAAAATAAGGAGAAAGGGATCAAGGAAAGTTATATCGCATAATTTTTCTCAGTTGAACTTCCTCAATATTCCTCGACACCACTTCTCGACTCTAGGAATGTTCAAGAATTAGTCCAGACTAAAATTTTAGATTGGATCATCTTGTTATTCTGGGTTTTAGTCCAAGATCATACCTGTGTTTCTGTCTCTGGTCTGGGTTTTGGTCCAGAATTAAACAAAAATTGGTCCTTAACCGATTCCTATCCTATTCGGTCTAGTCCCAACCGATCCAGTATTCTGATCTGACCCAGAATCTCATTAATAATTTACATAAAAATATAATTTTTTAATATATAAAATATATAATTTACTTATTTCGGTCCTAACTGATCTTAGACCAGTAATTCCAGTTCGGTCTCGGTCTGGTCCTTAATCCTAGATTCAAAATATTTTGGTCCTTAATGGGATTTCTATCATATTCAATTTTCGACCGGTGTATATCCCTACTTAACTTAACCTGAAAGTCACCTTCCTCTTTCTTCAATGAGCTTGTCATCCTTCCTTCATATAAATTATTGAAAAATTCTATATTCCTTCTTCTTTAAGTCTATTCATCTGTTTTGTAGCTATATATTCATCACCATTTTACAACCCATCCATTCTCTTGAGTCTCAACTACACCTTCTATTCCTCTTTTTCTTTTTCACCATTGAACTACCTAATGATCCCATATGATTCCTTCTTCTTTGAGATTCCTCCTATCTTCTTCGACTCTCCATGGCTCATCCAAAAGCACTATATAAGATTCCCATTGGTCATTTATAAAGTTTGAATTCCAATCCTACTAATAAACCCTTGTTAACTCAAACTATGTGACCAATGATTTTACCATTGTTTCATGAACAAGTATGTGTCAACTATATTATTATTTTATTTTAAAGTTAGCAGCAAATCAATTTCTTAACCCTAATTTTATTTTTGAGTTCCAGGATATTAAGCATGGTTTTGATTTGAACTTAGCAATTGTTAGGTTTGGGTATTCTATATTTGTTATATTTCATATTAGATAATTTCAAGATGAGTTTGAGAGATTATACATGCCTAATCACAAACTTTTAAGTCTGGTACTTGTGATAAGTTTCATATAGAAGAGAGTGTACATTGTCATGAATATAATTTTGATGAGCAAGTTATAATGATGTGAATTAGAAAAATGTAAATTACCAAGTCATGGCTCAAAATCTATTTCATGCTCTCTAATTTTTGTGGTGTCTAACCAAGTTATCTTAGTTCACAATAATAAATATGTTTTTTTAGGTTAAATCACTAGTATGTTGTTGTACAGTAAAGATGAAAGCTCATTAAAAAATGTTGGTGATCATTAGTGGGAGGGTCTTATACCTCATAGAATAGAGATTTTTTTTTGGTTGTTGCTAGTGGGGGAGTATCAACATGAAAGATAACTTTATCAAGATTGGCTTGATTGATAGTGATACTGTGATGTTTGGTTTTTCATGTGGTAAAGGAATCTAATATCTTTTATTACTTTATTGTTCTTTGGATAGAAGCTTGTGGTCCTAGTGGTTGAATTTGTGGGAAGTTGATGGGTTCTTCTAAGGTATTTGTTGGTCCTTGGTGAGTAATGAAAGGGTCCCTCTTTTGGAGTTTTTTAAAAGATATGGACATATGATTTTTTATGTGATCATATGGATATTGTTTTTCATTAGGAAGAAACTCTAATATAATTAGTTTTTCTTTTGTATTATAGCATCTAGTGGTTCACAAAGCATTAGTTATAGATATCTTGCTAATGAAATTTCATGATCATAGAATCATAGAAAGCTTCATGAGCATCAGCAAATATCCAAAGATGTCTTACTTTAATAATTTGCATTAATTTACTATGTTGGGTTATTGATTCAAAATTAGTTATTATTATTTAGGAAAATTAGTTTATGAGTTTTTCGTTATAGAGTCCATAAATTGGTTAGTTGTGAGGTAGAGGTATAAGATATTGGGTTAATTAGTCAGTCAATGATGTCCTTGTTTTTTTAGCCAAATAGTGGGTTTATGGGTTATTAAAGTTATTTAATAACCTTATTTTGTTGTTTAGCTAGTCCTTATTTCTCAAATGTAACATACTGTTATTCTTGATTTCCCTCACCTCACCTCTATATTGCATCTCTTTTGTGATTATATTTTATTTCTATCTCTCTTTTAATCTTCAGTTGGTGGCTATGTTTATCATGTTATCCTATATTTAGTGATTATTTTGGATAAGATGCAACATCATTTACTCACTTTGCTCTATTTTCAATGTATTAAGATTGCTAATGAGGAATCGCCTCCAAAATCAAGATTAGTTTTCCAATAGTGGAAAAATATACTAAGAGACCATCATTTTGATGCAAAGGATACAATGGAATTTGATGAAAAATACTAAGATAAATATAATTTTTTGGTTTTTATTTAGCATAACCATATAGTATATTGATATTGTTGCTAAAGGCATGTAATTGAATTTAAATTCATTTATTTAGATAATATACCTAAGAGGCTTATGTTTATATGTTCAATTTAACCTTTCTTCCTCCTTTTCTCTTCGTGTCTATATATCTCTATTTCCATGTTTTCTTAAAGAGATATATTGTTTCCATATTATTTTAGTTTCCTACATTTATAATTGACCCTGTTTGTTTCATTTTCAACTATTAATGACTTTTTAGTTTTTGGGACTCTAAACAAAAATTAATGATACCCATTTTTTTCTTGGTCATGTTATCTTAGATTGATTTAATGGAGGAGTGGGAAAAATTAAGAAGATGGATGATAACTTGTGTGGTTACCTATTGATCATATGTTTCTAGTTTATTATCCTTAGTTTGTCCTATTAATTATGTTGATATAGATGTTTCATAATTAGGAGATTATGAGCAGCAAGATTTTTTGAATCTACTTACACTAGAAATAGATGAGGATTGCCATAATTAGTTGTGGATGGAAAAAAGAGGATTTTCTAGGTTTATCTCAATATGGAGAGATTCTAGGATACTAATTGATACTCTTTCTAGTTGTGTAAAGGACAAAATGACAATGTTTCTCAATATTATAGGTTATAGTAGGAGAAACTAGTTAGTGAAATCATATTTTTGGTGGTTTGATGAAAGGACGAGCCAACATTTCTACCAAGTATTAAATGGTATCATTTCTTTAGAGGATATTTGTTTGCACCAACCATATGGGCCTTACTACCCTCTTGAAATATCAAGTAGCTCAAAATGTTTGATTTATTATATGGAAAATGCCATACTATTATAAAACATGCAAATAATAGATACTACAACTTGAATTTCTTTAAAATTTATCATTTTATCATAGTATTGCATTGGAGTAATTGATGGATCACACTTTCGTGTGAAAGTATCATGTTAGGAAAGATTTTACAACCCAAAATGTGTTAGTTATTTACTCTTTTGACTTGAATTTTACTTATGTGTTGCCGAAATGGAAAGGACATCTGACTCAAGGATATTGAATAATACTTTATCTAGAGACATGAACATATTGGTAATGACACTTGGTAAATTTTATTTTGGTGATGTGGGTTTTTAGTTGAAGGCTGAACTTATTACACAACATTACAATATGCGATGAACCATACCATCTCAAGCAATATAACATTCAACATCCTCAAAATTATTAGGAGATTTTCAATCAAGGCATGCTTCATTAAGACATACTATTGAGAGGACCTTTGATGTTTTAAAGATTTCTTTTTAATATTAGGATGTGGAACTAAACCATTGCACACTATTGAAACCCAATCAAACATGGTTTTAACTAGATGTATTATCCACAACTATCTTATGAGAGTATATTTAGATGGAAGATTAATTTTGGTGCTTGATAATGAAATTAGAAATTTCAAACCATGATCACATGTTTTGTCTTCAAGTTTGGTAGAAGAGTATAAAGAAGTTGAGCAATTAAGAGATGAAATCAATGCTTTAATGTAGAGGGATAATTTAAATAGCTAATAGTAGAGATATTATTTTTAATTTCACTTAGGGAAAATAATATGTTGGATATGCATACTTAATGAAAATGTATTTGATGAATTATCTAGTTTTATGGACTTTGATTATTGATCCTTTTTAACCTTCCATTTGAATAGCAATTTAATATATTATATGAGTTAATTTTTTATTTAGCATTAATTCCCTTTGTCATTGATAATTGATACATATAAGTGATATTGATTGTATGTAGCAACCATTTTCACATGAAACTTTCATTCTAATAATATAAAAATAAATCTATTTTACTAAAAAAAAATATGAATTGAGTGATATAACATTTCATATATTGTTGAAAAATATTAAAAATACAGGGTTTAACCACCACACTTAATATAAGTTTGGTTTCCTATATCATTCTTATACCAAGTGATAAGGTAAAAATGTTACTCTACTTAAATTAATAACATAATTATAAGAAATAAAATAGATATTACATTATAGGCTAACATTGTTCTGGTAGTACAAGAACGATTAGTGATTACAAAATTTAAATGAAAAAAAAAACATAACGGAAATAAAATTCTTGGATTATCTAGATCAAAAGATACTAAATGAGACACCATATAGTCTTAACTCTCAACCTCAAAAATACTAGCCTTCAATGTGAGCTCACAAGCAATCTTGTAAAGTCATAACTTCCTATTAAATAAGTAGGAGATCATGAAATGGAACCCATCAGTACAATGGTACTAAGTAACCCACTATATAAAACTAAACATCCAAACGTCACATGGAACACATAGAAGGTATCATCAGAGAACATGGTATGAAATAGTAAAATATGCATGCGATGGCCAAAATATCATAACCATACTAGATAGAAAATATCACCAAGACCACATGCTCCTCATTCTAATTCATTTAAATCATAAAATAGAACTTAACAACCAAGCACATCAAGGATGCTTTCCGAAGGAAATATATAGAACCATTATTAACCCAATTTTCCATAGCATTCACATTATATCCCATAAACTCAACATCCATACCAATGAACCCTGCACCACACATAAGGTACAAAGGTAACTACTGACCATAGGTAGGGCATGAAGGTAACTGATGAACCATAGGTAAGGAAAAAAAAAGCAAATACCAACTATATTTTGACACCAAGACAAATATTGACGATATGTAGTGCATGAAGGCAACTACTGAACCATAGGTAGGGCGTGAAACCAACTACTAACCACAAGTAAGCATAAAAGAAACTAGCTACCATCAATCTAATGTCAATGAATAATAATAATAATAATAATAATAATAATAATAATAATAATTACTTTCATTTTACTCAATGGGAGTTCATATCAACCTAAAGACACTAAGGTACTCTAGTTATTCCAGAGCACAAAGGAAACACAATATCCTACCGACTATTAACCCAAGGACACTAAGGTACCCTGATCTCATTAACACACAAATGAAGCATAATACCTTACCAACAAGGAAAATTAATCCATAAGTAACTATACCATCTAAGAATATCTAAGAGCTAAGTAGAGTAAGATGTGAAGCCTGGCTGGGGCACTAAGGCACACTAACAAAATCCAAAACAAACTGTGGGTTAAGCCACATCTTTATGATAGATATCCTTAAAGAGCCACTATTTTATTTCTCAAGGTTTTTTACTTTATATATAAATATCATATGAAAATGACCACTTGATCACATAATATACATATAATTCCAATATCCTCACTTAGTCATTTTTACTTATATCAAATTATTCAAATCAACCAATCAAAGAAAAGATCAAGGTTAACCTAATAATATATTAAGTTCACCCTAAGTCCAATTTCTTACATTTAAGTGCCTTATGTCAAAAATGACCAAAATATGTTTTATATATATATCTAGAGGAGGAACCAAATTGATGAATGAGGAATGATAAGCTATTATGGAAACTCTAATGCTAATGAACATTGATAACCAATTGAAAATGGGTGAACTAAAAGTGTGGCTAAAAGGTTCATGTTTTTATTTGGACAATGCAATGTATTTGGCATCAAACAAAATATAACTATCGAGAGTGTGAGATAGTTGACATTTCTAGTAGAAAATTGAAGAATTGTGGAAAAAAGTGGCAGTAGATTACAAGAAGTTTCACAAGTTGCATTTAGAATGAAGAATATTTTATCAGTCCATTGTTAGCAAATTAAATGTATACATGGGAATAGTATAGAATTAGTTTAAATCTGATGTTATATGATTTCACTCTAATACTATTAAACCTTTTCTAAAGGAGGAAAATATATAAGATAGGTTGTGGTTCTATTTCTAAATGATTGATCAAAATAGTCTTCCATATAATCCATATTTTTTTAGATATGTAAAACATTGTTCACATTGATGAAATGTTTTTCCAAACTACAAAATATATATATATATATATATATATATATATATATATATATATATTACCTCTTCGAGATGAAGAATAACCTCTTATGAACATGTAAAAGAAAAAAATTCATTACAAAGGTGATGTTTATTACCGTGGTTGCTCATCTGTGATTCGATGAAGATGGAAATGTTGAATATTTAGGTAAAATTAGGATTTTCTTATTTGTTGATGCAAAAGATGTTAAAAGGAAGAGTAAAAATCATGAGATAGGAATTCTCAATACTAAATAAATAACATCAATGAATAAGGAATTGTGCAAAATTCTCTTCTCAATAAGGTTTTATCATCTATTTGTGAGCATTAGCAAAGACATGAAATTAGAATGCCTATTTTCATTCAACTAGGTAATGTAAAACCCTAAATTAATATCATGGACAAGTTGTTCTTGAGATATGGATGGGAGGTTTTGATATCTAATTGATTTTTTATCCTCCTAACTCTTCAAAGTTGAATGTACTTGATCTTGAATTATTTAATGTCATTCAAGATTTAGAACTACTAGAAACACCTATGTTAGTTCATGAGCTCATGATAGTTGTGCCAAAAGTGTTGAAGAATATCTAATAGCAAAACTAAGTCAATTTTTATTTTTGTTATGTCGCAGTCGTCCATGATCTATATAATGAAATGCCATGGCTAAGCAAGTATCATATACCACATATGCATAGAGTTACACAAGAAAGCCTCTAAATATTGATCCTCAATTATGTACGAATTTCTTCAACTATTTACAAGAGTAATAAAATGCTAGTTAATGTTTTATTTCTATTATTATCAATTTCTAAAAATCTTAATTTTTAAATCTTATAGCTTGATATTTCCCTACCTAGATGATTCAAACAATTAAGTAACTAAGTAACAGAACTTTATCCTCATATAAAGAGCCAAATGCGTAATTTAATATATATATATATATACACCAATGACACCCAAGGCCCAGAGGGAAGAAGTGAACACCTGAAGAATATCAACACAAGGAGTTTGAAGGATGATTAGATGATTAGAAAGAACACATAATTTGAAGATAAGAAATGAAAGTAAGTAAGGATAGATAGAAGTTTGAAGTTTTATTTAATTTAAAGTTTTGGATACAAAGATAGGTGATCGGGTTATACAAATAGAATCTATCTCTTTAAAATTTTTCCAATCCCCCAAAAGAACCACTAAGTCCCCTTTTATAGATGGAAGGAGGTCCTAATAGTTACAGCTTGAAAAGTAGATATGAAAGATCTACCGAAAGTAAATAGTAAAAGTACACAGTAAAAGGTGTACTAAAAGGTATATAGTAAAAGTAAATAGTAAAAAGTAGCCTGAGTAAAAGCCAAAAGTTTCTATGTGCTGTACTTTGTTGTAGATCCCTATGTTGTTTTCTCTTTTTGCTTTCGGCAGCTATTACCTTTAACTTCTCTACTTTTGGCCAAAAGTTGATGTCACCAAAAAGTGTCCTCGAACTTTGAAGATACCTTTGGCTTTTGTTGACCGCATCTTTTGCTTTTAAGTTTGTCTTCATTGCTGGCAGAATATTCCTTGCCCGTCACTTTGTCTTATTTCGGTGTGTGTTGCCAGTACGCCTTTTGATGTGGATACGTATAAGACTATTAAGAAATACTTGGGATTATTCTATAGAAGTCATCTTCATTGTCATCTGCGTAATCTGGAGTTGGTGGAGATGATGATGATGATGATGAATATCCTTTGTACTGAGATAATACTTGGTTGAGGATGGCCAAGTATTCATCTTTAGTTTTTGCAAGTGCAAGCTTTGCATCAGTCATTGATTTTTGGGCCAGGAACTTTGTCTGAGAAGGGTTGGCCTGGATCCTTGTAGGTGATGGTGTTTGCTGAGATTTGATCCACTTTTGGATAGTGGATTTTGATATTTTGTCAAACGCCTAGAACTTATTCTACCATTTGACTTTAAATCTTCTGACAAGTGTCAGGATTCCTTCAATTTCGTGGTTTTCCATGATCCATGATAGAACCCACAGACAGAAGAATTTTGAGTAGAAATGGTAGATAGGTGTCATTTTCCTATCTTTGTTCGAAGGCTGGAAAAGGGTCTTGAAGGTATCCAACGATTCAGATACCTGGGCAGGAAGGATCTCTGGAGTTGAACCAAAGTCTTTCCACCATTTGATAAACCAAAATGGTGTATCATTTTGTGAAAAGTTTTGGAAGAAGATCGACCAAGAATATGATCTCCTAGAATTCTGGGTGAAGAATGTATTGTACCAGGTTTGCTGGTAATCCCAGTAATTAAAGGTTAGTTTTGTGTTTGGGGTTGATTTGTATGAATCGAGAAACCATTAAGGTAATTCGAGAGTTCTGTCCCAATCCCTGGGAAGAATGACCTAATGAATTTTGTAGGTCGAATAGGCTACTTCATCCTAGGTCTGGGATATTGAGAAATGTTTGAATGAAGCTGAGCCTGTATATTTGAGGATGGATAAATAATACTCTTAGGGTTTTTTAATGTCCTAAAGTTTGAAATACCAACCAGAAAGTATTTTTTGTAATGCAATGAAGGGATTTGGATGGTAAAATCTATCTTCAAAGTTTGAAATGATTTTAAAGTGAGACTACATAAAGTACTCAAAATTTGTTTGAAATTCCTTTTATTTTGAAACCATTTCTTTTGAAATCAGTTTTGCCAATACAGGAAGAGAAGGAATTTTTGAAATACATTTTTGAGAAGGGGTTTTAGGAGTTGAAGAACCCTCCTCAATTTTTAAAATTGGTTTTGAAGACGTACCTGAGTGTTCAGGTTGAGGATTCTGGACAATTTGTATCATTTTTTGAAGTGCCTCAAGAACTTCTGGGGATTTTGATAGGGATTCAACCCATTTTTGGACTTTTGATCCATGATTTGATGAAGCTGCCGCTTCATCCTCCATGATTGCTACATACCATGACTTAATTGGTTTTGGTGCAAGAATGTCTTGTACTTTTTCTTTGCCTTTATTCTTCGGAGCCATGTGATTTGTTTTAAAGAAACTCACGCGCCAAAAAGTCTAGTATTAAGTTGGCTTCATCCTTTAAATACTCGATCTCGAAGTCGAATGCTAAAAGGATAGCCTACCACATGGCAAATATTTGTTTAGGTGCTATATTTTGGACATCCTTTTGAAGTATTTCTTTTGCGGACTTACAATTGATCTGTAACAAGAACTTCTGGTTTAACATATCATATTGAAATTTGTTTATGGATTGGACTATGGACAATATTTCTTTTTTGGCTGTCGAATAGTTTTGTTGGATTTGATTCTAGTGTCTAGAAGTAAATTGGACCATGAATTCGAATTGGATCTGGGCCTATTTGGATTGGGCCAAGTATTGTTCCAAGGTTTGGGCCTAGACCTATTTCAGAATACCATTGTACCCGATTTTAGAGGCATCTATTTCCATAATTTTTAGTAAGTTTGGATTGGCTAAATGTAAACAGGGAATGGACTGTACTTGGGCCTTTATTTGTTTTATGTTGTTGTTATGGACCTAGGTCCATGGTTTTAGGCTCTTTTTAAGGCGGTTATGAATAGGTTTGGTGATCTAGTTTAAATTTGGACAAAAGTCCAGAACGTAATTAAGACTACCCAAAAACCTTTGGAGTTGAGTTTTGTCAAGAATTTTATCTTGGAATTTGGACGCGAATTCTACGGACCTCTATTGGGACAATAGTTCCTGACTCAATATAATGGCCTAAGAACCTAAACCTAGTTTGGCCCAAAGATATTTTGGACTTTGACACGACTAGCCCATTTCTTTTTGCGACACTAAGGAAGATTCTAAGGTGTCTAAAATGCTGGTTTAAATTATTTGAAAAAATGAGCACATCATCAATATAGACTATGCAAAAATTTGAGTAGGGATTAAAAATATCATTCATAATTCTTTGGAATTCGAAAGGTGCATTTTTTAATCCAAATGACATAACATTCCACTAATATTGACCAAATGGGACAGTGAATGTAGTTTTATACCTATCTCTAGGCGATATTTAAATTTGCCAAAATCATGATTTTAAATCAAATTTGAAAATATTAATGTAGAATGCAATATTTAGAGAAGGTCCTTTTTGTTAGGAATTGGATATCTAATCCATTTTAATGCATCATTTAAGGGTTTGTAATTTATTACCAATCGAGGTGTTTCTCGTTCAATCTCAAAAATTTTGTTTACATAAAAGGTTGCACAAGACCAAGGTGACCTAGATTTAGTTCTACTGGTTAGTGGTTTTGCAGATTTGAATGGCGAATTCTTTAACCTTTTCGGGTCAATACCATTATTTTTTAATTTGATTTCTAACCAGTCAAAAAACATGATTTTGCATTACTTATCGGCTATGAATGTGTAGAAATCTTCCTGGAGACTGCGACTTTGTTTTGCCAGATTTTTGATAAACCAATTTCTTTTGTCGGTGTTTTTATCTGAGTAAAAGTTGGCTCTAAAGAATTCTTTGTCAATAACTAATTCCTGTTCAAGGACGTTTAGTTGATTATCTGTTATGTCAGATATGCCAGGAGAATGAGGAGGTGATTCAATTTCTTCATCACTAGTTTGATCTATTTCCTTTTCTTCCTGTTTTTTATAGTTTGCTTTCAGAATTCTGGTTTGATAATTTGCACCTTTAAATGAAGTCCTAGGTGTTTCGTCTACTGAATTCCTATTTGTTTGTACTTTTTCTTCCAGATTTATAACTTTGGGAAGGTTCGAAACATTTCCTAAGCTAATAGTGGAAGAGGTCGAGGCATCATCCTTAATTCTAAGGCTCGGATTCCTCCTGAAACTAAGTTTGACCGATCCGTCATTGAATTGGGTTATTCGACTTAAGTTTGTGTTTGGTTTTGGGATCTCAATTTTGGGTTTCTCTTCCTGGGGAGGTTGATCTTTTTCTAAGGTCCATTCCTCAGGGAGTTCTACTTCATTCCATTTTATTGTTTTGGGAATGACAGTGTTTGATCTGGTTTCATCAGTTTGCAAAACTAGAGTTTCACCATTTTCAATTTTCTTAATTGCTTCAGTGTTAAAAGCAGTTTTTGCTACCTTATAGTGAATCCTATAGATTACAGCTACAGGTACAGATCCTTCTAACATTTGATATCCATGCGTTTTAATTTGAAGAGTCAAAGCATGCAATATAGTAGGATCAGTAAGGGAATGAGCAAAATTTGGAAAGCAATTAAAAAATATAGGTCCTGAGCAAAGGCTTGATTCTACAGTTCCTATCAGGGAATCCGTAAAGTCTATCATCCTAGCGTCTCTAAGAACAGCTAAGATAGAAGTGTCCAGGCCTTCTCTAGTCAATGATTTGAATCCTGCTTGGACTAATCCTAAGTGGATATAATTAAATCCTTTTCTCCTATGTTTTGCGATTGATTTCTTTGATAGGAGTTGGATAGATTCTAAAGGTTTGCTAATTTGGAGGTCACGTTCTTCCGTTTTGATGATATAGTTTGTCGGTAGAATATGCTAGTTTGAGGTCCTATAAACCATTTCCTTTTTAATTTTTGGAAGTTTCCACATATCTATGGATCCTTCAAAGTTTTCAAATTCATATTCCTCAGTTTGTCTGTTTGAGTCTCTAGATCCTATGTCATACCTAGAACTAGAACTAGAAGAACTAGAAGATCGAGAAAATAAATGCATGTCTCTATCCTATTTGTATGTAAACAGCTTTCACACCCTAATGCCTGTTGGTCTTACTGCTCTACACTCAATGAGACTTACGCCCAACCTGAAGCCAAGGGCTTACCTCACGGTCTACATACAAAATCAGAAAGATAGTACACTTACCCCTCTCACAAGATAATCCCCCTATTTGAACAGTACACTATATATAGTACTATAGATAGTACTGTAGGCAGTACACTTTATACTGTTTACTTTTTACTATTTACTTTTATATGATAGTGTATCCTGAGATCCTTGGCGTACATATATATATATAATATTAATTTAAAGGTACCATAGAGGTAGTTGTCCTTAATTTATGCACAAGAGATGTTTTCAAAGATGAATTATATCTCACTATTCATCTAGCCCTGGGACAATATATGTTCTTGTATGTTTGTTATGACATAAAAAAAGATTTATAACACATTGAGCACAATTACTAAATATGATAATTTATTTTGCGTAGAAAACTAAAATTCTATTTGTGGTAGCACACTATTTTTTATGTATAGAGAGGAGTTTTACAATGTCATTGTAGATATTCGAATGTGGAAAAAGAGTAGGTTTTAGGAACTAACCACAAAATTAAAATATATATGATGAAGATCATCAAAGGATTATATAAATTTTTTAGTAATTATATAAAAATTTTGAATTATAAATGATATAATATTATTTTATATGGCCATAAAATGATTAATGATAATAATTTTATATGAAATAGGCATATTTATATAATTAAATAAGAAGCTATTTTTGATTTGTTTGATCGAATATTTAATTTTTTTTATTTAGGTTGGTTCATCCAATATCGGATTTAATGAATAACTTTGATATACATATTGCATGGAGATTCAATCAAGGGACATCTGATATCTCAATTCTAATTCTTAACCACTAAATCAAGACCTTATTAGCATAGAGGAAAAATAAATATGGAACCAATTTACACCCGTGTTCATGGACTATTATTCCAACACTTTGGTTTGGTCAACTATAAGGCCTTAAAACCTAAAATAACATATCAATCCTCCATCCATATCCAAATTGGTAGCTTTATGGTTGGAGTTAGCTCATAGTGCATAATTAGCACAATAACTCTCTAGGTTGTTACTACTTAAGTAACTAATACAATATTTTTATGAAAGTAAAAAATTCAATGCCTATATCCATTCAAATACCCATATTTGATTCACTACATTAGATATTTGTATCCATTCAAACATATATGTATCTATACTCGATCCATTAGATTTGATACTTTAAAAACTATATTAAATATTAGAAATATCTGAAAACATACAATTGCACATGTATTTAGAATAAAAATACATATATTTAAATAAAAAATCAATTAGAATACACATAATAAAATATCATGTGTTGTTTAGTAGAAAACAATATATTTAAGATATAGAATACTATAATACATTTCAAATATAGAAACTATTTGGTAACCTATATTATTTTTACATTATCTAATGACATAGATTTCAATTTGTTCATTTTATTTATTATTTTCAAATCCTTCTATTCTCATCATATGCAATTTCTTTACAATTATTCTTACTTTATCAGTGGGTCCCATTAATTTCAGCAAAATACCAAAAAAGCCTTATACTATCTATTTTTATCACAAAAAATACCATTTGCTAATAAATCCCACCAATTCCATCCACATGTCTAAAATTATCATTATAAATCAATTCATTTAATTTCAGATAAGTTATCAAACACTATTATTACTTCAAAGACATTCATATACAAATAATTTATAACTACTAAATACTCGATAATATTATTGCTTCATATAGTAGTACTTCAAATCATATTCAAATCATGTATTAAGTTACTCAAATGATATCATGGTACGTCCAAATTTAGATATAAGATATATAATAAAATATATCTAAGTAGTTATATAATATATCCAAATATAGAACACTACATAAAAAATTAGAGTTTTGATCGATTTGGATAATATGATAAAAAAAATCACAAGATTCACAATCAAATATTCTTAGATTAGATTTTCCAATGTTGTATTGAATTTTCATATATAAATTTTTTTACATAGTTCTAGTAAAATCATAGTTTTCACAACCATTCTACTTATTAGCAACTAAATCAAGAGTTATTAAGGGTAAAATCATATATTGACTAGTAAAATAAACTTAATAGGCAAGTGATGAGAACTCGATTATAAGTTCAACATAAGCCAAACATAGATTAAGGGAAACAATTAATCCAATTACAACTCTAAACCCTAATAAGAGGGTGTTGCAACTAGGTGGGGTTCCAATCAAAGATTATAATGACCCAAAGTTGTAAACAGGGTAGCTAAAGCCCAGTCTCAACATAGAATTTTCTAAAAATATTTTTCTCAACTAATGTAACATTGAGTAATACACTCCTTAATTAGGAAATTAATGAAATACCCACAAAATCCTAATTTAGGAATTATGGAAAAATAATGATTTATTATTGAAACTAAGAAAATAAATTATTTTATTAAATAAAGAGGAAATTAATTGAGGAAAACAAAGAGAAAATAATAAATAAATTATTTATAAAATTTTGGACATTTTACTAATTAAAATGGAAGTTAAGGAAAATTTATCCAAAATAGCCCAATTAATCTAAAAATGAATTTAAATATTATACTTAAAATAATTATTATTAAATTTAAATATATAGATAAATAAAGACCAAATACCCCAACCCAACCATTTTATTCTTTATCCTTTATCCTTTATCCTTTTCCCCTTTCTTTTCCTTTTTCTTTCTTTCTCCTTTCCTTATTTTTCCTTCTCCTCCTTGATTTGGGCAAGCCCAACCCAAACTCTCCTCCCTATCCCGTCTTGTGCGGCCCAAGCCACGAGCCTTGCCCCTGCGCCCAACCGCCCAGCTGGTTCTCTCTTTTTTTTTCTTTTCTTCCCCAGGATCGCCCGGTCCTCCCCTTTTCCCTTTCCTTCTTCTTCCCCGACCTGTAGCGTTGACCTATAACCCCGACCTACAACCTTCCTTCCGCTGGCCACCAACGCACGTCATCCAGCCTCCCCTCTCTTCCCCTCCCTATCATTTTCTTCCCTTTCTCGACCCCAACCAACCCCATCTCTCCCCTCCCTGCGTGCCCATCTCCTTCTCTTTTTCTCCCGATCCGACCTAACCTGTCATGGTAAGCCTTCCCTACCTGCCACCGCCGCCGCTGGTCCTGCCACACCTGCCCCGCTTTTCCTCTTCCCCTTCCTCGTTTCCCCCTCAATTAGCCTATAAATACCCCCATTAGCAGCCTAGGTCGAGCTCCCTTTTCACAACCCAAAAACTCCAGTCGCTTGCTGCCGCCATCAGCGATCTCCGCAACAAACACCACCCACCAAAACCTTCCCCGCACCTCCCTATACAAAAACAAGCCACCATTATCCCCTATCTTGCCCTGCACGAGCCGCCCCGGCCGTGCAAAGTTGCCAACCCGATAAGCCCACTCCAGCCTTTTGCCACCCCTCAAGCCAATTCCATCGCAACCAGCACCTTCTCCACCCTCCAAAACACCCAAGGAACCTTCCCCTACCTTCCCATATCTTCATCTCCCCCTTCCTCCCTCTCCTTCTACCTTCTCCATCTTCCACCACCTTCGGCCACCACACCAACTGCAGTGCACCGCCACTCCCGGCTGCAACACCACCTCCATTCCATCCCTCTCCACCTGCTGCACCTTCCACCACCTCAAACACCCCTCCACTTCCTCTCCTTTAGCCTACATATCCATCTTCCACCTCTCTTACTCCTCCACCGCCGCCGTCATCGCAGCGACGCGCCGCCGCTGGTTCTGCCACCAACCTTAGGTGGTGCTCCAACTTCCCTAACCCCTAGACTATTTTCTATAAGTGTTAATAATTTTATTTAATATTAATAATATTATCCCTAATATTACTATTATTATTATTCTTATTATATTTATTAGTGTTGTATTATTATTACTATTACTATTACCATTACTAATATTATTAGTATGTATCACCTTTATTGCCTAACCTAATTTCAGAAATATTTATAACTATGGCATGTTATTTAAAAGGGTTACAACCTTGGTACTAATAAAGTGATCTTCATTATTATTAATATTACTACTACTTCTACTACTACTACTACTACTTAACCTAACTTTATGATTTTCCTAACCAATAATAATATTATCATTAATAATGACCTACAACTTTAGTGTTATTATGATTAGGACTTTTCCTCGTTTACTCTTATTATTATTATTATTATTATTATTATTATTATTATTATTATTATTATTATTATTATTATTATTAGTAACCTCACTATTATTCTTACTATTATTACTAATGCTAGTTGTGGCTTATCATCATTATCTTTACTATTACGGTAGACATTTGAACCCTTATATTACTATTACCATTTTTACTATCATTGCTATTAGTATTATTCTTAATTATTATTGTTACTATTATTATTATTATTAATGCCATTACTCATATTATTATTTCTACTTAACCCAACTTTATTTTTATTATTATTGTTATTATTACTATTATTATTACCATTATCATTATCATTATTTCCTTGCTAATATTGTTAATACTAAATTTTTCCATTATCACTTTTATTTATTAATATAAATATTTGGACCCTTATATTATTATTATCATTTCGGTTACTATTATCATTATTATTGTTATTATTATTATACTTAACATTATTATTATTATTATTATTATTATTATTATTATTATCATTACTACTACTTTTATTATTATTAATGTTGTTTAAACCGAAGTTGGCGTATTATCATTTTGTTGTTAAAGAAGAAGAATACTTAAGCCTTAGCATTTTACTATTTAATATTAGAATATCGTTAATATCATTCCTAATGCCTTTATCACTAACATTATTACTATGGTATGATTATTAGTTATTACTATTATTATTGTTATTATTTTGTTACTATTATTGTGACAAAAGCATTTGAGCCACTATATTATTATTATTCAAAATATAGTTGTTATCATTATTATTTTTAGAAATATTAGTACTTTGTTGGTATTGCAATTGTTATATTATTATTTTAACCCTACCACTATAGTTAGCCTTAGCCTTAAAAATGCTAGGGTTTCTATCACTATAAGCATTAGCATTACTGTTATTATTATCACTATTTTACTACAATTAGTATTAGTACTATTATTAGAAGAATAAAGCTATTAGGTTTAATAATATAAGTATAGCAATAAATATTAACATAAACATATTTTGACTAGTAATATCTAGTAGGCTATATTGAAGATAAAAACTCTAGTTTTCACGTGTAATGCTCCCTTTAATAATAATAACCCTAATATTAGACTAAAATAAGGAGTAATGGTAATTTTGATAGGAGGGAAACTAATCCTTAGTATTTTTCCCTTATAGGTGAATCAAGCCAAAACCCTAAGGAGGCATAGGAGTGTACTCCAAGCCCGGTGTCGTTTTAGGTAAGGATGTAGCTAAGGCCCATGTGTGTTGTGTGACTTGTATGCCTTGGATGTTATATATCATGTTATGTTATGTATCGTATGATTGTCATTAACTTGTCTTATGTGTAGCACAGCTTGGAGTTGATGTATGTTTTGTATGTGTTCTTATGACATGAGTATGATATGTATATGTGGTGATTGTGGTGTGATATGATATGGGCCTTTAGGATATGCATGCTAGGACAATTGATAATATGATATGGGAATAAAAGGAAAAAAAAGAAATAAAATGAGAATTGAGTTGCTAAGGGGGATATGAGGCTGACCTAAATGAATAAGAGATGGAAACCATGCATGGGAAGCCTAAAATTTGCATGGGGACTTTGGGTGTTTGCATGGGATGGATAAAAATTGCATGGGGATGATCTTTACGTGAGAAAAGTTATTTTAGGGTGTAAATAAGTTAAGGGGAGAGTTGTGGAGTGATTGAGGACTTGGGATGAAAAATAGTACGTAGGTTGGTGTAATGGTGTATAAGGGACCCGATTAGTGTTTGGGAGGAAGCAGTAATCCGGAAAAAAAATGTGGAAGTAAAAATGATCAAGGGGGAGTGGAGCACATGTTAAAATTGGGAATCTACTTTATAAGGGGTGAGAATGGGTGTCATAGGAAAGAAGAGATATTTGATGCAAAAGAGATAGGTTACTTGTGGAAGAAGAAATGTACTAGGGTTGAAGTGGCTAACCAGGGTTTTTTGGTCACATGGGAAATCAAGGGGTAAAGCGATATGATTTGGGATTGGATCTAAATGAGATAAGGTATGGGTCGATAACGAAGTAATGGTAGAGTAAGTGAGAGAGAGTTGGGCCACATCGGACCAATTAGGGTTTTCAAGGGAAAACCCTAAAGGCTGATAGTAAGTGGGGTTTATGTCATGAGGTGTTGGGCCTTAACCCACACCCTTAGGTTTGGGTTTCATTGTGTGTAAGTGTAAGGGGGAATGGATGTCGGGGCATGATAAGGAGTGCATGAGTCTCAAGATATGGGACGGGCCCCCTTGAGAGGATAGAAGTAGAATGTTGATGACATGCATGCCAAGGGTGTAATGTTTATCGAATAAGACACGAATAAGATACTATCCACTTAAATAAAAAGATTGTTGAGCCGGGCCCATACCGGTCCACCGGCGAATAATAGTGGTCAGGAGTGTTCTGCCCTGTATGTATTCCGGTCCACCGGCTATAATAGTGGGGTTCCCGCACTCACATGGATTATTCTTATTTAGCGCATCTGTTACCTTACTCAATATGTAGTGTGCTGATCACCCGTTTCATGGGTGATGCTCATTCCCACGAGTAGAAGACCCATCTAAGCTTGTGCAGGTAGGGGATGATGTCTTTGATGCCTACGACACTTATGAGGCATCTGTTGGGGCTGAGCGTTGAGCCTAGACCTAACTTGGGATTCGAGAGCGACTCAGTCGAACTCTATTTTCTTTTTGGGTCATGTATTATTATATTTTAGTTATGTTATATCGTACGGTGCTTTATGTTTTGGAAAAACTTTAGTCATGTACTCTTTGGATTGTAATCCTACACCACACTTTGAATCTGTATGACTTGTGATTTACTAATGACTAGTGTTTTATTAATGACTCGTATTTGATGTTAACCTTGTTTAGCCTTAGCAATTAGTATTGGGACGGTAGGAGTGAACCGATCTGGTACTAAGTGTGGCAGTAATGCCCCCGAGTTTACGGTTTTATCTTTTCGCTTCCGTTAAACCCTTTTAATTAAACAAAAAATTTTAGTAGTAAATTTGGGGGTGTTACAATTAATTACTAAATAAGTATTAGTAATTTTGATAAATTACTATAGAGTAATTTCACTAAATTATTGATGTCTAGTAATTTTATAAAATTACTAATATTGCTAATGACAAAGCTTAAATTATTAAAAATCGAAATATTGACTTAATCCAATATCATATCATTCTCCCCCTTAGGGAAAAAATCATCCTTAAATTTTATATACAAGCTGACATGGTAACATTTAAACCCACTTGGAGACTAAATGATGCAAATTTGTGAGGATGATGACCTTTATGATTTAAAACTACCACCTATTGCATTAGTATACAAAAATATACCTCCATTCTTCCTATTTTTGTTTTTTTACCTTTTATTTTCTTTTATTGTAATGTTTCTCAAAATTATGAGGTTAATAAAAAAATTCTAGAGTCTTGTTTATGTCCATTTCCAATTACTTTTCAAGATTACAATGATCCTAAACATGAATGAGAGTCTTTTTCACTTATGGTTGTTGGTTGTTAGACTTAGAGAGTAGTGTTATAGTGAGGAAAATTTATTTTTGGGAAAAATATATGATAAGATTGTTAGGTGAGTTTTGATAAAGAAGAAAATATGTCGTAGTGAAGGTGGATCAAAGAAGTTCCAATACCAACTGATGAGAACTTGAATATAGGTTTGACATAAGACAAATGAAGATTAAGATAAACAAATAAATAGTAGTAAAAACATAATAGAAAAAAAAAGGATAGTTTGAGGATAAGTTGTCTTCAATTACAATGCTAACTTGGAGAAGCGGGTGTGCTATAAGCAAGTGGGAACTGATCAAACCGATCAAATATTATATTGTAAGTGGAAACTGATCAAAGAGATTAAATATTTTAATGACTCGAAGTCGAAGATGGGGTAACCTAAGCCTAATCTCAATAGAGACATTTCTAAAAACACTATTCTCAAATAATGTAACATAGATTAATAAACTATTTAATTACTAAATTAATAAAAAATAATTTCCCTAAATTATAGTGTTTAGTAATTTTATAAAGTTACTAAAATAATTAACAACACAAACTAAATTAGTAAAAATTTGATTATTGATTTAATCTGTTATCACATCAGCAAGTTAGCAAATGACTCTAAGTTAGAGGCGAGAAGTAAAATGTAGGAAATGGATAATGATATGCCCTCATTCTCTATCCTTTCTCCATTCTCTTTTCACTCTCCAACCCCTAAGAGTCATCCTCCTCTATTAAGAGAGTACAAAACTAAGATTTCATAGGCGAAGATTGAAATGCCCTAAAACCCTAATTTTAGAAATTATGGCCAAATAAGGATTTAATAGAAAAATTAATTAAATAAATTATTTTATTAAAATAAAAAGGGAATTAATTAGGGAAAATCAGGAAGAAAATAATAAATATTTTTATTAAGAAAAA